>CM035842.1:43443613-44043613 GCA_020510985.1 Pholidichthys leucotaenia
TGCATCATCTTTAAAAGGGGCTTCCTTCTGGGATGACAGCCATGCAGACCACCTTGGTGTAGTGTACGGCGTATGGTCTGAGCACTGACAGGCTGACTCCCAACCCCTTCAACCTCTGCAGCAATGCTGGCAGCACTCATACATCTATTTTCAAAAGACAACCTCTGGATATGACACTGAGCATGTGCACTCAACTTCTTTGGTCGACTATGGCAATGCCTGTTCTGAGTGGAACTTGTCCTGTTAAACCCCTGTATGGTCTTGGCCACCATGCTGCAGCTCAGTTTCAGGGTGTTGGCAGTCTTCTTATAGCTTAGGCCATCTTTATGTAGAGCAACAATTCTTTTTTTTTTTTTCAGATTTTCAGAGAGTTCTTTGCCATGAGGTGCCATGTTGAACTTCCAGTGACCAGTACTGAGAGAGTGTGAGAGCGATAACACCAAATTTAACACACCTGCTCCCCATTCACACCTGAGACCTTGTAACATTAACGAGTCACATGACACCGGGGAGGGAAAATGGCTAATTGGGCACAATTTGGACATTTTCATTAGAGGTGTACTCACTTTTGTTGCCAGCGGTTTAGAAATTAATGGCTGTGTGCTGAGGGGTCTGGGTTCTTATGGGTATAACTTTACTTACTTTTCTGCTGATGAATGGGTATAATAAAAGCTGAACTCTAAAAATAAATAAAATAAAATGAAGATGCAACATATGGGGGGGGGGGGGGGGGGGGCTGAAAAGTTCATAGTGGTCAAATTTGACCAAATGTGGTTTATTTTTCAACCGCAGGGATCCAAGCACTGCAACACCGATGGAAGAAGTGTGTAGACTGAAGGGGAGACTATGTTGAAAAATAAACCACATTGTGATAATCAGGTGAGCGCGTACCCCTCCCTTCCTGTTCTGTTTCTTCCCGGCTCCGGAGCTCATCAGCACACATGCGCAATTGGTTACACCTGCCATTTCCTGGTTTGGCAGCATATAAAAGAGCCAGTGTGTGAATGCTTCCCCGCTGGACCGTTGGGTATTGCTGCTACTTCAACTCCAGTTTATGTTGTTTGGGAAATATATTAATATATGTAAATATTTATATTTCCTCGTTGTCTCACCTCCTTGTGTTTCTTCTTCGCAGGTTTGCTGCCACGTCAGCGGTGTGCCTCCGGAGCTGCGCATGCTCACCTGTGCCATTCTCCTCCACAGACAATGGACTCTTCCACCCAGTCTTCCTATCCATTCTTTCCCCAACTGTGTCCCATGCATGAGTTCCCTGCCAGGTCCTCCAGCAGTCCCGTAAGATCTCTCCTCCTCTTACACCTTACACCCCTCAGATTATTCTCGCTTGTAATGCCTTTTTCTCTTCCCTCTCTTCCATGCTACGTGTGGCTCCAGCAAGCTCCTTTTTATGTTATATACATTTGTGTCACATTTTGCGGTGTTGTGTAATTGTGCGTATTTGGTGTTGGTTACCTGGCAAACTGAACCTAATTCAGTCATTTTGTCCAGTAACCACTGCAAGACTATCCAGTTTTTTGTCCTCCCAAATTCATCTACACCAGTGATTCTAGGGTATCCGTGGCTTTGCAAACACAACCCCATTATTAACTGGGACCAGGGCTCCATTTCGTCCTGGAGCCCTTTTTGTCTTTCATCATGTCTCCACTCAGCCACATGCTCACCCTCTCTCCCTATCTCCTCCACTCCGGTTGAGCCGATGGATCTCAGCCTCGTGCCTGAGGTCTATCTTGACTTAGGGGAAGTCTTTAGCAAGTCAAGGGCCCTCTCATTACCACCTCATCAGTCCTATGATTGTGCTATTGACCTCCTACCGGGCATGCGGCTGCCATCCAGTCAGCTCTACAGTTTATCTGGGCTGGAGAGGGAGGCGATGGAGAGCTACATAAAAGACTCCCTCAGCACCGGCCTTATTCGTCCGTCGTCTGCCCCCCCCCCCCCGTACTGAATTCTTTTTTGTAGTCAAAAAGGATGGGCCTTTACGGCCATGCATTCATTACCGTGAGCTTAACGCTGTCACCGTTAAAAATGAATATTCAGGTTCCTTTATTTGTACCCGTAGGTAGATTTGTTTTGCAGTCTGGTGACATCCATATTTACAAACCACAATTACATTCAACATAAACAGAAGCACAGGCACACATGAAGCTGACTATAAAGATGATAACAATACTCAAGGCTCCATCAATCAGGATATAAAGACAAAGAGATGGGAGAAAGCCAGAGATAAGAGAGAAGGGTCATATTAAAAAGTTAAAGACTAGTCAAAAAGGTTAAAAACTCAAAGGTCTAGAACCCAATAAAAGATTTAGAACCCAAATAAAAATAAGTAAATATAAAATGGAGTTAATAAATAGGTAACTAAATTATGTGCAATATATTGTTACAACTTGTTCAACTCTCTGACAGCAGCAGGAACAAAGCTGTTTTTGTAGCGCTGAGTTTTACTTTTTGGGACAGCAAACCTCCATCTTGAGGAAAGAAGCTGAAGGAGGCAGTGCAAAGGGTGGGATTCATCATTTAAAATGGAGGTAGCAATCCTCTGTACCTGTCTGGTGTACAAGGATGTCAGGCTCAGCTGTGACTCACCAAGCAAACGACTGGACCATCTAACTACCTGATCCAAGGATTTCCTCTGTTTCAGTTTTATCTGACCAAACCATGACACTAAAGAAAAGGATAAAACAGATTCAATAAAAGCCCGATAAAGCATTGTCATTATGGTTTGGTCAATTTGGAAGCGTGCAAGTTTCCTCAAACAATGCAAATGTTGCTGACCCTTTTTGCACACCCTTTCACAGTTCTCTTCAAAGTTTAAATTACTATCAATAATCATCCCAAGATATTTGTAGGATTGTACACATTCAGTGGTCTGGCCTTTTAGAACAGTGACTTTGTGCCTGGGAGTTTTCCTCCTAAAGTCAATAATCATATCTTTAATTTTTGTCGTATTCAGCTGCAGGTAGGAATCCTCACACCAGTGAACAAAATCATCAACTACTGGGCCGCGGCCACTCTCACCATCCTGGAGGAGACTGACAATAACTGAATCATCAGCATACTTTATAATGTGTCTGTTGTCATGTCTGCTCCGACACATGTTAGTGTACAGGATGAAGAGTAGTGGTGACAACACACACCCCTGAGGAGAGCCAGTAGAAGAGCACTTTTGATCAGACAATGTACCATTGACCCTTACTCTCTGTGTCCTGTTGGTTAAGAAATCCAGAATCCAACCCACCAGATTATTGCTCAAATCAAATTGTTGCAGGAGCTTTTCAACTAAAATATGAAGTTGGATTGTATTAAAGGCGGAAGAAAAGTCCACAGATAAAAGCCTGGCATGTGTCCCATTAAAATCCAGATGTTTAAAAACATGTTAAACAGAGTGACAGTGGCATCCTCCTCTCCTTTGTGAGGCCTATATGCAAACTGCAAAAGATCCAATGCATGTTCAGTCTGCTTTAGGACCTCAAATCTGACCAGTTTTTCAAAAATTTTCATTAAAATTGAAGTCAAAGCAACTGGTCTAAAGTCGTTTACCATTTTAGGACAGCTGGATTTTGGAATGGGAACAACCACAGCATCTTTCCAGATCTTAGGCACATGTTGTGTCTGTAAAGACTTATTGAAAATGTAATGAAATACAGGACTCAGTTCATGTGCACAGGACTTTACCAATGGCCCACATACAGTATATTATCAGGGCCCTGACTTTTGTTCACTTTTACAGCACAGAACTCCCTTTTAATATCCTGCACCTCAATATTAAAGTGCTGATTGTCTTTGAGTTTCTGTTTCAAATCTTAGGTTTCTGTGCTAAAATCAGAGGAATCAAAATGACCATAAAAACAATTAAGAGCATTAGCCAGCTCTGTGTCTGAATTAAAACCATCTAAAAACACACGATTACTGCGCTCTGTGCTCTGAAGGCCTGTAATAGTTTTCATACTGGCCCAGGCTGAACCAAGTTTCTTTGTTGCCATCTTGCTTTCCAATTCTGATTTATAATTCTGTTTTGCTCTTAAAATTTTGGACTTCAGCTCTTTTGTGGCAACCTGTAGCTCAGAAACAGACCCCTGTTTAAAGGCAAGTGCTTTCCTCTGTAAGCAGGATTTAACTGATTTTGTAACCCATGGCTTGTTGTTGGGATATATTTTGACACGTTTACGTGGAACGATCATATTTTTACAGAAATCCATGTATGAGCATGTGACGTCTACCAAAGAGTCCAAATCATCCCCGCAGGACAGTTTGAAAACCTCCCAGTCCGTACAGTTAAAGCATTCCTGGAGGCAGTGCACTGAATCCTCTGTCCACACATCTGTGTCTCTGGTCTTCACCTTGCCTCTTCTGAGAGCAGTTTTATATGTGGGCAGCAAATGTACACAGTTGTGATCTGAGGATCCTAAAGGAGAAAGGGGAAGTGATTTATAGGCCCTCTCAATGGATCCATAGCACAGGTCCAATGTCTTTTTTCACCTGGTTGGGCAGGAGACATACTGATAAAAGTTTTTAAGTGTCTTCTTTAAAGAAACATGGTTAAAATCCCCAAGAATAAAGGTTGGAGCCTCTGGAGAAATTGACTGCAGCCGCTGTACCACATCAAAGACGGTGCTGGAGGCGGAGTCAGCGTCTGCCCTCGGGTGAATGCACACAGTCGTGATGAAAAGTTGGGGGAACTCGCGGGGCAGATAAAAGGGGCGTAGCGATACGGACAGAAGCTCCACATCGGGTGTAAGCTGCGCTCTCTGACCGTGACAGATGTGCAGTACTGTTTATTAATGTATAAACATACGCCGCCCCCCTGATGTTTCCCCGTTACCTCTTCCTGCCGATCTGAGCGAAGTGGGGCTCCAAAGCCGTCAATCCACAGGTCCGCATCCGGGTCTTGCGCCGTAAGCCACGTCTCCGTGTAAGCCATGACACAGCAGTTCTTGAAGTCCTTCTGGTTGCGTACATTCCCTTGAATTTCATCTACTTTATTTCTCAGGGATTGTACGTTCCCCAAAATCATGGAAAGAAGAGGAATGCTGTTAAACTGACGTCTCCTCAGGCTTAATTTCACGCCTCCACGCTTTCCGCGTTTCCTCCTCTTGTCTCTCTTTTCATCACTGTGTCCATGAGAGTCTCTTAAAATAAAGTCCGGCAGTTGCGGCATAGACTCAGTCACAGATGCTGCATTATCCGTGTTTAGATGCAGTAACATGTCTCTGGAATATTGTATTCTCCCCAGCATGATCGTGATTGCGCTTACCTCAGCGACAAAGAGCCAGTGGGAAAGAAGCAGCAGTGCAAAAGTAAGGAGGAATTCCATATTGATGGAACCAGGGAGCTCTTTGTTATACAGTCCACAAACATTCAAGGACAAAAATGACACAGAGAATTTCATTTAAACACATTAAAGTGCGTAAAAACAGAGACACAGATGACGGACTTTTTTCACCAGCTGCCGGTCGCTGCGTGCGCATGCGCCCAATCCCGCCAGTGGAATATCCACTGTCCCTTGTAAATTTGGCCTTTGAACTTCTTCAGCGGGCATGTGTGTTCACCAAACTCAATCTCCGCAACACATACCACCTTGTTCACATTCGCGAGGGAGATGAGTGGAAGACGGCATTTAAAACACACCTGGGCCAGTTTGAGTACCTGGTCATGCCGTTTGGGCTGACCAATGCCCCCACCGTCTTCCAGCGGTTAATCTGTGATGTCCTTCGGGACATGATGAACCATTTTGTTTTTGTTTACTTAGATGACATTTTGATTTTTTCTCACATGCTGGAGGAACATGTAATCCACATTTGTACAGTCCTGCAGCGGCTGCTAGAGAACCAGCTTTTTGTGAAAGCTGACAAGAGTGAGTTTACCACCCGCTCCACTTCCTTCTTGGGGTTTATTGTGGCCGAAGGTGTGTTAAAGGCCAACCCGGCTAAGGTAAGTAGTAGACTGGCCTACCCCCCAGATCAGGAAGCAGCTCCAATGCTTCCTGGGCTTTGCCAACTTCTACCGCCGGTTTATCCGGAATTACAGTAAAGTTGCCCTGCTGCTGACACAGCTCACTTCCACCAAGAGTCCGTTCAAGTGGTGCAAGGCCACTGAACGGGCCTTTGCCTAACTGAAGGGTCTCTTTACTGACATGCCCATTTTGGCGCAGGTCAATCCACAAGCGCAGTTCGTGGTTGAGGTGTTTCTGACTCAGGGGTGGGCGCTGTCCTTTCCCAGCATTCTGGCTGCAATCAGAAGCTTCACCCATGCGTGTATTTCTCTCGGCGGCTGACCCCAGCCAAGAGGAATTACGACGTAGGGGACCGCGAGCTGTTGGCTATTAAGTTGGCACTGGAGGAATGGAGGCACTGCCTCGAGGGAGCAAACAACCGGTCATTATCTGGACAGATCATAAAAATTTAGAATACCTTAAATCTGCCAGATGGTTAAATTCTCGACAGGCACGGTGGGCCCTGTTTTTTTCTTAGATTTAATCTCTCCATTACGTAATACCCAGTGTCACACAATATTAAGCCTGTCATGATCCAGGGGCACGGGTTAGAGCTGTGCCCAGTTTCTCTGCCCACTGAGCATTTTTCTGTTTTTTTTTCTGTTATCTCTAAGATTATTATGTATGATGTTTTTGAGTTTTGTTGTGTTTCTATTTTTATGTTTCCGGTTTGCTTATTTTGACAGTGCTGTGCAGCTTTCGGCTGTCAATTCCTTCGGGGCTGCACAGCTGCTGCCCATTTGACTACTCATGGATTACACCTGTCTCTGATTATTGTGTGTGTATTTAAGGGACAGGGCAACCTCTGCCGTTGCCGTGTCCTTCTTCTCTTCTTGTGTATTCCTGCTCGCTGACTGCTACCATGGGTTAAGGTCCTGCTGTTGAGCTGAGTTGGTGTGCTCCGTCCTGGTGCCTTTTTTCTCTGTTCTCTCAGCCGTCGAGCCCCATAGCCTTCGGGGTCCTTCAGCTGAGCTTCTCCCCTGGTAAGGCGTTCCCTGACTTCGTACCTCTGACGTTGAGCCCCACTCTCCTCCAGCGTCTGTATGATGTCTCCTTATTCTCACATTACACTTTAATTTGTTGTATTAGTTTGAATCGTTCTTGTTTGTATTTTTGTTAAAAAATGTGCCAACTTACAGCAAGCGTTTGGTGTCCTATTTTGTGCCCGTTATGACAAAGCCTGATGCTCTCTCACGCCAGTTCTCCTCTGATTCCTCCTCCCTCTCTGCCTCCGCTGCTAAACACCTTCAGGAGTCCAGTATCCTTGAGTCCCTCTCTTCCTGTATCCTTGGGTCCCTCTCTTGGGAGATCGAGCAGAGGGTCCGGCAGGCCCAGTCCTCCAAACCCATCCCTGAAGGAGGCCCGGCCAACCAGTATGTGCCCTCCTCTTTACGCAGCAACGTCATTAAATGGGGGCACATCAGTTTTTTTGCCTGCCATCTCGGGATTTCTCGCACTACTGAACTGTTACAACGGGTTTTTTGGTGCCCAACACTCGGATGTGCAACAATATGTCAAGGCGTGTCATGTCTGTGCTGCCAACAAATCTGACTCTTTTCCTCCATCCGGCCTCATTCAAAATATGCCATTATGCTGAACATAAACTACAAGAGATGGAGAATGATATTGATCCTGATAACCACTTTTTCAATAATATTCATAACCACTGTGAATATTACACTGAAAAGCAATTCAAAAGTCAAGTGCAACTAGATGGTAAACTATCAATAATACACTTCAACAGCAGAAGTCTTAACAAAAACTTTCCACAGATTCAGGACTATTTAAAACAGCTAGACAGAAAATTTACAGCTATCGCAGTCTCTGAAACTTGGCTTAATGAAGAGCAGGCTCCCCTGATGGCAATAGAGGGATATCAGATGTTTCATATTAACAGATCTCAAAAAAAGGGTGGTGGTGTTGCATTGTATATTGATGACCTGTATAGATGTAAGCTTGTAAATGGAATGTCCTTCGCACTACCAGGGATTTTGGAATGTGTTACTGTTGAGATTGACCTAGACAAAACAAAAAATCTAATTATAAGTTGTATATATAGAATGCCGGGAACTTGCATTGAGACATTCAGAGATAAATTAGTCGAGCTGTACAATAATATTACTATTAAGAAAATGGTAGTAATTTGTGGAGATTTCAATATTGATTTACTAAATCCACATCAACAAAATGTAATTACAGAGTTCATGAACTCTATGTACAGTATGAGTCTATATCTCACAATAACACATCCCAGTAGAATCACAGTTCACACTGCTACACTTATTGACAACCTGTTTGTTAATATTATTGATAAGAAAATAGAAAGTGGATTATTGATAAATGATATAAGTGACCACTTGCCAACCTTTGCACTTATCCATGGCCACACGGGGGCCAATACAGAAAAAAATTTAAAATCGTTCAGATACAAATCACAAAATGCAATCAGTTCTTTTAAAGAGGACTTGCTGAAGCAAGACTGGACAGAAGTCTATGTATCAGATGTAAATGAAGCCTATGACACATTTATAAACATTGTAACCACTCTTTATGAAAAAAATTGTCCATTAGTAAAGAAAAAGCTTAAACATAAATTTGTCGATAAGCCATGGTTAACCAAAGGATTACAAAAGGCGTGTAAAAAGAAAAATTTATTATATAAAGCTTTCCTAAAGAAAAGGACAAAAGAAGCAGAGCAGCGGTATAAAACATACAAAAATAAGTTAACATATATAATAAGATATAGTAAGAGAGACTATTACAGTAAAGAACTGGAGAAAAACAGAGACAATATTAAAAATACATGGACAATACTTAACAGTATTCTTGGAAATAAAAGCAGAAATACAAGCTACACAACCGATTTTTCAAAAAATAATAAAACGACTCAGAGTGTGAATGCAGCTTCACCTGCAGATGAATTTAATAACTTTTTTGTTAACATTGGTCCTAATTTGGCTCGAGAAATACCCATTACGGCGCCCACAGGTGATACAATAAGCAAAAACACTGCTATAAAAGACTCCATTTTCATAAAGAACACAGACGAGAGAGAGGTCATTGAAATTGTTAAATCGTTTAAAAGTAAAACATCTACGGACTGTGATGGTATTGACATGCTCTTAGTCAAAACTATAATTGAACGCTTAGTGAAACCACTGACATATATCTGTAACCTGTCTCTCCAAACAGGTATATTTCCCAATGCAATGAAAATAGCTAAAGTAATTCCGATATACAAGACGGGTGACAGAGGGGAATTTTCAAACTATAGACCAATTTCACTATTGTCGCAATTTTCCAAGATACTTGAAAAAATATTCTATGAGAGAATTGACAACTTCATACTGAAGAATAATTTATTTTGTGAGCAGCAATATGGGTTCAGACACAAGAGTACAACTGCATTTGCTCTAATGGAATTTATAGAAAAAATATCAACTGCCATTGAAAATAAAGAGTATTCAGTTGGGGTATTCCTGGATCTTAAAAAAGCATTTGATACAGTGGATCATAATTTATTATTAAAGAAACTACAAAATTGTGGTATTAGAGGGGTAGCACTGTCCTGGTTATGTAGTTACTTAAAGAATAGATATCAGTATGTATGTGTTGGTAACAAAAACTCACAGTTACTGAAGGTTACTTGTGGAGTCCCACAGGGTTCAGTTTTGGGGCCATTGTTATTCAATATGTATATAAATGATATATGTAAAGTTCCAGAAAAAATGGACTTAATATTGTTTGCCGATGACACTAATCTATTATGCAGTGGAAGCAATTTGGAACAACTTTTGGATACACTCGGAAAGGAATTAGGAAAGCTTAAACTGTGGTTTGATTCAAACAAATTAACGCTCAATTTAAGTAAGACAAAATTTATAGTCTTTAACAACCATCACAACAACTTAGTATCTAAACTCAGTGTAAATGGTGTAGAGATTGAAAGGGTATCCGAAACTAAATTTCTTGGAGTAATAATTGATAATAAACTGTGTTGGAAGTCACATATTAATTATATTAAAGGTAAAATATCCAAATCAATTGCAATACTACACAGAGTGAAATATTTGCTGAATCAACCCACACTATATACCTTGTATCATTCATTAATATTCCCATACATGACATATTGTACTGAAGTATGGGGAAATACATATAAAACAAACATATATCCAGTCTTTATGCTTCAGAAGACAGTTATTAGAATAATAAACAAAGCTGCTTACAGGGAACCAACAAACCCACTTTTTCTTAAATTAAAAGCTCTCAAGTTGAAAGATCTGGTTGACTTTAAAACTGCAGTAATAATGTTTAAAGTGAAGAATCTATCACTGCCCGCAAATATCCAAAAGTTGTTCCAAATAAGGGAGAAACAATATCATTTCAGAGGAACATGTATATTTCAAAAACCTTCAGTGAGAACTACCACCAAGCAACATTGTGTTTCAGTGCAAGGAGTCAGATTATGGAACGATTTTGGACCTGAATTAAAATCATGTACAACGCTTGGACAATTTAAACAAAAACTACAGGAAGAAATACTCCAAACATATATACAAGATGACATGTAAAATCACATAAGGATTGTCATATCCAGCCTGCGTTGTGTTGTAGCTTAGTTTTTTGTCACATTTTGTCTTAGCTTTGTTCTGAATTGTAATCACTCTTGTTTTGTTTTCTTTTGAATTCTTGGATGGAATATGGGTGGGCAATATAAGCTGCGGCTTCAGCCATCACCCATTTTGGATAACTTATGTTGAACTGTATAATCAGAGGAGTTATTGTTTAATTTGACCTTGTTGGATTTTCTTTCCCCCTTTGTTATATTATTCAGTTTCTTTTCACCTGTACTTTTAATCTATCCGAAATAAAGATTCATTCATTCATCCATCCATCCATCCATCCATCTTCTACCGCTTTTCCGGAGGTCCGGGTCGCGGAGGCAGCAGTTCAAGCAGAGAAGCCCAGACTTCCCTCTCCCCAGCCACCTGCTCCAGCTCTTCAGAGGGGATACCAAGGCGTTCCCAGACTAGCTGGGAGACATAGTCTCTCCACCGAGTCCTGGGTCTGCCCCGGGGTCTCCTCCCAGTGGGACGTGCCTGAAACACCTCAAGTGGGAGGCGTCCAGGAGGCATCCTAATCAGATGCCCATACCACCTCAACTGACTCCTTTCAATGTGGAGGAGCAGCGGTTCTACTCTGAGCCTCTCCCGGATGACTGAGCTCCTCACCCTATCTCTGAGGGTGAGTCCAGCAATCCTACGGAGAAAGCTCATTTCAGCCGCTTGTATCCGCGATCTCGTTCTTTCGGTCATTACCCAAAGCTCGTGACCATAGGTGAGAGTAGGAACGTAGATTGACTGGTAAATCGACAGCTTTGCCTTAGAACTAAGCTCCCTCTTCACCACAACAGACCGGTACAACGTCCGCATCACTGCAGATGCTGCTCCAATCCGTCTGTCGATCTCTCGCTCCATTTTCCCCTCACTCGTGAACAAGACCCCAAGATACTTAAACTCCTCCACTTGGGGCAGGAGCCTGTCCCCAACCCGGAGAGGACAATCCACCTTTTTCCGGCTGAGGACCATGGACTCGGACTTGGAGGTGCTGATTCTCATCCCAGCCGCTTCACACTCAGCGGCAAACCGTCCCAGCAAGAGCTGTAGGTCATTGCTGGATGAAGCCAACAGGACAACATCATCTGCAAACAACAGAGATGAGATCCTGTGGTCACCAAGCATGACACCCTCCATTCCCTGGCTGCGCCTAGAAATCCTGTCCATAAAAATTATGAACAGGACCGGTGACAAAGGGCAGCCCTGGCGGAGTCCAACTCTCACTGGGAATGACTCCGACCGAGTGTTGGCAATGCGAACTAAACTCTCACAACGGTCGTACAGAGACCGAATAGCTCGTAACAACAAGCCCGATACCCCATACTCCCGAAGCACCCCCCACAAAAATCCACGAGGGACGCGGTCAAATGCCTTCTCCAAGTCCACAAAACACATGTAAACTGGTTGGGCAAACTCCCACGAACCCTCAAGAATTCTCGAGAGGGTAAAGAGCTGGTCCGATGTGCCACGGCCAGGACGAAAACCACATTGCTCCTCCTGAATCCGAGGTTCGACCAACGGCCGGACTCTCCTCTCCAGTACCTTGGCATAGACCTTCCCAGGGAGGCTATAAAGGGTTACGACACTGGCTGCAGTGTTATGTTTGTCATTTGTGCGTGGTTTTACAGCATCGCTCCTCAGAAATGCACTCCCGGGAAGAGGGATGCAACACCGGCGTCCCCTCTGGCTGGCTCACCGTCGGAGTCTCTCCCACGTAGGATTGAAGAAGGCAAGCCCCAAAGTGAGCTGGCCCCTGGCTATCCCACCTGTGGGCTGACAGGTACCCGCCAGGCAGCTCGCTGGAGGCTGGCAGTCCAGTGCTTCCGCCCGCCCGCCGCCATGGAACCACAACCTCAGCACGCACCTCAGCTACCACTAGTGTTCCTGAAATCCTGCTTGCTCTCTGGCTCCTCCCTCTTCCCCCGAGGCAGAGAACTCAGGTCTGTAGCCATGCCCAGTGCTTAGCCTCATTGGTTAACGTTATAACCAATCAGGCTAAACAGGAATGCTTACGTAGCTAGAAACGGTCTGTCCAAACTCGCATTTTTTGGGAGGATGGAGCTTAACTGGACATTCACAGTAGAAAAATACAGACTTGGGACTTATTTTGCTCTTGATGTGTTTTGTAAGTCAGATAAAACATGTTAGAGACATGTTAACAACAGAAAAAACTTGATTTTTGGCAGCGTGTTACTAACTTTCTCAAATGATTTATTTATTAGGATCCCTATTAGCTTCAGCACACATGCAGAGACAGGCGTGAACTGAAGCCCTTTGCCCAGTGAAGTGCCATTTTGGAGAGGTTTTTTTTAAGGTATTATAGATTTTAATTTCCCTCCAAGGAGATGCCAATTCTCAGTCAAATGTGTTTTAATCAGTTTTAATCACACACATCAGTGTGTGAATGTGTGTGTGAATGGGTGGATTGCAGGATCTGTAAAGCGCTTTGGTCATCCTACATGAGAAGAAAAGCACCATATAAGTGAACGCCATTTACCATTTAATGCCTGTTAACTATATGTCCATTACTATATTTTGACATATAATTCTGTGTGACCTGCTGCCTGAGCCCTGAATTTTCTACATCATTTTTATGTTTTTTTTCTCTCATGAGTGTCTAATTTTCTCACCAATTTGTGAGATTTTTGTTGTAAACTTTGACATTTTTCTTGGAAAGGTAAAATTTTTATTTATATCTAAATTTGCAATTTTTTCCTGGCAAATTTTTTACTGTTGTAGTAAATTTTGTACTTTTCTCCTATAAATTTCCCATTGTTATGTGATAAAATTGTTACCTTCTCACCACATAAATTTACTTTGCAACTTTTTTCTATAAAATTTGCAACTTTTTCCTCAAATATATACATTAGAATAGGCACAAGCTACTGTGCAATAAAGTAAGAGAAAAGGATTAGATAAAAACACAGTTACAGAACACACGATTAAACACACGACTGAAATTAAAAAAAAAGCCCATGATTCTGGAAATACACTACCGTTCAAAAGTTTGGGGTCACCCAGACAATTATTTTGTGTTTTCCATGAAAAGTCACACTTATTTACCACCATGAGTTGTAAAATGAATAGAAAATATAGTCAAGACATTGACAAGGTTAGAAATAATGATTTGTATTTGAAATAATAATGTTTTCCTTCAAAATTTGCTTGCGTCAAAGAATCCTCCATTTGCAGCAATTACAGCATTGCAGACCTAACATGATTGCACAAGGGTTTTCTAATCATCCATTAGCCTTCTGACGCAATGAGCAAACACATTGTACCATTAGAACACTGGAGTGGTAGTTGCTGGAAATGGGCCTCTATACACCTATGTAGATATTGCACCAAAAACCAGACGTTTGCAGCTAGAATTGTCACCATGGGATGAGATGCCGTCTCAGCACTCAGCCCATGTTTTCCCTCATCCCTGCTTCTCATTGAGCAGCGTCTCAGCGGGCTCCCAGCTGGCAGCATTACGGACGGCTGGGGCCAATTAATCCTCATCAGCTGGGGCGCTGCCAATGAGAATAAATAGGAGCAGCCTCGATGACTCGGGGCTGCGACATAAGCACTGCTAGGCTGAAGCCCCTTCGTCTGGTGTCAGCCTCTACTCCCCTTACAGCATTCCTGTGATTGTTACCCGCCGAGAGTATGTATGCCTTGTTACCCCTACGTCCGGTACGAGCTCCCTGCTCCTGCGCTGTGCAACTTGTGAGTGAACCTCTGTACGAGTATCTGTGCTTTCCTCATCCCTCACCCCTTACCTTTAATAAAATATCACGACTCACTGGCTCGCCCTTGGCTCTTATTGCGTGGCTCCCTAGAGCCCCGCGTGACAGTATGTCGCAGCCAGACGAGTTGCCGGCGGCCGTGAGTCGCTGTGGAATTGTACCTTTCTGTCCGGGTGTCAGCGCTGTTAGCATGCCGTTTCCCAGGAATCACTCCCGACGCCAGGGCAACGAGCTGAGGTCCATCTCGGGGGCTGTCGACAGGACGCTCTTCACCCTGCACGACGCCTCCAACTCGAGACGCTGGCATCCGGGCCGTGCTGAGGATCTCCTGGACTGTCACCCTCATTCTTTGTTCCATCTCGAGGACAGTGCCAGGATAGACGCCACAGGTACACAGCGAGAGAAGCTCCGCGGGTTGGATGGAAACCCCGGCAGGAAGCCGAAGTGGATGACGTTGCCCCCCGCTTCGGGATCCCGTTCCTGCTGCCATTCCAGCCCGGGAGTTCGCGCCAGCCAGAGGGCTTTCCCCGACCTGCACCATGTCACTCGGGATTCCCTCCAAGGAGCCGCAGCTGACAGCAGTTACGTCTGGGGCCGAGCGGCTGTCACGAGCTCCACTGTGCATCCTGTCACCATCTGCAGGCGCGTGGCGGCGGCAGTGAGATTGGTGGAGAGGACTCCAGAGCAACGAAGCTGTCCCAAGCTCAATGCCCTCCTCGCCTCGGTCTCTGATCAGGAGCGGCGATTCCTGGGTTCCCCCCTCGTTTCGTTCCCTGGTAGAAGTCGTCGTCACATCGCGAAGTCTCCTCTGCACGACCCCCTTCCGGATCCAGTTCTGGGCTGCCGCCAGGACCGTTCCCCCCACGCAGCTGTCACCTCTTCG
This sequence comes from Pholidichthys leucotaenia, assembly GCA_020510985.1. Lineage (NCBI taxonomy): Eukaryota > Metazoa > Chordata > Actinopteri > Cichliformes > Pholidichthyidae > Pholidichthys > Pholidichthys leucotaenia. The sequence goes on from CM035842.1 coordinate 43,458,857, forward strand.
TCTCGTCAGCGTGGAGTTTTCACAGCCTCGTTCCCTGAGCCTCGTTTCCCCACTGTCACTCCAGGACATTCGGGCTGGCTCGTCCCGGCTGTTTCCCCCTCCTCCTCAACGCGCTTCTCGACTGCTGTGTGTGCTTGGAGTCTCGGCCTGGTGAGCTCTCTGCTGGAGACAACGCGAGTGATCCTCAAACGGTTTCCCAGGGGGTCCTCCGTTATCGCCGGGCGGGGAGAGGAAGAAGCAGTATCCACCACAGCAGGCGATATTCAACCTCCAGGAGACAGGCAAGCCATAGTTTATTCACATCTGCTTAATGATTTGCTCTGTCACATTCCTGGAGGAGGAGTTCAGGGTTCGCAGCTCCCTGAACTCCCCCCACCTGCTGTAACCTGTGTTCCTAATCCTGCATCCTCTGTGTCTCTCTCCGCCGAGCGATCCCCGGCTCCGGGTCAACGTGGTGGGATAAGGAGAGGGCCTGTGGTTCCGCAGCTACGTTGCGGATGGAGGAGGGGGACTGACTGCTGCGTGGAGTCTGCGCCGACGACTAAGCATCCCCGGGTCTCCACGGAGGAGCGGTTCGGTCCAGCGGGACGAGGTTCTTCTGGCTTCACGCCGAGTGGATCGTCGGCGGGGTTACCGGAGCTGGAGGAACCTCAAGCTGCGCTGACCATCGTGCTGGCTGTGGGGCCCGACGTGGCTGGATGGGAGCCTGACAACGACCTCCTGATGACGGATCCTGGATCTTCGCAGTCCTGGATGGCGTCAGAACCCGAGTTCAGGCGAGTGCTCTCCTTTCTTTTCTCTCTTTATATCTCTGAGCACTTTAGCCTGTCTCTAGGGGAGATGAGCCGGGTGCAGCCGCCCGCTGCATCTGAGCTCGTCCCGCCGGGTTCTGGCGCTGCCGGTGATCCTGATCCCGGTTCTGTTTTCTCTTCTGAGCCTTCTTTCAGGGTCACCGGCGAGGACTTGCCGTTCCTCGTGGTGCTGGAGGGTCCAGGTTCTACGTTGGAGGTCGGTTCTGGTGCTGTGTCCAACGCGGGTTCGCCCGAGGCCCAATCAGGGTCCCACGTGGGTGCTGCTCCAGCGGTGTCCCACGTGGGTTCGCCTAAGGCCCAATCGGGGTCCGACGTGGGTGCTGCCCCAGTGTTGTCCAGGTCCGGTGAGGAGGTGGCCGCTTCCCTGCGGCCTGACACTCGTCGCCCTCGTCATCGGCTCTCCCCTGAAGCCTCTTCCACTGGGACTCAAATCCTCCACCATCATCCCTGTCCCCAAGAAGCCACGGATCACTGGACTTAATGACTACAGACCTGTAGCGCTCACCTCTGTAGTCATGAAGTCCTTTGAGCGCCTGGTCCTGTCCCACCTCAAGTCCATCACCACCCCTCTCCTGGACCCGCTGCAGTTTGCCTACCGAGCCAACAGGTCTGTAGACGATGCAGTCAACCTGGCCCTCCACTCCATCCTGCAGCACCTGGACTCCCCGGGAACCTACGCCAGGATCCTGTTTGTGGACTTCAGCTCCGCATTCAACACCATCCGCCCCGCTCTGCTCCGGGACAAGCTGTCCCTGCTCAACGTGCCTGACTCCCTCTGCAGGTGGATCATCGACTTCCTGACGGACCGGAGGCAGCATGTGCGGCTGGGAAAGACTGTCTCAGACTATACTAGCATCAGCACCGGATCACCCCAGGGCTGTGTACTTTCCCCCCTACTCTTCTCCCTTTACACCAACTCCTGCACCTCCAGCCACCAGTCTGTCAAGTTGATCAAGTTTGCGGACGACACCACCCTCATCGGGCTCATCTCCAACGGCGACGAGTCCGCCTACAGGAGAGAGGTGGCCCAGCTGGCGTCCTGGTGCAGCAATAACAACCTGCAGCTGAACGCTCTGAAGACAGTGGAGATGATTGTAGACTTCAGGAAAGTCACTACTCCTCTGCCCCCCTCACCCTCTCAGGCTCTCCCATCACCACTGCTGATTCCTTCCGCTTCCTAGGCACTACCATCACCAGGGACCTCAAATGGGAGCTGACCATCAGCTCACTCATCAAAAAAGCCCAGCAGAGGATGTTCTTCCTGCGGCAGCTGAGGAAGCTCAAGCTACCCACCAAGATGTTAGTGCAGTTCTACACAGCCATCATCGAGTCCATCCTCACCACCTCCATAACCGTGTGGTACGCAGGAGCCACTGCCAGGGACAGACTAAGGCTGCAGCGCGTCGTGCGCACTGCTGAGAAGGTGATCGGCTGCAAGCTCCCATCTCTCCAGGATCTGTACATCTCCAGGACCCGGAGGCGTGCTGGCCGGATCATAGCCGATCCCTCACACCCTGGTCACGTACTGTTTGCCCCCCTCCCCTCTGGTAGAAGACTTCGGTCCATCCAGACTAAAACCTCCCGTCACATGAACAGCTTCTTCCCCTCTGCCATTAGACTGCTGAACACTAAGTGACTCTCGTGCACCATGTACAGCAGCTCAACCAGACTCATGTCAATCATCACTGTTTTCTTCCTGCATTACCGACTGCACTATATAGTTCTCCACAGTATCTGCTGCTGGCTAATATATATTTTAACTGTTGACCAGTATCACTTAATCTTATCCTACACTTTATTACATGTATAGTTTATTTCTCTTATCTTATCATGTTTAATGTTGCAGCATTGTACCGAGACAAATTCCTAGTTTGTGTACTACATGAACAATGGCAATAAACCTGATTCTGATTCTGATTCTGATTCTGACCCTCTTTGACCCTTCGTCCGTCTCAACGGTCCTGGTGGTTGAGTGATGCGGGTCAACGACCCGACCTGCAAGACCTTCGGTTCAGTGATCTGGTCCCCCCCGATGATCTGTGTTTGCTTCTGGGTGGCCTGGTTCGGCTGCCGGTGGACTGGGTTCCTGGGATCTGGGTCCGGAGTTCGCCATCCGAACATTTCCCTTTTCCCGGTTCGCCAACTCGACAATGGGCGGGGAGACCTCCGGAGCCACCTCGGCCATTTTGGACTCTGCCTGCCATATTCCTCGGGTGTCGCTTTTCTTTTGTTATTATTAAGGTCACTCGGGTGTAATATTTTGTCCTGTTGGTGAACATATATTCATAGTGCTGTGAGCTGTTTTCCATTGTCCGTACTCAGCATTTTCCTTTTTTGTGCCTTGTTTTTAGCTTTGTCTGTGCGTTATAGAGTTATGTGTTTTGTTTCCCATCAAACCATACTCTGTAATTGTCCGTTTGTCCCAGTCACTTTCACTCCTTTAGGTGACTGTGTGAATATAGTATATTCATAGTGCTGTGTGCTGTTTTTCATTATCCGTACTCAGCATGTTCCTTCTTTGTGCCTTGTTCTTAGCCTTGTCGTTATAGAGTTATGTGTTTTGTTCCCGTCCAACCATACTCTGTAATTGTCTGTTTGTCCCAGTCACCTTCACTGCTCTGGGTGACTGTGTGTATATATATTTGGTGCTGTGTATTGGGTTTTCCCCTTTTGAACCATACTCAGCTTTTTACCTTATTGTTGTCCTGTTACCCTATCACCGTTTTTCTCCTAGGTGTCCTTCCTTGCATTTGGCGCCGTGTGTTCTGTTATCTTTTTACTTACCGGTGCACGTCATTCCCATTATTTTTATCCTGGTCTTAGCCCGCTTTTGTTTCATGGAGTAATGTGTTTTGGGTTCTTTTTCAACCATGCTCTGTGATCACCTCTTGTTCTATTTAGCGTTGTGTATTGTTTTTGCTATTTATCACTTGTACTCAGCGTCTTCTTTTTTTTTATCACTCTTGTCCTGCTCTTAGTTTTGTCTGTGCATTATGGAGTAGTGTTTGTTCTGTTATCCATACTCTGTAATTGCTTTATCCATTTTTGTCATTCTTTTGGTGGGTTGTTATCTGTTCCCGTGTTCTGTATTCTCCCCATCTGTGCCCTGGTTTTTTTTTGTTTTGTTTTTTTTTCTTTTTTTTGGTGCGATGTAGAGTACCGTATTTGGGGGTTTTTCCCTCTGCCCTGTTACCCTACATTGGTCTATTGGTGTTGTCCTTCCCTTTGCTTCTTCCCCTCCGGTCCTGCCTCCCTTCCACCCACCCTAGGTGGGGGGGGGGGGGGGGGGCTGGGATGTTCCTGGTCGTTCAGGAGCCCGACCTTGAGGGGAGGCTCTGTCACCATGGGATGAGATGCCGTCTCAGCACTCAGCCCATGTTTCCCTTCATCCCTGCTTCTCATTGAGCAGCGTCTCAGCAGGCTCCCAGCTGGCAGCATTACGGACGGCTGGGGCCAATTAATCCTCATCAGCTGGGGCGCTGCCAATGAGAATAAATAGGAGCAGCCTCGATGACTCGGGGCTGCGACATAAGCACTGCTAGGCTGAAGCTCCTTCGTCTGGTGTCAGCCTCTACTCCCCTTACAGCATTCCTGTGATTGTTACCCGCCGAGAGTATCAGAATCAGAATCAGAAGAATCAGAAAAAGATTTATTGCCAAGTACATTAACAGATCACTGATAACATACGAGAGAATTTGACTTGACACAGAAAATGAACCTGCATTTCCAGTGACACGGCTGCATCGGGGACGCGCCTGCCAACAGGATAGAGGGTACAGATAGCATAAGAATAAGAATAATACAAGGAACAATAGGAAGGAGCAAAAAAACCATTGATTCAGAATACTGGTTGCATAATCAATCAATATTATGATTACAAGGAAAAAAAAAGCTCTCAATGCACATTCGCGGACAAGTTTCACAGGACACAGGACACAAGAGAGCAGTGTGTGTATCTTTATTTCAGTTCGTGGATCAATATGTGTGCACTGTTGATGCAAAGTGTTGTGATAATAGGAGAACAACAAGGGCACTTGGCAGGAGATGTTTTGTCTGGCTGCTCGCCAATCGTCCTTGCGATTATCTGAGCAGGTGCTGTCCAAGGCCTTGTGCTCGTTGTTTTGAAAACACAGACTGCAGACAGCCAGGAGGAATTTTCATGGGGAAATTGGGCCAAATAGGACTGATCACAGAGAAGGTAGAGTATGTATGCCTTGTTACCCCTACGTCCGGTATGAGCTCCCTGCTCCTGCGCTGTGCAACTTGTGAGTGAACCTCTGTACGAGTATCTGTGCTTTCCTCATCCCTCACCCCTTACCTTTAATAAAATATCACGACTCACTGGCTCGCCCTTGGCTCTTATTGCGTGGCTCCCTAGAGCCCCGCGTGACAAGAATAGTCATTTACCACATTAGCAATGTATAGAGTGTATTTCTGATTAGTTTAAAGTTATCTTCATTGAAAAAAGTGCTTTTCTTTCAAAAATAAGGACATTTCTAAGTGACCCCAAACTTTTGAACAGTAGTGTATATACAGGTATGGTAGTGGCTTCACAGATGGAACTATGTATATAAGAGTGCGGAATGCGGAACACACAATTCAACACACAATTGAATAAAATGGCCCAAGGATTATGGAAAATATACCTAGTGGTAAAAAGGTCCTCAGTTCTGTGCATGTGAGCGTTTGGAGGAGGGGGGTGGGACCTCTGACTGTTTGCAGTTCGGATGGCCCAGGGGAACAAACTGTTTGTCAGTCTGGAGGTGTGGGACCTGATCGATCTGAACCATCGTCCAGAGGGAAGCAGGTCAAACAGGTGATGGACGAGATGTGAGGGGTCTCCTGTGATGGTCCTTCAAAGACAGAAGGATCTGGAGATGTCTTCCAGGGAGGGCAGAGGGTCGCCAATGATTTTTTGGGCAGTGTTGATTACCCTCTGCACAGCCTTCCTGTTCTTGGTCTTGGAGCCGGCATACCACACCTAGACAGTAGGTGAGCACACTCTCCACCGAGCAGCGGTAGAAGGCCAGCAGCAGCTTCTGGTCCAGGTTGTTCTTCCTCAGGACACGGAGGAAGTGCGGCCGCTGCTGGGCTTTCTTCGCCAGGGCCTTGGTGTTGACAGACCAGGAGAGGTTGGAGGAGATGTGAGTGCCAAGGAACCTGAAGGCGGTGACGGTTTCCATGCGGTCACCATTTATGAGGGGGGGGGTGTCATTCTGTCTGTTCTTTCTGAAGTCCAGTATGAGTTCTTTGGTTTTGTGGGCATTCAGGTTGTTTGCTTGGCACCACAGCAGCAGATTCTCTACCTCCACCCTGTATGTCTTCTCACTGGTTGTGGGTGGTTGGTGAGAAAGTTTTTTTTATCCAGGAGCAGGTGGTGGTCGTGGGGGATCTGGAGGAGGTGCAGTTTACTGATCAGGATGTCTGGGATGATGGTGTTGAAAGCTGAGCTGTAGTCCACAAAGAGCATGCTCACATAGCTCCTTGGGTTCTCCAGGTGGCTCAGCTCTCTATGGAGTGTGGTGGTGATGGCGTCTTCCGTAGACCAGTTCTCCCTGTAGGCAAACTGGTGGGAGTTGACGGAAGGGGGAAGGCAGTCCTTGATCTGCTGGGACATCAGTCGCTCAAAACACTTCATGACTACAGACGTGAGTGTTATAGGTAAGTAGTCATTCAGGCTGTCAATTGTGGACTTTTTGGTTATGGGGTGATGGTGGAGGCCTTGAGGCAAGAGGGGACAGTGGCATGCATCAGGGAGAGGTTGAACAGCTTGGTGAGGATCTCTTCCATCTGGTCAGCACATGCTTTGTCCACCGCTCCTGGGATGCCATCATATATATATATATATATATATATATATATAGTATATATATATATATAGTGGTGTGAAAAAGTGTTTGCCCCCTTTCTGATTTCTCTTTTTTTGTGTGTTTGTCACACTTAAATGTTTCAAATCATCAAACAAATTTAAATATTAGACAAAGATAGCAAAAGTAAACACAAAATACAGTTTTTAAATAAAGGTGTTTATTATTAAGTGGAAAAAAATCCAAACCTACATGGCCCTGTGTGTAAAAGTGATTGCCCCTAAACTTAATAGGTTTGGGCCACCCTCAGCAGCAACAACTGCAATCAAGCATTTGCAATAACTGGCAATGAGTCTTTTACAGCGCTGTGGAGGAATTTTGGCCCACTCATCTTTGCAAAACTGTTGTAATTCAGCCACATTGGAGGGTTTTCAAGTATGAACTGCTTTTTTAAGGTCATGCCACAGCATCTCTATCAGATTCAGGTCAGGACTTTGACTTTATTTAGTTTTTCTTAAGCCATTCAGAGGTGGACTTGCTGGTGTGTTTTGGATCACTGTCCTGCTGCAGAACCCAACTTCAGCTTGAGGTCACAAACAGATGGCCAGACATTCTCCTTCAGGATTTTTTTGGTAGACAGCAGAATTCATGGTTCCCTTTACCACAGCAAGTCTTCCAGGTCCTGAAGTAGCAAAACAGCCCCAGACCATCACACTACCACCACCATATTTTATATGTATTTTATATTTTGTATGAGTTCCTTTTCTGAAATGCTCTGTTACTTTTACACTGGATGTAATGGGACACACACCTTCCAAAAAGTTCAACTTTTGTCTCGTTAGTACACAGAGCATTTTCCCAAAAGTCTTGGGGATGATCAAGATGTTTTCTGGCCCGGGATCTCCTCCCAGAGGGATGTGTCCAAAACACCTCAAGTGGGAGGCATCCAGGAGTCATCCTGATCAGATGCCCATACCACCTCAACTGGCTCCTTTTAATGTGGAGGAGCAGCGGTTCTACTCTGAGCCTCTCCCAGATGACTCAGCTCCTCACACTGACTCTTTTGGTCATTACCCAAAGCTCATGACCATAGATTGACGTGGATCAGGTGGCGATCAAATGTGGAGACCTTGGCAGTCTGATCCCAAGCTTCTTAAACTGGCTTTTGGGACGTGAAAAATTTCCCCCTTAATAATAAACACCTTCATTTAAAAACTGCATTTTGTGTTTACTTGTGTTATCTTTATCTAATATTTAAATTTGTTTGATGATCTGAAACATTTAAGTGTGACAAACATACAAAAAAATGAGAAATCAGGAAGGGGGCAAACAGTTTTTCACACCACTGTATATACTGTATATGTAAGGGGGGGCTGAAAAGTTCATAGGCTGACTAAGAAGGAGTTATGCTACAGCAGCAAAACTAGTCATGCATTAAATTCAACCTTTTCTGATACGAACTGCATTGTTTCTTTTCAGATACACTGACGTTGGAGACTATGTTGAAAAATAAACCACATTTGGTCAAATTTGACCACTGCATCCTGGTCAGCCTATGAACTTTTAAGTCCCCGCCCCCCTCATACTGTACATAGTTGGATTATTTCATATTCTGCTAAGTGCTTTTCTGAAAAAAAGCAACTGTGAAAAGTCAAAAATGCAAATTATTCAAGAGAGTCGTCTAATTACTGACAATTAGACTGATGAATAAAGTCGATGTTGAAAGAAATTACAGGCATTTTTCATTGAAAGAACACAAACCCATAAGAGCATTCAGTGCTGGTGATTCCATCTCATGTACCATTAAATGCATCAGTTCAAACAGAAGCAGTGTTTTCTGCTGCAATATACTGGGAAAGCCTTTGTGCAGCAGGGCCAGCAGAATCCAGAAAAGTGCTACAATCATCACTCTGAGATATTAGAGAAAAACTGTGTTTAAGAGGAGGTGAATACAGAGGGGAAGAGAAGTCAGGCAGTTCCATTTGGAGTCTCATTACTTGGAGTGAGTCCGTATTATGCACTTAGAGAAAGCAGAAAATGGGTCCGAGCTTCTCTGCGCTCACTGTGCAGCAAAGCACAGCTGAGCAGCAGACTGGTATAACAGGGATGTGGTGACACTGACGAACGATGATGCTTTGCTCTCTGAGTGTGTGAAATTTTGTTGCCACAAAAGAAGACAGAGCATTAGGAGCAGTTAAACAGGGCTTGTTCTACTCTGCTGAGGGTTGCCAGATTACTTTGTTTACTGGTACTGATAAGTATTCTGCCAGCAAAAAGTTTGGGGGTACATGGTGGAATAGCAAGGGAGATGGGGAGAGCGGAAACCACAAATCAATACGAGAAAAGCAGATGAATAGATCTCCAATTGAAACACTCCCCTAGTAGCCCTGGTAATGACCCAAAGGGCTGTAATCCAAGGTGTTGAACACAGGAATGCACTCACAGTGGTAGGTGTCATGATCAAATCACAGCCCAATGTCCTCCTTGCACACCCCTCTCCCATTCTCCAGAAACATGTTAATCCCCTTTAAAACTCAGTCTTAAAAACAGTCTCTACAAAAGACTGGAGAAAAACGTATCCGGGCTGGTCACCAGAGTAATTCACTGACAGGGATACAAAATGACCAACTTGGTTTAATTTCTACTTTCAAAATGAAATCTGAGCAAGTGCATTACAACATACCATGGCAAGTACTGTATATAAGGCTGCTGCTGCTGCTGCTGCTGCTGCTGATGTATCCTTCAGATTGGAGAAGTAAAGCAATGCAGAACTACCTTAAACTTGAATTTTATGAAATGACCGGAGAGAACAACAGCTGACTTTCTAATTTCAATATAAATATTTCACTGTTTACACTCATATGCTAGTCACAAGGGTTTTTGAATACAAAGAGATAGTTCTGTTCAAGTTGGGTGCTCAGTGATAATAAGAATGAAAATTAAGTAGGATGCCATTTTGTGTATGTCAGCTATGCTCAGTGCTTCAAAACTTCATCGTAGATGTTCTTAATCTTGGCAATACTATGCAAATGAAACAGCTGGCTTGGGGGTTTGTTTGATATGTAAATTAAATGGTGTACCTATTATGTCTGAAAATAGGACAACGGAGGCAGGCGTTGTACCGAACGATGACTTTATTAATAACAGACACAGGTGGTACACATGTCGGGGGTAATAGCTATAAACTAGTACTAGCATGATACAGGCTGTGGTTGGCTTGGAGGAGAGACGCCAAAGAGGATGACTTCTGCTATCAGACTCCTAATATAGGCATGCCGTGATGACATCACATTGTGCGTACGTCCCCACGTCCGTACTGCCTATTTTTACCATGTCAATATGTAACACTTACCTCCCCCTTGAAAAAGCCAAAAACATTATGAGCATTTCAAATCACAGCAGCTCTCTTTTTTTTTTTTTTTACAAGAGCAGAACCTGAGCAACCAGGTAGACCACTGGTTGACCTTGCACAAATGCATGGATTATTCTGCCACTTTAAAGCAGTCATACCCTGCTGAACAGTCCTGAACACAGTCACCGCTGAGATTACAGGTTGGAGACCCCTGGAAGACTCTCATGGGTGCAGCCCTAGAGGCGCTGAGTGCGGTGGGTCTGGTAGTTCTGCTGTAAAGTCCCAGTCCAGGTCCCACACTGGCTGGATCGGCTCCTGGGCAGCTGTTCTCACCCTTCACAGACGGCTGGCGTGCCATCTCGATCCACTGGCCAGCTGGAAAGTGGCTGCCCTCAACTGTGCAATGATTCTCATCTGCAATGACGAGACCCCCTGTGGGTCCAGGGGTTCGGATCGTCAGACCCGAACCCATTCCAGCACTGCGAGCGGTGATCAATTCCACCGTACACGGCGTTGCTGTTGTGGCGACATATCCTTCATGTCAGCGGTAGGATGTGCCCCCGGTTGGCGTTCTCCCACTGGACCCTACTGGGCCACGAACTCTCCATCTTGCTGCCCCGTGGTGGCCCCTTGTTGTCTACGCCGGGTGCTGATACTGGATGAGTCCATTTTCTGCCCTTCCTTCCCGCTGTCCTCTCCCTGCAGTCTCAAACTCGGAGCGGTTGTGTCCCCGTCTGGGTGGGTTGCGCTCCCAACATCAGCATTCCAACAGAGCCCAAGGCTGTCGCAGATAGCACTGGTCAACATCAAATTTATTGTCTAAGTTTTTTAGCTGATTTAGGACAATTTTGATGTGCTGAGTCCAAAAATCACATTGGTTTTGCTCAATCAGGTCAACTTTTTGAATTATTGCCACATATTGTTTTATACGTTTTTCTTTACATGTGCAGTTATTTTCACTTTATTTGATGCAAAATCATTTTTTATGTCTTGAAATTCTCTGAATTTTGAACAATGATGACATAACATTCAATTTGCATGTACTTACCTTTATATAAAGGTAAGTACATGCACAGTACTAAGTAAGTACTAAGTAAGTACAGGTTTTTACTTAGCAACTGATCGAGAGAAACAAATGTCATTTCCGGATTCAGCGGTGAAAAATTGTCTTAAATCAGTTGAAAAAAACACAGACAACTTAGAAAAAAAAATTATTTTTGTAACCCTTTGTAGTAAAACCCAGTTCATAAAACAGGTCACAACCTAGGACATTACCCCGTGTGTAGCCCCCTGGAAAACAAATGCCGGGAGGGCTCTTGACCTGTAGCGAACCGCCAGTGACACGGCCCCTACCAAGTTGATGTGTGTGTGCCTGTAGCCACATAACTCCGCTGGATTTTTCTCAACAGGATGGTTAGGGAAGAATCTCTTAACTGAAACACAATTCAGCACTGAACTCACAGCGGTGGTGTCCCACAGCAATGACAAGTCAGCGTCGTCCAACGTCACCGTGCACCACATGTACACCAAGACTCTGGAGCTTACAATGCGGATGGTGGTCATTAGTGGGGTTTTTTGGGCTGGGTGGCTGGTCTGATGTCAGTCGTGACGATTGGCACACCTTGGAGAAATAGTTGAATTTGCCGCTGCGTCTGCATCACTGCCCCCTGTCTAAGCAGGAACACGCTCCCTCTTGGTGCTTCAGGGAATAGAACGCTAGCTCCACCGCCTTCGCCAACAGTAGGTCGTCAAGCATCCTGATTAGCTTCTCCCGCAGCCGCAGGTTACTGGTCTGCTCCGCTAGCTGGTCCCGCACCATTTCGTCCTCCAAACAGCCAAGCTCACATGTGCTTGCCAGCGGTGTGAAATGTCCGGACAGCGGCGCGATGCATCCCTGATATGTGTCCGCTTGTCCTAAGGTGTTAAATATCCGCTGACCCTCGGCACCCAGGCAGTGAAGTAGAATCACTGGCATCTTTAGTTTACCATGTCTTCCTAGGCCCATCGCCACTGAATAAGTGCGGAACGCCTCGAACCAACGGGGCCATGGAATGGGCAGCTCGCCTGGGGCCATGAGGAATGGTGGAGGTGGTGCAAGACATGCATCCATCTTTGGGAAAATGACTAGTTTTCTTCCAGAAGATTAAGTTTTCTCCTCGTCACCAATTGTTATGTCTGGAAATAGGACAACAGAGGCAGACATTGTACCGAGCAATGACTTTATTAATAACAGACACGGGTGGTACATGTGTCGGAGGTAATAGCTACAGCATATGCTAGTACTAGCATGATACAGACTGTGGTTGGCTTGGAGGCGAGGCGCCAAAGAGGACAACTGCCACCTTCAGAGTCCTAATATAGGCACAGCGTGATGATGTCACATCGTGCGTACATCCCCACGTCTGTGCTGCCTATTGTCACCATGTCAATAGCTAACAGTACACTGGTCACAATTATTCCAACATTCCTCACATTTTTTGAACAAAACACAGTGAGAGACAACAGGTGAACTTTCACTACTGTGTCTTTATCTCTGAAAGGAGCTGTATGTAACTTTGAATTTGACTGATTTATTTCATTTGCATCAACTTTAAATTAATACATCACAATAATCACTTCCGTTAACAATGAAGGAAAAGATGTAAGAAGATAACTTGATAAACCTGCCCTTTGTACAAACAAGGAGCATTAGCCATGTTAAACCTATTGAACTCAGCTCAATTGTTCAATCATCCCTTCTTCCCCATCTTCTTCCAGAAAATAACTAACTGGGCATTAACTGTGATTAATGCCTGGCTTACAGTAATGCCAAACAGTTTAACTATTGTGCCTGTTTTTGCTCATGGGCATGCCCTTTGGCCAGCGCAAAACCTGTTTTAAACATGCCTTCTTGATCAGAGTTCACCTTTGATTATGTGCCTCTGAACATTAAAGGGATGGACAGGAGCGCTTTGGATTGGATTACCAAAAACACACTTCTAAACTAGAAAAACACCCAATGCATACCTCTGCAAAGGCTCCTTCCCTCCCTCCCTTTGTCCATCGATCTGTCTGTACCTCCCTGTCGCCATCCATCCATACATTGCAAGATAGGGCCTTGGTGGAGGTATGCACTCATGGATCACCTCCAAAATCTGACGGGTTCGTCTGAAACCCAAGGACCACCTCTGGTGAAAATTTCATCAAAATCCATGTATTAGTTTTTGTGTAATCCTGCAAAACGATTGTTAAATCCGGAGTGGTGACCTAGTTGCTAGAGCATCCGCTCAACAACCGGAAGGTTGGGGGTTCAAGGCCCAGCCGGGTCATACCAAAGACATATAAAAATGGTACTTCTCCCCTTCTAGCTTGGTGCTCAGTGTAATAGAATGGAGCAAGGAGAAGCTGCTTGTTGTGGCGCCTTGTATGGCAGTGACCCCTCTGATTGTACATATGATTAACATTGTCGATAGGAGAAACATAATTTCATTCTACTGTACATAATTGGCTGTATGGACTGAATGACTTCTTCTTCTTAAAAGATTGAGACTTGGTGGAGGGATGCACTCATGGATCCCCTCCAAAATGTAATGGGTTTGTGCATAGCCCAAGAGCCACGTCTGGTGAAAATTTTATCAAACCATGTCCAGTAGTTTTTGAGTAATCTTGCAAACACATTGTGAGAAGATAAAGCCTTGGTGGAGGTATGCACTTTTGGATCATCACTAAAATACATACTTACTGGATCCAGACAGTGATCTGGATCAGCACCTCAAATTAAGTGGCTCAAGAGGTAGAGTGGGTTGTTCAATAACCAGAGGGTTGGTGGTTTGAATCCCGCTCTCCTCAGCCATCCTGCCTTTGTGTCCCTGGGCAAGACACTTTACCCACCTTGACTCCAGTGTCCATGATACTGAGTATGAATGTGTATAAATGTTTGGTAGCGGTTGGATAGGCTGTTGGCGCAGATTGGTGGCCACATTTCCATCAGTCTGCCCCAGGGCCATTGTCTGTCTGTGGAGTGAATGAATAATGGACTCATTGCAAAGTGCTCTGGGTATCATGAAAGGCACTATATAAATGCAAACCATCATTACTTTTTGAGTAATGATGCTAACAGACAAACAAACAATAATTAGACCAGCCTCTTTGCACTTTTCGCTCTGCACAGGAACAGTTTTCCAACTGCCGTGATAGCAAAATGGACTGGGCCACACCAATAAATGCCCTCTGTGCCAAAGACAAGAGCCTGTTGAATAGACCATCATAATAGAGCCCATAGAGTGTGACGACCAGTGTTGGGAGTAATGTGTTACAAAGTAACGGGTTACTGTAGTGCCACTACTTTTGCAGTAACGTGCTGTGTAATGAAGTCACTGTTTAAAAATTCAGTAATGCATTACAGTTACTGAAATTTGATCAGATGTGTTACTTGTGTTACTCATTTTATTAATACGGATAGATATTTTTAGCACAAATAGACGATCATACAACTTACAGTTGCTAGACACCCTCCTCATCAGCCACCAACTGGGGATGAATACACAGTTTCAGTGGCTATTGGCGGGACTGCCATCCCCAACGCAACCAGCGTGCTCAAGCCACTGGAGGTTGTCATGTCAAAAGCAAAGGCAGGCACATAAATAAGCAAATAAATTCAATTCAATTCAATTCAGCTTTATTTATATAGCGCCATTTCACAACAACAGTCATCTCATAGCACTATCAACTGTAGGGGGGAACCCCCACAGTTGCAGAAAGACCCCAGCAATCAGGTGATCCCCTGTGAGCAAGCACTTGGCGACGGTGGAGAGGAAAAACTCCCTTTTAACAGGAAGAAACCTCCAGCAGAACCAGGCTCAGGGAGGGGCAGTCATCTGCTGCGACTGGCTGGGGGGTGAGGGGACAGAGAAGATGAAAAGAACAGACATGTAGAGAGCAAACAGCACGATGGGGACTCAATCTATGGGAGAGAACAAACAAATGTTAATGACCAGCAAAAAAAAATATTTCATAGAGAGTGAGGAAAGGAGTGAGGCCCAGTGCATTACTGGAGGTCCCCCGGCTGACTAAACCTATTAGCAGCATAACTAAGGGAGGGTTCAGAAAACACATGATCCCTCCCTAATTGTAGGCTATATCAAAAAGGCAGGTTTTAACCCTAATCTTAAAAACAGAGATCGAGTCTGACTCCCGAATCCAGATTGGCAGCTGATTCCACAGGAGAGGAGCTTGATAACTGAAGGCTCTGCCTCCCATTGTACTTTTGGAGATTCTAGGTATTACAAGTAGTCCTGCATTTTGGGAGCGTAGTGCTCTGTTAGGATAATACGGTAGTATCAGATCTTTTAAATAAAAAGGAGCTTGATTGTTTAGAGCTTTGCAAGTAAGAAGAAGGATTTTAAACTTAATTCTAAACTCTATGGGAAGCCAATGAAGGGAGGCCAGAACCGGAGAGATATGATCTCTCTTTCTAGTACCTGTTAAAACTCTTGCTGCAGCATTTTGGATCAGCTGAAGACTTTTTAAAGATGTTTTAGGACAACCTGATAATAAAGAATTACAATAATCTAATCTCGAGCTAACAAAAGCGTGGATCAGTTTCTCAGCATCACTCTGAGACAAGATGCTCCTAATCTTGGCAATATTACGCAAATGATAGAAGGCAGTCTTAGAAACAAATTTAATATGTGAATTGAAGGACAAATCCTGATCAAAAATAACTCCAAGGTTCCTCACAGAGCTATTAAGAGAAAGAGTAACTGCATCCAAACTGAAAGTTTGATTTGGAAAGGAATTTCTAAGGTTTTTTGGACCAACAAGAATTACTTCAGTCTTATCTGAATTTAATAGCAGGAAATTACAAGTCATCCAAGCTTTGATTTCCTTAAGACAGGCTTCTAACTTGGCTAATTGATTACTATCATCTGGCTTCATTGACAGGTATAATTGTGTGTCATCTGCATAACAATGAAAATGTATACAGTGCTTTCTAATAATGTTGCCTAACGGAAGCATATATAAACTAAAAAGAGTAGGGCCTAGCACAGATCCCTGTGGAACTCCATGACTAAGCTTTGAGTTGAAAGAAAACTCATTATTTACATGAACAAACTGGAACCTATCAGATAAATAAGATCTAAACCACTGCAACGAAGTTCCATTAAGTCCAACATAGTGTTCTAATCTATCAAGTAGAATATTGTGATCGATAGTATCAAAAGCTGCACTAAGGTCTAAAAGGACAAGTACAGAAACTAGTCCATTATCAGATGCAATGAGGAGGTCGTTAGTGACCTTCGCTAAGGCTGTTTCAGTACTATGATGGATTCTAAACCCAGATTGAAACTCTTCAAGTAAACCATTTCCCTGCAGGTGGTCGAATAATTGCGTAGCAACAACTCTTTCTAAGATTTTTGAAATGAAAGGGAGATTAGAGATTGGTCTATAGTTAGCTAAAGCTCCTGGATCTAGCATTGGCTTTTTGAGTAAGGGTTTAATTACAGCTGTTTTAAAAGCCTGCGGTACATGGCCTAAAGTTAATGAAGAATTGATTATATGAAGAATAAAGCTACCAATAAGTGGGAAGACTTCTTTAAATAACCTAGTAGGAATAGGGTCTAAAAGACAAGTTGAAGGTTTGGATGAGGAAACTATGTTGTCTAACTCACAAAGGTCGATTGGAGTAAACTCATCAAGACAGACATCAAAAGAAGGAGTTGTAGTAGTTACAGTATTTAAGTTAACTGTGGGAAGAATCTGATTGATTTTATCTCTGATGGATGAAATTTTATTATTGAAAAAGTTCATAAAGTCCTGACTAGTAAGCTCTAAGGGAATGCTAGGATTGACAGAGTCCTGACTCTTTGTCAACCTGGCTACAGTACTGAAAAGAAACCTGGGATTATTCTTGTTCTCTTCTATTAATGCAGAGTAATAACTTGTTCTAGCTTTTCTAAGAGATTTTTTATAAATTAAAAGATGATTTCTCCAAGCTAAATAGATTTCATCTAAATTAGTAGAGCGCCATTTTCTTTCTAATTGACGAGTCTTCTGTTTTAAGCTACGAGTTTCTGTGTTGAACCAAGGAGTTAGAAATCTCTGATTAGACTTTTTCTTTTTTAAGGGGGCCACCAAGTCTAGAGCCTGATGCAGAGAAGCTGAAACACTATCCACCATGTTATCAATTACAGAAGGAGCAAGCTGTCTATAGCTTATTTCCGTTGTGTTGACACATGGCATAGAGGAAACAATCTGCATAAATTTTGAAACAGCGTCATCTGAGAGGCATCTACTGTAATAATATTTTTCTTTAGGAGCCAAATAGTCAGAAATGGTAAAATCAAAGGTTAACAGACAATGGTCTGACAGTACAGGGTTATGAGGAGACACTACAAGATTTTCTATTTCTATGCCATATGTCAGAACAAGGTCCAATGTATGGTGGAGGTAATGAGTAGAATTTCCTACTTTCTGAGAAAACCCAATCGAGTCTAATATTGAATTAAATGCCACATTAAGGCAGTCACTATCTACATCCACATGTATATTAAAGTCCCCTACTATAATTATTCTATCAGATTTCAGCACTAAATCAGCTAAGTAATCAGCAAATTCGGATAAAAATTCTGAGTAGGTTGATGGGGGACGATAAACTATGGCAAATAAAATTGGGTTTAACCTAAAATTGCTAAAGTGCCCAATACTGAGGACCAGGCCCTCAAAGGAATTATAACATGTTTTTTGCTTTACATTAACTAGTAATTTGGAATGGTAAATTGTTGCTACTCCTCCTCCACGACCAGAACTTCTGGGATTTTGACAGTTTAAATAACCAGAGGGAGTTGATTCATTTAAACCAACATAATCCTCTTGCCCTAACCAAGTCTCTAAGGGAAATTAAATCAATCTGATGATCAATTAACAGATCATGGACTAACAGAGACTTGGGAGTTAGAGACCTAATATTTAGTAAACCACATTTAATTTTTAAATTATGAGGAGGAACAGAGGCCAAATCATTCAATTTAGAGGCTTTATGTTTAAAAAAATATAAACTGACCTTACCATAACTGATGCAGCCGTCACATAGTCTCCTCCGTGGGTCCGTTTCCTGTCCTGCCCCAGCTTACATCACAACCAGGTGAAGAAATGCCGTGGCGGTGGCGACTTCTCATATCAAGCCCTGATCACCTGTTGTCCAAGCGGTGAGTAGCTCCTGCAAGCTCCTACCTCTGTGGTTAAGCATGAGTATTTTTTTAGCAAGAAGCTCGCATTTAATCTCTGCATTAAATGCATTTAAAGTTTTGTTTCACACAGAGAAAAAGTGACTGTGATTTGTTGCAGTAAACAACAGCTTCTTCTAAGCAGTGAACTTTCATTTATCTGTGCTTTCTATTTTATTTTATCTCATTCATTTTCATGCTGTTGTGATATGCAATTATTTCATTGAAGTAAATCCTCTAAATATGCATTTTTAATGGGCTGGTCCAGGGGTGTCAAACATCTGGCTCGTGGGCCAAAAACGGCCCACCAGGGGGTCCAAAATTTTCTCTGTGAATTCATAACTTTGTTTCTAGTAAATTTCTGACTTTCTACTGATTACTTTCTACTGATTACATTACTCGCTGCTAACCTCAAGGACATCAACGACACCAGGAAGACTGCCATCATCAATAATGAGCTGAAGAGACTGGGAGTGGATATCGCCACTCTCCAGGAAACACGGTTAGCTGATGCAGGCACACTGAGAGAGAAGGACTACACGTTCTACTGGCAGGGAAAGGGCAGTGACGAACATAGGGAACACGGAGTGGGCTTCGCAGTGAAGAACACTTTGCTGAAGATGGTGGAACCGGGCAGCACTGGCTCTGCACGACTCCTCACCCTCCGCCTGAACACCACTCAAGGCCCAGTCACCCTCGTCAGTGTGTATGCCCCAACACAGACAGCCACACCAGAGGCAAAAGACGAGTTCTACGAGAATCTCACAACAACTGTCAGGATCATCCACAACTCTGAACAACTCATTCTCCTTGGAGACTTCAATGCCAGAGTGGGTGCTGACCATGACTCCTGGCCCTCCTGTCTTGGACCTTTTGGCGTGGGCAGAATGAACGACAACAGACAGCGGCTGCTCGAGTTCTGCACATATCACGATCTGTGCATCACAAACTCGTTCTTCAAGACCAAGCCCCAACACAAGGTTTCCTGGCAACATCCGCGCTCAAAGCACTGGCACCAGCGAGACTTGATCCTGACCAGGCGCACCTCACTGAAGAACGTGCTAATCACCCGTTCGTTCCAGAGTGCAGATTGCGACACAGACCATTCATTGGTGTGTTGCAAGGTCAAGCTGCAGCTGAAGAAATTCCATCGTGCTAGACAACCTGGAAAGGCACGGATTGACACCAGCAAGATGGCCCAACCAGAACTTGTTGAGCAGTTTGCCTCCACCTTTGAGAAGGAACTTGGTGTACCACAAGGAGGAGAATCTGCAAAGCAGAAGTGGGAAGAGCTGCAAAACACCATCTACCGCACAGCCTTGGCTACCTTTGGGAGGAAGACCTCGAAGTCACAGGACTGGTTTGATGCCAAGTTGACCGAGATGACCCCCGTCATTGAAGCCAAGCGCTCAGCACTTGCTGAGTACAAGAAGTACCCAAACGAGAAGAATCTCCAGATTCTCAGGGCTGCAAGAAGCAAAGTTCAGCAGACTGCTCGGCGCTGTGCCAACGAGTACTGGACTCAGCTCAGCCAAGACATTCAAACCGCTGCCATAACAGGGAACATCCGTGGTATGTACGATGGCATCAAGAAAGCACTTGGTCCGGCTCAGAGCAAGACGGCCCCCCTCAAATCTTCCACTGGGGAGATGATCACAGAGAAGAACAAGCAGATGGAGAGATGGGTGGAACACTACTCCGACCTCTACTCTAGACAGAACACCGTGACACCGTCAGCCCTTGATGCCATCGACTGCCTGCCATCCATGGACGAACTTGACGCCGAGCCAACCATCGACGAACTCAGTAAGGCCATTGATAGCTTGGCCGCTGGCAAGGCACCCAGCAACGACGGCATACCCCCTGACCTGATCAAGCACTGCAAGACCGCCCTACTGCTGCCATTGCATGACGTCCTCTGCCAGTGCTGGAAGGAAGGTGCTGTACCACAGGACATGAGGGACGCCAAGATCATCACCCTCTACAAAAACAAAGGGGAGAGAAGCGACTGCAACAACTACAGGGGCATTTCCCTCCTCAGCGTTGTTGGCAAAGTCTACGCACGAGTTGTTCTCGTTCGTCTACAGAAGCTTGCCGAACATGTCTACCCCGAGTCTCAGTGTGGCTTCCGCGCTGAGCGATCGACGGTAGACATGATATTCTCCATCCGCCAACTCCAGGAGAAATGCAGAGAACAGAACATGCCTCTGTACGTCGCCTTCATCGACCTCACCAAAGCGTTCGATCTGGTCAGCAGAGAGGGCCTTTTCAAGATCCTGCCAAAGATAGGATGCCCACCAAAGTTGCAAAGCCTCATCGAATCGTTTCACACCAACATGCAGGGGATAGTGCAGCATGATGGCAACGTCTCAGAGCCATTCAACATACGCAGCGGAGTGAAACAGGGCTGTGTACTTGCGCCAACCCTCTTTGGGATTTTCTTTGCTATGCTCCTGAGGCATGCCTTCAGCACAGCAACAGAGGGAATCTACCTGCACACAAGATCTGACGGCAGGCTTTTCAACCTCGCCCGCCTGAAAGCCAGAACCAAAGTACGCGAGGCTCTAATCAGAGACATGCTGTTCGCAGACGACGCTGCAGTCACAACCCACACACAGCAGGAGCTTCAGACCCTGATGGACCGCTTCTCCCAGGCATGCAAGGACTTCGGGCTTACCATCAGCCTGAAGAAGACTAACGTCTTGGCGCAAGGCACGGAAGCACCACCAACCATCACCATTGATGACTACAAGCTGGAGGTCGTGAATCAGTTCACGTACCTGGGGTCCACGATCAGCAACATCCTCTCCCTTGATACAGAGATCAACAAGAGGATTGGAAAATCAGCCTTCACACTCGCTCGCCTCACCACACGAGTGTGGGAGAATCCCAAACTCTCTGTCAAGACGAAGATGGCAGTGTACAACGCCTGCGTCATCAGCACACTGCTCTATGGGAGTGAGACGTGGACAACATACGCCCGGCAGGAAAAGAGACTGAACTCCTTCCACTTGCGCTGCATTCGCCACATCCTGGACATATCCTGGCAGGACAAAGTGCCCAACACAGAAGTTCTGTCCCGCGCCGGCCTTCCCTCCATGTTCACTCTACTCAGGCAGCGCAGGCTTCACTGGCTAGGCCACGTTCACCGTATGGAGGATGGCAGAATCCCCAAAGACGTCCTCTATGGAGAACTGGCAACTGGCAGGAGAGACGTTGGCCGCCCACAGCTGCGCTTTAGAGACGTCTGCAAGAGAGACATGAAGGCCCTGGATATCAACACAGAGCGCTGGGAGGACCTTGCAACGGACCGCTCCAAATGGAGAGGCACCCTGACCAGACAGCTCAAGGCGGGTGAAGAGAGACTGACTGCTGCAGCAGATGAAAAAAGGACCCGCAGGAAGAACCGCCACAGACCCAGCAGCACGGAGACCACCCACAAGTGTGACCTGTGTGACAGGGACTGTCATTCGCACATCGGCCTGTTCAGCCACAGGCGGTGCTGTTCCAGCAGAGTAGACGTTTAGGATTCTCTTCCATGGTCATCATAAGATAAGATAAGATAAGATAAGCCTTTATTAGTCCCACAACGGGGAAATTCCAGGATTGCAACAGCACAGGGATAGCAACACTCAGAGCAACAATCAGAAGGCAAGAAAAAAAAAAAAAACAAGCAAGCAAGAGCAGCTAATATACATATGTACGTATTACTATAAAATATATATATATACACACACACACAGACACACAGTGCAGAGCATTGTAGCTGGATGGAATAAATATATGAATATATGAACACACAGTGCAGAGCATTGTAGCTAGATGGAATAAATATGTAAATATATAAACACCCACAGTACGGAGCATTGCAGCTAGGTGGAATAAATATGCAAGTATATAAACACACACAGTGCGGAGCAATGTAGCTAGATGGAATAATATGTAGATATATAAATATATAAACACACCCAGTGCTGAGCATTGTAGCTAGATGGAATAAATATGTAAATATATAAACACACACAGTGCAGAGCATTGTTGCTAGATGGAATGAAACAGCATAACCGTCTACTTAGTTATCCTACATGGTATGATTATGTGCCCATACATATTCTCACCCTCCATAGCGACCGGTAAGTTCCTAGTTGTATGCCGGAGGGGACCATTGTGTAAGTCTATTGCATCTTTTGCATTCAAAAAACTATTAGTTTGTTACGTCTTTTTGCTATCTCTGCGAGCAGCCCTGCTTAGGTTGTACAGTCTGACAGCCGTTGGTAGGAAGGACCTACGAAACCTCTCGGTTGTGCACCTGGGATGATGTAGTCTGCTGCTAAATGAGCTCCTCAGTGCATTCAGTATGTCCTGCATAGGGTGGAACTCGGACTCCAGCAGAGATGACAGTTTAGCCACCGTCCTTCTCTCTCCTATCTCCTCCATCGGATCAAGGCGCTGCCCCAGGACAGAGCTAGCTTTCTTAATCAGTTTGTTCAGTCTCTTCCTATCGGCTGCAGTAATGCCACTGCCCCAGCAGACCACTCCAAAAGTGATGGCTGATGCCACCACCGTGTCATAGAATGACTTCAGCAGCGCCCCTTGTACACCAAAAGACCTGAGTCGTAGACCTGAATCATAGACCGACGGAGGCCGACGACGACTGATTACAATAGTTTGTGTAAATCTGAGACATTTTTTCTCTGTAAGATGAGACTTTTTTCTCATAAGTTTTCTTTTTCTTATTTTTTTCTGATGAGGAAGGACAAGGGGCCATTGAGCTTGCTGTGTGTGCAAGATTATTCAAGTATGCATTTAAAAGTAACGTAAAAGCTACTTTTCCAAGTATTTAGTTACTTTAATCATACAGTGACTCAAAAGTAATTCAGTTACTTTTGAAAAGAAGTAACTAGTAACTGTAACTAGTTACTATTTTTTAGCAACTTGCCCAACACTGGTGACGACCCCTGCCATAGCACTAATAGGTGCATTCTACCGTTCCCCAAGCACCGGCACTGAGACCCTTCTGCGATGAACCTAAGTGAGGCTGGTTCTGCTTGACCACCGTGGTGTCCATTAGTTTGTCATCCCACACAACGTCCTCCAACATCCACCAAAGGAACCGGAGGGTTCCGCTGGCAACAACCAGACCATTCTTCCCCAGCATCGTCTTTGATGGCTAAACCCAGTCCATAAAAAAAGTCGCAGCCCATGATGTTGTTGCCTCAGGCTGTCACATGGAAAGTGAAGTCAGCTATCGTCGCAGACTTGTACTGAACCATTAACTCCACGATTCCAACCATGCACAGCCTTCCACCTCCATAACCATACAGCAGCGCTTGGTTAGCTTTTATCCTGCAGTGGGGAAAAAACTTCTTCACCGTGGCCGAATTCAGCAATGACCCTTCTGCCCCCATATCAAGCAGCAGCGGCATCTCCACGCCATCCAGTGTCACTGCGCAGAACATGTACCCATTGCTACTCGGGGACACCGTGTGAACAGTTGTCGGGGCGGGTGGAATGATCTCTTCCGTGAGCTCTCCGACTCAGATACATTGCACACTCTAGCGTAATGGTTCAATCATCCACACTTGCTACAATGGTTCCCTCTAGCCGGGCAGTCCTTAGCCTTATTTTGATTTTTCATGGACCCACAACACATGCAATGGGGTTTTCCCGGGGCAGACCTTCAGCTGGTAGCATTGGCTTCTGTACTATCGTCATCCAAGCTATCCTTGCTATCTGGGTCCACTACTAATGGCGCGGCGGGAGGCTCCAGCTGCCGTTGTGACTGGCGCCTATTTAACTCAGAGGCTAGCTTGTCTGCGGTCTCCACTTGGAGAGCTAGCGCAACAGCTCTGGCTAACGTTAAGTCACTAGGCTCCGTGAGTAGCCTAGCTCGTAAAGCAGTGCTGTTCATGTGCTCCGCCAGTTGGTCACAGGTTCAGGTTCAGGTTACTTTATTTGTACCCGTAGGTAGATTTGTTTTGCAGTCTGGTGACATCCATATTTACAAACCACAGTTACATTCAACATAAACACAAACACAGGCACACATGAAGCTGACTATAAACATGATAAAAAATACTCAAGGCTCCATCACACAGGATATAAGACAAAGAAATGAGAGAAAAACCAGAGATAAGAGAGAAGGGTCATATTAAAAAGTTAAAGACTAGTCAGAGAGGTTAAAAACTCAAAGGTCTAAAACCCAATAAAAGATTTAGAACCCAAATAAAAATCCTACATAAAATAAGTAAATATAAAATGAAATTAATAAATAGGTAACTAAATTATGTGCAATATATTGTTACAACTTGTTCAATTCTTTGACAGCAGCAGGAACAAAGCTGTTTTTGTAGCGTTGGGTTTTACTTTTTGGGACAGCAAACCTCCGTCTTGAGGGAAGAAGCTGAAAGTTGCACTGCAAAGGGTGGGAGTCATCATTTAAAATGGAGGTAGCCATCCTCTGTACCTGTCTGGTGTACAGGGATGTCAGGCTCAGCTGTGACTCACCAAGCAAACGACTGGACCATCTAACTACCTGATCCAAGGATTTCCTCTGTTTCAGTTTTATCTGACCAAACCATGACACTAAAGAAAAGGATAAAACAGATTCAATAAAAGCCCGATAAAGCATTGTCATTATGGTTTGGTCAATTTGGAAGCGTGCAAGTTTCCTTAAACAATGCAAATGTTGCTGACCCTTTTTGCACACCCTTTCACGTACCATTTCTTCTTCCAGTGACCCAAAATGACACTCGCTAACTAGCTGCCTCAAGTCGGCAGCAAACTGGTGGTCAGGCTCACCCACACGTTGATGTCGCCACCGGAACTGAATCCTCCGGACAGTCACGCTATCCAGGGTATGAAAATGGCTCGCTAGCAACTCAAAGACCTCCTCAAATGAGTCCGAAGCCCCAAATGTGCACAGGATACGGTGGCCCTCAATTCTTAAATTGTGTACAAGGAGCGCACGTGCTCTTAACTTATTTAGCTCACCCAGGTCGAACGCGATGATGTAATTTTGGAAGGCGGCAAACCATCTTGGCCAGGGCACAGGCAGCTCGCTCGGGAGTTCCAGGAAGGGGTGAAGTGGTGTGATACATGCCTCCATTAGTTAATCCTCGATCGCCAAATGTTATGTCTGTAGAAATGCCTTTGGAATGATAAGGCCAGGTGAATGGACAAACTCATCTTTATTAAGGCTTGAGTCAGAACGGACACACAACAACCACCAGGGAGAGGACACCGGTCAAAGAGACTGTGTAATGGATGCCCTCTGCTATTTATAGGGTGGTGCAGTGTCGGAACAGGAAGTTGCCGCCACTACGCCGCACTTCACAATAAGGGCATTAAACCCCAACACCACAGGCAGTGGAGAGGGAGCAATGGTGTTGCAAGCGGAAATGGCAGTGGTGAGTTTATGGAGTTGATTAGTTAATTGGCCTAACTGATAATGCAACACAGTCAGTTGGTGGAAAGGTTGTTCCAGTTTGGCTTCAACAACCTCTAAACGGGAGAGCTGAGGATTCACTGCTGCACCTGCTGGGTTCTGAGTTTGGTGAGAACATACCGACATATTTGACCAGATATGGACCCAAATGAAGACACAGAAAAGAGACCAGAGCTTGGTTGCAAGATAAATATTTATACATCCATCCATTGATCTTCTACCACTTCTCCAGAGGTCCGGGTTGCGAAGGCAGCAGCTGAAGCAGAAAAGCCCAGACTTCCCTCTCTGTGGCCACTTGCTCCAGCTCTTCAGAGAGAACACCAAGGTGTTCAAAGACCAGCTGGGAGACACAGTCTCTCCAACATGTCCTGGGTCTGCCACGGGGTCTCCTCCTAGTTGAACCTGCCCAAAACACCTCAAATGGGAGGGGTTTTTTTTATGATAGGAGTACTCCTGTGGGAAGGAGAAGGCAAGAAGATGGTCATCAGTGAGTATGAGTAATGAGATTATGATGAATACTAACCTTGCTCTCTCTGTAAAGTTGAAGTGCTAAGGAGTGCCAGAGGAGAGGTGAAAATGTTTTCTTCTTACTGAGTAGGTGGGGTTACGTCCAGATAGGCTGAGGAGGAGCTTTTGAAGTAGGTTTCCAACTGGTGGTGCCTGGGCCTGGGACTTTCCTGTGGTGAGGGATAGTGGAATCATTTCCAGTAATTATACTGTTGCCTTACGTGAGTGTCTGGTGAGGAGGAAGATGGTCCAGGTATGGAAGCTGCGACCCAAGAGGCAATGGTCCAGAAAGAGGTCCGAGAAGGTTTCTGTGATGAAGGTTAATATAAATTCTGAATTTAACAATTTCAATTCAATTCAATTCAATTCAACTTTATTTATATAGCGCCATTTCACAACAACAGTCATCTCATAGCACTATCAACTGTAGGGGGGAACCCCCACAGTTGCAGAAAGACCCCAGCAATCAGGATTGGCAAACAGAATTGGCTTAGATAGGGATTTCCAAGCTGGGGAGCAGGAGGAGCACAGAGACCAGGGATGGCGAGCAGACCAATAGGATGAGCATGCTTGGACACCTTGGAGAGGGAGACACAAGGTAACAGCAACCTGAATAATCATCATCCACAGCGCTACTAGAGTGCCCAACCCTTATATAGTGGTGTGGGAACAATCAGCAGCAGATGAGTGATAAGGAGCAGCTGCAGGTAATCAGATTGAGATGATAAGGCAGAATGATATGTGTGCGTGCTCAGCTGAGATCCATTACACACATACTCAGGCATAGCCCACCAAATTCATACACACATGCAAAACAAATGAAGTAAAAAAGGAGAAAGTCAAAAAAGATACCGATTACAACTTCAAGCGCAAAAAAAAGTTTAAAAAAATAATTAACAGCATAGCTCATTGAAATCATACTGTGGAAATGTTTTGGGTTTTCTCTTTTTTGCAAGCGAGGATTTAAATTGTCTACAATTCCTAAAGCAATGCAAAATTTTGTTGAAATTGTTCCAGTTTAATGACATAATTTGGAATAGAATAAAATTGAATAGAATAGAATAGGCTTTATTGTCACTGTACAGTTGTAAAGTACAACGAAATTGTGGGTGCTCCACCAGGCTACTGTGCAGTAAGGTAAAGTACAAATATATCTACATACATACATATGTATGTGTGTGTGTGTGTGTGTGTGTGTGTGTGTGTGTGTGTGTGTATAAACAGAGTTACAAAATGCCCATTTGAATAGCATATATTAATATATTAATAGCATATATTAAAGATTCAATGATTTTAGTTGTCAGTACTACCGTACACACAGGACATACAGGAGAATTGAAATGTGTTTCTGTCTCTCTTCAGTGGTGTAAAAAAAGAAAAAAGGAATAAGGCTGGAAAAGCAACAACAGCAGTCTATGTACAGTAATGCTACCCTTAGTGCAAATGGTGACAAAAGATAGACCCAGACCTTCCATAGTGCAGATAAATATAAACAATAAACGGTGATGAAACCCAGCAATCCTATACACAGAAAAGTAGAGTTGTAATACCCATAGTTGCAAGTTCAATGCGCTAGTATAGGCGCAAACAGTGACAGATAGGATTGCACATGATAAGTACTGTAATGACAGACAGCAGCAGATATGGCATTTGTGCAAATGGTTGCAGTAAAGTGCAGAGACATACAGCAGCAAATGTATTACTGTTGGTGTGCCAGTCTTTCTGTGCCAACAGCTGAGGTAGTTATTGTGCAGGTGAGTGCGTTACAGTCTTGGGGAGGGGGGGCAGAGTTCAGAGTCCTGATGGCCTGATGAACAAAGCTGTTTAACAGTCCTGTGGAGCGGGCCCGGAGGCTCTGATACCTTTTACCCCAGGACAGGGGGCTGAAGAGGGAGTGTGAGGGGTGGGAAATGCCGCCTGCAATGTTCACAGCTCTGTGGGTGAGGAAGATGTCCGAGAGGGGGGCAGAGGGGCACCAATGATCTTGCTGGCTGCTTTCACTGTGCATTGTAGTGTCTTCCGGCAGGAGGTGGTGCAGCTTCCATACCACACTGTGATGCAGCTGGTGAGGATGCTTTCAATGGTGCCCCGGTAGAATGAGCACATGATGGGGGTGGGACTTGTGCTCTCCTCAATTTATGGAGGAAATGGAAGTGAGTCTGAGCCTTCTTGACCAGTGATGGGGTGTTGTTGGATCAGGAGAGGTCCTCAGAGATGTGCCCCTAGGAACTTGGTGCTGCTCACCCTCTCCACAGCTGCTAAATCAATGATCAGAGGGGGGTGCTGTGTGTGTCCCCTCCTGAAGTCGACCACAATCTCCTTGGTTTTTCCCACGTTCAGGAAGAGGTCATTGTCTTAACACCACTGGACCAGTTGACTCACCTCATTTCTGTAGCTGGCCTTCTCATTGTTGGTGATGAGGCCCACCACTGTTGTGTCATCCAGAAACCTGATGATGTGGTTGGTGTTGTAGGCTGGTACACAGTCATGGGTCAACAGGGTGAAGAGCAACTGGCTGAGCACGCACCCTAGTGGGGCCCCTGCACTCAGTGTGATGGTCTGGGAGATGTTGCTGCCAACCCACAAATTCTGTGGCCTTCCTTTGAGAAGCATCCAGTTGTCCAGCATCCAGTTACAGAGAGAAGTTTTGAGTCCCAAGTGTCTGAGTTTTTGTATTAGGTGTTGGGGGATGATTGTGTTGAATGCTGAACTGAAGTCCAAGAACAGCATTCACACGTAGGAGTTCTTTGAGTCCAGGTGGGTGAGGCCTGGATGGAGAGCAGCAGTGGTGGCATCTTCTGTGGATCTGTCTGGCCTGTATGCAAACTGAGATGGGTTGTGGCAGGGAGGGAGGATGAACTTGATGTTCTGCATGACCAGCTGCTCGAAGCAGCTCATTATGATGGGGGTCAATGCTACGGGCTGGTAATTGTCGTAGCCGGATGGGACGGGCTTCTTTGGGACTGGTATTATGGTGGCAGTTTTGCAGCATGTGGGGACAACAGCTTGAGTCAGGGAGATGTTAAGTAGAATGATAAGAAGTATAAAAAATACACACATTGGTGTTATGACTCGCCGCTCATCAGCGGCGCCAGCCGCACGCACACCTGCTCCTCATCAGCGGCGAGGTATTTAATCCACTCTGCCCTGGGCTTCGGCCTGAAGCCGTCTCTCTACTTCGGCCCCTTTGCTACTACGGATCTCAAACCTACTAGCGAAGATATCCTGGGTAAGCACCCCTTACCTCTCTCCTCTAGCTTTCCCCTGTGCACAGGTGGACATCCCCGGCGGCGGACTTCATCACCTCGCCGTTGGCTCTACGCTGCTGCCACAGGTACCGCAGGTCGCTGTCTCCCGGGCTCCGCCCTTGTCGACGCCAGCCACCTGTCACAACAAGTAAGCCAGCTATCATCATCATTTCCCTGTATTGGTGTGGTGCCCGTTACCCTTCTCCCTCTGCTCTTTCCACAGGGTTGTCCAGCTGTACGGCCTCCTGCCCCCGTGCCTGACGCAGACGCCACCACAAATACATTCTTATTCCACAGACACGCAGCCATACACTTCCCTGTTGCTAATAAAGCTGTTGAATCTATCCTGAGCCTGCGTGTGTGTCTCCTGGGCCGTGCGTTATGTCAGTACGGCTTCAGCAGAGCGGCTCGGCAGACAGCGGGCTCGCACGCCGTCTTTCCACCCTCGAGGCTTGGGTGGATTCAATAGCCTATCAGCAACAGGTGATATTAAATCAATTAATAAACATCACTAACCGATTAGACCGCTTGGACCCCCAGCAGCCATTCCCCTCGGCTCGTCCGGGTGGCGTGGCTCCTGCGGCTCCGGTGGCTGTCCAGCCTGCTCCGGGTACGCCAACACGGCTCACACCAATCCCCACTCCGGCTCGCTTCAGCGGTAAGCTGGGTGGAGCTCGGGGTTTTATTATGCAGTGTGAGTCCGTGTTTCTTCGCGTTCCCGGAGATTTTCCCTCAGACCATGGCAGAATTGGCTATATAGGAAATCTCCTTGAGGGTCGTGCGCTTACCTGGGCTTATGCCATTATGGTGAAGCCCAGCTACGCTACCCTCACCTATGGCCAGTTCGTGCGACAATTTCTGGAAGTGTTCGATCATTCGCGTTTGGACAGTGTCCAGGTCGACCGTCTTCTCGGACTCCAACAGGGGAGCCGATCGGCGGCCGAATACGCGATCGACTTCCGGGTTACCGCGGAGGAAGTTGGCTGGGAAGAGCGCACGCTCTGCGGCATCTTCCTCCGCAGTCTAAACTCCGGTCTGAGGGATGAGCTGGCTGGACGGGATACCCCGGAGACGCTGGCGGAGCTGATTTCCCTCACCATCAGCTTGGATAACAGGCTGCGCGAGCGCACCTCCGAGCGGAAGCAGTCTTCTCGCTCGCGGGGTGCCTCTGCACGTCTGCCCCAAGCTCACCACCTGGCGTTACCGCCGCCGGAGGTCTCCGAGGAGTCGGAACCAATGGTGACGGGCCGGACAAAGCTCCCCCTGGCGGAGAGACAGCGCCGTCGTGACCTGGGCCTCTGCATGTATAGCGGAGGTAGCCAGCACACGGTGGAGAGTTGTCCGGAGAAGCCAAACGAGGTGGTCCGCGAGTCACTGTAGGGGGCCTCGCGGACGCTAATCGGTTAAATCCCCTCACACATTTGACGCTGCCCATCCGCTTCTGTCACAACCTCACTGGGCATCTCACACATGCACTGGTGGATTCAGGCGCGGAGGGTAGCTTTATTTCACAAAGCCTGGCAACCCGACTGGGCATCCACTGTCACCCCCTCGATACTCTTCTCGCCCTGGTTAATCTCTCCCGAGTTTCCCTGGGAAAGGTAACTCACCAAACATCCCCTGTCCCGGTGATTGTGGTGTAATCTAAGTATTACATATGTGGAGCCACTAGGGGGCGACACAGACCGGATGTTGTCAGGTGTACAACAGGACAGATATTAATATGGCGGCGTTCGTGTGTTAATGTGTTCCAGCCAGTCAATAAAGGAGGCTCCGTGTTCACCCAAAGCAGCAGTCTTTATTTATAAAAGAACCCAACACAACATGGTGTCAGAAGTTGGTGCGCTTTGAGGTGAGAAAAGTCAGCTTTGCAACCGGCTAGCGGCTATGCCAGACGAAGTTCAAAGGGCTGCAGCTGCGCCAATTGATCCGGTAATGGCGGCGGCTACTCCAGCGGCAACCTTCACCATTAAACCACCGGAGCCCTTCGACTTTGCGAGACCCCAAGAGTGGGAAAAGTGGATAAGACGTTTTGAGCGTTTTAGGCTGGCAAGTAACCTGAATAACTCAGCTGAGGTGAACCAAGTAAATACGCTGGTTTATTGCATGGGAGATGAGGCTGACGACGTGCTAAGAGGGCTCGAGCTAACGAGTGTGCAGCGCCAGCAGTACGATGCCGTTAAAACAGGCTTTGATAGACATTTCGTTCCCAGAAAGAACGTGATTTATGAACGAGCAAAATTCAACAAGCGAGTGCAACAGCCGGCAGAACCAGTAGACTCGTTCATAACAGCACTCTATGCACTGGCAGAAAACTGTGAGTACGGTGCACTTCATGATGACCTCTTGAGAGACAGGCTTGTAGTGGGTCTGAAAGATTCGTCGCTGTCAGAAAGAATGCAGCTTGACAAAGATCTTACCCTAGCTAAAGCAATAACAATGGCAAGACAATCTGAAGAAATAAAACGACAACAAACTGACCTAAGAGGTGAAACTAGCGTTAACAGAACAGCCGTGGATGCGGTACACATCAGAAAAGCCAAGCCAAACAAGTTCATAATCAAGGAACAAAAACAGATTAAGTCCTCAAGGCCTCAGCAGACAAAACAAGACAATAAAGTTTGTTCCAAGTGTGGCAAAGCACCAGCACATGCAGCAGTACAGTGCCCAGCTAAAAACGCGGAATGCCATAACTGTAAAAAACGTGGACACTATAGTAGAGTCTGTAGGTCCAACCCAACTGTGAATGAGGTCACAGACAATGCAGACAGACTTTTTCTGGGTGAAGTGGATCTAGGGGAGGATCCGTGGCTGGCAGACATAAACGTGAGAGGAAATAAAGTGACTTTCAAGTTAGATTCTGGAGCGGACGTCACAGCGGTTTCTGACCAAACATTCGAAATCTTCAAGAAGAAAAATGAACAGTTGGAAAAGGCACAAAAACCACTCTACGGACCGGGTGGAACTGCACTAACCGTGTTGGG
Organism: Pholidichthys leucotaenia; assembly: GCA_020510985.1. Classification (NCBI taxonomy): domain Eukaryota; kingdom Metazoa; phylum Chordata; class Actinopteri; order Cichliformes; family Pholidichthyidae; genus Pholidichthys; species Pholidichthys leucotaenia. The sequence goes on from CM035842.1 coordinate 43,491,218, forward strand.
GTCTATGACAGAGACTATTACATACGGTGACAAGAGCGCTACTGAGAAAATCTATATTGTCAAAAATCTGCGCATGGCACTACTGAGTAGAACAGCTTCCGTGAGACTGAAACTAATTGCCAGAGTTGACACTATAGACCAAGAGACAGTGAGAAAAGCGTACCCCAAGTTATGCGATGGACTTGGGCTTGTTCAAAAGCCATACACAATTAAACTGAAACCTGATGCTAAGCCCTTTTCGCTCAAGGTGCCAAGGCGTGTGCCACTGCCGCAAATGGGTAAAGTGAAAGAAGAGCTCGAGAGGATGGAAAAGTTGGGAGTCATCAGTCGCGTGGAGCAGCCAACAGATTGGTGCTGTGGCATGGTTGTAGCTCCCAAAAAGGATAAAGAAAAGGTGCGTATCTGTGTGGACATGACACCTTTAAACGAGTCAGTGTGTCGCGAAAGATACATCCTCCCGTCTGTGGACCAAACGCTAGGCATGCTCACAGGTGCTCAGTATTTTTCAAAACTTGATGCAAATATGGGATTTTGGCAAATACCACTGTCTAAAGAGTCGGCCTTTCTCACCACATTCATTACGCCATTTGGCAGATACCACTTCAACCGTTTGCCATTTGGTATTTCCAGTGCTCCTGAACATTTCCAAAACATGATGGTGACAGAGGTTACATCGGGTCTCGACGGAGTCGTCTGTCACATGGACGATATCCTGGTCTGGGGATCCACCAAGGAGCAGCACGACGCAAGACTGCACGCTGTCTTGAAGCGCGCGGAGAAAGCCGGCGTTATGTTGAATATGTCAAAATGTGAGTTTGGCAAAAGAGAGGTTAAATTTCTTGGGTTTATTGTTTCAGCAGAAGGAATGAGGCCAGATCCAGACAAAACCCAAGCTGTTCAGGACATGAAAGAGCCAAGCAACGTGAGTGAGCTCAGGAGCTTTCTCGGAATGGTGAACCAGCTGGGGAAGTTCATTCCGAACCTTTCTGAAAAGGACAAACCATTGAGAGACTTGCTTTCAACAAAGAACATGTGGTACTGGGGGCATGAACAACAAAATGCGTTTTGTAACCTCAAACAAGAACTGTCCTCTGCTCCTGTATTGCAGCTCTATGACCCAAACAAACCACAGAAAATATCTGCAGATGCCTCTTCATACGGATTGGGGGCAGTCATGCTACAGAAGGAGAGAGACGTGTGGTCACCAGTTGCTTATGCTTCTCGATCATTGACACCTACAGAGCAGCGCTACGCACAGCTGGAAAAAGAAGCGCTGGCTCTCACGTGGGCCTGCGAAAGATTCAATGACTTTATCCTGGGTCTGCACTTTGAACTAGAAACTGATCATAAGCCACTAGTGAGTCTACTGGGAGGACAAGCTTTGGATGCGCTTCCACCGCGTATACAGAGATTTCGTATGCGCCTAATGAGGTACTCATACACTATAAAGCACATCCCTGGCAAAAGTCTAACCACTGCCGACACGCTCTCACGCTTACCGCTCACAAACAGTGTTACTCACACAGACACAGATCTTATGGAGGACACTAACATTTATGTTGACTCTGTGCTAGAGGGACTCCCTACAAGCAGCAAATATCTTGCAGATCTCCAAGAGCAACTGCAGTCCGACAGCGTCTGTTCACAAGTCATGAAATACTGCACAGAAGGCTGGCCGGATCGTAACCAGCTACAGGGAGCGGTGAAGCACTACTGGTCTGAGAGAGCCGTTTTGAGTGTGCATAACGGACTACTACTGAGAGGCACGAGGTTAGTTTTCCCTGCTAACATGAGAAATGCAGTTTTGGATAAGATACATGAGGGCCACCAGGGGGTGGTTAAATGCAGAGAGCGTGCCCGTCAGGCTGTATGGTGGCCAGGTTTAAGCAACCAGATCAGTGAAGTTGTACTAAAATGTAGACAGTGCATACAGGAAAGAGTTAATGTGAGAGAGCCTTTAATGCCCACAGATTTACCAGAAAGGCCATGGCAGAAGTTGGGAGCTGATTTGTTCACGCTACAAGACAAAAACTACCTGTTATTAGTGGACTACTTCTCTAGGTATATAGAGATTGCCCAGCTCAGCCCAACTCGCTCTGCCAATGTCATTGTGCATTTAAAATCAATGTTTGCACGTCACGGAATACCAGAGATACTGATCACGGATAACGGCCCGCAGTTCGCAAGTCAGGAAATGGAAGACTTTGCAAAGGAGTACTGTTTTGAGCACGTGACCAGTAGTCCCAGGTACCCCCACAGTAACGGTGAGGCAGAAAGAGCTGTCCAAACAGTCAAAAATCTTATCAAGAAAGCCAGTGATCCATACCGAGCACTGTTAGCCTACAGAACCACAGCGTTGGCAAATGGCTACAGCCCAGCACAGCTTCTCATGGGGCGTAGACTTCGTACCACCCTGCCAATGCTTCCAGAGGCCTTGCAGCCATGCGGGCCGAATCTGCAACAAATTCGTCACGTGGAAAAGGAGAGACGGATGAGGCAAACAGAATGTTTCAACAAAAGACACAGAACGAGAGATTTGGATAAACTGTTACCCGGAAACTCTGTTTGGATTACAGATGCAAAAGCACAGGGCACAGTGACATCTGTCCACAAAACTCCACGGTCCTATGTCATCAGTGGACCACAAGGGACAATCAGGAGGAATCGCACTCATCTTGTGCCTATGTCGATACCAGAGACTGAGATGGAACCACAACGGACCCAGTCAAATGGAAAAGACACTCCTACAGAAACTGCTTCTGAGCCCAATGCACAGGAAACACCAGGTGTTGTTAGAACCAGGTCTGGTAGAGAAGTGATTAAACCAAAGAGACTGGATCTGTAGAGTTGCATGCTAATATTTGTGAAAACAGAGTTGAGTTCTGAAAATGCCTTCTTTAAATAGAAAATAAGAGGCCTTTGCATAATATGTTCTTACATGGCAACAGTGTTGAAAAAAAAAAGAAATGTTATAGATTTGTAAAAGGGGGTGATGTGTTAAATCTATGCTGTCATAGTTAGATGACAAAAGGGAACGGAAATAAGAATGTATTTTGTGTTTTCAGCTAAAAGGGGTCAACTTGGCTTCAGTAAGGGGGATGTGGTGTAATCTAAGTATTACATATGTGGAGCCACTAGGGGGCGACACAGACCGGATGTTGTCAGGTGTACAACAGGACAGATATTAATATGGCGGCGTTCGTGTGTTAATGTGTTCCAGCCAGTCAATAAAGGAGGCTCCGTGTTCACCCAAAGCAGCAGTCTTTATTTATAAAAGAACCCAACACAACAGTGATCATCTCTGGAAACCATCGGGAGGATATCTCCTTTTACGTCCTGCCCACCTCAGTAACACCTGTCATCCTCGATTATCCCTGGCTCCGCCTCCACAACCCCGCCTTGGACTGGAAAACTGGGAAGGTTTCAGCGTGGAGCACCTTCTGCATGGGTACCTGCCTCCAATCCGCGGCCTGCGCCCCGTCCTCGCCTCCCACAGCTCAGGACACCGCGCCCCCGGATCTCACCCTAGTGCCCTCAGAGTTCCACGACCTGGGTGCCGTTTTCAGTAAATCCAAGGCGATGTCTCTACCTCCTCACCGGCCCTACGACTGCACCATTAACATCCGCCAGGGGGCGCCCTTACCCTCAGGACGCCTCTACAGTCTGCCAGCGCCGGAGAAGGAGGCAATGAACAGCTACTTAAAGGAGTCGCTCAGTGCTGGGATTATCCGACCATCCTCCTCTCCAGTAGGTGCAGGGTTCTTCTTCGTTGGAAAGAAGGACGGATCTCTTCGTCCTTGTATCGACTATCGGGCTCTCAACGATATCACGGAGAAGGACCGGTACACCCTGCCCCTTATGGACACTGCCTTCCACTCCCTCCAGGGGGCGACCTGGTTTACTAAGCTGGATCTCCGCAGCGCTTACCACCTCGTCCGGATCTGGGAGGGAGATGAGTGGAAAACCACCTTCTGAACCCCAAACGGGCATTTTGAATATCTTGTGATGCCGTTTGGGTTGACCAACGCTCCAGCCGTCTTTCAGCGCCTCATCAATGACGTCCTCCGGGACTTCATCGGCCTGTTCGTATTCGTCTACCTGGACGACATTCTCATCTTCTCCAGGTCCAGGGATGAACACCGGGTCCACGTGAGGCGGGTCCTGCAGATACTGCTGGAGAACCGTCTGTACGTCAAGGCGGAAAAATGTGAATTCTACGCCAAAACAACTTCCTTCCTGGGGTTCATCATCTCCCATGACCAGGTGCTTCCGGACCCAGCGAAGATCAAAGCAGTGGTGGATTGGCCCACACCAACCTCTCGAAAGCAGGTTCATCGGGTTTGCCAATTTCTACCGCCGCTTTGTCCCGAACTTTGGAGCCATCGTCGGACCCCTGACCCGCCTCACCTCTCCTAAGACCCCGTTCCGGTGGACTGAAGAGGCTGCTTCGGCCTTCCAGGCGCTGAAGACGGAGTTCTCCTCCTCCCGGGTCCTCAGCCAGGTCGATCCCGCGCTGCAGTGCATTGTGGAGGTGGACGCTTCGGACACGGGGGTGGGGGCGGTGTTGTCCCAGCGGTCCCCAGCCAATGGAGTCAAGTGACCCTGCGCCTTCTTCTCTCGGCGCCTGTCCCCGGCGGAACGAAATTACGACGTGGGGGACAGAGAGCTTCTTGCCATCAAGCTAGCCCTTCAAGAATGGCGTCACTGGCTGGAGGGGGCAGCCTTGCCTTTTGTGGTCCTCACTGACCACAAGAACCTGGAGTACCTGAGATCTGCCAAGCGTCTGAACGCCCGCCAGGCGTGTTGGTCCCTGTTCTTTGCAAGGTTTAAGTTCAGCATCACATATAGGCCTGGCTCCAAGAACGGCCTACCCGACGCCCTCTCCAGGCAATTTGCCCCGGAGGCCGCAGATGACGTTGCTCGTACCATCTTGCCCAGGTCATGCGTCGTGGGGGCTGTTACATGGGACATAGAAGACAAGATCCGGAGGGCGCAGGAATCGGAACCGGACCCTGGCGGCGGACCGAAGGAGAGGCTCTTCGTGCCATCTGCCGTCCGGGGGGACGTTATACACTGGCTCCATACCTCCAAGCTCACCTGCCATCCTGGAGCTTCGCGGATGATCGACCTTCTCCAGCGATCCTTTTGGTGGCCAGGTCTGCGGAAGGATGCCGCCCGTTACGTCTGGGCCTGCCCCGTCTGTGCTGCCAATAAGTCAGGTAACGCCCCCCCGCGGGTCTGCTCCAGCCCCTGCCCGTCCCTGGTAGGCCCTGGTCGCACATCGCTCTGGACTTCGTCACCGGGCTCCCTGTCTCCAACAACTTTGACACAGTTCTGACCATCGTTGACCGTTTTTCCAAGGCCGCCCACTTCGTGCCCCTACGTGGACTTCCCTCAGCCTTGGAGATGGCGGACCTCCTCATCCAGCACGTGGTCAGACTGCATGGAATCCCGGTCGACGTGGTCTCCGACCGCGGCCCCCAGTTTTCTTCGGACGTCTGGAGGTCATTTTGCAATGCCCTAGGAGCCAAGGTAAGCCTCTCCTCCGGCCATCACCCCCAGTCTAACGGGAAGTGTGAGCGGACAAACCAGGAGCTGGAGGCTACGCTCCGCTGCGTAACTTCTTCTAAACCCATGTCCTGGAGTTCTCACCTCACCTGGGTGGAGTACGCCCACAACACCTCTCGCTCTACGGCCATCGGGATGTCGCCCTTTAAAGCATCCTTGGGCTATGATCCACCCCTGTTCCCCGCGCAGGAGGGCGAGTTGGCTGTTCCCTCTGTCCAGGCACATCTGAGGCGGTGCCGTTCCCTTTGGTCCACGGCGCGTAATGCGCTTTTACGCACGGCGGAGCGCAATAAGTCTACGGCGGACCGACATAGGAGACCTGCACATGCCTACCAGGTGGGACAGCAAGTTTGGGTATCCACACAGGACGTAAACCTAAAGGGTGAGAGGAGAAAGCTGGCTCAACGGTTCATCGGCCCTTATCCCATAACCAGGATCATCAACCCGGTGGCTGTGCGTGTGGCTATTCCCTCCTCCCTCCGCATCCATTCCACCTTCCACGTCTCCAAAATCAAACCAGTGGTCTCTGACCCCCTCTGCCCTCCACCTGCGGCGCACCCCGCTCCCCGGATGATTGGTGGCCATCCGGCCTGGACCGTCACTGACATCTTGGACGCCCGACGCCGGGGTCACGGATTGTAGTACCTGGTGGATTGGGAGGGCTATGGACCCGAGTGGAGACAGTGGGTGCCTTCCTCGCTGGTGTTGGACCGGTCACTCATTTCTGAGTTTCATCGAGCGCACCCGGAAAAACCATCGCCAGGAGGCGCTGCTAGAGGGGGGAGTACTGTTATGACTCGCTGCTCATCAGCGGCGCCAGCCGCGTGCACACCTGCTCCTCGTCAGCGGTGAGGTATTTAATCCACTCTGCCCTGGGCTTCGGCCTGAAGCCGTCTCTCTACTTCGGCCCCTTTGCTACTACGGATCTCAAACCTACTAGCGAAGATATCCTGGGTAAGCTCCCCTTACCTCTCTCCTCTAGCTTTCCCCTGTGCACAGGTGGACATCCCCGGCGGCGGACTTCATCACCTCGCCGTTGGCTCTACGCTGCTGCCACAGGTACCGCAGGTCACTGTCTCCCGGGCTCCGCCCTTGTCGACGCCAGCCACCTGTCACAACCAAGTAAGCCAGCTATCATCATCATTTCCCTGTATTGGTGTGGTGCCCGTTACCCTTCTCCCTCTGCTCTTTCCACAGGGTTGTCCAGCTGTACGGCCTCCTGCCCCCGTGCCTGACGCAGACGCCACCACCAATACATTCTTATTCCACAGACACGCAGCCATACACTTCCCTGTTGCTAATAAAGCTGTTGAATCTATCCTGAGCCTGCGTGTGTGTCTCCTGGGCCGTGCGTTATTTCAATTGGTAGTGGATTCATGGATGGATCAGCGTACTGAAAAGTGCAGAGTGCAAAAACAGATGAGAGCTTTTTTTTATGATAATTAAAATGTCCTCAGCTCTATGCATATAAGCGTTGTGGGGGGAGGGCGTGGGACCTCTGACTGTTTGTAGTCCGGATGGCCCAGGGAAAAAAACTGTTTGTCAGTCTGGAGGTGTGGGACCTGACTGATCTGATCCACCGTCAAGAGGGAAGCAGGTCAAACAGGTGGTGGGCGAGATGTGAGGGGTCTCCTGTGATGGCCTTGGTCTTCCTGAGAGAGGAGAATCTGAAGATGTCCTCCAGGGACAGCAAAGGGCCACTGATGATATTTTGGGCAGTGTTGATAATCCTCTGCACAGCCTTCTGTTCTTGGCCGTGGAGCCGGCGTACCACACACCAAGACAGTAGGTGAGCACGCTGTCCACTGAGTAGCGATAGATGGCCAGTAGCAGCTTCTGGTCCAGGTAGTTCTTCCTCAGGGCACGGATGAAGTGCAGCCGCTGATGTGCTTTCGTCACTAAGGCCTTGGTGTTTACAGTCCAGGAGAGGTCAGAGGTGATGTGGGTGCCCAGCAACCTGAAAGTGGTGACAGTTTCCACGTGGTCGGAGGAAGGGAGTGTGGTCCTGTCAGTTCTTCCTGAAGTCCATAATGAGTTCTTTGGTTTTGTGGACATTCAGTTTCAGGTTGTTTACTGAGCACCACATAAGCAGATTCTATAGCTCCGCCCTGTATGCCCTCTCATCATCATCCATGATGAGCCCAACCAAGGTGGTGTTGTCTGCCTACTTCACGACGACGGTGGTTGGATGGTGGGTACACCATTGTTTTAAAGGTGTTCTGGAAAAGTTGACTTTCAAGTGAAGTTTTCTCCTGTGCCCAAAAGGTTTATTTCTCATGATGAATAATTTCTGTTGATGAAGTGGTATTGACCCATGTGATGTTCCAAACACGATTAATGAAATTTTAAGATTAGACAGGTTGTGGAGTTTTAAAAGCTTTGATTTAAGAAACAATTCGTTGGTGTATTCTTAATATCTTTAAAGGTTTCTTTTTTTGATCTCTGCAATACAAATATTTACATCCTTGGTATGATGTCATACCAAGAATACCAAGGATGCTGTTTCTAAACACTTTCAGTCTTTCAGCTGCTCCTTTGCTCCTTTGTGGCAACTCTGAAAGTCAAATTTGTTGCAAAATCCACCTATTTTCAATACAGAGGAAAAATCTACAGACAAAAAGAAGGATTTGCAATGGGAGACCCACTCTCAGCCATTATGAGCAGCTTTTTCATGGAAGATCTGGAAAACAAAGCCATCAACACAGCACCTACACAATGCAAACCCACCCTTTGGAAGAGATACGTGGATGACATTCTGGAGAAAATAAGAAAAGGACACACACAAGAACTCACTGACCATCTGAACAGTACGGACAGCACTGGGAATATAAAATTCACACACGAAGAGGAGGAAAATGGCACCATAGCCTTTCTGGACATGAAAATCCACCACAACAATGACGGCAGCATAAAAATCACAGTCTACAGGAAACCAACCCACACAGATCAATACCTACTATGGACATCAGAACACCCCACAGCACACAAACTATCAGTTGTGAGGACGTTGTATGAGCGGGCCACCATCATCACAGACCAAGAAGACAGACAGGAGGAGGAAAACCACATAAAACATGCACTTATACGCTGCCAATATCCAGTATGGGCCATAAACAAAGGGAAACAGCAAGTCAAAAACAAAGAAAACAAACAGGAAATAAGACACAGACCAAAAGCCGAAATCAAAAACAAGGACACCATAACTATACCATACATCCGAGGGATCACGGAACCAATTCAAAGGATCATGAAAAAATACAAAATAAACACAGCAGTAAAACCACACAAAAAAATCAGACAGTTATTAGTACACCCCAAGGACAGAATAGAACAAGACAAAAAATGCAATGTAATATATGAAATATCATGCATATCATGCAACAAAACCTACATTGGAGAAACTGGAAGATCATTCACCACAAGGAAAAAAGAACACCAGAAGGAATGTGAAAAGGAAACACAAGGACAACACACAAGATCGCAAAAAGAAAAGGCAGAACAAGAAACATTAAAATCAGCAATATCAGATCACTGCAAAAGAAATAATCACATCATGGACTGGGACAATGCAAAAATTATTGGATCAGTGAGCAACAGACACAAACGCTAGATCAAGGAGGCCATAGAAATCAGGAAGCAGGGAAAAGACCCGATGAACCGAGATGAGGGGGCCTTTATGCTTTCCCACACCTGGGACCACATTCTCCAGAGACCATCTGACAGCGGAAGGCGGGGCCGGCTGGGTGGATCTGGCAGTTCTACACAGCCATCATCGAGTCCATCCTCACCACCTCCATAACCGTGTGGTACGCAGGAGCCACTGCCAGGGACAGACTAAGGCTGCAGCGCGTCGTGCGCACTGCTGAGAAGGTGATCGGCTGCAAGCTCCCATCTCTCCAGGATCTGTACATCTCCAGGACCCGGAGGCGTGCTGGCCGGATCATAGCCGATCCCTCACACCCTGGTCACGTACTGTTTGCCCCCCTCCCCTCAGGTAGAAGACTTCGGTCCATCCAGACTAAAACCTCCCGTCACATGAACAGCTTCTTCCCCTCTGCCATTAGACTGCTGAACACTAAGTGACTTATTGACTCTCGTGCACCATGTACAGCAGCTCAACCAGACTCATGTCAATCATCACTGTTTTCTTCCTGCATTACCGACTGCACTATATAGTTCTCCACAGTATCTGCTGCTGGCTAATATATATTTTAACTGTTGACCAGTATCACTTAATCTTATCCTACACTTTATTACATGTATAGTTTATTTCTCTTATCTTATCATGTTTAATGTTGCAGCATTGTACCGAGACAAATTCCTAGTTTGTGTACTACATGAACAATGGCAATAAACCTGATTCTGATTCTGATTCTGATTCTGATCTGACAGGTCTGCTGAGCTGGCCCCGCCTAAGAAAGTCAGCTGATAAATGTCACCTGGCAGCAATCAGCTGACTCTTCTGACGGCTGCAGTGCACAGTCGAAACATTTTAAGAAGGTAAAGACATCTCCTTTCTATTTTTGTCTTTAATAAGAACAAAAGGTAAATTAAAAAAAATTACCTGAAAGGGAGCAGCTGAAGGGAGGAAACTCAATTCTCTAAAATTTTTGCAACATGTATGTTGATACAGATGCTAATGAGAACTACAACTTTCTTCAACTTGAAACAAATCGTTTGTGTCACCACTGTGGCTGTAGGTGGCTCCCATTGTACATCAACTTTGTTAAAATAAAATGAGATTTTTTTATAGTGTTGAGATTGCACTTGAATCATAATGATGTTTAGGAGAAGAAAGCCAGCTTCTCTTGTCTCTCAACATGATTCTGCCTGACTGAGCTCCCCCCAAAGTGCTGCCTTTCAACCTTTGCTTCTTCTCTCATCTTATCCTCTAGTGACTTTTCACCATCTGTCTGCTTTGCTTCTGGCTAGTGTTCCCCACTTCACTCGCCTACCAGCTTATCAGCGCTCTTCTTCCCCAACCAGTGAATCACATAACATAACCAAAGAGCAAAGAGTTTTCTGTGTGTGAGCGTGTGTGTGTGTGTGTGTGTGTGTGCGCATGTGTGTTGTCTCCATTCAGCATATTGTTGTTAAAGAAAACAGTTTTAATTTTAGTTATAATGTGATGTGTGCTTGACCCCTCAGTTGTTCGTTCGTTTGTCCGTCCATTTGACATTTTATGTTGTTGTCACTATAGCTTCTATATATCTGAGCAGACTGACGTCAAATTAATACAAAAACTTGAATCCTACTACTACCTTGGATGAGTTTGATGTGGAGATAAATCTAATGAGGGGTTCAATTTTTTCAGGGGGGGAGCACATACTTTTTTCTGTCCATGTTATGTTATGCAAGTTGAGATTGGCCGATCTGATATTTGATTGATTGATTGATTGATTGATTGATTTCGTCCACATCAACATCAAATCAACACATCCCAATAACAACTCCATTAACAATGAACAAAAAGGTGCAGGAAGAAGAATGCAGAATCTTTTTGTATGTCAGCCTTGTTTTTTGAACTGTTTGTGTTTTGTCACTGTACACTGTGGTATGCCCGCTTCATGCCCCATCGTGTAGCCGTTAAGTGTACCCTGTCACCATTTTTGTATGTCTGCATTTTGTGAACTGTTTCTTCTTTAATAAATGTGTTTGTGATGTAACCCTGCACTTAGATCCGCCTTTCTTCTACTCCTCTGTGCGCTGCGTAAAAGCACACAGGGAGACTGTGACACTTAAATGTTTCAGATCATCAAACAAATTTAAATATTAGACAAAGATAACACAAGTAAACACACAATGCAGTTTTTAAATGAAGGTGTTTATTATTAAGGGGGAAAAAAATCCAAATCTGCATGACGTTATGTGAAAAAGGGATAGCCCCTAAACCTAATAACTGGCTGGGCCACCCTTAGCAGCAACAACTGCAATCAAGCGTTTGCGATAACTGGCAATGAGCCTTTTACAGCGCTGTGGAGGAATTTTGGCCCACTCATCTTTGCAGAATTGTTGTAATTCAGCCACACTGGAGGGTTTTTGAGCCGCCTTTTTAAAGGTCATGCCACAGCATCTTAATCGGATTCAGGTCAGGACTTTGACCAGGCCACTCCAAAGTCTTCATTTTGTTTTTCTTAAGCCATTCAGAGGTGGACTTGCTGGTGTGTTTTGGATCATTGTCCTGCTGCAGAACCCAAGTGCACTTCAGCTTGAGGTCACACGCAGATGGCCGGACATTCTCCTTCAGGATATTTTGGTAGACAGCAGAATTCATGGTTCCATTTACCACAGCAACTCTTCCAGGTCCTGAAGCAGCAAAAAAGCCACAGACCATCACCACTACCACCACCATATTTTACTGTTGGTATGACTTTCCTTTTCTGAAATGCTGTGCTACTTTTACGCTGGATGTAATGGGACACACACCTTCCAAAAAGTTTAACTTTTGGCTTGTCATTCCAGAGAGTATTTTCCCAAAAGTCTTGGATCATCGAGATGTTTTCTGGCAAAAGTGAGATGAGCCTTTATGTTCTTTTTGCTCAGAAGTGGTTTTGGTCTTGGAACTCTGCCATGCAGGCCATTTTTGCCCAGTTTCTTTCATATGGTGGAGTCATGAACACTGATCTTAACTGAGGAAAGTGAGGCCTGTAGTTCTTTGGATGTTGTTGTGGGGTCTTTTGTGACCTCTTGGATGAGTCATTGCTGTACTCTTGGGGTAATTTTGGTCAGCCGTCCACTCCTGGGAAGGTTCACCACTGTTCCATGTTTTCGACATTTGTGAATAATGGCTCTCACTGTGGTTTGCTGGAGTCCCAATGCTTTAGAAATGGCTTTATAACCTTTTCCACACTGATAGATCTCAATTACTTTGTTTCTGATTTGTTCCTTAATTTCTTTGGATTGCAGCATGATGTCAAGCTTTTGAGGATCTTTTGGTCTACTTCCCTTTGTCAGGCAGGTTCTACTTAAGTGATTTCTTGATTGAGAACAGGTGTGGCAGTAATCAGGGCTGGGTGTGGCAAAAGAAATTGAACTCAGCTTTCCAAAGATGTGATAAACCACAGTTAATTTATGCTTTAATCTTGGGGATTGGGGAGGGGGGGGAGATGAATCACTTTTTCACACAGGGCCATGTAGGTGGGATTTTTTTTCCCTTAATAATAAAACCTTCATTCAAAAACTGCATTTTGTGTTTACATGTGTTATCTTTGTTTAATATTTAAATTTGTTTGATTTGAAACATTTAAGTATGACAAACATACAAAAAAAGAGAAATCAGGAAGGGGGCAAAATCTTTTTCACACCACTACACACACACACACACACACACACACACACACACACACACACACACACACACACACACACACAGAGAGAGAGCGGGGAAAATAAGTATTGAACAATTCAACATTTTTCTCATTAAACATATTTTTGATGGAACCATTGACCTGAGATTTTCACGAAGATAAGATAAGATAAGATAAGCCTTTATTAGTCTCACAACGGGGAAATTCCAGGATTGCAACAGCACAGGGATAGCAACACTCAGAGCAACAATCAGAAGGCAAGAAAAAAAAAAAAACAAGCAAGCAAGAGCAGCTAATATACATATGTACATATTACTATAAAATATATATATACACACACACAGACACACAGTGCAGAGCATTGTAGCTGGATGGAATAAATATATGAATATATAAACACACAGTATGGAGCATTGTAGCTAGATGGAATAAATATGTAAATATATAAACACCCACAGTACGGAGCATTGCAGCTAGGTGGAATAAATATGTAAATATATAAACACACACAGTGCGGAGCAATGTAGCTAGATGGAATAATATGTAAGATATATAAACACAGTGCGGAGCATTGTAGCTAGATGGAATAAATATATAGATATATAAATATAAACACACCCAGTGCGGAGCATTGTGGCTAGATGGAATAAATATGTAAATATATAAACACACACAGTACAGAGCATTGTTGCTAGATGGGATGAAACAGCACAACCGTCTACTTAGTTATCCTACATGGTATGATTATGTGCCCATACATATTCTCACTCTCCATAGCGACCGGTATTTTCCTAGTTGTATGTCGGAGGGGACCATTATGTAAGTCTATTGCATCTTTTGCATTCAAAAAACTATTAGTTTGTTACGTCTTTTTGCTATCTCTGCGAGCAGCCCTGCTTAGGTTGTACAGTCTGACAGCCGTTGGTAGGAAGGACCTACGAAACCTCTCGGTTGTGCACCTGGGATGATGTAGTCTGCTGCTAAATGAGCTCCTCAGTGCACTCAGTATGTCCTGCATAGGGTGGAACTCGGACTCCAGCAGAGATGACAGTTTAGCCACCGTCCTTCTCTCTCCTATCTCCTCCACCGGATCAAGGCGCTGCCCCAGGACAGAGCTAGCTTTCTTGATCAGTTTGTTCAGTCTCTTCCTATCGGCTGCAGTAATGCCACTGCCCCAGCAGACCACTCCAAAAGTGATGGCTGATGCCACCACCGTGTCATAGAATGTCTTCTAGAGATCAGTAACAGCCCAAGTAATCCATACATACAAAGAAATCAAGGCAACTGTGTCCACAAAACAAGTTATGTTTAGTATAGTGGAATGACACAGTGAATAAGTATTGGACACGCTTGGTGAAATTCATTTAATATGTAGCAGAAAAGTCTTTGTTTCCAGACACCTCCTGTATGGAGAAACTAGGCGCAGGCATTGATTTTGGCCCATTTTTCCATACAAACTGTCAAGTCTTTAGGCTTCCGTGGGCGTCTATGAACTCTGATCTTCAGTTCATTGCATAGATTTTCAATTGGATTCAGGTCAGGTGACTGACAGGGCCATTCTAGCAGCTTTATTTTCATTCCCTGGAGCCAGTTGAGTTTCCTTGGCTGTATGTTTGGGATCATTGTCTTATTGAAATGTCCACCATTGTTTCATCTTCAGCATCTTGGCAGATGGCAGCAGGCTCTTATCAAGGATATCTCTGTCCATTTGTCCATTCATCTTTCCTTCAATTATATGAAGCCTGCCTGTACCATGTGCTGAAAAACACCCCCACACCATGATGGGATGTGCAGTCCCATTTCTGCTCCAAACATGCTGTGTTTTGTGGCATCCAAAAAGTTCAATTTTGGTCTCATCTGACCAGGATATAGTCTCCCAGGATTTTACTGGCTTGCCAAAATGTTGTGCAGCAAACTTTAAATGAGCTTCAGCATGCTTTTTCTTCAGCAATGGACTCTTGCAAGGCAAACGGGTGTACAGTGGAACTGGAAAGTATTCACAGCGCTTCACTTTTTTCAGATTTATTATGTTACAGCCTTATTTCAAAATGGATTAAATTAATTTTTTCCTCAAAATTCTACACATAATACCCCATAATGACAATGTGGAAAAAAGTCTTGAGATTTTTGCTAATTTATTAAAAATAAAAACCAAAGAAATTACATGTACATAAGTATTCACGGCCTTTGCTCAATACTTTGTTGCTGCACCTTTGGCAGCACTTAGAACCTCAGTCTTTTTGAATATGATGCCACAAGCTTGGCACACCTATCTTTGGGCAGTTTTGCCCATTCCTCTTTGCACCACCTCTCAAGCTCCATCAGGTTGGATGGGAAGTGTCAGTGCACAGCCATTTTCAGATCTCTCCAGAGATGTTCAACTGAATTCAAGTCTGGGCTCTGGCTGGGCCGCTCAAGGACATTCACAGAGTTGTCCTGAAGCCACTCTTTTGATATCTTGGCTGTGTGCTTAGGGTCATTGTCCTGCTGAAAGATGAACCGTCACCCCAGTCTGAGGTCAAGAGCAGGTTTTCATTCAGGATGTCTCTGTACATTCCTGTATTCATCTTTCCCTCTATCCTGACTGGTCTCGCAGTTCCTGCCACTGAAAAACATCCCCACACCATGATACTGCCACCACCATGCTTCACTGTAGGGATGGTATTGGCCTGGGGATGAGCAGTGTCTGGTTTCCTCCAAACATGATGCCTGACATTCACGCCAAAGATTTCAGTCTTTGTCTCATCAGACCAGAGAATTTTTTTTTTCTCATGGTCTGAGAGTCCTTCAGGGGTCTTTTGGCAAACTCCAGGTGGGCTGCCATGTACCTTTTACTAAGGAGTGGCTTCCATCTGGCCACTCTACCGTCCAGGCCTGATTGGTGGATTGCTGCAGAGATGATTGTCCTTCTGGAAGGTTCTCCTCTCTCCACAGAGGAATGCTGGAGCTCTGACAGAGTGACCATCGGATTCTTGGTCACCTCCCTCGAAGGCTGCAGTGTGCAGTCAAAACATGTAAAGAAGGTAAAAACATCTTTCTATTTTTGTCTTTAATAAGAACAAAAGGTAAATAATTATAAGAAGACAAAATGAACCTACTTGAGCAAATCTGTTCATGTTTCTGCAACTCAGGTCAGCAACCAAGCAGGCATTTTGAGTCATCTGGAGAGATTTTCTTCCTGGACCACACTTCTTAAAGTGGTCACAAAAATAAAGAGACTTGGGTCAAAGGTCAAACACGACAATACTGTGACTGCAGCAGAATGTAATAGAGCTACTGACGAAGTTTTCAAGTTGGTCCAACAGCAAGCCTTTCCTAATGAGCAAAAACTCCTTCAAAAGAAATTCCAGGGCACCTATTTACCAAAATCAAGTTCACTTTTTAGTCTTAACCCGGTTTTGGATGGAGGACTTCTGCATGCTGGTGGAAGACTTAAAGGTTCAACACTCAGTGTAATGCAAAGACACCCTGTTATTCTTCCAAAGGACAGCCACATTACCAAACTGATTTTGTCCCACTTTCACAGTCAAGTCTGTCACCAAGGGTGAAATTAAACTTTGATGGAGCTCAGGCCTAATGGGTTTTGGATAATCGGTGGAAGCAAAACTTTTGCAAAGTTCATTTATAAATGTGTACAGTGTTGTAAACTAAGAAGGCCAGTTGAAGAGCAACTAATGTTGGACCTTCCTGAAAAACGTTGTAAAGTCTCAGCTTCATTCACATGCTGTGGAATGGATTGTTTTGACCCTTTTGTGGTCAAGAATGGTCAAAGGGAGATCAAGAGCTATGGGTTAATCATCGCATGTTTGCCTTCTTGAGCAGTCCATATTGAAATGCTAGATAACTTGTTCATACTGTAGATTCCTTTATAAATGCCTTGAGGCGCTTCATAAGTCTGTGAGGAGCAGTGTCTCATCTTTGTTGTGACAGAGGTACAAACTTTGCTGGTGAAAATAATGAGTTCAAAGAGGCTATTAAACAATGTGACAATGAAGCACTTAAGGCCTTTTTTTGGCAGAAAAGTAGTGTGAGTTTGTGTTCAATGCTCCTGCTGCTAGTCATGCAGGTGGAGTGTGGGAGTGGCAGATACACACCATTCAAGGTGTTCTTAATGTCACTGTTACTCAGTGTTAGAAAAATTCTTCTTAACTTTCAGTCAAAAATCAGGCAGGATCAGAGTTTCAGCAAATTTAATTACACTGGCCAGTGGAGAACAATACAAAAACAGTCTCAGAGCCTATTCGTGCATCATTCTCCCTCAAACACACATCACTCAGTCCTTTAAGCCCTTCGTTATCCAAGAGGTGGAGGAGAAAATGTCCCTGATGATTGGTTCGATACATCTGGTCAAAACTTGGTGTACAGATTCTCTTTCTCAGAACCATGACGCTCACTCAGCACCAGTCACACAGGAACAGTACAAGTGAACTAAAACAAAATGATAACAAAGTACAGCTGCATCCTTGACACTTTCACACAGACTCTGAAACAAAGCAAATCACAAATATAAAACAAATATGAAACTTTTCTATCACTCAGTGTCCTGGAAGATTGATTGATGCATCGCTCAGAAAGCTGTTGTATGAGGCAATAGCTACTGGGAACAGTTGCCCTCTGTGTGTTGGACAGAATCAATGACCTCAAGCCACGTGAGCCTATCAGTCCAAACAATCTTATCTTAATGAAGCCTCCTTCTGGAAAGTTTGTAAAGGCAGATTTATATGTGGCAAAAAGATGGGGCGTAGAGTCCAGTTCTTAACAGAACAGTTCTAGAGTAGATGGAAAAGGGAATATCTCTTCAATCTCTCTTTAAGACAAAAATGGCATGTTCCTCACCACAATTTGAAGGTGAATGATATTGTTATTATCAAGGAGGATACTCTTCCAAGAAATGAGTGGCATTTGGCACGAGTTGTTGAAACCACAGAATCAGAATCAGAATCAGAATCAGGTTTATTGCCATTGTTCATGTAGTACACAAACTAGGAATTTGTCTCGGTGCAATGCTGCAACATTAAACATGATAAAATAAAAGAAATAAACTATACCTGCAATAAAGTGTAGAATAAGAGTAAGTGATACTGGTCAGCAGTTAAAATATATTAGCGAGCAGCAGATACTGTGGAGAACTACGTATATAGTGCAGTCGGTAATGGAGGAAGAAAACAGTGATGATTGACATGAGTCTGGTTGAACTGCTGTACATAGTGCACGAGAGTCAATAAGTCACTTAGTGTTCAGCAGTCTGATGGCAGAGGGGAAGAAGCTGTTCATGTGACGGGAGGTTTTAGTCTGGATGGACCGAAGTCTTCTACCTGAGGGGAGGGGGGCAAACTGTATGTGACCAGGGTGTGAGGGATCGGCTATGATCCGGCCAGCACGCCTCCGGGTCCTGGAGATGTACAGATCCTGGAGAGATGGGAGCTTGCAGCCGATCACCTTCTCAGCAGTGCGCACGACGCGCTGCAGCCTTAGTCTGTCCCTGGCAGTGGCTCCTGCGTACCACACGGTTATGGAGGTGGCGAGGATGGACTCGATGATGGCTGTGTAGAACTGCACTAACATCTTGGTGGGTAGCTTGAGCTTCCTCAGCTGCCGCAGGAAGAACATCCTCTGCTGGGCTTTTTTGATGAGTGAGCTGATGGTCGGCTCCCATTTGAGGTCCCTGGTGATGGTAGTGCCTAGGAAGCGGAAGGAATCAGCAGTGGTGATGGGAGAGCCTGTGAGGGTGAGGGGGGGCAGAGGGGTAGTGACTTTCCTGAAGTCTACAGTCATCTCCACTGTCTTCAGAGCGTTCAGCTGCAGGTTGTTATTGTTGCACCAGGACGCCAGCTGGGCCACCTCTCTCCTGTAGGCGGACTCGTCGCCGTTGGAGATGAGCCCGATGAGGGTGGTGTCATCCGCAAACTTGATCAACTTGACAGACTGGTGGCTGGAGGTGCAGGAGTTGGTGTAAAGGGAGAAGAGTAGGGGGGAAAGTACACAGCCCTGGGGTGATCCGGTGCTGATGCTAGTAGAGTCTGAGACAGTCTTTCCCAGCCGCACATGCTGCCTCCGGTCCGTCAGGAAGTCGGTGATCCACCTGCAGAGGGAGTCAGGTACGTTGAGCAGGGACAGCTTGTCCCGGAGCAGAGCGGGGCGGATGGTGTTGAATGCGGAGCTGAAGTCCACAAACAGGATCCTGGCGTAGGTTCCCGGGGAATCCAGGTGCTGCAGGATGGAGTGGAGGGCCAGGTTGACTGCATTGTCTACAGACCTGTTGGCTCGGTAGGCAAACTGCAGCGGGTCCAGGAGAGGGGTGGTGATGGACTTGAGGTGGGGCAGGACCATCACCTCAAAGGACTTCATGACTACAGAGGTGAGCGCTACAGGTCTGTAGTCATTAAGTCCAGTGATCCGTGGCTTCTTGGGGACAGGGATGATGGTGGAGGATTTGAGGCAGGACGGCACGTGGCATAACTTAAGGGAGGTGTTAAAAATGTCTGTGAAGACAGGAGCCAGCTGTTTCGCACAGTGTCTCAGGGTGGAGGGAGACACGCCGTCCGGACCGGGGGCCTTGCACGGGTTCAGTCTGGAGAACTGTTTGAGCACGTCCTGCTCACTGATGATAAGGGCAGGGGGGGAGGAGGGGGGTGTGTGCCTTTAATGAAGTAGGGATTGTGGAGGCTGTGGAGCTGGAGGGAGGGGGGGAGTTGGACACAGATGACGATGTGTCAAAACGGGCATAGTGTTGGGACAGTCTTTGACAAAGGGCTTTGTCATCCTGACCTTTAGGAGCCTGAGGCCGATAGTTGGTGATTTGCCTCAGTCCTCTCCACACGGAAGCCGAATCATTAGCAGTGAACTGCCGCTGGAGTCTCTCAGAATACACAGATTTAGCTCTCTTCAGCTCTCTGTTAAACCGGTATTTAACCTCCCTGTAGCAGTCCCTGTCTCCACTTTTCAGCGCTGCTTCCTTCTCCTTCCTGATCTGTCTGAGCTTAGCTGTGAACCAGGGTTTGTCATTAGAGTAGCTCACCCTGGTGTGTGATGGAAGAATGTCCTCTTCACAAAAGTGGATATATGAGTTCACAGTGTCCGTATATTCATCCAGATCATGCGTGGCTCGTTTAAACATGCCCCAGTCAGATATTCCCATGCACGTTTCCAGCTTCTCCTCAGCTTCACTGGTCCGTTTCTTCGTAGTGCTCACGACAGGTTTAGTGAGCTTCAATCTCTGTCTGTATGTGGGAATGAGGTGAACCATCACGTAATCAGATAATCCCAGCGCAGCGCGGGGAACAGCGCGATATGCGTCTTTCACTGTGGTGTAACAGAAGGATCTGATGGGTTGGTTCGCCGTGTCAGGGTTCTGGTCGGAGAATGCAGGTCTGTAACTAAAGGGGACTTTTCTTCAAAACCATTGATTATTGAAAGGCCCATTCAAAAACTTGTGCTCTTACTTGAAAGTGATTAACTTATAGCATATTTGAAAGAGTGACCACTCAGCTTATACATGTTTAATTGGCTATCATCAGAATCAGAATCAGAATCAGCTTTATTGGCCAAGTATGCACTACACATACAAGGAATTTGACTTTGACTATAAACTTACTCTCGTTTGTTCAGGTGTAAGATTTAAATAAGATTTCAATGACAACAGAGTATGTACAGTAATTTACAGTCTATCCACATTTCTACAAAAGGATGCAAACATATACAAAAATATGTGCAGTAATTTACTCAGACTATCCACACTTTGCAAAAATATTATGAAAAAATATACAGTGTGCTGACCTGTCAGATATTGGGTGGGGTTATGTTCCCTCTAGTGGTGGTTTGCGTTACTGCACCTTTAATTGTAGCTACTTCCTGTTTCCTGCATAAACCCTTTCTTTGTTCAATCTGCCATGATGAAAGCAATGTGAAAATGTGCTCGCCAGAAATTTGGTTGTACTAACCTAGGAGTGGAACCAACAGTAAGTTAATGCTGAAAATTGTTGTAATACTTGTTTAAGATGACCATAGTTTGGAATATGATGTTAAAAACGCTAAATTTAAGCTATAAAAAGATCGCGATTAAAAGGTGTTAATGGCTAATCATTTGCAATGGTACTTAGCTAACTGCTGAGTCATTTAGCCCTTTGTTAGCCCAAGTTATATTGTGTTGTAATGGTGCTTCGTGTGAAAGCTAGTTAGCTATTCATTTGGCTATGCTTACCTGCTTACTTAGCTGTGTAGCTGTCCTCTGTAAAATAAAAATGTGTTAGTATAATTTCGTAATACTTACCTGATTTAACTTACCTTAACTTTGTAACCTGTGGAAACTGTGAAATACTTACCTTAGTTTGAATCTGTAGAGCAAATTACTTACCTGAGTTAAGTGCCTGTAATAAGAGAAACTGTTTATATACAGAGTGTTGTATTATTATTTCTTATGTAACATTCTGTATTATGTGTATTTCATTGTTTCAGTTTTACAAAAAACAAACAAGACAAAAACTGATTTCAGTAAATCAGTCAACCTGGAATCAGCCTGCTGTCTTTATTGTTCGCTATCTGTCTACAATACCCAGCCGTATTATCAGGACAGAATAGTAAAATGTTGACCACGCAGCGGGGATAGGCAGCTGAAATACGGTGAACAGCACACAGAAGCAAGCCAAGATGAGCCACGCTGGTGAGGAGGACCGTCCGTCTCAGTTGGAGACAAGGTCTCAAGCCTCAAATTCACACAAGTCCTCCAGGGCGTCAACCCGGTCATCTGCCAGCATCGTTGCAGCAAGAGCCAGAGCTAAGGCTGAAGCAGCTAAAGTCAAAGCATCCTTTGCAGAGAAGGAGGCAGCCATGATGAAACAAAGGGCTTCAGTAGAGGCTGCCATGATTAAAGAAAGGGCTTCAATAGACGCAAATCTTCACGTGCTACAACAAGAGAAAGAAGCAACTGCAGCATCAAGAGAGGCAGCTATATTGGAAGAAGCTGCAGCAGCAGAGCTCGATCCAAGACACAGCGACTCTCTTGGTGAGCTACAGAATCTAGCCCTTGATGATCCAGTGAGACGCACACGACACTACGTGGAAACACAGCCATTCGATGCACATGCACCACAGTTGCAACCAGGCCCAACTCCACAGCAACAAATTGATCATCAAGCACCGGTGAATTCACACCTCTTTAGCATTAAAGAACAAGATTCACTGTATGAGTCTTTCGTGGACAGAAATGAACACAAGCCCATGATGGTTGGACACAACGTTCCTCATTCTGCCCCAAGGCCATTTGTTCCAAAGCAGGAACATTCACCTGTTCTCCCTGACATTAAAAGGAAAGACACTGCAGCTAACCCTCCAGCCTCTCATCCCAACCAGGGAAACAAATCCTCACCTCCATCAACACAAACCCATGTCTTGGCCCAGTATCTCATGAGAAAAGAGATGGTGAGCTCAGGACTCCTTACCTTTGACGACTGCCCAGAAAACTACTGGGCGTGGAAGGCCTCCTTCCTAGCAGCCACAAAGGAGCTTAACCTCTCGGAGCAAGAAGAGCTCAACCTACCGATCAAATGGTTGGGGCCCAAGTCGTCAGCTCAAGCCATGAGGATCAGGTCTGTGCATGTAAACAATCCTAGACTAGGTGTGTGGACGGTATGGGAGCGCTTGGAGGAAACTTATGGAAGCCCAGAGGTGATTGAAAGTGCCCTAATGAAAAAATTGGACGCCTTCTCAGTCATCTCTAACAAAGAGACACACAAGCTCAGAGAGTTAGGAGACTTGTTAAAAGAGCTACAAGCTGCTAAGTCAGAGGGATTCTTACCTGGGCTCATGTATCTTGATACAGCTCGAGGGGTAAATCCAATTGTGGAGAAGCTTCCATTCTCACTTCGTGAACGCTGGATGACACAGGGATCCAGGTACAAGGAAGTTTATCATGTGCCTTTCCCACCATTCAGCTACTTTGTGGAATTTGTATGTTCTCAAGCTAAGACTCGCAATGACCCCAGTTTCGCATTCAACCTTTCCTCTACCCCCAATCAGTCAAAAGGTGAGAGACCAAAAACACATCTACAAATCCGCTGTAACAGTGAGGAAAACTGATGTCACAGCCGCAGGTGGTGCATCTCGGGACAGCACATCTGTGAAGAAAACTGAACCGGACAAAGAATGTCCAATCCACAACAAACCACATCCGCTCACAAAATGCCATGGGTTCCGAGGAAAGCACCTGGATGAGAGGAAAGCGTACTTAAAGGAGAACTCGATCTGCTTTAGATGTTGTGCCAGCACCAAGCACATTGCCAAAGACTGTAAGACCGCACTCAAATGCAGAGAGTGTGAGAGTGACAAGCACACTTCAGCGATGCATCCTGGTCCAGCACCATGGTCGCCCCATGGGCAGGCTGGGCACTCACCTGGGAATGACCAGAGCGGGGAGCAAGGAGGGGAGCAAAGCGGGGAGTGTGAAGTTGCAGCAACTCCTGTTGTCACTTCTAAGTGCACAGAGATATGTGGCGATGCACCCCAGCCTAGATCCTGTTCTAAAATCTGCTTGGTCAAGGTTTCCCATGCTGATAATCCAAGCAAGTCTCACATAGTATATGCTGTACTCAATGACCAAAGCAATAGGTCTTTAGTGAAATCTGAGTTCTTCAGTCTGTTGGGTATTAACAGCAGGGCATCCCCCTACACGCTAAAAACATGCTCAGGCAGAGTGGAGACTGCAAGAAGGAAAGCAACCAACATCATTGTGGAATCTCTCGATGGGAAGACCAAGGTCACACTGCCCACATTGCTGGAGTGTGAATACTTACCTGGTGACCGGTCAGAGATCCCGACCCCTGAGTGCGCACAATATTTCCCTCACCTCAGACCAGTGGCTGACAAAATCCCTGCACTTGACAACAGTGCACCCATTCTTCTGCTACTAGGCCGAGATGTTTTGAGCTTGCACAAGGTGCGAGAGCAGCGCAACGGACCGCACGACTCGCCATACGCTCAGCGCCTTGATCTCGGCTGGGTCATAGTGGGAGAGCTGTGTCTGGGTGGCATTCATAAGACTCAGGAAGTCAATGCTTATAAGACCCATGTCCTCCAAAATGGACGCCCTTCCTTCTTTAAGCCCTGCACTAACAGCATTCACATCAAGGAAAGACCCAGTGAGCCGATTCAGTGCAGCCTTCAGTTCCCAACTCGCAGTGAGGAAGCCATTCCAGAGACATGTAGGGATGGTCTTGGTGAAAGTGTGTTCCAGACAACACCAGCCGACAACAAACCAGCCATGTCAGTAGATGACAGTGAGTTTCTGAGAATAATGAAAGACGAGGTGTATATGGACAATGAAAACCACTGGGTGGCGCCACTACCCTTTCATACTCCTCGTAAGCGTCTTCCGTGCAACAGAGAGCAGGCTGCTCAAAGACTCCAATCCCTCCAACGCTCATTCGGGAAGAAACCTGACATGAAACAGCACTTCTTTGATTTTATGCAAAAGGTCATTGACAACCAACAGGCCGAGCCAGCTCCTCCACTACAGCTCGGGCAGGAGTGCTGGTATCTGCCGACATTTGGCGTATACCACCCCCAGAAGCCGGGAAAAATAAGAGTTGTATTTGACTCCAGCGCGGAGTACAAAGGGACATCATTGAATGATGTGCTTCTCAGTGGACCCAACCTGAACAACACACTAATAGGAGTCCTATTACAGTTCAGAAGAGAACAAATTGCTGCTACCGCCGACATAGAGCAAATGTTCTATGGGTTCAAGGTCAGAGAGGACCACCGCCACTTCCTCAGGTTTCTCTGGCACAAAGACGATGATCCAGACAAGGACATCATTGACTACTGGATGACTGTGCATGTATTCGGCAACAGCCCGTCTCCAGCAGTAGCGACTTATGGGCTGAGGAGAGCTGCAGAGCAAGGAGAAGCTGAGCATGGTAGTGATGCAAAGGAGTTCATCTTCAGGAACTTTTACGTCGACGATGGGCTCACGTCATTGGCCAAGGAGCATGAGGTGATCAATCCCCTGCAGCGAACCAAGGCTCTGCTAGCTGAGAGCAACTTAAAACTCCACAAGATCGCCTCAAACAGTCCGAGGGTCATGGAGGCTTTCCCAGTGGAGGAACGAGCAAGTGACCTGAAAGATCTCGATCTGGGAGCAGACCCATTGCCCCTTCAAAGGAGCTTAGGCCTGAACTGGGTGCTCCAGACTGACAGCTTCACATTCCGAGTCTCAAGAGACATTAAGCCATTTAGTCGGAGAGGCATGCTGTCCACCATAAACAGTCTTTACGATCCCCTTGGATTCGCTTCTCCCATCACTGTCCAGGGAAAGGCATTGGTGAGAGACATCTCCTCTGAACAGTATGAGTGGGACACGCCTCTCCCACCAGAGAAAGAGGCACACTGGAGAACATGGATCAACTCCTTAACAGACCTGGAGCAGCTTTGCATTAGCAGATCATACCTACCTACCTCCTTGTCATGCTGTAACAGGATAGAACTCTGTGTTTTCGCAGATGCTTCAACTCTAGCGATAGCTGCTGTAGCTTACCTGCGTGCCTTAGATTCTGAAGGAAGATGGCACGTAGGATTTGTTATGGGTAAATCAAAACTTGCACCTTACCCCATGCACACCATTCCACGCCTGGAGTTGTGTGCAGCTGTCTTGGCAGTTGAGCTGGTAGAAGTGATCCAGTCTGAGATAGACATAGAGCTACAGGCAGTCAAGTTCTTCACTGACAGCCGCATTGTGCTGGGCTACATTCACAACAGTTCACGAAGGTTCTACACCTACGTAGCTAACCGAGTAGCTCGCATTCGTGGATCTACTGAACCAGAACAGTGGCAGTACATCTTGACAGACCAGAACCCTGCAGACCAGGGAACCAGACCACTTTCAGCAGCTCAACTTTCATCTTCCAGCTGGTTGCTCGGTCCCCAGTTTCTCAGGCAGTCAGCCACGGATAAGGTTGAGGAGGCTGAAACGTTTGAGCTTGTTGATGCAGACACAGACAAAGAAGTTAGGCCACAAGCCACCTGTCTACTTACCAAAGTTACAGAACAGCCTCTTGGCTCAGAAAGATTTGAACGCTTCTCTTCTTGGAAGAGCCTAGTAAGAGGTATGGCACTTCTTGTTCATGTAGCCAAGTCTTTCTCTGGAGAGAATAGTGATGGTTGCAAGGGATGGCATCAATGCAGCCAGCTTCTCGCCACAGAGCGGTCCCAAGCAAAGACGAAAATCTTCAAGGCTGTACAGGAGGATGTTTATGAAGAGGAGCTGAAATGCTTAATTCAGGGTTCCACAGTGCACTGTCAAAGCTCCCTTGCAAAGCTTGACCCCTTCATCGATGAGAATGGATTGATCAGAGTCGGAGGTCGGATACGCAGGGCAGACTTGGGAGACCAAGAGAAACACCCACTCATCCTACCAGCCGGCCATCATGTGACCACTCTCCTGGTCCGACACTACCATGACAAAGTAGCCCACCAGGGTCGGCACTTCACAGAGGGTGCACTGCGTACCGCTGGTGTTTGGATAGTAGGAGGTAGGAAGCTCATCTCCAGCATCATTTTCAAATGTGTTACTTGTAGGAAGTTGAGAGGACGGAGAGAAGTGCAGAAGATGTCAGATCTGCCGGCAGATAGGCTGGCAACGGATCCCCCCTTTACTCACGTAGGGCTCGACGTCTTTGGCCCATGGACTGTCACCACTCGGCGGACACGAGGTGGTGCCGCTGAGAGCAAAAGGTGGGCAGTCATCTTTACTTGCTTGAGCACCAGAGCGGTGCACCTTGAGGTTATTGAATCCATGTCGACCTCAAGCTTCATCAACGCCATGAGGCGTTTCCTATCCATCCGTGGACCTGTCAAGCACTTAAGGTCGGATAGAGGCACTAATTTCATTGGTGCATGCCGTGAGCTTCAAATCAACACTGACGATCCTGAGATCAAGAACTATCTGCAAGAGCAGGGATGTACATGGACCTTCAATGCTCCCCATTCTTCACACATGGGTGGAGCCTGGGAGAGGTTAATTGGAGTGGCAAGACGCATACTGGATGGACTGCTTGCGAAGGATGGTGCTACCCGACTGTCTCATGAAGTCCTTACAACCTTGATGGCTGAGGTTATGGCTATCATGAATGCACGCCCGCTAGTCCCAGTCTCCAACGATGCAGAGGTACCTGAAATCCTCTCACCTGCCACTCTGCTCACCCAGAAGGCGAGTGTCAGTCCTGCACCCCTGGGAGACTTCGACCTGGATCACCTCAGCCAGGTCCAGTGGCGCCAGGTCCAGAGCTTGGCGGACTCCTTCTGGAAGAGGTGGCGGTCGGAGTACCTGGCCATACTTCAACCACGGAGGAAGTGGACCTCCGAGAAGTCCAGTCTCCAGGAAGGTGACATTGTTTTGATAAAGGACAATCAAGCAAAGCGCAACATGTGGCCTCTAGGGCGAATAGTTAAGGCCATTCCTAGTTCAGACAACAAGGTCCGTAAGGTCACAGTTAAGACCTCTAGCCAAGGGGTAGTTAAAGAGTACCTTAGACCCATCTCTGATGTTGTGCTATTGATGTCACTAGAGAAGAGTAAATAGTGGTATACATGTATACCAAGCGGGGAGTGTGCTGACCTGTCAGATATTGGGTGGGGTTATGTTCCTTCTAGTGGTGGTTTGCATTACTGCACCTTTAATTGTAGCTACTTCCTGTTTCCTGCATAAACCCTTTTTCTTTGTTCAATCTGCCATGATGAAAGCAATGTGAAAATGTGCTCACCAGAAATTTGGTTGTACTAACCTAGGAGTGGAACCAACAGTAAGTTAATGCTGAAAATTGTTGTAATACTTGTTTAAGATGACCATAGTTTGGAATATGATGTTAAAAACGCTAAATTTAAGCTATAAAAAGATCGCAATTAAAAGGTGTTAATGGCTAATCATTTGCAATGGTACTTAGCTAACTGCTGAGTCATTTAGCCCTTTGTTAGCCCAAGTTATATTGTGTTGTAATGGTGCTTCGTGTGAAAGCTAGTTAGCTATTCATTTGGCTATGCTTACCTGCTTACTTAGCTGTGTAGCTGTCCTCTGTAAAATAAAAATGTGTTAGTATAATTTCGTAATACTTACCTGATTTAACTTACCTTAACTTTGTAACCTGTGGAAACTGTGAAATACTTACCTTAGTTTGAATCTGTAGAGCAAATTACTTACCTGAGTTAAGTGCCTGTAATAAGAGAAACTGTTTATATACAGAGTGTTGTATTATTATTTCTTATGTAACATTCTGTATTATGTGTATTTCATTGTGTTTCAGTTTTACAAAAAACAAGACAAAAACTGATTTCAGTAAATCAGTCAACCTGGAATCAGCCTGCTGTCTTTATTGTTCGCTATCTGTCTACAATACCCAGCCGTATTATCAGGACAGAATATACAGTCATACAGTATTATAAAGTGAACTCAAATTCGGTAATATAATGTGAATGGAGTAAAATGCAGTATGAGAGTTATGTGCAGTGTAAGAATGAAAGAGAAGTCATGAGTACAACAGCAGGTAGGACTAGGTGAATGTTAAGAGTTCATCAGAGTAATAGCTTGGGGGAAGAAACTGTTCCTGTGGTTTTAGCCTTCAGTGATCTGTAACGTCGACCAGAAGGTAGAAGTTCAAACAATTTGTAGCCGGGGTGTGACGGGTCAGCAGAGATGTTTCCCGCCCGTCTCCTGGTTCTGGACCGATATAAGTTCTCAATAGAGGGTAGGTCGGTACCAATGATCCTCTTCGCAAACTTGATGGTCCGCTGCAGTCTGGTCTTGTCCTGTTTAGTGGCAGATCCAAACCAGACAGTGATGGAAAAACAGAGGACAGATTGAATGATGGCGGTGTAGAAAACAACCAGCAGCTCCTGAGGCAAATCAAACTTCTTGAGCTGACGCAGAAAAAGCAACCTCTGCTGGGCCTTTTTCCGGACAGTGTCTATGTGAGAGGACCACTTCAGGTTCCGGGAGATTGTGGTACCCAGGAACCTGAAGGAGTCCACAGTAGACACTGTACTGTTGAGAATGGTAAGTGGGAGGAATGAAGGAGGGTGTCGCCTGAAATCCACAAACATCTCCACCGTTTTGGCTGGGTTAAGTTCAAGATGGTTCCGGCCGCACCAGAGGATCAGCTGCTTCACTTCCCGCCTGTATGCAGACTCATCATCATCCCGGATCAAACCAATGACTGTGGTGTCATCCGCAAACTTCAGGAGCTTCCCCGAAGGGTCCTCTGACGTGCAGTTGTTGGAGTAAAGGGAGAAGAGCAGTGGGGAAAGGACACACCCCTGGGGAGCGCCAGTACTAATTATTCGGGAGCTAGATGTAATTCTCCCTAACTTCACCTGTTGCCACCTGTCAGTCAGAAAGCTGGAGATCCACTGTGATCCATGGTGACATTGTTAAATTTGAGGCTAACTGTATTTAGAAATCATGTATAATTAATAATTCACTTTAATGTTAACATGATTGGTGGGAGTGTAAGTGGCCATCACAGTTTAATTGATGCTGTCACACTGGGGAATGCATGTTCCAGGGTTTCTTGTGCCCTGGAACCAGTATAACCAGTCACATGACCATGTTTGCAGGGTCACATGATCATGTGTGCCCTGGAACCTGTATAAAAGCACATGCTACAAAATTGTTTGGTTAAAGCCAACTTCCATGCCAGAACTGTCACAAAGGGAAGCCATCATGCTGGGTCTGAAGTTATATCTGTTATGTCTTTGAGAAATGTGCACCCTTGGTAGGTGAAGCGAGGTATGTTGTTTTATTTCAATCAACTATCATGTTTTGATTTTGTTTTGCTAAATATTAAATCACTGTGAAGTTGAAATTAAAATGTGTTTTAAAATAGTAAAGCAAAGTTGAAATTATTGAAAATTCAGTGTGAGAGTTGTAACTTGATATTTGAGTGCATTAAATAATTGAATAAGATGTGTATTTTTATACCTTTTGTAATGTATTTTGTTGTTTTTATAGTTTCATGGTGTCCCACAAGAAATAAAAGATGTTGACACCAGTTGAGAGCCACGCTGTGTATTTTTGCTGAGGGCTGCTACAAGAACAAAGACATAGAAGCACCTGTTTACTAGGGATGCTAGAGAAGCCGAACACTATACTTCAATGCTGATTTGTTCTTGTGTTATATTTCTGATTACAGGTTTAACTGCTCAGTTAGAACACCTTTACACTAAGTACAATAAGTCCTAATGCAGAACACAATCATTGCTCACCAAGAGAGTCGTGAGTATTATTAATTTAGCCCCGGGTGGTGTGACAGATTTATTATTTCGTAAATTGCGACAGTTGTCATGGGTAGGGCTATTTAGGTTACCATTTGAAAGCATTGCAGAGTTCTTGATACTGATTCCATGGTATGTGTGAAAAAGGTAGAAAAAAAACCCATGAGAACAATGCATCAAAAAGCAACCTTGACCTTTTTTGTTGACACCCTCTAATTTGGCCTGATAAGGTAATTGGGCAGATGATTGATGTCTTGCTCTTTTATTATGTTGATTCATCTACTGGATCCCAAATTGCATGTCATGGTAGTTTTAAAAAAGTTCCATCAAAGTTATGCTGGCTAACCATTCTTTTTAATGGCTTTAATTGATGCCTGAAGGAAATGTAGTTTGTGAGAATCTGTTGAATCTATTTAGTGTGAAAGCTGTTCTCAAAATGGCTGCATAAAAAGGTGTTATTAACATAAACATTTTTTCATTAGAGTGTAACTAAGAACCTATCTGCAGATATCTTCCATTTTAAAGGCCTTTTTTTTGTTGATGAAATATTGCAAGAGTGAAAAAAACATTTTTCTTAGGTATCCATTCTCCTGTTGAATGGATTTGATTAAATGATTTGATTGAGGGCTTTCATTTACCAACAGGAGATCCTCAGGTGTGACTCAATGGTCCATCATTCACTACTATAATCCCACTCATAAAAAGTGCTGCATTCAATTTCCATACAGAGATGGGCTCTGCAGTGCAGAAACTCAATAACAGATGACAGTGTCCAGTTTCCAGTAGTGTGGAAAATGAAGGCTGTGCTATGGAAGTGAGAAAAATCCGCTGGCTGTCCCCTGAGTGTGCTGAGCCGGACGTGGAGACTAGTATCACTGTGGTGACTGATAGCTGCCGCTGCATTAGCATAGCGATAGGTTCCTCTAGCGATAGTCTGCCTCTCTGTCTGTCAGTGTGTAGTCACCTGCAGGGACATCAGGCCAAAGGCCTCCTCCCCCAAGGTCGGACATGAAAAGATGGAGCTGACAGACTTGACGCTGCTGCTCTGGAAGGGGCAAAAGTTGTTGGGTTTTTTTTGTTTTTTTTTAAAGATTTCTGAAATGTCATTGAGGATGTATGATCCACTATCTGCTATGAATGAAAAAAGAACCCACCTCTACCTTTCTATGCCAGTGTTTCCCTCACAGCATGACTTGTGTCATTTGAAAGATGGACAGCACAAGTGAAGGGAGGGCAATTTCAGTGAAGCAGAGTAAGAGCACTGCCAAGGTCAAGACTTTCCTTCGTCTTGTGTGAAAGGGGTTGGGGAACATCATTTTTTAAAAATTTGTCTAATACACAAGGAATGGCTAGAATGTCCTTCTTGCTTTGTTGAGCTTAAAAGGCCGTCATTTGTGCAGATGGAGGACAAACAGGTGACTGCTTAGTGTAAGTGCAGAACTGTGGCAGTACTGTTATCTTGAGGAAATACACTTTTGTGATGGAGCTGCTGTTCGGAAAGGTCCCATCTTTGGACTAGAGACCTGAACTTTCTGTTGCACTTAATTCAGAGGATGGATGCTATGATCTCATATAAATATAAAATTGCAATTGTCCATGAAGACACAAAATGCTGTGCAAAACTATACCATTCATAAATGTGCAATGTCAATCGCTCAAAATATCTAAATTTTGCCAGCCACATTTGTTCAGTCTCAATGTCCACACTGATGCCTGAGCATTAAACCACCAAAAATCTGAATGTTTTTTTTATGGAATTTTGTACAAGTTAAAGAAATAGATATTGTTCTCAAGGGTTGTGTCACGGGGGCTGCCCCGGATTATCAAGAGGGCTTTTGGGGGCAAAAGCCCAGGGGTCTCGACTTGTTTGGGGCCCCGAAAGAAACACTTTTTTTTTTTTTTTTTTGCTAATTCTGCCATGCCCCAACATTTATTGGCGGGTTTGTTTTGGCGTATCAACTTTTTATTTGTTGAAGTGTACGTCTGTCCCGCCTGCTTAATTTAATTGGTTAAGCGTTGACATTTGACCTGATTAAGGTTGGACATGGGCCGGTAGTGAATCCGTGGACAAATGAATGAATGTATGATAGCGGCGTCCAAAAGAGAAAAAACAAGAAACAAAAACAGGAACGTGAGAAGGAACTTTTAAAAAAAGACACAAAGATATTTTCTTTGTCTGAGAAAATATGTATTCTTGCTGTGCAGTTTATGTATAAGAAAAATGTACATACTTTCCAATAGTTTTAACTTGTTTTAAGCAATTTGATAAGTCAAATTTTCTTGCTGTGCTGGCAGATAATTTTACTTAAAATAAGCAAGAAATTCTGGCAATAATAATTTATTTAAAATTAGAAAAAAAATCTGCCAACAAAGTAAGATTAAATTTCTTAAAACAAGTAAACACCATCTTAAAGCAAGTAAAATCTTACAGAAAACTGCACAAAAAAAGAAATTATTGTCTTGTCAAAATTATCTTGTAAGAGAAAAACAAACATATAGCCTTGATTTAGGATATTTTATCTTATTAAGATTTTCATTTTTACAGTGACAGATACTACTGCCTTCAGCATAAACACAAATTAGTCTAATCTTTCTCTTTCTCTCTGGAAGTTCTGCCAGGCTCAGTCTCGTGGCTTTTCTCTGTATTTATATTTATTTGTTGTATTTTTTGTGCCTTTTGGTTCTATCCCTGCATGTTTTCTGTTCTCCTATTTATGTCTTAGTTCCACTATTTTCTGATTCTGTATTATTAGTACCTATTTCTCAGTTGTGCTTGTTTATAATTTATTCTACTCATTATTTGAGGTTGACAGCTGTCAGGGCATTTCTTGATTGGTGCCGCGTATGGGCGTAGCCCTGTCAGCTGCCAGCCAGTGTAGCCCCATCTCATTACTTCCAGCTGATCCCAATCACTATTCATTGTTACCTTTTTGCCCGCTCATGTGAGCCCACACCTGTTACTACTTATGTAATGTTTTTTTGACCCTATTTAAGGGGAGTTATTTTCTTTTCCATTTGCCGCTTTCTTGACACTTCAAGCTACTCCTTGTCTCCACCAGAGCCCTGCCCTGCTCTGGTGCGCGATATCTGTTTGTTCTCTCTCTCGTTTGTATTTTGTATTAAGAGCACCTTGTTGAACTTTGTTTGTTGCCTTTTTTTTTTTCAATAAATTGCCCCAACTCACAGTTCAGCGCGTGGGTCTCACCTTCCTGCCCCATAGGGCAATTTATGACACACCAGGTATCAGAGGATGACACTGATCAATAATTACAGTCTAATGATGACAGCAGAACACAAAGTTATATCAGTTAAGTATTCCTGATTCAAACAATGCACAACAGCAACTAGAAGAGTACTTAGAGTGTGCATACCTCTGCCAAGGCTCCTTCATGAATGACCTCTAAAATGTAATGGCTTTGTGTGTAGGCCACAAGCTAGTTCTGGTGAAAATTGCATCAAAGTCTATCCAGTAGTTTTGGAGGATTCTTGCTAACACACTGTGAGAAGAGCCTTGGCGGAGGTATGCATTCTCCAATCATCACCAAAATGTAGTGGGTTCCTCTCTAGGACCACCTCTGGTGAAAAATTCATCCAAATCCATCCAGTAGTTTTTTGTGTAATCCTGCTGCACAAATACAAACAAGGTCCTTGGTGGAGGTATGCACTCTCAAATCATTACCCAAATTTAATAGGTTCATCCTTGGCCGAAGGGCTACTGCTGGTGAAAATCTCATCAAAATCTATACATACCTATACATACTATTTCTCAGCTTAACTTTATTGAAACGCGCAGGGAGTCAACATGGCCACGGATCCTCCTAGTTCACTCCTGGAAAGGACCCCGAACAAAGGAAGTCCCTCCTACATATAGCTTCTGAGTTGGTGGGCAGATCCCAACTACTCTCTGACAAAACATGTCTACTGTTTTAGACCGTCCTCTTGTCGTCCAGATAGCTCCCACATCCTTCCTCTCAGCGGCTCCAGATGTCTTCTCTTTATGGCTTTATGGCTCCTTTTAGTCCATTTATGGCATTTACATCCTAATTACCTACGCAACTCTCATGCCCACATGTGGATGCAGGAAACAGAGACTAGAGATTTTGTGGGTGTACATATATGCGTGTGCATGTGTGTGTGTAGAGCTAAAGCACTTTTTTGGATGTGTGTGTGTGTTTGTGTGTGTATGTTTGTAGCTTGTGTGTGAGAGCACTTTGTGTAATATCTAACTAACTAATATTCACTTTTTATATAATTCTAACAATAATCCTGCTAATAAACAGAAAAACAAACAAACCACCCTGATCACATTACTTCCTTGGTGAAGGTAATTAAAAACCTTGGCAGGTGACTGGAAAGCTACAAATAGCATGTCTTACCTTTTTTTAAGTGCTTTTTTCTAGCCTTCTTTAATGAAAAATCCTAAATTATGTGCTTTGAGTCCAGGTCACAAATAATGTCATACTCTATGGACATCAATGTGAGGTTACACAGTGTGTTTAAGCAGCATGCTTGATCCAGTCTACTTTTTACCAAGCTCTGAGTCTGCTGTCCCATGCACAGCTGTCTGATGTAAGCAACGATGGCCTTTCCAAGTGACCTGCCTTTTCTTGTGCTGGTCTCCGTCTCTCAGCTTGTCTTCACCACTGGCCTGCTCTCTTTCGTCAGGATCTGGTGGTCTTCTTCTTCTTCCTTTTGGTTTAACAGCAGTTGGCATCCGGCTTATGGTGCATTACCGCTACCTTCTGCTCTGGAGTGTGGATCAAAGTGTGCAGTATTCCTGAAGCCATGGATTCTCCTTAAAACCCCAATTTCCCTTAAATACTTTAACACAGCCTTCAGCCCATTTCCTCACACTTAAAAGCCTTGTTAATGTAAAGTCATTCATTCCCTCTTTCCTCAGCGACTCCCTCAACACCTCCCTCTGTGCCTCATAACCCCTACAACTTAACAGCACATGTTCCACTGTTTCATCCTCCTGACATCTATCACATAAACCTGACTCATGCTTACCTATTATGTTAAGAGTCTTATTTAATGGGCAGTGTCCTATTCTCAGTCTAGTGAGTATTGTCTCCTCTCTCCTGTTTCCACTTCCCAACCGGTTCACTTTCAAACTCTTTTGGATTGTATGATACTCTGTACCCTTTTCCTCTCCCAATCCTACTTGCCATATTTGATGAATTTTCTCCAAAATTATATATACTGCTCAAAAAAAATAAAGGGAACACTTTGAAAACACATCAGATTTTAATGGGAAAAAATAAGCTGGATATTGAAATTGTGGCAGGCTAGTCCAGCTTACTCAAATTAAAAAGTGTTCCTTTAATTGCGATGACAGCATCGCGAGTCCTGATGTCCACTGTATATGGCATCATAAAGACATCAAGGACAGCATCATATCATACGCTGTCAGGCAGGCATCACTGTGTATGACATCATAAAGACATGAAGGCAGGCTTGATGTCCTATGAAGCAGACATCATAGGGACATCATTGGCACATCACAGGCCGTCCTTTGATGTCCTATGATCATGACACACAGACAGACACACACAGAGATTTCTTGAATTTATAGGGTGATTATGTTTATTGGGCATGTGGGAGGAAATCGGAGAAATCCCGGAGTAAACCCACGCAGACATGCCAAAAACATGCAAGTTAGGTTAATTGGCATCAAACTGGGGATTCTAAATTGTCCTTAGGTATGACTGTGAGAGTGAATGGTTGTCTGTCTCTCTGTGTTGGCCCTGCAATGGACTGGCGATCTGTCCAGGGTGTACCCTGCCTCTCGCCCAAAGATGCTGGGATAGGCTCCAGCCCCCCCGCGACTCGAAAAGGATTAAGCGGAAGAAGATGGATGAATGGATAGATGGATTCTGTTTATTGTTATTCTGTCTTGCATATTTATTTCTTCATTGGTCTTCCTCTTAGTTTAAGTTTATCAGCATTATTATTATTATTGTGAGTGATGGCTGCCTTTGATTTTTGCCATGGTTCCCATGGCAACACTAAGTGCTATGCTTATGACACACAGACATCGGCGGTCCTATGATCCTTGGTGTCATAGAAACATCATAGGTCATAATGTAGTCATAGACATCATTGTTACAACCCGAGTGGTGGTTCCGTCCGCACTCGGATCTTATATCATTTCCAGGCTTTGACAGCAGAGGATTCCTTCTAGCTCCCCGGGCTCTTATTGTGACAGCACCCGGTGGAGCTCCCTGCTGTCAGAGTCAACAGCTGTGCTGCATTCGGGGTCATTAGTGACCGGGGTTAAAAGCAGGCGCTGAATGCACCCCGATGCAGCAGTCTCTGTTATGCTTCTTGTTAAGGTACGTTCTGTTATAGCTTCTATTATGATACTGTCTGTTATCCTTTGCCTGTGATCCTACCGTCACATCATCTGACGCATCGGGTGTTCCCCGGCTCAGACGCTGTTCATTCATCATATTGTACATTATCCTGTGATTGTCCTTCCGGCACTGTTGTATTATTCTCTGTTCCTGCACCTCCCAATAAACATCACTGCAACTCACTGGTGACTGCTGGCGTCTTATGGTGGCTCGTGAGGGCCACCGTGACAATCATATCTATATGATGGCATCGCGAGTCCTATGATGCCTGAGATCATTGGATCATATAGACTTCATATCTATATAACGGCATCACGAGTCTACGATGCCTGAGCTTATAGGATCATCATAGGTCATAGCAAGTGCTATGATTGTGAGTGATGCCTGCCGTTGATCACATAGTCAGACACCTGTTTATATGTCTATATGACATCATATCGACATCATATCTATATGATGGCATCGTGAGACCTATGATGCCTGAGATCATAGGATCATCGTGAGTGACGCCTGCCATTGATCACCTAGTCAAAGACACCTGTCTATATGTCTATATGACGTCATATTCCCTAACACCAATATAACATACACTACAAAGTCTAAGCTTGGTTTTAACCAGGCTTCCTGAACACAAATAATATTGGGTTTAATTGCCATTTCTTTAATGAAACACTTGAATTCCTGACCATTAGCCAGCACTACCATAAGTAAAATTAACCAGTCTCTGATGAGACTTGACTAGACTGAGAAGCCAGGTTCTCTCTCACCTCTTCCCAAATTAGTCCTATTAATCCTAGATGAGTTACTGCCCCTTTTTTCAATCAGCTGAATCTTATCATTCTTTGACTTAACCTCGGCTGTGCTATTAATGACTCCTGTAATAAATGTCACCAACGCCTTTTTATCCACAAACATCCTGTCATTATAATTAACTTGCGGTGACTCTCCTATATCCTGCCTCACAGTATTATTATTCTGTATCTTTGTCAGTCTCACAGCTTCTGCATAACTAATTCTTTTTTCCACCCTTAGCTTTTGAACATTGTTCTCCCATTTCATCACCTCACATCCTCTCTACGCCACACTGTGAGTTCCTCCACAGCTGCAGCATTTTGGTTGCCCTCCTGCCCCACACTTTCTAAATTCATGGTTTCCACTACATCTTGCACATCGTTTCTTTCCTTTGCAGTTTAGAGCTATGTGCCCAAAAGCCTGGCGATTAAAACATCTTACTGGTTTTGGCACATACGCTCTCACCGGGTAACTTAGAAACCCCAGAAATACCTTCACTGGAACACACTCCCCTTCAAATTCAATCAGGACAATCTCACCGTCTTTCCTCTCACCATGCTTTGACTTTTTTAGTCTTAGCACACTCAGAACTTTCCCTCCCTTGAGATTCTTCTTTATTTCCTCCGTATTTACGCTCAGAGCAATTCCTGTGATTACTCCTTTTCACCCACCACTCCTTCTTCCCGCTCTGCTTGTATTTGTAACCTTAATTTTCCCAATTTCTTTTATTTTTAATGCTTTCTCAAGTTGCTCCTCATCAGTACATCTCACCAATAAGTTTCCATCATTCAGTACCTTGGCATACATTATCTCCCCTTATTTGTTTGCCAGCGCAGTAGTAAATACAAACGGGTTAATCTTCATGTTATCCTGAGCCTTCTCATTAAACCTAATGATAGCAATGTATTTTTCAGACTGATTATTTGTGCTTGTCTCATTATCCCCACCTTCACTCTGGGCATAATCTCCCAAATCATTCCTAGTTCTTTTATTTTTCTTTATCTGTCCCTCTGCTTTCCTCAAACTCATGCTTTTCTGTATTTCTTCCCCCTCCTCTTCGCGTAACTCCATATCAGCCCAACTGCCCACTTTTGATCCATTCACAGAGCAGTCGTGCTCAACCACCTTAAATGAATTTGCCACTTTGTCAGAACTGCGTGTTCTGTTCACTCTACACACAAACACCCAACCTCCTCCTCCTGCCGCTTCCGAGCCTGCAAGTGCACCTCGAAACCACCCGAACAGTCCAGAAAACGCCGTTGTTTTTTCAACCAGCTGTCTTATCTTCCTGCTATTTTTGTTGACTGTAGCCCACGTGAGGTTCTAGGATCCCTGGTGGTCTTTTCCTCCAGGAGAGGGCTTTAACAGCCCACCTGTCTCTTCAGTGCAGTAATTAGCAGCCCCGCCTCCACTCGTTGCT
Source organism: Pholidichthys leucotaenia (assembly GCA_020510985.1). Taxonomy (NCBI): domain Eukaryota; kingdom Metazoa; phylum Chordata; class Actinopteri; order Cichliformes; family Pholidichthyidae; genus Pholidichthys; species Pholidichthys leucotaenia. The sequence goes on from CM035842.1 coordinate 43,529,917, forward strand.
CCACCTTAGAAAAATCCTTCACTCTTTGGGATTTTTTGAGCAATTCATTTTCCCTAAACTCTTTTCCTCTCAATAATTTTATGAGCACCATTCACAAACTTTTTTCCTGACATTTTGACCGAAGTAATTACTTCTTACCTCTCACTGGGGCTTGCATAGTCACATGTCAAAACAATTCCTCTGATAGGCTGTTGTTATGTGGTACCCACGTGGGTCACATGTAAATTGGACCAATCAGCAGCCAGCCACACATGAATATCAAGTGATGGACATAGAATTTGAACAATTAACAACAATGTGATCTTTTTTATTAGCTCATGATAGGCTCCTGATCTTTGTAGGCCCCTGGGCTTCAGCCCAGCCTAGCCCATTCATTAAGGTCGCCTTGGACATATATTATCGTTCATCTCAGCCAGAGTTCTATTAATCTGCTCTGGTGAATGCAAAATTGTAGATTTAATTCAAAACAACTGTTGGGATATTTTCATTTTGAATCATTCTTCTAAAACAGGGGTGGGCAGTGAGGGCCATTCCAGCGCAGATTTTCTGTTCCACCCAGTGTCTTCAGCAGGTGTTTTCAATTATTAGCGATCCTTGAAGCTGATCAGAGCAAACACCTGCTGAAGACACTGGGTGGAACAGAAAATCTGCAGTGGAATGGCCCTCCATGGCACATGATTGCCCACCCCTGTTCTAAAAGAATGACAGTGAATGAGGTTAACGTTGTAAAAGCTGTCATTATTAGATAATGAATATTGGGTTTGTGTGCACAAAACCTGCTCTTCTCTGCGGTCGCGGAGAAGAGCAGCTGTTTTCCCAGTAGGACAGACTGGTCTGGCAACGTTTAATTTCCTCTGTGTAGTGAAAAACCCTGTTCTGGATTCAAATAGTTAATATTTAACCCTTGAACCCTTTCAAACTGTCAAAATTCCACAAGTCGTGGTCATGGAGGAGGAATAGCGACAATTTACCATTCCAAATTACTAGTTAATGTAATGTAATGTACTTTATTTATATAGCCCTTTAAAACAACCCGTAGGTGACCAAAGTGCTTTACAGAAAATTAAACAACATTAAAAACACATAAAGCATTAAAAACAAAAAACAAACAAAGAAATAAGAATAAATACCTAAAAATAAGAATAAAATAAAAACAAATGCCAAGACAAATATCACCGCTACTGGGTATTAAAAGCCATCCTAAACAAATATGTTTTAAGTTCTGATTTAAAAAGGGCCAAGTCAGAGATAGCACGTAGGTCAGGGTGGAGATTTTTCCAGAGCCTGGGGGGTGACAACAGAAAAGGCTCAGTCACCCCAATGTTTATACCTTGACCTGGGCACATCCAGCAAAAGCTGATTGGATGACCTCAAAGCCCCGCCTTGGTCATGAACAGTCAAAATCTCAGACACATAAACCGGAGCAAGGCCATTAAGAGCTTTAAAAACAAAAAGCAAAAGTTTAAAATTAATTCTAAAATGGACTGGAAGCCAATGAAGTGAAAAAAGGATCGGAGTAATGCATTCTCGCCTAGGTGTGTTGGTCAAAAGAAGGGCCACTGCATTTTGCACAAGTTGATGTAAAGCAAAAAACATGTTATAATTTCTTTGAGGGCTTGGTCCTCAGTATTGGGCTGTCATGCTAACTGAATGAACAGCCCAAGTGCAGGGTGTAACACCAGAGAAAAACACATCAGCACAGGAGAAAGTTAACCTTTTATTGAATTTCAAAGGGGAGCACAGCTAAGGAAAACATCACTCGCCAGAGGGGAACACAGCCTTTGGAGGAGAGACAAGAGTGATTAGCTGGAGAGGGGAGGAGGAAGGTGGAAACACTAATTAGCCACTTACGTGGGCCGAGTAGGGAACCCAGCACAGAACCCAGAGCAAAGAGACGAACCGGCAGGGTGAAACTGGTGATGATGAGGAGGGAGATGATTGGGTTGTGTCTGACCGGGTGGAGAATGGAGCTGCAACAGGATGAGGGTGATGAGGCAGGTGAGCACACCAAAACCCCTGAAGACGCACCGCTCTGATGGCAGCAACCTGGAAGAAGAGAAAAGAGAGGCTATCAGGTAGGGAATCCTCAGTTAATTAACAATATACTTGCTTGTTTAGTACTGCGAGGCAGTGTACCCAACGAGCCAGCGTTGAAGCACTGAAAATCAGATCCTTTTAAACACTGGCGAGACAAAGGTAGCAGGTGCGTCTAATCTCCAAGGTGTGGTAATTGCCTGAGGAGCAGGGGAATCAGGAAGGAGGGGGCAAGCACACACCAGGACACGACATTGGGCATGTTAGCAATTTTAGGTTAAACCCAATTTTATTTGCCATAGTTTATCGTCCTCCCTCAGCCTACTCAGAGTTTTTATCCGAATTTGACAAATTCTTAGCAGATTTAGTGCTGAAATCATTCATTCATTCATTCATCTTCTTCTGCTTAATCCTTTTCAGGTCGCGGGGGGGCTGGAGCCTATCCCAGCATCTTTGGGCGTAGAATAATTATAGTAGGCGACTTTAATACACATGCAGATGTAGATAGTGATTGCCTTAATATGGCATTTAATTCAATATTAGACTGGATGGAGTTTTTTCAGAAAGTAGGAAATTCTACCCATTATCTCCACCACATGTTGGACCTTGTTCTGACATATGGCATAGAAATAGAAAATCTGGTAGTGTCTCATCATAACCCTGTACTGTCAGACTATTGTCTGTTGACCTTTGATTTTACTATTTCTGACTATTTGGCTCGCGGCGATCTGTCCAGGGTGTACCCTGCCTCTCGCCCAAAGATGTTGGGATAGGCTCCAGCCCCCGTGTCCCAAAAAGGATTAAGCGGAAGAAGATGGCTGGGTGGCTGTTTCCTCTATGCCATGTGTCAACACAACGGAGATAAGCTATGGAGAGCCTGCCCCTTCTGTAATTGATAGCATGGTAGATAGTGTTACAACTTCTCTGCATCAGACTCTAGACATGGTGGCCCCTTTAAAAAAGAAAAAGTCTAATCAGAGATTTCTAATTCCTTGGTTTAACACAGAAACTCGTAGCTTAAAACAGAAGACTTGTCAATTAGAAAGAAAATGGCGCTCCACTAAATTAGATGAAATCTATTTAGCTTGGAGAAATCATCTTCTAATTTATAAAAAAAAAATTCTTAGGAAAGCTAGAAGAAGTTATTATTCTGCATTAATAGAAGAGAAAAAGAACAATCCAGGTTTATTTTCACCACTGTAGCCAGGCTGACAAAGAGTCAGTACTCTGTCAATCCTAGCATTCCCTTAGAGCTTACTCGTCAGGACTTTATGAACTTTTTCAATAATAAAATTCTATCTATCAGAGATAAAATCAGTCAGATTCTTCCCACCATTAACTTAAATACATTAAGTACTACAACTCCTTCAACTGATATCTGTTTGGATGAATTTACTCCGATTGACCTTTTAGAGTTAGATAAAATAATTTTCTCATCCAAGCCTTCAACTTGTCTTTTAGACCCTATTCCTACCAGGTTATTTAAAGAAGTCTTCCCATTTATTGGTAGCTCTATTCTTCAAATAATAAATTCTTCTTTAACATTAGGCCATGTACCGCAGGCTTTTAAAACTGCTGTAATTAAACCCTTACTCAAAAAGCCAACGTTGGATCCAGGAGTTTTAGCTAACTATAGACCAATCTCTAATCTGCCTTTCATTTCAGAAATCTTAGGAAGAGTTATTGCTACGCAATTATTTGACCCCTTGCAGGGAAATGGTTTATTTGAAGAGTCCGTCATAAACAACCATCAGAATCAGAATCCATCATAATCAGAATCCATCATAAACATGATGGATTCTAAACCCAGAACCCAAAGCTGTTTCATGAAATCATGAAACAGCTTTAGTGAAGGTCACTAATAACCTCCTTATCGCATCTGATAATGGACTGGTTTCTGTACTTGTCCTTTTAGACCTAAGTGCAGCTTTTGATACTATCAATCATAATATTCTACTTGATAGATTAGAACACCATGTTGGACTTAATGGAACTTTGTTGCAATGGTTTAGATCTTATTTATCTGATAGGTTCCAGTTTGTTCATGTCAATAATGAGTTTTCTTCCAACTCAAAGCTCAGTCATGGAGTTCCACAGGGATCTGTGCTAGGCCCTATTCTTTTTAGTTTATATATGCTTCGGTTAGGCAACATTATTAGAAAGCACTGTATACATTTTCATTGTTATGCAGATGATAAACAATTACACCTGTCAGTGAAGCCAGATAATAGTAATCAATTAGCCAAGTTAGAGGCCTGTCTTAAGGAAATCAAAGCTTGGATGACTTGTAATTTTCTTAATAGTTCTGTGAGGAATCTTGGAGTTATTTTTGATCAAGCTCTGTTTATTAATTCACATATTAAACTTGTTTCTAAGACTGCCTTCTATCGTTTGCATAATATTGCCAAGATTAGGAGCATCTTGTCTCAGAGTGATGCTGAGAAACTAATCCACGCTTTTGCTAGCTCTAGATTAGATTATTGTAACTCTTTATTATCAGGTTGTCCTAAAACATCTTTAAAAAGTCTTCAGCTGATCCAAAATGCTGCAGCAAGAGTTTTAACAGGTACTAAAAAGAGAGATCATATCTCTCCAGTTTTGGCCTCCCTTCATTAGCTTCCCATAGAGTTTAGAATTAAATTTAAAATCCTTATTCTCACTTAAAAAGCTCTAAATAATCAGGCCCCTTTTTATTTAAAAGATCTGATACTACCTTACCGTCCTAACAGAGCACTACGCTCCCAAAATGCAGGATTACTTGTAATACCTAGAAGCTCCAAAAGTACATGTCGTGTTATTAAAACACTGTGTGAGTCCAACTGTAGCTTTTAACGTCACTTTTTATTGAACCAAGTCAACCCCACTGTTAGTCTGTGTTTCTCCTGTCAGTCGCCTCCTTGACATCATCACTGCGCGACTGTGTAGTTCTTTTCCAAGTAGCTCAATTACACCACATCTCCCCTTTCTAGTATCAATGGGTAGACTGCCATTGATTCAACAGACCTTAGAGGATTATTTTGCCTCTGTGGCTGGAAGATCTGGTCCTATCTAATACCATTCACACACACAACAGGCACACTGCAGTTTTCCCTTAGCACTGAACAGTATGTGTAAAATCAAATACAATACTTCCATCCTAAACCCTGTACTGTTCTGTCCTCACTCTAAACTCTGAACTTGAACATTTACACAGAAAAGAGTGCAAAATCTGAAAAATAGTGCAATACATTTGCAGCCTTTTTTCCACTATTATTTTCAAACATTCAATATTCAGAAATGTTTATAAGTCCAACCGGGTTGGTTTTACAACCACTCTTCCAGACCTGGTTCTAGGAGTAGGAGTAGATGGTGGTTCAGGAACATTCTGCTGTGATGATGTTGCTGCAGGTTGTTCTACTGAAGGTTGTTCTGGTACACCTTCCGGGAACTGCTCAGCTGCAGCACTGTTGCTCTGCTCCGATGAGGAGTTCCAGGGGATGAGATGACAACGGTTTTGCCTGATGGTCCCATGGGGTCCCTCCACGAGATAAGAGCATGGTGTGGTGTAATTTCCGATGACAGCTCCTGCTGCTCCTTGATCTGTGGCCCATACGTCCTGTCCTGGAGTGAGTCTACTGAGCTGCTTTGTATGGTGTCTCAGGTTGCAGCGTTGCACATCTTTCGTTTTCCTCTTCCCTTCTTTCAGCATAACAGCATTTCCACCAGGAAAAGTAGGATTTAACAACACAGGAAGAATGGGCACAGTTGTACGAAGCCTCCTCCCCATGAGCAGTTGAGCTGGGCTATACCCATTTTGGAGAGGGGTAGCCCTGTAAGCCAGTAAAGCAAACTAGGGGTCATCTGACTTCTTCAAAAGCCCCTTCACTGTCTGCACTGCACATTCAGCTTCAGCATTGCCCTGGGGATATTTCGGGCTGCTGGTTACATGCTGGAACCCATACAACTTTGCAAATGCTTCAAAGGCTGCTCCGGAAAATTGTGGCCCATTGTCTGTCACCAGGGTCTCACAGATTCCATGACGTGCAAAGATTGACTTAAGGTGGTGGATCACATCATTAGATCTTGTGGGAGTTAGCAGGGCAATCTCCACATATCTTGACATGTAGTCCACTACTAGCAGGTAGGTCTTGCTCCCTAACATGAACAAGTCTGCTTCCAACTTCTGCCATGGTCTGTCTTGGTATGGTGTTGGCATCAGTGGCTCCCTGTGGTTCTGTCTCTCCTGACAGCATGCTCTGCAGTTAAGAACCAACTCATTCAGCTGCTGACTCAACCCTGGCCACCATACTGACTGTTGTGCCCGTTCTCTACACTTAACCACACCCTGGTGTCCTTCATGCAGCTTAGCGAGAACATCATTTCTCATGGTTGAGGGTATGACAAGCCTATCTCCCTTTAGCAGAAGACCATCCTGGACAGTAAGGAACGCCCTGTCAGCCCAGTATAGCTTGAGTGCAGGTTCATTTACGCCATGAGCTGGCCAGCCTTCTGCACACAGCTGCATCACTCAAGCCCACACACTGTCCCTCTGCAGCTGCTCTCTCAGCTCCTCCAGATAGGCAGTGCTTGCAGGTAGGTTCTCCATCACCATATCCACATAGATATTTGTGTCCTCGAACAGCTCTTTGTCAGTTGGTGTCCCTTTTCTTGTGACAGGCGCTCGCGACAATGTATCAGCTGTCCACAGGCACTTCCCTGGCACATGAGATATGGAGTAGGAATAATGCATAAGACGCATTCGAAAGCGTTGGATCCGAGGGGGTAGAGCGTCCAGTGCTTGAGACCCCAGGAGACTCAGGAGAGGCTTGTGATCTATCTCCAACTGGAAGTGTTTTCTAATGAGGAAGTTGCTGAGCCTCTCGCAAGCCCAGTTCAGGCTCAAAGCCTCGTTTTCCACTTGCGCATATCACTGCTTGGTGGGTGAGAGACTGCGACATGAAGGGTAGTGGTCTCCACTCCTCACCCCAGTTTTGTAGCAGGACTCCTCTAAGTCCATAAGACGACGCATCTGCTGTAACTTTGCATTCTCTTCTAGGATCATATACGGCTAGCACCGGCAGCGACGTCAGGGCATCCTTTAAGTCCTGGAAGGATTTAGCCTGCTCGGCGCCCCACACCCAGCAGTTCTTCTTCAAAAGGAGATCTCTGAGGGCTTTATCCCTCTCAGGTAGCTGCAGAATAAACTTGCCTAGCTGGTCTACCATTCCAAGGAAAGACCTTAGTTCACTCATTGTTTTTGGCTCAGGCATTCCCCTCACAGCCTCCGTCTTGCTCAGGTCTGGACTGATGCCGCTGGCGGAGATCACGGGGCCTAGGAAAGTCACCTCAGACTTTGACAGGCCACACTTGCCAATGTTAAGTGTGATACCTGCCTTCTGAATCTTTCTTAGCACAGTATGCAGGCGAGCATCATGCTCCTCTTGCATACGACCCCACACCAGCACGTCGTCAATGTGACAAACCACACCTTCGAGCCCTTCTGTGACCTCCATCACCATTCTGTTCTGAAAGTGTTCAGGGGCGGATGCAATGCCGAAAGGTAGCCGTTTGAAATAATAACGTCCAAAGGGCGTGATGAACGTTGTCAGTTTCGCTGAATCTTCTGTCAATGGGATTCCCATATTTGCATCCAGCTTGCTAAATATTTTGGCTCCAGCCAGCCTCCCAAGTGTTTCCTCTACTGATGGTAGAATGAACTTCTCTCTACACACGGACTCATTGAGGTTAGTGAGGTCGACACATATTCGCACAGGATCCATCTTGTTCTTTCTGGGCACTACCACGATGCCAGCACACCAGTCTGTAGGCTCCTCAATTCTGCATATCACCCCAAGGCTTTCCACGCGGGACAGCTCTTGCTTGACTTTGTCCATTAGTGGCAACGGAATCCTCCTTGGTGTCTTGAGTGAAAATGGTTTGGCATCTGGTTTGAGCTTGATGGTATATGCCTGGCGCACCTCACCTAGTCCGCTGAATAATTTTGGATAGTTCTCCTTTAATATTTCTAAAGTGACACTGTCAAGGCATGCAACAAGCCCTAGTTTGCAGCTCACAGATCTCCCCAGCAGGGCAGTGTGCACATAACGGACAACATACACCTCCTCCATCTCCTCTTTCCCACCAATTCTCAGCAACAGCTTGGCAACGCCCACAACATCAAGTGGCCTCCTCCCCGGTCCCAGGAGCGGCTTAGGTGCTTTGTGGAGCGCAGGTGGGTTTTCTCTGAGTATTTTCTGGAACACAGCATGTGGCAAATCTGTGACATCGGCACATGTGTCAATTTTGAACGTCATGCTGCTGTCATGAATGTCAATGTTGACCATCCAAGGATCACCGTCTGTTGTAACACTGCCGAGGAAGATAGCATCCTCATCCTCTTCCACCTCAAGTACAGATTTTGAGGCCTTGCACACACGTTTATAATGACCCTTTCTCCCACAAGCATGACAGTTCGCTTCATTTGCAGGACACTCATGTTTTGAATGTGATGGAGAGCTGCCACATTTATGACATTTTGAGTGTGTCCCCTTTTCCTTGCTATTCTGAGTACTGTGCAGTTTGAGAGCATGCTGAGGTTTGTTTTTAGCAGGCTTGCTACTTCCCTTGAACACTCTATCAACAGACATTGCCTCACTTGCCTGAGTTCTGGTGTCCCCTCTCACGAGAGCGTGCCCATGATACACGATGGAGGAAGGATAGGATGTTCTGTTACCTCCGCAGCATCCGAGGTGAACTGTCTGGATAGGGTGTCCGGTTTGGTATTCTTGGACCTGGGGCGGTACGTGATGGTGAAGTCAAAGTTTCCGAAGAACAGGGACCAACGGGCCTGGCGCGCGTTCAGACGCTTGGCTGTCCTGAGGTACTCTAGATTCTTGTGGTCCGTCCAGACCACGAACGGCTGGGAGGCCCCCTCCAACCAATGGCGCCACTCCTCTAGCTCGATCTTGACTGCCAGGAGCTCCCTGTCACCAATGTCATATTTGCGCTCTGCCGGGGATAGCTGATGGGAAAAGAACACACAGGGCCGAATCCTGCCATCCGCCGCCGAGCACTGGGATAGCACGGCTCCAACCCCCGAGTCTGAGGCATCCACTTCCACCAGGCATTGGAGTGTGGGGTCTACGTGAGCCAGGATGTGAGAGTCAGAGAATCTTCCCTTGAGTTCAGCAAAGGCCACAGCCACCTCCTCCGTCCACCGGAAAGGGACCTTAGAAGAAGTAAGACGGGTCAGGGGGAGAGGAATGATGCTGTAATCCTTAATGAAGTGGCGGTAGAAATTGGCAAATCCCAAAAACTGCTGGAGTTGTTTCCTGGATGAAGGAGTGGGCCAGTCTACCACCACTTTTACCTTACTGGGATCCGGGATGATCTCATTATGGGAGATGATGAAGCCCAGGAAGGATGTCTTGGAGGTGTGGAACTCGCACTTCTCGGCCTTGATGAATAGCTTGTTCTCCAAGAGCCGCTGCAATACTCACCTCACATGCACCCGATGCTCGTCCAAAGACTATGAAAAAATCAAGATGTCGTCTAAATAGACGAAAACAAAAACACCCAAAAAATCCCTCAGCACATCATTGATCAGGCGCTGGAATACGGTGGGGGTGTTGGTCAGTCCGAACGGCATAACCAGATACTCGAAGTGCCCGCTAGGGGTCTGGAACCCCGTCTTCCACTCGTCACCTTCCCGGATCCGCACCAGATGGTAAGCATTGCGGAGATCCAGTTGGTGAACCAGGAGGCCCTCTGGAGAGAATCAAACACCGTATTAATTAGGGGAAGGGTGTACTTGTCCTTGATGGTGATGTTATTTAATTCCCTAAAGTCAATGCATGGCCTCAGCGAGCCATCTTTTTTGCCCACAAAAAAAAAAAAAACACCCCCACCACCGAGGATGACGTCCGGATTATGCCTGAGTTTAACGATTCTTTAATATAGGCCTCCATGGCCTCCCGCTCTGGAGCTGACAGGCTGTAAAGACGACTCGACGGCAGCGGGGCTCCGGCACGGAGGTTGATTGCACAGTCATATGGGTGGTGAGGGGGTAGGGAAAGGGCCTGGGTCTTGCTGAAAGCAGCCCCCAAGTCATGATTCTCTGAAGGGATCTTAGACAAATCGGGGGGAGGGGTGATGGGGGCACCCAGGGGCACGGACGGCGAGCAAGCAGCAGAATGAGCTCCAAGACACCACGTTCCCGGAGCACCAGTCAATTGAGGGGTTATGAAGGCGTAACCAGGGATAGCCGAGAATTACCGGGGAAGAGGAAACTGGCAATACAGAAAACCTCAACTCCTCCCGATGATTACCAGATATTATGACTGACACCGGGGCGGTCTGTTGGGATACTATGACAAGGGGGGCTTTAGACAAGGCGATGAACTTGAGTGGGGTTTTTAACGATAGACAGGGAAGCCCCAGCCAGGTTGCCATTTCCCCCGAGATGAAGCTCTGCTCAGCCCCCGAATCAATTGATGCGTGTGTGAATATTTCAGTTTGGTTATGAATGAAACGGATAGGGAGAAGAAACCTAGAGAGGGGATTGGATGGGGGTGAGTCTGTGAGTCCCCCTACTGTGATGCACAGACTCCCCCTTTTGGCCGTATTGGGCATGATGCTACCTCGTGCTCCTCGCTCCCACAGTAGAGGCACAACCTCAGCTCGCGGCGGCACTGTTTCTCCGCCAGAGGTAACTTGGACTGTCCCACTACCATTGGTTCCGGGGCATCTGCGGAATCAGAGGGAGGCAGGGCCAATAGGGAAGGCTGTGGGGAGCGGCGCTATTGGGCATCCGAGTGACCGGAAGTCCTACGTTCAGCTGCCTGTTTCCTTAGTCTGTTATCGAGGCTTATGGCCAAGGAAATCAATTCAGTTAGCCTACTCGGCTTCTCTAAGCGGGCTAACTCGTCCCGCTAGGGCTAAGGCTTCTAATAAAGATGCTGCAGAGCGAGGCGTCCTCCCAACCCACCTCTGTGGCCACCACCCGGAAATCGACAGCATAGTCTACTATGGACTTAGTTCCCTGTCTCAGGTTTAGCTGTCGGGAGGTAAGCACACTGTCACGGTCGAAGTGGTCAAACACCTCATTGAACTCACTGACAAACTGATTATATGTCAAATTAGCATAGTTCGCCCCAGCCATAACTGCATATGCCTACGCTAGCGCTCGCCCCTCTAACAAATTAACTATGTAGCCGATCTGGCTGTGCTCTGTGGGGAAGTCCCCAAGCACCTGCTGAAAAACTATCACGCACTGGAGAATAAATCCCCTAGCCTTCCCGAGTTTACCACTAAAACGGGTGGGAATGGGGATGGGGGTTAGCCGGGATGAAGGGCCCTGCCTGGGTTGGCCGGATTGGGAGCTAGTGGGAGCAGAGAAGCTACTTGGGGCTGGGGGGGGGGGCGGGGGGAGAAACACCTGCAGACCTGCCAGGCGATCCAACCGGTCAGTTAAACGGGTCAATTGAGTGAGAATAATTTGTTGTTGATAAGCTAATTGATCTACCCGAGTCACGAGGTTGTTAACTTTGTGCGCCAGCGCACTGTCAGCTGGGTTGTTTTGGCGGAGTCATACTGACATGGTTAATTGACCCAGTGAGCAGATTCGGACTCAGAAATAGATACAATTATCTTTATTGATAATAATGAAGGTGTGTGAGTGTGTGGGTGTGTGGTCTTGTGGCAGCTGGGGGAGAGCAGAACACCGTACAACCTGGCAACCCTAGGGACAAATAGAGACAAGGAGAGTCAGTGGCAATCACCTGTGGAGATGTACAATTTAGTCCAGGGCTTACTGTTTGTGGAGATGTGAAGAGACTCAGGTTCAGCTCAGCGGCTGCGGCCAGGAGGACAGTGTCCACTGTTCCGGTTGCTGCTGGAGGAGGTTGGTGTGTCTGGGGTGGAGCAGTGCAGCTCGGTCCACCGCCAGGACGGAGAGAGGTCTGCCGCCATGGATCTCCGCCTGTGCACAGGGGAATTAGTGAAGGTAATGATGAATAAGGCGAGAGCTTACTTGAGGCTGTGGAGAGGATTCCTCCTGATGCAGGAAGGCAGGAGGCAGGATACGAAGACGAGAATAGTCTGAGGCGAGGAGACTCTGGAACTAGGAAGCAGGTGAATGCAGGTCTTATCTGGAGTAGAGACAGACGACTCCACGCTGATCCGAGGGCGGCACAGTCTAAATAACCCTGGCCGTGATGAAGAGCAGGTGTGCGCGTAGCTGAGGAGAATAGGCAGCCAGAGCGAACCATTACAAAATTGCCTCCACATTCCGCAACAACCATAGATGAATGCAAATTAATCTGTCCACACAGAATTAAACTCATTATTTTCCTCTGTGATTTTACTTTCTCTGGCTCTGTTCATGTCTTGCCGAGAGTGGCAGGAAGCGGCTGCTGTCCGTGCTTCTCCATATGCACTGAGGAGAGGCTGAGTGGCTTGTTATGTCCACAACCTGGCATAAAGTCAAAGTCAAAGTGCCTTTATTGTCATTCCATTGTTAATAAACAATGCAACGAAATTGAGATGCTGCTCCCTAAAAACAAACTATCACACTCACAGTTCACTCAGGCATTTAACATTCTTATAATTAGAACAATAAATAATGCTTGAAACAATATTATCTAAAAGTTGAATACAATATGTACGTAGCAAAATGAAAACATACTGAGCGATAAATATAAAAGACCAGCTTATACACACAGGGTTATTGCCACAAAATAACCTAAAATAACAAAATAATATCAGCAGTCTGTGCGTGTTACTGCTGGGAAAAAACTATGATTGAACCTGGTAGTTCGGGTTTTATGGGATCTGTACCGCTTTCCCGAGGGGAGCAAGTGAAAGAAATCATGGCCTGGATGAGCACAGTCTTTAATGATGGCAGTAGCTCTGTTGAGGTACCGAGACCTGGAAATCTCTTCCAGAGAAGGGAGAGAACAGCCAGTGATTTTTTGCGCAGTCTCGATCACTCTCTGGAAGGCTTTGCGGTCTGCGGGTGAACAGCCCTCATACCAAACTGTGATGCCATATGACAAAATGCTTTCAATAGCAGAGCGATAAAATAAAACCAGCAACTGTGCATTCAGGCCATTCTTCTTGAGGAGCCTCAGAAAGTGTAGACGTTGTTGAGCCTTTTTTATCGTAGCTATGGTGTTAACTGCCCAGGTAAGGTTGTGAGAAATATGAACACCCAGAAACTTAAAAGCCTCCACCCTCTCAACACACTCCTTGCCTATATATAGAGGAGGCGGCTCACTGCTATGCTTCCTAAAATCAATAATGAGTTCTTTTGGGTTTTTTTGTATTCAATAGCAGATTATTATCTGAGCACCATCTCGCCAGTTTCTGGACCTCATCTCTGTATGCGGACTCATCTCCTCCTGATATGAGCCCCACTAGTGTTGTGTCATCTGCAAACTTCACTATAATGTTTGTGGGACGAACAGGTATGCAGTCATATATGTACAATGAATACAAAGTGGGGCTCAACACACAGCCCTGTGGCGAGCCTGTGTTAAGCATGACTGTAGAGGAGGAATGGGGTCCGAGTCTAATAGTCTATGTTCTGTTTGTTAAGAAGTCCTAACAAACTAACAAACTAATAAAGGGAGACAGATGAGAGGCTGCACTAGAAAGGTACTTTATTATAACTTGGGTTCCAATATAACAGGTGCTACACAGTGTGGGGCATCCAGGCAAGAGAAAGCCCAAAATGGTGGATGCCCCTATTTATAGGGCAGTGCGGTCACACCGTACTTCACAATAAACTCCACCATCACATCCCCCCGCCCCCCCCCCTTTACAAGGTCAAAAACTAGTCACTCAAATCCAACCCACCCTAATTTGGAACCCGAAACATACTCCAAATAACGTAAACTGAAATTATCAAAGGCCTAACACATTCACACAAAACAACCTAAAATAAGGCCGGTGGGTGGACTACCACACAACCCACACAGCACGGTGGATTATTCTGCTACCAGATTAAACTAAAAGTCTTTATTGCAACTAAAAAAATACCTGTTGTGCTCCTAAACTAAACACAATAAACACACAATGAACTATAAACAAGAAAAATCTGTCACAAAACAGTCACTTGAGAAAATGGAACCGGCATGTGGGAAAACGGTCCAGTCAGAGGGCTTTGAGGCAGCCCCGTAGTGGCCTCATCCCTGGAGCCCTGAAGCAGGCCCACAGTGGTTCCTCACCCCCCCCCCCCCCGAGTTTTGAAACGGGCTTTTGGTGGCCTCCTCCCAGAAGCTTTGAAGTAGACCCAAGGCGGTCTTCCCCCTGGAGTTCTCAAATAGGCTCTTGGTAGCCTCCTCCTAGGAGCACTCGGACCCTGAGGGCCAATCTTCATGATGCCAGGGCCTGGGTACCACACTGCGGCAGCCGACCTTCATGGAGCCCCGCCATCCGGAGCTACCACCCAGACACACCGCAGTTTGTTCACGTGCCACACTGAATTGTTTGTCCGTCGAACATAAGCTGTTCCCAGCTTCGCCACAATCCTCAGCGGTGCCCGTTGTTTCGCTGGCTGCGGCCCAGTCAGTCGCCATTCCAGTTCCCCACTGGCGTAAACCCGAACCCGGTCCATGACTTGTAGCATCGCCTTACTTGGTTCGATGTGCTGCTGTGCGTTCGCCAGGTCTGTGCCCCTTTTAACCTGGCACCTTCATTACCCCATGGTGGTTTAGCAGTCACTGATGTCCCAGTGGACCATTCACCTGTCGCAAGCTGAAACTCGACCTGAGCACTGAAGTTGTCCAGTTCTACCACTGAACCGTCTAGAGTGCTCTGTTGTGCTGCGTCATGTGCTGCGTCTGTGTCCGTCTGCTGTCGCTGTGTGTCGTAGCCCCCTGCCTGCTCAGGCCCCCCCTCTGGGCAGCTCTCCCCTGGACAGCGTGGAGCAGACACTTCAATGTCGGTGCTGTCCATAAATACCTCGTCGGCACCGGTCCTGTTAAACCCGGGCTCCCTCTCCTCCAGCTTCTGCTTTGGCTATGGGAGGGACGGAGGCGAGCCCAGTCTTTGCCCACTGGCCATGTTGTCTTCATCGTCCATGCTGTATCCACTCTCTGCGTTACATTCACCATCCACACTGTGCTCTTCGGCCACACCCATGTCCGCAAAGCCTGGGTGAACAGGGCCTGAGCCATTGACCGTTTGCCCACCGATTGTGAAAGTAAACCCCGGCTCATTGAATAAATCCCACCCCATAACATTTCCGTCCCAGCATGTCACCTGGAACCGGAACGTTAAAATCACTTTTTTGCCATACTGCAGTGCAAATGTGATGTTCTTGCTGGCACCGGAGCTCCCGTCATACGGTAATTCCACCACATCAGGGCGCCGGGGGGGGGAGCCTCTGAACCACGGCCTCACTTACTATGGACTGCATGGTGGCGGTGGCTATCATCATGGGCACACTCACGCCATCTAGCTTCACAACACATTGCAGTCCTGACCAAACTTCAGGGCCCGCGACATTTATGCCTTCTTCATAAGGTGTGGGGTTAGCTAGCTTAGCTTTTCATTGATGGTGGCGGGTTTTCGCATGCTGCGCCATGTTTCTGGGCCTAGCAAAGTAGCTAGTTAGCATCTCAATAGCCTCCATTGGACCAAGCATTCGAAAAACTCTCTGACCTTCCGTGCCTAGGAAGTGGACCAGCAGCGCTCACTTCCTCACTCCATCCAGCTTCCCCAGATCCATAGCCGTGATGTAGGTTTTGAAGACCCCCAACCAGTTGGGCCATGGCACCGGTGGCTTGCCAGAAAGCTCCAGAAAAGGCTGCAGTGGTGTAAAGCACACCACCATTTGTTAATCCTCAGTCGCCAAATGTTATGTCCACAAACCTGGCACAAAGGGAGATGGACGAGAGGCTGCACTAGAACGCTACTTTATTATAACTCAGGTTGCAATATAACAGGCGCTACATGGTGTGGGACATCCGGGCAAGAGAAAGCTCAAAATGGTGGATGCCCCTATTTATAGGGCGGTGTGGTGGCACACCCGGAAGGTGGCGTCATCACCAGTGTTGGGTATTGGGTAGTGTGGTACAGTGTTGTTACTTTGCAGCGCATTACTGTCACGCCATTGCTTTTGCAGTAACGTGCTGTGTAACAAAATTTCTGTTTAAAAATTTAATAATTCCTTACAGTTACTGAAATTTGATCAGATGCGTTACTCGCGTTACTCGTTTTATTAATATGGATAGATATTTTAGCACAAATAGACGATCATACAACTTGCAGTTGCTAGACACCCTCCTCATCTGCTGCCAACTGGGGAGGAATACACAGTTTTGGTGGCTATGGGCAGGACTGCCATCCCCACCGCCACCACCGGCCTCAAGCCACTGGAGGATGTCATGCCAAAGGCAAAGGCAAGCAAATAAATAAGCAAATAAATATAAACTGACCCTACCATAACTGACGCAGCCGTCACACAGTCTACTCCACGGGTCCATTTCCTGTCCTGCCCCAGTTCACATCACAACCCGGTGGGGAGAAATGCCGTGGCGGTGGTGACTTCTCATATTGAGCTCGCCAACCCACGTGACAAACGCACAATGCATACTGGGATTAGTAGGTCTGGCGATTGTAAGCAGACTGCAAGGACACGGCGCCTCGACATTGCTTGTGAATGAACAAAAAAAAATCACAAAATGGACCGTTCGAAGAAAAATTTAAAGGGACCATACTACACCAAACTGAACAGGACTGCAAAGGCATGCCATTTGGTGAGGCTTTAAGGGGTTAAAGGGCTGGATCTCTACCAACATACATCATGGGGGTCAGATGTAAACATTCTGCCTAACTCCGGCCATGCTTTCATTTATTTTATTTTATTTATTTTAACTGTAAGTCCATATACACAGGAAGTTTTCAGTAACTTTTGGTCTTTGCAGCAAACCTAAGTGCAGTTCACAGATGGATGGGTGATGACTTGGAGATGTACAAGGCAGACCTGACGACAGCTGTGAGCACAAAGGTATGTTTCTTTTTATTTCCTCTCGATATGCTAAACATTGTTCTTTCCTTATACAACCAGATGAAATTAAAATGTGCAGCATTATATCATTTTCAAGTACTATGAAAAAAAAATGAGTGAACTTGTCATTTGTTTTAAATCTATATAAAACATTTATCAAATTGTTTACTTTGTTTTGATTATACAAATTAGCTTGTTATGATTATAGCTCTTCTGCTTAACCTGTTGTAATTCTGAATGTGTTGTGGTGTACTTGCAGGCAGCCAGAAGAGCTGGATGACATGGTTGTCTGTCATAATCAAAACTGTAATCCAGTGGTTCCATCTAGGATGTGGGACTCAGTCCAGCAGCAGCCCCACAGCAGCCGTGGTTATACCTCATGTGCACACTAGAATACTATAGCATGAGTCTGGTTATATAGTAGAACATTGTTGTGTGAAACACACTGATGCATGTCATTTTATATTCCTGTATTTTTTTTTTTTTTTTTTTACTTCAGGTTTTCCATAATCCTGGGCTGTTTTTATTTCAATTGTGCATTCTGTAGCTGTGTTTAATCTAATCCTTCTCTTATAGTTAATTGCACAGTAGCCTGGTGGAGCACCCACAATTTGGTTGTACTGTACAACTGTACAATGACAGTGAAGCCTATTCTATTCTATTGTTTGTGTCTTGAAAGTGTTCCACATTTTACAAAGCTTTTGAAAAGTATTGCAGCTTGAAAAGACCCATTTTTGGACTGCACTTTGCACACATTCTGTACAGTGTTTCTCACAACTTAAGTTTCACTCAGAATTTTGCACGTTATAAATAAAGAGCTGGAGTTTGTAAACCATTGTGTACTTTATTTTCAAATGGTTACAAAGCTGTTAAAGACATTATGTCTGAAGGGGTAAACCATACCAAAACATGTGTCTACATTCTAAAACTATGGCTTTATAACGACACTTGGACACATATTAGTCAGAGCACAGGTTGCAGCAACAATCTTATCCAGTAAAGTCACGTCGTTGCCTTCACATGGTACCACAAAGGCCAGAAGTATAGAGTCATTCAGTATTGTATATTTGGAGTGCATGCACCCTACTACTCTCTCAAGTCAATTTGTTTATATAGCACCAAATCATAATACAGGGTTATCTCAAGGCACTTTACAAAAGGGTGGGTTTAGGCCACCATCTGGTATCAAGCTGGCTGTGGCCCCTGGTGAAGGCAGGTATTTTCAGTGTGGCGCCTACAGGCCAATGCTTTCCTTAATATCAAATCCACAGTCTGCCAATACTGTCTGTTGGTGACAGCTTCTAAAGAAAGCCACAGTCCCACATTTTTTTTTGTGCTGTACTACTGTACAATGACAATAAAGCCTATTCTACTCTCCTCTGGCAATAGTAAAATTTGGTTCAGCCTCAGGTGACACACGCTACAGTTCTGCTGTTCTTGCACATTTTCCACTGGAGCATCATCAGCCTGACGGAGCCGTGCTGCTTCATCACATCTTCTTTCCACCATTTCAGCCAGAGGTGTGGTGTTATCTGTTGGTGATAAGGACAATATACTACTTTAGTTAATATATTTTGTAATCAAAAGGAATCCAAAGACGCATTTTAGAAAGAAAAACATTGGCCAAAAAAATAAAAAGACTACTTCAATATAAAGGAGCTACATGATCCATCTCAGTCACGGGGCCAGTGGTGTTGGGACTTCACTTGCATGCCCTGTCGATTGTTTTTGTCGTGATCTCGTCCTTCTGCGTAAGCGGTTAAACCTGTCAGGAGTGGTAGCCTGAAGCTCTGCATGGCCAACGTTTAGAGAAGGTGCCCAGTCAGGATCACAGTCTAGCATTTCATAAGCTGGTCTGCCTGTTAAAGCAAAGGAAACGGTAAGAAATACTTTGGTGTAGAACAAATTAAACCCACTTACACACGTGTGTAAGCGGTAACTTCTTCTAGCTGCTCAGATATCGGAGTCTTTCTTTAGCTTAGCTTAGCTTTGTTTAGCTTAGCACTGCTGATGTAGGCTAAAAGCTATGACCAAGTAAGTTTTAACCACTCAGCAACAACAACAGACATATGCAGTAAATCATAATGTACCTTTATGAAAATGCTCTGAACACACCACCATCGATAAAGGAATGTGGTTGAAAGTTATGTAGCGTCTTCTCACTGCTGCAATCCAGGCCAGACGTCCCCTCTTCATTACATCTGAAACGTGGCCTGTGCTGTTCTTCTTCCATGCTGGAAAACGATAAAAGCCTATTCCGTGGTTTATCTCTTTTCCACGGTGGTTGTAAGAACGACTATAACAGTTTACAACACAGCTGGCTGCTACACTGGCATGGTCTCAGCAAACTACCGAGGCCTTTTGTTCCCAGAATGCACTTGGTTAATTTTGTAAACGCTACATCACACTGGCGAGCCTAATTGAGCCCTGATCACCTGTTGTCCGAGCGGTAAGTAGCCCCTAACAACTCCTACCTCTGTGGTTAAACATGAGTATTTTTTGAGCAAGAAGCTTGCATTTAATGTCCGCATTAAATGCATTTAACGTTTTCTTACGCACAGAGAAAAAGTGACTAATTTGTTGCAGTAAGCGGTGAACTTTCATTTATCTGTGCTTTCTGTTTTATTTTATCTCATTCATTTACATGCTGTTGTGATCTGCAACTATTTCATGGAAGTAAATCCTCTAAATATGCATTTTTAATGGAATGGTCCTGGGGTGTCAAACATATGGCTCGTGGACCAAAAACGGCCCACCAGGGGATCCAAAATTTTCTCTGTGAATTTGCAGCTTTATTTCTAGTAAATTTCTGACTTTCTACTGATTACAATAGTTTGTGTAAATCTGAGACATTTTTTTCTCTGTAAGATGAGACTTTTTCTCATCAGTTTTTGTTTTCTTCTTTTTTCAGAGAACAAGGGGCCCTTGATCTTGCTGTGTGTGCAAGATGATTTAAGTATGCATTTAAAAGTAACTCACTTACTTTTGAAAAGAAGTAACTAGTAACTGTAACTAGTTACTATTTTTTAGTAACTTGCAGAACACTGGTCATCACACCATACTTCACAATAAACTCCATCACACGGTTCTCTGTGCAGCAGCCATCAGATGTGACACAGTCACACATGGTTGACAACATAGTAAATAATTTTTAAAAATATATATTTTGCATTCATAAAAGTATGTGTTTCCATTGAGAAATGTAAAAAATTTCAATAAACAATAATTTAAAAATAAAATATTTCAAATGAGCTTCATTAATTTCCATGTGTTTTAAGATACAACTGCAGGGAGCCACAGCATGGGGGCTGAAGGGCCGTGGGTTACTGACCCCTGACCCATTTGACTGGAAACATCCTACAAGCCTTATTGTTACGTACAGAGTCAACTTCCATAAATTTGATTTGAACCTGCCCATTTCTCTCCATCAAAAGAGTTGACCGCAATAACTGACTGTTGAGGAGGTGTGCTCCTTAGTATACTTTATCTTTTCCAGAATAGTCCAATATTAAAGGCCATCCTGATGATATTTTTATGAAAAGAAATTATTTCAAAGTTTTATTTCCATTTCTAAATGTAATGCAATCACAAAACTTTTGTGAAAAGTAATTATGTTTGTTTTGGTCCCATAAAAATTATTGAAATACATTTTCATCAATGTATATATATTTTTTTTTTTTTGAAGAATACAAAGACTTTAAGTCTGCACCTTTCAAAACAATGTTTTAATGTATTTTTTTAAATAATTGTTTTCATGAAAATATAGTCCTGGGCTCTGTTCCAGAAAGTAGGTTTAGTGACTTACCTGGATAAGTTAACAGAGTTTGTGATAACTCTGAGTAGTCGGTTCCAAAAAGTCAGAGTATGTTTGTAGCCATGGCAACAGATGCCGTGAATATAACCTTCTCCTGACTAGGTTATGTTTGCTGTATGGTTAGACAGGCCCTCCAGGGTTCTGCGGGATGTTTTTATGATTGCTGTGGCCCCAAAAGCTTGAATTTGCAAGAGCTTTTTTAAAAAAGTTGTGATGTTTTGAGAGGTTGTTTTGCACTAAAAGTTGTGGGAAGAATACACAAATTTAAAGCAGATGCTTTTTTCATAGTTTACTGCAATGATATTCGATATAACACCCCAAGAAAAGCACAAGATTGTCAAAAATGTCCTATTAAACAGTGGTTTGTAAATCAAGCAGAAACTTCTGCTATACAGTGCAACAGCAAATACAGACTTTAACACATTAGCCATTACAACAGCTAAATTGCCCTGAATGCATGTTAAAGACTATAGATTTGGAAATTATTGGCAGCACCTTCATTTGAAAACTCCCTAGCTGCAGCGGTCCCTAATCACTCAGCACAGAGGAAAAAAGAAATAATTTATTCTGTTGCTCTGTATTGTCTATTGAAGTCTGTGTTTTTCTGGAAAAAAAATTACAGAATATTCTCTCTTTCTGTGCCTGACTTCTACCTGTCTATCTGCTGCATGTCTACAGTCATACAGGGAGGAGGGGCTCTCCTTGGGGGTTGGGGGGGGGGGGCACATTGGTCCGTGTCCAGACCAGAGATTCAAGGCATTAAAGCTCACTGACAAGATGTAGTAATGATTTTATCTCGAAAGATGTATAAAATGTTACACCACTGGCTGTAGTGTTAGATTTGCTCGTTTGTGTCATGTTTGCCTCTACGAGGCAGAGAGACAAATCCAAGCGCTGAATGATATTTGTGGCATTTATTAACAAAAAGGTAACAAGTCCCAAAAATAGTGCAAATATACAAAATGCAAAAACAAGAACACTTATAGGGAAATACACTCCTGAGCTGCCTTGCTCACAAGGAGATGAGGATGACAGGATTAATGTCACAAGAGAAAACAGTCTGACACATTCAATGTAGCCACAATGACAGAATGAACAGGGCAGGCTTAAATAGTGAATGATAAGATGGCACAATGAGTAGCAGGTGTGATGAACAGGAGCGGACTGGTGACCTGATTAATCAACTACCCGCAGCTGAGATGGCAGGGAGACAGCATGAGTAGAAGGTGGGAGTGTCTGGGCAAGAGGAAGGGCTCTGGGAATAAACAAACCAAAATATATACAAAGACCTGATAAAATAATAACACACACACAAAACTCAGAAATAAATTGAGTCTGAGCTCAGGGGGGAAATTAGAGCTCAGACTCATGACAGTTTGTGGGTTTTACGGCATCTCTCCTCACGTGCGCTCCCACGACGGAGTGCTTTCATGCAGGTGAACGTTTTTCAACACAAACCAGGCAATTCGTACATGCGGTCAGCATGGAGACTCGAGGAGATGTTCACCGGCGGGCTGGTGGAGACGGAGAAAGGGACGGTGTGGGAAAACTCGTGGGTGAGTGTTTTTTTTTTTTAATCACACACTGTTTTTTGCTGATGTGTTCCATTAATACTCACTGTAAACACGGAAGTGAGCACAGTGCAGTGATAAGGATTGGCTAAAACTGCGGGAAAGTTGCGGTAAATGGACAAAGTTGTAAGGTCGTGCAAAAGATGCGATGATGGCCTGATTTCATGTGAATTTGTGCAATTGCAACATCACAAAATCCTGGAGGGACTGATTAGAGTATTTAGCCAGAGCCAACCAAGACTACTGCTTTGTCAGTGCAACACAAGGGCATGCCCATTTGATGAGGAGCCTGTAGATATCGAGGCACAAATTATTGGCAATATTGTGACAATAGGCCGTGAAAGGGTATTAAGACCACGTATAGATGTGCTCTCTTTCCAAGATGAGTATTTGATCGAGCACGACCAGTTCTCACCCCAATCGATCCAATATTTAAACAGCATTCTTGAGCCTCACATTTCTAAAATTTCACTTTGTAGATCTCCATTAACCTCAGTCCAGACTATGTGCATAGTGCTTAGATTTTGTGGCACGAGTGGTTTTTTATTTACATAACATTGGAGATGACAAAGTGTGCCTTGCATTAAAGCAGTTACTGCCTGAATTTGTATGATTTCCTGGACATAAGCCCACAAGGCTTATCAAAATGGAATTTCACAGATTGGCAGGTCAGCATCTTCTTCTTCTTAAAGACCAGCCCATCCATCCATCTTCTACCGCTTAATCCTTGTCGGGTCGCAGGGAGGCTGGAGCCTATCCCGGCATCTTTGGGCAAGAGGCAGGGTACACCCTGGACAGATCGCCAGCCCATTGCAGGGCCAATACAGAGAGACAGACAACCATTCACTCTCACATTCATATCTAAGGACAAGTTAGAGTCCCCAGTTGATGCCAGTTAACCTAACCTGCATGTCTTTGGCCTGTGGGAGGAAACCGGAGTAAATCCATGCAGACACGGGGAGAACATGCAAACTCCACACAGAAGGGTCACCGGTGGTCAGGGGGTGGGATTGAACCCACGATGGCCAGGGGTGGAATCGATCCCTTGACCTTCTTGCTGTGCTGCCACAGTGCCAACCACTGCACCACCGTGCTGCCCATAGTGTTTTTCACAACACATAGACTTACGCTTATTATTAATAATATTAATGCAGAGTGTGTGGGGGGGGAATGGAAGTGTGAAAGACATAAGTGACTGAGACGGTGTTCTGAAACAGTTTTGAGCTTTATTCTAACTCTGCTCTGGAGCACAGATGTTGGTGAAAAAAGGGTGCATCTTCTGCCAAAGCCAATACACTTTTTTTGGTAACGTGATTCAGATATGCACCAAAATGATAAAAGCCCAGCCCACTTTTTCTAACCTAAAGTTGTTGTAATTGGTAAATTAGTAATCCATATTTTAAAATTTAGTCTTTCCTAACATAACTGGCTGCATTGATGGTACGTAGATACCAATAATAGTTCCATCAGTGAATTAAGGGGATTATGTTAACTGCAAAGGTTTCCACAGCATTAATGTGCAGGTAAAGTGTCCCTCTATCACCCTCACTCCACTTAATTTTTTTTAATACAATAAAGTAACACTTTGTTTGGGGGATGTCTAGGTAATATGTGCTGCATCAAACGTCATCATAAACATCAGGTTCAGGTTCAGGTTACTTTATTTGTACCCGTAGGTAGATTTGTTTTGCAGTCAGGTGACTAGGGGTGGGTTCAAAAGATCAATATATCGATATGGATCGATCCACGTTTGACTGAGCCGATATCGATCCACAAAATCCACGGATCGATCTTTTAATATTAATATATTTTAATATAATATTTTTACATTTGTGAACGTCTGCTGAGTATAATCGGGTCGAAACCGGGTCAGTGAGCCAGGAACAACGGCCGAGAACCATAAACAACCGACGCGCTAACAGAGCTAGCAAGCTAACGGATATGCTAGTTCTTCTTCTGTGGTGTTAAAATGGTTCTCATCCGGCAAGAGTTTCCTGCGGCGCGTGCTTCGTGTTTACACGAGCGGAGATAATACGTGCGTCTCTTAATTTAGCAACAAAAGTCACCGTAAAGATTGTCCTCAACAGCTTCTGAATATTTTTCATAAATAAAACTTATGTGTTCCCTGCGGCGTGTGCACACGTCTTTTGTGTTTACATGACGCAGAGTTATTAACGTGCGTGTCTCTTAATTTAGCAACAAAAGTCACCGTAAAGACTGTCCTCAACAGCTTCTGAATATTTTTCATAAAGCGGGGATAAACGGACTTTTACTCCGTGCAGCGCTGTGTTGGAACATAAAGTTGACGACTGATAAACGGAAAATGCGCGGAGACTGAAACCCGTGAAGCAGAGGGAGACTTGGAGCTGCTGAGCCTGTAAGTATAATATTTGTTTGTTTTAACGTTTGTGTTGTCAATTAATAATTTATCCAGCATGATGGTGGTTTCTTTTACAAACTATGGACACAGAGAGAACTGTTGGTTAAGCACTGTGAATAAATGCAGAATTAAGGTATATTTTATGAGATTATGGACTTATGCCACTTAAGAGATGTGAAGAGAATAAATCACAATATAATTAATAAAGGCTGCAGTGCAACAAGCTATTTTTACTCAGTAGAACTAAATTGAAATGAAAAACCTTCTCAGGAAATGAATTGAAACCCTTTTCAAACATTGAAAGTTAATTTGTAGTTAAAATATAAAAAAACCCCTAAATTATCAAACCCTACTGTGGTGTGGCGATCTAAAAATATGAATGTTAATTTTACTGTGAAATATATTCTTTTTATCTGCCTTCAGATGTGTGAAGACTGGAAGCTTCATCCTCACTGAGACCTTCTGGAGGTCAGAGGTCGTCAGTGGAGGAACCATCCCTGCTTCATGTGGAGTTCAGCGCAGAAGAAGACCTTCAAATTCAAGATTCAAGGAGGTGCTGCCATCATTTTCTCCACACTAACATGCATTCAATGCAATTTAGTTGTAATGACAAATTCTTTTATTTCTTTTTTTAAAGTTCTCAGCAAGAACACAATATTGGTCTTTTTTTTTTTACAATTTTACTGAGCATTTAATTCTAAATAAATCACTGTTTAACAAGAAATTTTTGGCAATCCTGTGCTTTTCTTGTGGTGTTACATAGAATAGCATCACTGTAAACTATGGAAAAAGCAGCTGCTTTAAAATTTGTACTTCCTCACACAACTTTGAGTGCAAAAAAACTCTAAAAGTGCCATAACTTTTTGGAAAAGCTCCCACAAATCCAGGCTCTTTGGGCCACAACAATCACAAAAAGAGCTGACAAAATCCTGGAGGGACTGAAATACAGTGAGATTATGTCTGTATGGTTCATGCACTGAATTTGTTTACTTACTCTGGGTGGTGAACTTGACACGACACACCCTTTGCACTAAAGAAAGCACCTGTGAGCACTTTATGAAGTGATAAGTTAAATAATAAAAAGTGCATTATTGTAACTGATTTTGGGTCAGTTCTATATGTGATAATTTATGTATTAACAAAGTTAGAAGATTCTTGGTACAATTTGCAGCATTAGGTCTCAAAGATTTTTTGTTTCATGGGAAGTAAAATTACTATTAAAATGGTAATTCCCCAGATCGAATCGGGATCGAATCGATTCAGAATCTCAAGAATCGGAATCGAATTGATTCTGGAAATTAGGGATCGTTCCCCAGCCCTAAAGGTGACATCCATATTTACAAACCACAATTTCATTCAACATGAACACAAACACAGGCACACATGAAGCTGACTATAAACATGATAAAAGTACTCAAGGCTCCACCAATCAGGACATAGGACAAAGAGATAAGAGAAAAAAACAGAGAGAAGAGAGAAGGGTCATATTAAAAAGTTAAAGACTAGTCAAAGAGGTTAAAAACTCAAAAGTCTAAAACCCAATTAAAGATTTAGAACCCAAATGAAAAACCTACAAAAATAAGTAAATATAAAATAAAATTAATAAATAGGTAACTAAATTATGTGCAATATATTGTTACATCTTGTTCAACTCTTTAACAGCAGCAGGAACAAAGCTGTTGACTAAATGACCAAGGTCTGTACATGATGCTCGAATATACTGTGAATCTGTCTTGTTCAACACGTTTGAGCAAGGTAGATTGTATTGTGAGAATGTATTATTCTGCTCAGTTTGTTCTCAGTGTATGAATTATTTGATTTTTCGAATTACAGGACAGTTTGATGGGTACATTTTGGGGGACAGGGGTTATCCATGTCTCAGGTTCCTGTTAACACCAAACCCTGACCCAGAGCCTGGACCCCAAACAAGATACAACGTGGCCCACAGCCAGACCAGAGCCACTGTGGAAAGGACCATAGAGATCCTTAAGACAAATGCCTGAAAGGCCTCAGAGTCTGTCCTGAAAGGGCATTTGATATCATTGCTGCCTGTGCTGTCCTTCACAACACTGCTACTTTCAGAAAAGAAAGCACACCTTTTGTAAGAGAAGAGCTGGAGGAGGAACCACATCCACAATGAGACCACATGATCAGCAGAGAATCAGAGAATTAATCACACAAAATCACTTTCAATAAAACACACACCACTTCTGATTTGTTTTTAATGTGTCTTCTTTATTTCCTGAAAAAAGAATATAACATTACTATTCCTCGCCCTCAAAAATGCAATTTTGTTTAATTAGGTAGAGCGGGTTCCCACTTCAAATTGAAATTTGAGCAACTGAGTTTCAAGTTTCATTTTTCTTATGCACATTCTTTTTTCTTCCATCTTTATTTGCAAATATTCAATTCCCAAATCTGTTTTATGGATTTGTTTTGGAGGTGGATTCCATTCTGTTTAACAATAATGTGTCTTAGATCAAATTTAGAATCTATTTCTTACATTGTCAAGCAGTTGCATAGAAGTTCATGAACGATCTGCAGCACTGCACTCTTCAGCTGTCTGTTATGGAACAAAATAAGTTCTGCCGCAAAGCCACTCTTCTTTAACCACCATATTCACATACTGTATGCTTGGTACTCAGTCCATATACCTCAGTGGCCCCTCTGCACCCTCCATCTCTGCTTCTGTGACAGCTGTTACAGTCTGCTCCTCTTCAGCCTTTTAACTGTAGTAATTATTATACAGGCTTTGGCTTTATGGTAGATTGTTTGTGGAAAAACCTAACATTTGGATGAGGGGGACAGGGTGATGGAGGATCCAACAATACTATGTAGGAATAATTGGTTATAAGATAGAAAGATTGTTTAATTTATACCTAGAGGTATGTGTATAAACAAAAGTTTGCTTCGGGTTCACGCACACACCAGGAGAAAAATTTGTTTTTGGGGCACCAGTCCAAAACTTAGACAATTTATTAATAACTAATCTTTATACCTTCAATCAGTCAATCTCAAATATTTGTGAATTCTACTGGGTGACTTCAAAAACAGACACAGGAAAAAGAAATCACAGGAACTTCCATATACCTTTTAGTTTTAATGATCAGACTCAGATTAAATGACGTTACATTCAACAGACTTGTTGGTAAGGTGAAATGATCAAGGATCAAGCATTACATTCAACTTGTAACTGATTATTGAGCAACAGAGTGTAATCACATTTGTGGAACCAAGGAAACCTTAGTATGAATTTGTAACTGATGAAAATGGACACTGAAATAACTGTAACCAAAAGATGAAGAAAATTGGACGCAAATTTTATGAAGAAAATTATTAAAACTAATTATATGGAAAAGAAATTCTGAGTTACTCTAAAAAGTAAAAATGGAATTTAATGAAAAGAATGATGCTATTTCTCTTTAATTCTATAGCTCAGATAAGAGTTATGAACTAGTTTAAACCTGAGACAAATTATAACATACTTTAAGGCGATGAACATCGCATTACTCAGCAGATGAAACAAAGGAATCTGGCTTACATGACCTTTTCTTGCGGTGGCTTCTAGCTGGCTCCTTAGCTGAAACTTTATTTGAAGATTATACTGGAGAACATCTGCCAGCAGATATTTCTTCCCAGGGCAACAATCAAGAGCTGAGGTCCGCTGACGCTGATGAGGCTGCTGGCCATGGAAAATGCCATGTGGGACAACACAAGAATTTTTCAGTGGCGTTCTCGGGTCCAAATAAATTGGAGATAGTTCAAAGTCTGATCACAGTCACAGAACTGAAGAGACAAACATTAAAAAAAATATTTAAGCCACGAAATCCTAGTTCTTCAGATGTCATGGGGGTTGGCGAAAACAGCTTCCAGTGTGAGGAAAAACAATAAGTCCACTATAAAACACGGTGAGTTAAAGAAAATCAATAAGAAAAAGTTTAACAGAATAAAATAGAAAAACATCTGTGAACACAGAGTTTCACTCCATATAAAAGAGAAGTTTGAGCTCAAAAAAAGAAGAAAAAGTATTTTTCCCAGACGTTTAAAGGAAAGAGAATTCAAGGCAGGACACAGACAACTTTCACACAGAACAACTCTCTGAACTAGGGCGTTCCTCCCTTAAAACTGAGTAAGTTTTCAGGGGAAAAACTTGACTGACATGGAAGACAACCAATTGTCTCCCATTGCGGGAGGTTTGAAAGAACTCTGGTCCAATAAGAAAGCAGTCCTTTGTCTCTAACCAACCAATAAAATGAAAGGGGTCATTGGCCAAAAGATACTGGCTGGTGATTGGCTGAGCCAGTCAGATGACGAGTAAGTTTTAGAAGTCAAACACAAATTAACTGTGAAATTCACATTATATACTTATGTATAAAGTCTAAGCTAACTTCAGTGATTCATGACTAACTTTCAGTGAGCATGCACTTTTATAAACTTGTCTTTCTATAATTAACATGTATTAGAATAAGGTTCATTTAAGCATTTTCAAACATGCAACACATTTAAAATCAATGATTAATGAAACATTTCAAACCCATCATCGTATATATATATATATATATATATATATATACAGGTATATATATATAAGTCAGCGGAAAGAGAGAAGGTGGAAAGGTTTAAAAGCAAGGAGAACAGCATCGTGTCTAAACCCATTAGCCCATTTGTGTCAGGACAGAACAAAGGAAGTGAGAAGGGAAGCTTATATACAGTGAGGCAAAAAAGTATTTAGTCAGCCACCAACTGTGCAAGTTCTCCCACTTAAAAGATGAGAGAGGTCTCCAATTTTCATCATAGGTATACCTCAACTATGAGAGACAAAATGAGAAAAAAAAAATCCAGAAAATCACAATGAAGGATTTTTAATGAATTAATTGGTAAATTCCTCGGTAAAATAAGTATTTGGTCAATAACAAAAGTTCATCTCAATACTTTGTTATATACCCTTTGTTGGCAATGACAGAGGTCAAACGTTTTCTGTAAGTCTTCACAAGGTTTTCACACACTGTTGCTGGTATTTTGGCCCATTCCTCCATGCAGATCTCCTCTAGAGTAATGATGTTTTGGGGCTATCGCTGGGCAACACGGACTTTAAACTCCCTCCAAAGATTTTCTATGGGGTTGAGATCTGGAGACTGGCTAGGCCACTCCAGGACCTTGAAATGCTTCTTACGAAGCCACTCCTTCATTGCCCGGGCGGTGTGTTTGGGATCACTGTCATGCTGAAAGACCCAGCCACATTTCATCTTCAATGCCCTTACTGATGGAAGGAGGCTTTCACTCAAAATCTCACGATACATGGCCCCATTCATTCTTTCCTTTACACGGATCAGTCGTCCTGGTCCCTTTGCAGAAAAACAGCCCCAAAGCATGATGTTTCCACCCCCATGCTTCACAGTAGGTATGGTGTTCTTTCTCCTCCAAACATGACAAGTTGAGTTTTTACCAAAAAGTTCTATTTTGGTTTCATCTGACCATATGACATTCTCCCAATCCTCTTCTGGATCATCCAAATGCTCTCTAGCAAACTTCAGACAGGCCTGGACGTGTACTGGCTTAAGCAGGGGGATACGTCTGGCACTGCAGGATTTGAGTCCCTGGCGGCGTAGTGTGTTACTGATGGTAGCCTTTGTTACTTTGGTCTCAGCTCTCTGCAGGTCATTCACTAGGTCCCCCCGTGTGGTTCTGGGATTTTTGCTCACTGTTCTCGTGATAATTTTGACCCCACGGGGTGAGATCTTGCGTGGATCCCCAGATCGAGGGAGATTATCAGTGGTGTTGTATGTCTTCCATTTTCTAATAATTGCTCCCACAGTTGATTTCTTCACACCATGCTGCTTACCTATTGCAGATTCAGTCTTCCCAGCCTGGTGCAGGTCTACAATTTTGTTTCTGGTGTCCTTTGACAGCTCTTTGGTCTTGGCCATAGTGGAGTTTGGACGCTGACTGTTTGAGGTTGTGGACAGGTGTCTTTTATACTGATAACAAGTTCAAACAGGTGCCATTAATACAGGTAACGAGTGGAGGACAGAGGAGCCTCTTAAAGAAGAAGTTACATGTCTGTGAGAGCCAGAAATCTTGCTTGTTTGTAGGTGACCAAATACTTATTTTACCGAGGAATTTACCAATTAATTCATTAAAAATCCTTCAATGTGATTTTCTGGATTTTTTTTTTCACATTTTGTCTCTCATAGTTGAGGTATACCTATGATGGAAATTGGAGACCTCTCTCATCTTTTAAGTGGGAGAACTTGCACAATTGGTGGCTGACTAAATACTTTTTTGCCCCACTGTACATATATATATATATATTTCCTCCCATGAAAGGCACACAAATCTTACGTATATTGTAATATTTTACACACACTATTTTAAGTATGTATCTCTTTATTAACACATTTTCCTTAGACTCTCTTGCAATATATATATATATATATAGGCATGGTGGTGCAGTGGTTAGCACTGCAGCAGCACAGCAACTCACCCTTGGCCGGGGGATCCTGGATTTGAGCCCACCCCCCGACCGACAGTGAGCTGTGTGGAGTTTGCATGTTCTCCCTGTGTCTGCGTGGGTTTATTCCGGGATTTCTCCAGTTTCCTCCTACATGCCAAAAACATCAGAATCAGAATCAGAATGAGAATAAGTTTATTGCCAAGCACATTTACAAGTAAATAACAGGTAAATATACGAGGAATTTGACTTGACACTGAAAACGTCATAAATGACATTCTCAATGACGCGGCGAGCCGTAGAGGCGCCTGTCAGCAGGAGGGGAACAGTAGGCAGAGGGGGAGGATGGACACAGTAGGAGAGAGAAAAAAGCATTGTTTATCAGAATAAAGTTCATATATGACCGATATTATGATTACAAGAAAAAAACTCTCAATGCACAATTAGCAAACAATAGAATCCACACAATGACACAAAGAGAGCAGTGAGTGAATATCTTCAGTCAGTATAAGTGAGTTGGGTGCATTGTGTAGTGTAGATGTGACAGTTGTTAGTGAGCAGCAGAGGGCGCCTCCTGGCAGTGGATAGATGTTATAATCATGTGACTTATAAACAAGTCCAGAGTCTATCTCTCTTGCTTGCAGAAGGCATATGGGCACTGTCCTTGAGGGTCCAAATCCGCTGATACGACAACAACTGATTGTCGATTGTTTGGGTAAGAGCCGGTCCTTCCGCTTATCTCAATCAGGAGGAATGTAAACACGGGGCACCAAACAAGGTCAAATCAAATCAGCACAGTGCACTCAGAGAATAGAATTTGTCCTCACCCGTGCAAATTCTGTGCTATCATATATGCAGGCTTAAACTGTTTTTCCATGGAAAGCACAGGGCTCCAGATGTATTCCTCCACTGAATCACTGTCATTCAGTTCACCGTTTGCCGCTACTCGTGCCTTCCCCAACTGGTCGAATTTGATGAAGGAGCTTGCTGGGTCCGCTTTGATCAGCTCTCTCATCTTCCTTCAATTTCTGATGCATCAGGGAGCTTCACAGCCAAAAATAGAAGTCCTGAGATCATAACCAATAATGTTTCCACGAATTCCAATGTCCATGAGTCTCCTCGCAGGTTCCAATTCTTGGGCTCCCCCTTGGCCCGATTCTTGTTGAAAAATAGTGACAATAGCCCATTTAAGCTGCAAGTTAAACATGCAAGTTAGGTTAATTAAGATAAGATAAGATAAGCCTTTATTAGTCCCACAATGGGGAAATTCCAGGATTGCAACAGCACAGGGATAGCAACAGTCAGAGCAACAATCAGAAGGCAAGAAAAAAACACAAGAACAGCTAGTATTCATATGTACATATTACTATATATATATTACTATATATATATATATATATATATATATAGAGAGAGAGAGAGAGAGAGAGAGAGAGAGAGAGAGAGAGAGAGAGAGAGAGAGAGAGAGAGAGAGAGAGAGAGACAGTGCAGAGCATTATGGTTGATGAATGTGCAGCAGAAAGTCTAAGCTCTCTCTCCCTCCGCGGGTGTGGCGGGCCAGCTGGATGTCTTTGGGCATGATGGTGGTGACCCTCTTGGCGTGGATGGCACACAGGTTGGTGTCCACGAAGAGACCCACCAGGTAGGCCTCGCTGGCCTCCTGCAGAGCCATGACGGCGGAGCTCTGGAAGCGCAGGTCGGTCTTGAAGTCCTGAGCGATCACTCTCACCAGGCGCTGGAAGGGCAGCCTACGGATGAGCAGCTCCGTGGATTTCTGGTAGCGACGGATCTCTCTCAGAGCCACAGTACCGGGCCTGTAACGGTGAGGCTTCTTCACTCCGCCGGTGGCCGGAGCGCTTTTTTTCGAGCAGCCTTGGTGGCTAGCTGCTTCCTGGGGGGCATTTTCCTCCAGTAGATTTACGGGCGGTCTGCTTGGTTCTTGCCATCGCTCTTTATTATTATGTGTTATATTTCTTGCATGCCGCCTAAACTCCAGCCCGGCACCCGCGTCGTTTTCGCCACAGTTCCTCGGCATGTCGAGCTTCTCCGTTAGCACCGGGTGGCGGTTGGAGCTAGCTAGCCAGCTAGCTAGCTCTTCCCTGCTGTATTCGTCCCCCGCTGCAAACAGTGGCTCCGTCCGCCGACTCGGGAGACCCTTGGGGCAATCTGTGTGTCCGTGATATATATATATAGAGTGAAAGGTGTAGAAAGAAGAAGGAAGATAAGAAAAGGGCAGTTGCAAACGGCAGCCAACTCGTGTGGCGCCGCCGGTCCGGCGGAACCGGAACCGGAAAAAAAAAAAATTGGCATCAAACTGGGGATTCTAAATTGTTCTTAGGTATGAATGTGAGAGTGAATGGTTGTCTGTCTCTCTGTGTTGACCCTGCGATTGACTGGCAATCTGTCGAGGGTGTATCAGCCTCTCGCCCAAAGATGCTGGGATAGGCTCCAGCCCCCCTGCGACCCGAAAATGATTAAGCTGAACAAGATGAATGAATGAATATATATATATATATATATATACACACCGTATATAAGAGTGAGAGAGATATATACACCGTAATATATACACCATATATATACACCATAAATAAGAGTGAGAGAGAGAAAGATCATACATTTGTAGGCGCTTTGGTTTTGGGAGGTGTGAGCTCAGAAGATGCCCCTCCAGGTATCCCATTCATAATTGGATGCCCTCTATTGAGGCTAGGTGCCAGTTCTTTAGCCAGAGTGAAGGGTAACGGTGGGGGCCCTTCACCAGTTTTCCTCCCCTCTGTCATAATCTGGGCTTGATCACGCTATATGTTCATTTGTGTTTTCTGTATGCTCTCTTGATTTTGGTTTATTGTGATTATTTGCATTATTTGCCGTCTGTGTCTTCCCTGGGTGCTCTGTCATTATCTCCTGTGTTCCCCCAGTCTGTTTTGTCCTTCCTCTGTCTGGTTTTGGGTCTTGTGTGTCTATTGGTTTACCTATTGTTTCCAGCTCCTCATGTTTCCCATACCTGTAGTCACTGCCCTATCTGTATTCCTCCTGCATTATTGCCCTGTATGTTCATTGTCATGTTTCATGTGTTTCCCTTGCCTGTGATTGGCCATGCATCTCCGCCCATCCTGTCCCCCTCATCTGCAGTCATTTCCCTGCTGCTCTTGATTGTACCCACCTGTTCTGTGTTGTGTTAATTATCCCCTGTCTATATATGCTGGATTCTGTCTGTGACTAGATAGATAGATAACTTTATTGCCTGTCCCAGCTGGTGACAGAAATTCTTCTTTGACATGGCTACAATATAACATATTCAGCACTCAAACCCACAAGATAAAAACAATTTAAAAAGGAAACATGGTTAAAAAGGAAACAGCAAATAAAATCATGTGGCAGAAAATATTGATAACTATTAAAAATTAATAGTGATTAATAGATAAATACTGATAACTAATGATAACTAAAGTATGATAACTATTTGATTTTGTCCAGAATAGTTATTGCAGAGGGAATAAATGATTTCTTGTAAATGTTTTTATGGGCCAAAGGAACTTTATATCGTCTGCCTGATAGCAGTAACTAAAAAGAGCGATGAAGATGGTGAGATGAATCCTCTGTGATCAGGGTGGCTTTCTTGATTCCAGAGCGCTGATAGAGTTCAGACAATGGTGTCTGTGGTAATGATGGCCAGATGAGGCTTTCTGGAGGACTTGAGGCCTTTCATAAAAATGGCTTATACAGATGAGACCTCATGTGAAACTTCATTTTCTCTACCAGTCCATCTAGTGGACAAAACGTATACATCATGGAGATTTTTACAAGAATATTATTGGTTTAATGTGTATTTTGTGTTATTGTTGTATCCAAGCTTTTAGAAACACAACAGACACTTCACCTTGCAAATAAAAATTAATAAGAATAATCCCACTGGGACTTGAACCCCAGCTTTCCAGATGCAAGACAGATATTTTATCTGTAGACTACCACTTAGTAACACCTAGATAAGGCTTTCTTGAAGACTTGAGCCTTTCCATCAAAATGGCTCAGAGACGAAGCCTCATGTGAAACTTCATTTGCTTTACTAGGCCATGTAGTCGACAAAAAGTATACAGCATGCAGATTTTTACAAGGGAATTATTGGTTTAATGAGTTGTTTTTTTTTCAACTTCAATAAATGTGCTGTCTTTTAAGAAATATCAATGATCGTAAGGGAAAAAAGAAATAAAACTGGGGTGACTACAGTGAATGTGCTAGTGTTACTTCATGTGCTTGAACGACTTATCCATTTTTATTAAGAAATAATAACTTTTCAACAGTCTTATACTGTCTTTCCCAGTATATTCACCTCTGTCCTTATTCTCATGCAGGTCACAATAGCAATAGTGCCTCAGCATAATGATGTGTAATAACGATCCAAGCTCTTTGAAACACAACAGACACTTCACCTTGCAAATAAAAATAAAATTATAAGAATGGCCCAGCCAGGATTTGAACCCAAGTAGCCTACTTGCAGAGCAGATGCTGTACCGCTAAGCCACCACCTCAGTTACAATCAACATCCACTCTTTGTGGAAAATACATCAATTGGAGAAATAAGCTCAAACTGTTCCCAAAAGGGAGAAGTCCGTGTTTTTGCTGCTGGCTCCATCTGAAAATCGGCTGTGACAAATCCCTTACACAGTCAAACATGACAACACAAACCATGAGGGATGGGGATTTCCATTGTGTATCGCTGCTCACTTTATTTCATGTTGTGTGCAAAACCAGTGAGAATGGATTCAATTAGTGAAGTGTAGACCAGAGTTAAAATGTGTCTGCTGACATTAAAAGTCCTCAGTTTCCTCAACAGGTGGAGGCGTTGTTGTGCTTTTTTATAAATAGAGTCAACATGGTGTGCAAAAGACAGACTGCAGTCCATCTCCATTCCCAGATATTTAAAAACTTGAACTTGCTCAATAGACTGACCCTGGATACTGAGGGGTGTAAAGAGAGTAGTTAAAAGTTTCTCTTTGCTCCCACAGCACAACTCCTTAGTCTTTGTAGTGTTTAACTCCAGAGAGTTTTGATTAAAAGTCTGAGCTAAATCAGTGACTGCCTGTTAACAGCAGGTCAGTGCAGTACTGTCAGTCAGATGAGCCACCAGGGCCATGTCATCTGCATATTTAAAAAGAGCCATTCCTTCACTGTCACAGGAGATGTTATTTGTGTACACAGAGAACAAAACTGGTGATAAAACACAACCTTGAGGAAGACCTGTGTTTAAAATCAACTTGCTAGATGTAAAACCATTTAAAAACAGCTGTTATGGCCTGTCATATAAGATAAGATAAGATAAGATAAGATAAGCCTTTATTAGTCCCACAATGGGGAAATTCCAGGATTGCAACAGCATAGGGATAGCAACACTCAGAGCAACAATCAGAAGGCAAGAAAAAACAACATCTAGTAAACATATGTCCATATTACTATAAATGTATATATATAGACACACAGTGCAGAGCATTATGGCTGGTGAATGTGCAGCAGAAAGTCTAAGCTCTCTCTCCGCGGATGCAGCGGGCCAGCTGGAAGTCTTTGGGCATGATGGTGACCCCCTTAGCGAAGAAGAGACCCACCAGGTGGGCCTCGCTGGTCTCCTGCAGAGCCATGACGGCGAAGCTCAGGAAACGCAGGACGGTCTTGAAGTCCTGAGCGATCTCCCTCACCAGGCGCTGGACGGGCAGCTTACGGATGAGCAGCTCCGTGGATTTCTGGTAGCGACGGATCTCTCTCAGAGCCACGGGCCTGTGACGGCGAGGCCTCTTCACTCTGCCGGTGGCCATATAAAAAAACTCTGAATCCGTAAAATCAATTTTGGGTGAACCTGCAGGTCTGTAAGTTGATGTAGCAAGATGTCTGTGTGTACAGTGTTAAAAGCAAAAGAAAAGTCCATAAACAAAATCTGTGGGTGTGAAGAGTCCAGTTGTTTGGTGACAGTGTCTAAAAGTGTAAGACATGCATTGTCTCCACCCCATTTTACCTCATAGGCAAACTGGAGGGGATCCAGTTTGTGTGACAGCTTGTTGAACAAAAAGTCACACACCACCCTTCTTCTTCTTCTTCTTCTTTTAGATTTGATTGGTGGTTGGCAACCAGCCTACAGGTACATTACAGCCACTGGCTTTATTATCATCACTCTACTGTATATCTTTGTATAAGGAGTTCTGAACAACTTATGTGTGAAAAAAAAATTATCTGTCCTTGGACTGTGTCTGAGGTGTGGCCTCTCTCAAAACATAGCACAGAGGTCAGGGCCACTGATCTGTCATCTTTCAGGTCTTTAGGGTGAGTCTTTTTGGAGACTGGAATGATGGTAGATTCCTTCCACTGATCAGGGACATCCCGAATCTAAGAGATGCTGAAAAAGTTTGGTGAGGACTCTGCCTAGCTGAGTAGAACATTTTTTGAGGTGGCTGCTGGTATTAAAACAGGTGAAGAAGGTGTTAAGCTGTTCTGCAAAGGACGTGGGGTCTGGGTAGTTGACCATGGCAGGTTTTGGAGCTCTGCCCATCATTATGTTTAGACCCTGCCATGCCTCTCTCACACTTCCTGATGTTAATTTCTGCTCCACCTTATTCTTATAATTTATTTTAGCCAGCTTCACCATCCTCCCAAAATCTTTCTGCAGTTCCTTCACCCTCAGCTTGTTTCCTTGTAGGAAAGCTTTTTTCTTTTGGACCAAGCAGGTTTTCATGCCCTTGTAACCCATTTCTTATTATTTGGGTGCATCATTATGTATATGGTGGCTGGGAGTAACAGAGCCCTCACAGAATAAGATGTAGGAGGTCAGCACATCTGTCGACATGTTAAAATCACTGCCACAGTCACTGAAGAATAGATCTCAGTCTGTCAATTCAAAGTAAGCTCTCAGTGATTCAGCTGTGTCTTTATTCCAGACTCTGACGTTTTGTTTTTTTTTAATGGGTTTACCTGTTTTCAGTTGTTATCTGTATTTTGGCAGTAACAGAATGACATTATGATCAGAACATCCGAGAAGTAAGCGTGGTTTTGAGATATGTGCATCAGGAACATTGCCATAACAATAGTTCAACATGTTTTCCATTCTGGTGGGAATTGTGACATATTGCTCCACACTGGGCAAATATGTGGTGATGTCGCATCTGTTAAAATCCCCCAGTAAAAAGACAGGCTGCTCTTCAGCCTGATTGACAGTTCTGTTATAACAGTCAGCTATGTGCTCCGCAGTTCTGATAAAATCAGGACCTGGTACATAGGCTAAAATAACCATTATTTAAGCAAATTCTCAAGGTAAATAGTAAGGTCTGAAGGACACAGTCATTAATTCATAGTGTTTTCAACATTCAATCTCTCTCTGTCTGTGAAGTTTGTTGCCCACTTACTACTGACAGCCATGCAGAGCCCTCCCCCAATTGATTTCCATGTTTTGGCCTTGTCCCTGTCAGCACAAATGATGTTAAAACCTTTCAAATCAAAGTCTATATCCTCAGAAAACCACATCTCCGTGAAACAGAAGAGATTGGTTTGCCGGTAATGAAAATCATACCTGATCTAGTGTGGCGTCATTGATGTTAAAAGTTAATGTTGTGTTGTGTTTCCCTGCTAGTATCCTAGTGTCCTAAATGTTCCTGTGTAAGTTTATTTGTCCGTTGTGTCCTAAGTTATTTTTCCAGCCCATGTGCTGTTATTTTGTTTTTGCAAGTCTCTGTTAAATAAACCATGTTATGTTGGAGTTCTGCCCGCACATCCAAGTCCATTTATTCCCTTGTGCCTACCGGAGGGGACTG
Organism: Pholidichthys leucotaenia; assembly: GCA_020510985.1. Taxonomy (NCBI): domain Eukaryota; kingdom Metazoa; phylum Chordata; class Actinopteri; order Cichliformes; family Pholidichthyidae; genus Pholidichthys; species Pholidichthys leucotaenia. The sequence goes on from CM035842.1 coordinate 43,568,949, forward strand.
TGACAGAATGACGCCACACATAAGGGCTCAGTGGGCACGGACTACAGCATGTTCGGGTTGGACGAGGTTGAGTGTTGGGCGGCTCAGGTGGTTGAGGGGCTAATTTCTGATGCCGGGTCATGCCACACTCCGGAGAGGGCCATGATGTTCCTGGATGCCATGGCCGGAGTGACTGAGGATTACGCCAGTTTGCAGGACTACCCCAGTCTGACTGGATGCTAATCTCTGTGCCCAATCTGCAATATTCACTCCACGGACTGGTGAAAAGCCCGGAGCCTATGCCGACAGTGAAACATCACCTGGCTCTGTTAACCCCCACTCCCTCTCCTCGCTATTCATCTGCTCCGGCCCCAGCTCTCAGTTCCCCAGCTCTGCAGCCACATCCCAGATGGGAGGACAGCCTCCCTTTACACTGAAACCTGTGCCGACGACAGAGCATCCCCTGGTTTCAGCGTTGTGGGACCCAGTGCCGTCTGTGAGACGTTCCCTGGCCCCACTATGCACGTCTCCTCGCTCCGCTCCAGCCTCAGCCCCTCACTGTTCATCAGCCCCGGCATTACGGAAGCTTGAGCCAACAGTAAAACATCTCCTGGCTTCTTCAACCCTCACAGCTCCTCCTTGCTGTTCTTCTGTCTCCAATCCAGTCCCATGGAGTGTCCCGGCCCTGGAGGGCTCTCCAGCATTGGCTCCCATGGCAGCTGCAGTGCCGGCTCCCACGTTTTTTATGGTGGTGCCCATGCCCGCTGCTGCATCTCAGACTGCTTCATTCACTGTCCCTCCAGTGACCCCAAGGAGGGAGGTCACCTCTCCAGCAACGGAATCACCAGGGTCCTCATCAGTAGAAGAGTAGGAGTTAAGGCAAGTACCTTTCTTTGCTTCTATAACATCAGTTTTTAGAGAGGATTTGTCTTGCTCCTAGCAAGGAGACCCAGTTGCAGCTCCCATCTGCTTCTGAGCTCTCCCTGCCAAGCTTTTAAAGCTTTTAAAGTCCTTCTTACCAAAACTACACCAACATGTGGACTTCCCAACAAGAGGAGACAATTTGCTGGACCTGGTGTACACAACTCACAAGCGAGTATACAGAGCCCCTCCCCCCACCCACCTAGGTCTCTCTGATCATGTCACCATCTTGTTAAGGCTAGCATACAAACCCAGAGTGAAAACAATCAAATAAGCAAAAAAGCAAGTACGAGTGTGGCCAGAGGGGTCCTCGGATACTCTGAAAGACTGCTTCAGTACTACAGACTGAAACTTTCAAGTATGCAGCCACTCACAGTGGACACACAAACATAGAGGAGGTTACACTGGTAACCTCTGGCAACCTCAGGTACACTGAGGTTGGTGTAGCATACATAGCTAAATGCGTTGATGATGTCACTCACTGCAAAACATCACTGTTCATGCTAACCAAAAGCCATGGATGACAGCAGAGGTTCACAGGCTCCTGAGGGCTCGGGATGCAGCCTTCAGGGCCGGCAAAACTGCAGGACTAACAACAGCTAGGGCCAACCTCTCCCATGGTATCAAGGATGCAAAACGACAGTACAGCAAGAAAATATCCGGCCACTTCAGCAACACCAGAGATGCACATTCCCTCTGGCGTGACATACAGACCCTCACCAACTACAAACCTCTACCTCAGACCTGTGCGAGTGACATCACACTGCTTAACAACCTAAATGACTTCTCTGGCCGCTTTGAAACACAAAACAACACATCAGCACAGAAGACCACTCCTCCCCCAGACAAGCAGGCTATAAGTCTGGATCCAGCTAGCGTGAAGAGGACCCTCTCCAGATCAACCCACGCAAGGCAGCTGGACCAGACAACATTCCAGGTCGTGTTCCAAAGAGCTGTGTGGAGTAGCTCAAGAATGTCCTGGCCGACATCTTCAACATCTCCCTGAGTCAAGCTTCTGTCCCCATGTGTTTCAAAACTGCTACCATAATACCAGTCCCAAAGAAGCCCATCCCATCCAGTTACAATGATTACCGGCCCATAGCACTGACCCCCATGATAATGAAGTGCTTGAAGTGGCTGGTCATGCAGAACATCAAGTTCATCCTCCCTCCCTCCCACGACCCATCTCAGTTTGTGTGACGATGGGATGTCACCACTGTATGTCTTGTTATATTGTGTGATTATGTGTATCTGTATTGTTGTAAATGTCTGTATGATTGTTAAGATGCACATAATAGTTTAGAATTTGTCTTTGTTAATTTGAATGCCCCTGGGAGATTATTAGTATGATTAAGAATCTGGTGAAATAATTATTAAAGGATTTATTGCACATACCTTTGCCAACATGCTTCCTGTGTGTGTCCAGGCAAAAGACTCCGTTAGGAGTTGAGGGTCTTATATAGGACACATTCAGGGAGCAAATATGTCTGGTAAGTCAGGGGGTGGTTTAATATTTGTAAATAGGGGTTAAGGTTATTTATTGAACTATTTATATTACTATTTATTGTGTGTTATTTATATATTTATATTGTGTATGTTAGGGGAAACTATTTATGTATTTTTAGATGTTAGTGGGTATGTGTTTAGAATAAGGAATGATGAGTGTTTTACCTGGGATTATGGTAGGGGCTAATCACCTCTAATTATCTCTCCATTATATAACAGGTGAGATATCGAGTTAGATGTTTATTGATGAAATGGTTATTGAGGAATTCGGTATTGCTTGATATGCTTCTTGTTTTGACGAAGTACATTTGTTGAAAGACTGTGTCAGAAGATTTTTCCTGAGAGACTGGAGATGCTACTTGTGAGTTAAAAAATAAATTGAACTAATTGAAAAAGAAGACTTTGCCTCGCCGCTTCTTGCCACACGTTCACATTTGGTGGCAGCGGTGGAGTGCGATCATTCATGGGAATGGTAGGATGGTGTAGTAAGTTCATCCCCCACTTTGCTGAAAGAGCCGCAGTATTGACTGACCTCACTAAAGCTGCAGCACCGAATAAGGTAAAATGGACAGAGGAGTGTGACAGAGCGTTTGAGGATCTGAAGAGGGCTATTTCTGGGGAGAAGGTTCTCTTCAGTCCAGACTTTGCTCGCCCGTTCATTTTACAGACTGATGCTTCAGGGGTTGGCATTGGAGCAGTACTTCTCCAGGAGGAGAAGGGAGAGACACCCAGTACTGTTCTTGAGCCGTAAATTGTTGGACCGGGAGACAAGATACTCTACGGTTGAAAAAGAATGTCTTGCCATAAAATGGGCAATAGGGTCTTTAAAATATTATTTATTAGGGCGTCATTTTTGTTAGAGACAGATCATCAGGCTTTACAGTGGTTAGACAGAATGAAGGATGTGAACAGTCGTCTTACAGGGTGGTATGTGTCCCTCCAGCCATATAATTTTACTGTTTGGTATGTGGCAGGGAAAACCAACCTTGTGGCTGATAGCCTCTCTAGAATACATGACTCATAGAGTACTGTATTCTCGGGAAAGGAGGGAGGAAATGTGATGATGGGATGTCACCACTCTATGTCTTGTTATAATGTGTGATTATGTGTATCTGTATTGTTGTAAATGTCTGTATGATTGTTTGTTAAGATGCACATAATAGTTTAGGATTTGTCTTTGTTAATTTGAATGCCCCTGGGAGATAATTGTCACGCCGCGCCATTCATCAGCGGCGCCACCTGCTCACGCACCTGCTACTCGTCAGCGGCGAAGGATAAAAGCCGCCTCGCCCTGAGCGTCGGCCTGAAGCCGTAGACTTCATTTTCCTTGCATGGACTTCTACCACACTCTCTTCAGCATCCTCTTTACCGGTAAGAAGTTCACTTACCTCATCTCTCCAGTCTGCTCCCCTGTGCACAGGTGGATTCCTCGGCGGCGGACAACCCCGTCCCTCGTCTCTCCTCGCTGCTGCACCGAGCCCTGCAGGTGGCTGTCTCCCGGGCTTCCATCCTTGAAGCGCCAGTCATCTGCCCAAACAAGTAAGCTTCTCTCCCTCGCCTATTCTCCTCCTGTGTTGGTGTGTGCTCATCACCCTGTGTCCAATTTCTCCCATAGGGTTGCCGGCTGAACGGTCTCCTGCCTCTGGGTCCGAAGCAGACGCCACCACCAACACATTAACATTCCGCAGACACGCACCCAAACATCCCTGTTGTTAATAAACAGTTTGAACTACTCTGAGCCTGTGTGTGTGCGTCTCCTGAGCCGAACGTTATGTCAGTACGGCTTCAGCAGAGCGGCTCGGCAGACGGCGGGCTCGCACACCGGTTTACCATCCTCGAGGCTCGGGTGGATCAGATTGTTTATCAGCAACAGGTGGTTCTTCATCAATTATTAGAACTGACTAACCGATTGAACCGCTTGGACCCCCAACAGCCGTTCCTCCCGACTCACCAGGGTGGCGCGGCTCCTGCTGTTCCAGCGGCCGTCCAGCCGGCTCCAGTGGCACCGGTTCGGCTCACGCCGATTCCGACCCCCGCCCGCTTTAGCGGTAAGCTCGGCGGAGCGCGGGGGTTTATTATGCAGTGTGAGTCCGTGTTCCACCGTGTGCCCGGAGATTTTCCCTCGGATCACAGCCGAATTGGTTACATAGGGAATCTTCTGGAGGGGCGTGCGTTAACTTGGACCTACGCCGTAATGGCGAGGCCCAGTTATGCCACCCTCACCTATGACCAATTCGTGAGGCGCTTTCTGGAGGTCTTTGACCACTCACAAACCGAAACGGTCCAGGTCGATCGGCTTCTCGCTCTCCAGCAGGGAAGCCGGTCGGCAGCGGACTACGCGGTCGACTTCCGGGTAGCGGCGGAGGAATTGGGCTGGGAGGAACGCTCCCTCTGTGGCCTGTTCCTCCGCAGCCTCAATAGTGATCTGAGGGATGAACTGGCTGGTCGGGATATCCCTGGGACGCTAGCGGAGCTGACGTCCTTAGCGATAAGTTTGGATAACAGGCTGCGCGAGCGCTCCTCGGGGCGGAGGTCTTCTTCTTCTCGCCCTCGTGGAGCCTCGCCGCACCTGTTCCAAGCTCGCCCCCTGGCGGCGCCGCCAGCATCGCGCCCCGAGGAGTCGGAGCCGATGGTGACGGCCTGGACTAAACTTTCCCCTGTGGAGAAACAACGCCGCCGTGAGTTGGGCCTCTGCATGTATTGCGGAGGCGACCAACACACCGTGGAGTGTTGCCCACGGAAAGCCAGTCGGTGGGGTCCGCGAGTCACTGTTGGAAGCCTCGCGGATGTCAATCGGTTAGGATCACTGACTCAATTGAAGCTGCCCATCCGTTTCTGCCATAACCCTACTGGGCACCTCACCCACGCACTGGTGGATTCGGGCGCAGAAGGCAGCTTCATTTCACAAAGCCTGGCAACCCGATTGGGCATCCGCTGCCAGGCACTCAATACTCCCATCTCCCTAATCCACCTCTCCCGTGCCACCCTCGGGAGAGTGACACATCAAACTGTTCCCCTACCGGTCATCATCTCGGGAAACCACCGGGAGGAAATGACCTTTTACGTCCTTCCCAACTCTGTGTCGCCCGTCATCCTGGGGTATCCCTGGCTCCGCCTTCACAATCCGGTCCTGGATTGGAAATCAGCTGGGATCTCGGCATGGAGTACGTTCTGTATGGGCACCTGCCTTCAGTCCGCTGCCTGCTCTCCGTCCGCTCCTCCCCCTGCGACGGACGCTGCACCCCCGGACCTGTCTCTGGTGCCCCCAGAATTTCACGACCTGGGTATGGTGTTCAGCAAAGCGAAAGCTATGTCTCTTCCCCCTCATCGGCCCTATGACTGCGCCATTAACCTCCGCCAGGGGGCTCCCTTACCTTCTGGTCGCCTTTATAGCCTGTCTGCGCCGGAGAAGGAGACGATGAACGCCTACCTGAAGGAATCTTTAAGTGCTGGGATTATCCGCCCATCATCGTCACCCGTGGGGGCAGGGTTCTTCTTCGTGGGGAAAAAGGATGGGTCCCTCCGCCCTTGTATCGACTACCGGGCCCTCAATAATATCACGGAGAAGGACCGTTACACCCTGCCTCTCATGGACACTGCTTTCCACTCCCTCCAGGGGGCGACCTGGTTCACCAAGCTGGACCTACGCAGCGCTTACCACCTCGTCCGGATCCGGGAGGGAGATGAGTGGAAAACGGCCTTCCGTACCCCGAACGGCCACTTTGAATATCTGGTGATGCCGTTCGGGTTGACCAACGCTCCTGCAGTCTTCCAGCGCCTCATAAATGACGTCCTCCGGGACTTCATTGGCCTTTTTGTGTTCGTCTACCTGGACGATATTCTCATCTTCTCCAAGTCCAGGGATGAGCACCAGGTCCACGTGAGGCGGGTCCTCCAAAGGCTGCTGGAGAACCGTCTGTACGTTAAGGCAGAAAAGTGTGAATTTTACGCCAGGAGCACGTCCTTCCTGGGGTTCATCATCGCCCACGATAGGGTGCTCCCCGACCCAGAGAAGGTAAAGGCGGTGGTGGAATGGCCCACACCTGCATCCCGGAAACAGGTGCAGCAATTTGTTGGCTTCGCCAATTTCTACCGCCGCTTTGTCCCCAACTTCAGTGCCATCGTGGGACCACTGACCCGCCTCACGTCCCCGAAGGTCCCGTTCCGGTGGACCGAAGAGGTCGCTGCCGCCTTTGAGGCGCTGAAGGCGGAATTCTCCTCCTCCCGGGTCCTTCGCCAGGTCGACCCCGCGCTGCAGTGCATTGTAGAGGTAGACGCCTCGGACACGGGAGTGGGAGCAGTGCTGTCCCAGCGGTCACCGGACGATGGCGCCAAGCGACCGTGCGCCTTCTTCTCCCGGCGCTTGTCCCCGGCGGAGAGAAACTACGATGTGGGGGACAGAGAGCTCTTGGCCATCAAGCTCGCCCTGCAGGAGTGGCGCCACTGGTTGGAGGGGGCAAGCCTGCCGTTTGTGGTCCTCACGGACCACAAGAACTTGGAATACTTACGATCTGCCAAGCGCCTGAACGCCCGCCAGGCGCGCTGGTCCCTGTTCTTCGCCAGGTTCCAATTTTCCATCACCTTCAGGCCTGGCTCTAAGAACGTCCTGCCTGACGCCCTCTCCAGGCAGTTCGCCCCCGTGGAGTCGGAGGAGGCGCCCCACTCCATCCTGCCCAGGTCGTGCGTCGTGGGAGCCATCTCGTGGGACATTGAGAGCAAGATCCGGAAGGCACAGCAGGTGGAACCTGACCCTGGCGGCGGACCGGAGGGGAGGCTGTTCGTGCCATCCGCGGTCCGAGGAGAGGTCATCCACTGGCTCCACACCTCCAAGCTCACCTGTCACCCTGGCACCTCCCGGATGATAGATCTCCTCCAACGGTCCTTTTGGTGGCCAGGCCTGCGGAGGGATGCAGCCCGCTACGCCCGGGCTTGCCCAATCTGTGCCACCTGCAAATCGGGAAATGCCCCTCCAGCGGGTCTGCTCCAGCCCCTGCCCGTCCCTGGCAGGCCCTGGTCGCACATCGCTCTGGATTTCGTCACCGGACTCCCCATCTCCAACTCCTATGACACCATCCTGACCATCGTGGACCGCTTCTCCAAGGCCGTGCACTTCATCCCCCTGCGAGGCCTCCCTACTGCCCTGGAGACGGCGGACCTCCTCGTCCAACACGTGGTCAGGCTGCATGGGATTCCGGTGGACGTGGTCTCGGACCGGGGCCCCCAGTTTTCATCTGAGGTTTGGAGGTCATTCTGCAACGCCATCGGAGCCAAGGTGAGCCTCTCCTCCGGCCATCACCCCCAATCCAACGGGCAGTGTGAGAGGACCAACCAGGAGCTGGAGGCTGCGCTCCGCTGTGTGTCCAGATCCAAACCCGCGTCCTGGAGCAACCATCTTGCCTGGGTTGAATATGCCCACAACACCGCTCGCTCTTCTGCTACAGGGATGTCCCCCTTCAAAGCGTCCCTGGGTTACGACCCCCCGCTGTTTCCGGAGCAGGAGAGTGAGGTAACTGTCCCGTCAGTTAGGGCCCATCTCAGGCAGTTCCGCTCCACCTGGGCTGCCGCGCGCCATGCGCTATTACGCACAGCGGAGCGCAACAGGACTGTGGCGGACCGGCGTAGGAGACCTGCCCCGGCGTACAGAGTTGGGCAGCTTGTTTACATTTCCACCCAGGACGTCACTCTAAAAGGCGAGAGGAGAAAGCTGGCACAGCGCTTCATGGGTCCCTACCCCATCACCCGGATCATCAACCCGGTGGCTGTGCGCGTGGCTATTCCCCCCTCCCTCCGCATTCATCCTACTTTCCACGTGTCGAAGGTGAAACTGGCGGTTACTGACCCCCTTTGCCCTCCTCCTGCAGCACAACCCGCGCCCCGGATGATTGGTGGCCATCCGGCCTGGTCCGCCTCCTCCATCCTGGACTCCCGGCGCCGGGGTCGTGGGTTGCAATACTTGGTGGACTGGGAGGGCTATGGGCCCGAGCATCGACAGTGGGTGCCCCCGTCGTTTGTGTTGGACCCATCGCTCATCGCGGACTTCCACCGAGCGCACCCGGATAAGCCATCGCCAGGAGGCGCTGCTAGAGGGGGGAGTACTGTCACGCCGCGCCATTCATCAGCGGCGCCACCTGCTCACGCACCTGCTACTCGTCAGCGGCGAAGGATAAAAGCCGCCTCGCCCTGAGCGTCGGCCTGAAGCCGTAGACTTCATTTTCCTTGCATGGACTTCTACCACACTCTCTTCAGCATCCTCTTTACCGGTAAGAAGTTCACTTACCTCATCTCTCCAGTCTGCTCCCCTGTGCACAGGTGGATTCCTCGGCGGCGGACAACCCCGTCCCTCGTCTCTCCTCGCTGCTGCACCGAGCCCTGCAGGTGGCTGTCTCCCGGGCTTCCATCCTTGAAGCGCCAGTCATCTGCCCAAACAAGTAAGCTTCTCTCCCTCGCCTATTCTCCTCCTGTGTTGGTGTGTGCTCATCACCCTGTGTCCAATTTCTCCCATAGGGTTGCCGGCTGAACGGTCTCCTGCCTCTGGGTCCGAAGCAGACGCCACCACCAACACATTAACATTCCGCAGACACGCACCCAAACATCCCTGTTGTTAATAAACAGTTTGAACTACTCTGAGCCTGTGTGTGTGCGTCTCCTGAGCCGAACGTTATGTCAATAATTAGTATGATTAAGAATCTGGTGAAATAATTATTAAAGGATTTGTTGCACATACCTTTGCCAACATGGTTCCTGTGCGTGTCCAGGCAAAAGACTCCGTTAGGAGTTGAGGGTCTTATATAGGACACCTGCAGGGAGCAAATATGTCTGGTAAGTCAGGGGGTGGTTTAATATTTGTAAATAGGGGTTGAGGTTATTTATTGAACTATTTATATTACTATTTATTGTGTGTTATTTATATATTTATATTGTGTATGTTAGGGGAAACTATTTATGTATTTTTAGATGTTAGTGGGTATGTGTTTAGAATAAGGAATGATGAGTGTTTTACCTGGGATTATGGTAGGGGCTAATCACCTCTAATTATCTCTCCATTATATAACAGGTGAGATATCGAGTTAGATGTTTATTGATGAAATGGTTATTGAGGAATTCGGTATTGCTTGATATGCTTCTTGTTTTGACGAAGTACATTTGTTGAAAGACTGTGTCAGAAGATTTTTCCTGAGAGACTGGAGATGCTACTTGTGAGTTAAAAAATAAATTGAACTAATTGAAAAAGAAGATTTTGCCTCGCCGCTTCTTGCCACATGTTCACAGTTTGCATACAGGTCAAACACAGAAGATGCCATCTCTGCTGCTCTCCATCCAGCCCTCACCCACCTGGACTCAAAGAACTTCTACGTGCGAATGCTTTTCTTGGACTTCAGTTCAGCATTCAACACAATCATCCCCCAGCACCTAACACAAAAACTCAGACACTTTGGACTCAAAACCTCTCACTGTAACTGGGTGCTGGATTTTCTCACAGGGAGGCCACAGAATGTGCAGGTTGGCAGCAACACCTCCAAGACCATCACACTGAGCACAGGGGGCCCCACAAGGGTGCATGCTGAGCCCACTGCTCTTCACCCTGCTGACCCATGACCAGCCTACAGCACCAACCACATCATCAAGTTTGCAGACGACACGACGGTGGTGGGCCTCATCACCAACAATGAGGAGGCCAAATACAGAAATGAGGTGAGCCAACTAGTCCAGTGGTGTAAAGACAATAATCTCTTCCTGAGCGTGGGAAAAACTAAGGAGACTGTGATCAACTTCAGGAGGGGACACACACAGCATCCCCCTCTGATCATCGATGGAGTAGCTGTGGAGAGGGTGAGCAGCACCAAGTCCCTGTGGGTGCACATCTCTGAGGACCTCTCCTGGTCCAACAACACTACATCACTGGCCAAGAAGGCTCAAACTTGCCTCTATTTCCTCTGCAAAAAGATCATCGATGCCCCTCTGCCCCGCTTCTTGGACATCTACCACACCCGTTCTATCCGCAGAGCCATCAACATTGCAGGTGACACCTCCCACCCCTCACACTCCCTCTTCAGCTCCCTGCCCTCGGGAAAAAGGTACCGGCGCCTTCGGGCCGCCCCACAAGACTGCTAAACAGCTTTGTTCACCAGGCCATCAGGGTTCTGAACTCTGTTCACCCCCACCCCCCCCTCCCAGACTGTAACGCACTCACCCACACAATAACTACCCCAGCTGTTGGCACAGAAAGACTGGCACACCAACAGTAATACATCTGTTGCTGTATGTCTCTGCACCTTACTGAAACCATTTGTACAAATGTCATACCTGCTGCTGTCTGTAATTGCAATATTGACCATGTGCAATCCAATCTATCACTGTCTGCACCTTCTTCTTCTTTTATATTTGATTGGTGGTTGGCAACCAGCCTACAGGTGCATTACCGCCACTGACCTGACCATCATCACTCTATATCTTTACATAAGGAGCTCCCACAAGGAGCTCCGAACAACTCCCTATGTGTGAAAAAATTATCTGTCCTTGGACGGTCAGGTCCTGGCTGGGTCTACACTACCGCATCAAACTTGCAACTACCAGTATTACTGCTTTACTTCTTCTGTATATCAGATTGCTGGGTTTTATCGTTTATCTTTATTTGCACTATGGGATGTCTGGGTATTATCTTTGTCACTATTTGCACTACGGGTAGCATTACTGTACATAGACTGCTGTTGTTGTTTTTCCAGCCTTATTCCTTTTTTTATATTGCACACACCACCGAAGAGAGAGAGAAACAGTATTTCAGTTCTCCTGTATGTCCTGTACATATAGTAGTATTGACAAAATCTTTGAATTGTGAATCTTTTCTGCTGATTGTTTTGGTGTGGACATGGCACCAACCTGTGCTTCTCCCCTATGTCCAAGGTGCCTGCATCAGGGATGGAGGTGCACACCACAGCTCCAGCTGTCTCCAAGGTGCATGCCACATCTCCAGCTGCCTCCGAGGGGCATGCCACAGCTCCAGCTGTCTCCAAGGTGCACACCACACCTCTACCCGTCATCCAAGAGGTTGAGCAGTCCGCTCCATCCATTGTCCAAGAGGTCGAGCAGTCCACTCCACCCGGGCCGTCTGAGCAGTCTGCTCCACCTTCACTGCCTGGGGTCGCCGCTCCTCAGCTGCTGTTAGCCCCTGCACCGAAGGTCCCTCAGGTACTGTCTCCAGAGCAAAAACTTCCTATATTGGTACCTCCAGAGCTAGAAACCCCTGTACTGGTATCTCCAGAGCTAAAAACTCCTATGTTGTCACCAGAGCAAAAAGCTCCTTTGTAGTCTCCAGAGCAAAGAGCCCCAATGTCAATGGATAACTGTGCTGGACAGCTATGCACATACACACGTGGACAAAATTGTTGGTACCCCTCTGTTAATGAAAGAAAAACCCACAATGGTCACAGAAATAACTTGAATCTGACAAAAGTGGTAATAAATAAAAATTCTATGAAAATTAACCAATGAAAATTGGACAATGCTTTTGAATTGTGGTTCAACAGAATTATTTAAAAAAACAAACTCATGAAACAAGCCTGGACAAAAATGATGGTACCCCTAGAAAAGATTGAAAATAATGTGACCATAGGGACATGTTCAACCAAGATGTGTCCTCTAATTAACATCACAGGTGTTTGGTGACATGGTGTGTACCACTTTAAACATGGACCAGAGGAAGCAAAGGAGAGAGTTGTCTCAGGAGATTAGAAAGAAAATTATAGACAAGCATGTTAAAGGTAAAGGCTATAAGACCATCTCCAAGCAGCTTGATGTTCCTGTGACTACAGTTGCACATATTATTCAGATATTTAAGATCCACGGGACTGTAGCCAACCTCCCTGGACGTGGCCGCCGGAGGAAACTTGGTGAAAAATGGAAGAGACGGATAATATGAATGGAAACAAAAGAGCCCAGAACAACCTCTAAACACATTCATGGTGAACTCCAAGGTCAAGGTACATCAGTGTCAGATCGCACCATCCGTCGTTGTTTGAGACAACGTGGACTTCATGGAAGATGACCAAGGAGGACACCACTGTTGAAAACAAATCATTAAAAAGCCAGACTGGAATTTGTCAAACTGCATGTTGACAAGCCACAAAGCTTCTGGGAGAATGTCCTATGGACAGACGAGACAAAACTGGAATTTTTGGCAAGGCACATCAGCTCTATGTTCACAGACACAAAAGTGAAGCATACCAAGAAAAGAACACCATCCCTACTGTGAAACATGGAAGAGGTTCTGTTATGTTCTGGGGCTGCTTTGCTGCATCTGGCACAGGGTGTCTTGAATCTGTGCAGGGTACAATAAAATCTCAAGACTATCAAGGTATTCTGGAGAGAAATGTGCTGCCCAGTGTCAGACAGCTTGGTCTCAGTCGCAGGTCATGGGTTTTGCAACAGGATAATGACCCAAAACACACAGCTAAAAACACCCAAGAATGGCTAAGAGCGAAACATTGGACTATTCTAAAGTGGCCTTCTATGAGCCCTGATCTAAATCCTATTGAGCATCTTTGGAAGGAGCTGAAACATACCGTCTGGAGAAGGTACCCTTCAAACCTGAGACAACTGGAGCAGTATGCTCATGAGGAGTTTGCCAAAATACAGTGGGGCAAAAAGTATTTAGTCAGCCACCAATTGTGCAAGTTCTCCCACTTAAAAGATGAGGGAGGTCTCCAATTTTCATCATAAGTATACCTCAACTATGAGAGACAAAATGAGAAAAAAAAATCCAGAAAATCACAATGAAGGATTTTTAATGAATTAATTGGTAAATTCCTCGGTAAAATAAGTATTTGGTCAATAACAAAAGTTCATCTCAATACTTTGTTATATACCCTTTGTTGGCAATGACAGAGGTCAAACGTTTTCTGTAAGTCTTCACAAGGTTTTCACACACTGTTGCTGGTATTTTGGCCCATTCCTCCATGCAGATCTCCTCTAGAGCAGTGATGTTTTGGGGCTATCGCTGGGCAACACGGATTTTCAACTCCCTCCAAAGATTTTCTATGGGGTTGAGATCTGGAGACTGGCTAGGCCACTCCAGGACCTTGAAATGCTTCTTACGAAGCCACTCCTTCGTTGCCCGGGCAGTGTGTTTGGGATCATTGTCATGCTGAAAGACCCAGCCACGTTTCATCTTCAATGCCCTTGCTGATGGAAGGAGGTTTTTACTCAAAATCTCACGATACGTGGCCCATTCATTCTTTCCTTTACACGGATCAGTCGTCCTGGTCCCTTTGCAGAAAAACAGCCCCAAAGCATGATGTTTCCACCCCCATGCTTCACAGTAGGTATGGTGTTCTTTCTCCTCCAAACACGACAAGTTGAGTTTTTACCAAAAAGTTCTATTTTGGTTTCATCTGACCATATGACATTCTCCCACTCCTCTTCTGGATCATCCAAATGCTCTCTAGCAAACTTCAGATGGGCCTGGACGTGTACTGGCTTAAGCAGGGGGACACGTCTGGCACTGCAGGATTTGAGTCCCTGGCGGCGTAGTGTGTTACTGATGGTAGCCTTTGTTACTTTGGTCCCAGCTCTCTGCAGGTCGTTCACTAGGTCCCCCTGTGTGGTTCTGGGATTTTTGCTCACCGTTCTCATGATCATTTTGACCCTACAGGGTGAGATCTTGCGTGGAGCCCCAGAACGAGGGAGATTATCAGTGGTCTTGTATGTCTTCCATTTTCTAATAATTGCTCCCACAGTTGATTTCTTCACACCAAGATGCTTACCTATTGCAGATTCAGTCTTCCCAGCCTGGTGCAGGTCTACAATTTTGTTTCTGGTGTCCTTTGACAGCTCTTTGGTCTTGGCCATAGTGGAGTTTGGAGGCTGACTGTTTGAGGTTGTGGACAGGTGTCTTTTATACTGATAACGAGTTCAAACAGGTGCCATTAATACAGGTAACGAGTGGAGGACAGAGGAGCCCCTTAAAGAAGAAGTTACATGTCTGTGAGAGCCAGAAATCTTGCTTGTTTGTAGGTGACCAAATACTTATTTTACCCAGGAATTTACCACTTAATTCATTAAAAATCCTTCAATGTGATTTTTTGGATTTTTTTTTTCTCATTTTGTCTCTCATAGTTGAGGTATACCTATGATGAAAATTGGAGACCTCTCTCATCTTTTAAGTGGGAGAACTTGCACAATTGGTGGCTGACTAAATACTTTTTTACCCCACTGTACCTGCTGAGAGGTGCAGAAGTCTCATTGACAGTTACAGAAATCGTTTTGATTGCAGTGATTGCCTCAAAAGGTTGTGCAACAAAATATTAAGTTAAGGGTACCATCATTTTTGTCCAGGCCTGTTTCATGAGTTTGTTTTTTAAAATAATTCTGTTGAACCACAATTCAAAGGCATTGTCTGATTTTCATTGGTTAATTTTCATAGAATTTTTATTTATTACCACTTTTGTCAGATTCAAGTTATTTCTGTGACCATTGTGGGGTTTTTTTCATTAACAGAGGGGTACCAACAATTTTGTCCACATGTGTAGCTGAGCACAGGGGGTGATGGAGACATTACTCCATCACTTCTAAAATAACAATGCATCAGATTTATATAGTGCTTTTCATTGGCACTCAAAGACACTTTACAATGGATACATTATTTACTCACTCCACAGACACTGATAGTGGTAAGCTATTTCTGTAGCCACAGCAGCTCTGGGGCAGACTGACGGAAAAGTGGCTGCCAATCACTACCAAACATTTATACACATTCATACCCAGGGTCATCGACACTGGAAGCAAGGTGGGTAAAGTGTCTTGCCCAGGGACACAACGGCAGGATGGCTGGAGAGAGTGGGACTTGAACCGCCAACCTCTGATTATTGGATGTCCTGCTCCACCTCCTGAGCCACTGCATCCCAAAAATAAGTACTAGAAAAGCACTCGGAGAGCACAGACCTCCGCCAAGCGCCACAGTTCCCCCCCATACAGTGTTTGTGTGTACGTTTTCAGATTCCTTGACCATGAAAACATGACTAGAAATTGGATTGACAATGATAGGATTAGTGGTTCAGTAGTTATTCACGAAAATGACATTTTCCATAATGGCGGCCACAGTTCCGCCCATACAGTGTTTGTGTGTACGTTTTCAGATTCCTTGACCACGAAAACATATGACTAGCAATTGGATTGACAATGATAGGATTAGTGGTTCAGTAGTTATTCACGAAAATGGCATTTTCGGAAATGGCGGCCACAGTTCCGCCCATACAGTGTCTGTGTGTACGTTTTCAGATTCCGTGACCATGAAAACATATGACTAGCAATTGGATTGACAATGATAGGATTAGTGGTTCAGTAGTTATTCATGAAAATGACATTTTCCGTAATGGCGGCCACAGTTCCGCCCATACAGTGTCTGTGTGTACGTTTTCAGATTCCTTGACCATGAAAACATATGACTAGCAATTGGATTGACAATGATAGGATCAGTGGTTCAGTAGTTATTCACGACAATGGCATTTTCCGTAATGGCGGTTTTCTTGTGGACAGTGATCCGGATCATCCCCAAAATTTAATCAGTTCTTCCTTGTACCATTTCCAACAACGCCTGAAAGTTTCATCGAAATCCGTCCAAAACTTTTTGAGTTATCTTCCAACCAACAGACAGACAAACAAACAGACAGACAAACCCCGGCAAAAACATAACCTCCTGGCGGAGGTAATTAAATCCTTATATTTGACATGTGTCATCACTCTATAATTCAAGAAATCTCTTGTCTGTCTGTGTGTGTCTGTGCATCTGTGTGTCACGATCATTGGACTCGCTAAAAGATCATAGGACTCGCTATGACATCATCAAAGATCAAAGGCAGGTATCACTCACAATCATAGGACTCACCATGGCATCATCAAAGATCAAATGCAGGCATCACTCACGATCATAGGACTCGCTATGACATCATCAAAGATCATAGGCACCAAAAGATCAAAGGCAGCCTTCATTCACAATCATAGGACTAGTTATGACATCATCAAAGATCATAGGACTCGCTGTGTCACAATCATAGAACTAGCTAAAAGATCATAGGACTCACTATGACATCATCAAAGATCAAAGGCAGGCTTCACTCACGATCATAGGACTGTCATATAGACATCATAGGCACATCATAGGCTCAGTGATGCCTGATGTCATAGCGGACATCATCAAACCTGTCACGATGTCACGATCATAGGACTCGCTAAAGCATCATAGGACTTGCTTTGAGATCAAAGGCAGGCATCACACAATCATAAGACTCGCTAAAAGATCATAGGACTTGCTATGACATCATCAAAAATATGACATCATCAAAGATCACAAGCAAGCATCACTCACAATTGTAGGCCTCGCTATGACATCTTCAAAGATCAACAACAGGCATCACTCATGATCATAGGACTCACTATGACATCATCAAAGATCAAAGGCAGCCATCACAGATCAAAGGCAGTCATCACTGAACGAGTGGTGACGTGAAAGATCAAAGGCAGGTTTCACCATGGTTACTGTTGCCATGGTAACAGTAACTTTCTATGGGCATGCAGAAATGCTTGCTTACACTTGCTTTCTGTGGGCATGCACGGGTATGCATGAGCATTCACAGGTATGCACTAGTACTTTTAAAATGGCCAGGCAAACAACATTTAATTAAACACTTTATTTACTTATCACTCTATATACGTATACTGTAATTCAAGAAATTTTGTGTCTGTCTGTCTGTGTGTCATGATCATAGGACTCACTAAAAGTTCATAGAACTCGCTATGACATCATCAAAGATCATAGGACTTGTTATGACATCATCAAAAGATCAAAGGCAGGCATCACTGGATGCGTGGTGCCATGCTTGCTTACATCTGCTTTCTACGGGCATGCATAGGTACGCACTAGTCTCACCAATGCCTGTAATAGAACCAATGAACTGTCTTCTGCCTTTAATGACACTTTTGAGGTTGCCACATAACACTACTTTAATAGGGCCTGAGCCACTGACGTCAGTCAACGAAAGCCCTATTGTAATTGCTCAGTTCGAAATTCTTCCGCCTAAACGAAGGCATTTTTCACCCTCTGAACATTAACCAAAATGCGATTTTTTTTTTTTTTTTGGGCAGACCCCTCAGACCCAGTGAAAAATTCGATAAACTGGAAAAAATATGTGCCCCCTCACCCCAAATTTTTGCGGGTGTTGCCAAACGTACAAGGTCTATGGAAAGTGGCGACCATAAACTTTGCTGTAGAGAAATAAAATTTGGGTGAGGTGTGCATCACCTCAAGACATGCAAAAAACATCATTGTGGCCCATACCCACCACCAACAGGAAGGCCGCCATCTTACCTCATAGTCGCCCCACCTCCAATTCAGTGAAAACACACCCCGCGCATTTGAACGAACTAGACCTAGGGACCTGCTCTGATTAAGCTCATTTTTACATGGCGGCATCTATAGGCATTGGCCATTAAAAGTTATCCAATTTAAGTCAAAATCTAAAAAGGTGTGGCCAGGGCCCCATGGTGAAGTTTCACTTCCCCCCTTACAACATCAAGCAGATGTAACTCGGGCAAAACTTGTTTAATGTCCGCCAAATTTTCTGAGATTCATCAGACCACAGGGATGATCATAACTGCATATCAACTTTAGCATGACGTCACACATGTTACCTCCTCACCATTCAATCCGTGAGCTTATGGAGAGAGTTGGGAAGGTCCTGGAGTCTTGAAATTTGGAACATAGGTAGTGGTGACTGTCATCTGTAGTCCTGTGTGGGTCAACAACACATAACTGATAGGTAAGTGTTACCATGGCGACATGGCGTAGGCTGACTCCTTGCCATAGAACATCAAAAAGTTGCAACTTGAACAAACTTCATCCAATTTTCACCAAATTTTCTACAATGGATATTAGTCCCGCCCCGAATGCATCTATGTAAAAAATAATTTACAAAAGTTATAGCGCCACCTTGGGGTTAGAACAACAGACACTTGTAAATTGGACAACTTTTGTATGATTTTCACCAAATTTTCCACAATTGATAATAGTCTCACTGCGAACGCGGAGCTTGGTGCTATTGCTAACAAAGGAGGGTCGACCAATAATTCAATCAAACAGTCCAGTTTTTCAATTCAATTCAACTTTATTTATATAGCGTCATTTCACAACCACAGTCATCTCATAGCACTTTCAACTGTAGGGGAAACACCCACAACTGCAGAAAGACCCCAGCAATCAGGTGATCCCCTGTGAGCAAGCACTTGGTGATGATGGAGAGGAAAAACTCCCTTTCAGCAGGAAGAAACCTCCAGCAGAACCAGGCTCAGGGAGGGGCAGTCATCTGCTGTGACAGGCTGGGGGGGGTGGAGGCATTTTGAAACACAGGCATTTTGAAAGTCATCACCTACTTTATCATCATCACTCTATAAATTCAAGAAATCTCTGTCATTGTGTCAGTGTGTATGTCTGTCAGTGTGTCATGGCCAAAGATCATAGGACTGCCTATGATATTTGTATGACGTCTGCATGATGTCCTGTGATGTTCCTATGTATAAGACTCCTTATGTGTGAAATGTCCAATGATGTTCCTATGTAACAAAGGCACGCGTCACTCACGATCATAGGACTCGCTATGACATCATCAAAGATCAAACGCTGGCATCACTCATGATCATAGGACTCACTATGACATCAGCAAACATTATAGGACTCACTATGACATCAGCAAAGATCAAATGCAGGCATCATAGCACTCGCTATGACATCACCAAAGATAAGACTCACTATGGCATCATCAAAGATCAAAGGCAGTCAGTACTCACAGTCATAGGACTCGCTATGACATCATCAAAGACCATAGGACTTGCTATGACACAGGCCGGCTGGCCGGCCGGCTGGCTGGCGCAGCTATTGACGCCGCCGAGGACACAGTCCAAGGACGGATAATTTTTTTCGCACATAGGGAGTTGTTCAGAACTCCTTGTAAGAACTCCTGATACAAAGATATACAGTGATGATATAGAGTGAAGTACGTGGTGGTAATGCATCTGTAAGCTGGTTGCCAACCGCCAATCAAATCTAAAAGAACAACAACAAAGATCAAAGGCAGGCATCACTGAACGAGTGCTGTTGTGCTTGCTTACACCCTTGCTTACACCTGCTTTCTACAAACATGCAGAAATACTTGCTTATACTTAGTTTCTACGGGCATGCACAGGTATGCACTAGTTTAAATCAGTTGATGCCAAATATGCAATGTAAAGCGGTTACCATTCTAAAGCAAATTCTTTTTCCAAATTGTCTAATTGTAAATTTTTATCTTCAAAAGAGCATACAATCACTAAAGTAAGTCGGAACAAAGAAGTAAAAGAGAAACTGTATGGCAGGTGAGCGCACAGGTTTCTGTGTGTATGTGTGCACGTCACTTAAGCTAGCAAATCACCCAAATCCAAAAGAAGAAAACAGTACATAGTTGTGTGTAGGTGCGTGTGCACATAGCCGTCTGAGTGTTTGTATGCCTGCAGTCAGTGACAAGGCTACTCCGTCACATTCACGCAGCATTTGCTGAGACAGCGGGAAATTTTCCAAGCCAGCAAGGTATGATGGGCGCTGGGTTCTGTGGGTGCACGGGGGACAAAGTCCCACTTACACCTGCTTACAGGTTTAATTACTTTTATTATTGCCTAACCCTCAGCTGAAGGTCAGCTGTTCAAACCAATGGTGTTACGCAGCCCCGATCTCCTCAAAACATGGTCTTTCACTTCCGCCTCCCAAAGAGAGCAGATGCTTTTTCCTTCTCTCCAGCTCTGACTTTTTATCTCCTTCCTCCCCTAACTGACTGGATCCCAGCTTGCTATTGTCTGTCTGCGTGTCTCTACTGCTGATTATCGAACGAAATTATGGATTTAATAAGCTGGGCTTTGAACACAATTGACACTACTTTTTCAACAAAGAAAAGTGCCCCGGGGGAGGTAGTTTGCCCCGCAGGAACTGCGGCTGCGGGCTATTTGAGGGACACAAGTAATTGGAAACTCTTGTGCCTGTCTGATCTCTCTATCGGAGATGTCGAAGATTTATTCATCTTCGTAGCAATGGTCATCGGGATCCTTCTGATTGGATCTGGGATTGTCCTGGTGTACCGTAAATTGATGAAGATGGACGTAGCCTATCAAAATGCTGGCCAGGCGAGGCTTAACCATCAAATTGAACAATTGGGGAGGACTCTGACAGCGGCTAATGGAGAACTGTCTAGGAAAATGGATTACATCATGATCCCGCTGAGAGCCGCCCATAAAGAATTCAACGTCCAGCACTGAAGGATTAAAGTACTGAATCTGTAAGAGAATATAAAGTCTTTTTCTCTGGGAACAGTACTATTCGACTAATCTGACCTGCCCCTCACACAAGTCCTCCAGATTATCTGCAGTTTTTTGTTTCCAAAACATTTCAGCTGCATTGACTCTATGGACAGCCAGCTGCCTGGCTCAAGGACAAAGTGCCAGCCGCTAGACAAAACATCTCCTGCTGAAGAGACTTTGTTGTTCTTAACTGATATAAACACCTCCACTCAACACTACACCCACACTGACTCAATAAACTGATGAGAAGATCATTCACTCACTGCTCCCTTTGTGTCTTTGTGTACATTCTTGTCTGCTAATTGTGCACTGAGGGCTTTTTTTTTCTTGTAATCATAATATTGATCATATATGACCAGTATTCTGACAATCAATGTTTTTTTGCTCTTTCCTATTGTGTTATATTTTTCTTCCCTATGCTTCCTGTACCCGTCTGATGACAGGCGCGTTATCGACGCTGCCGCATCACCGGAAATGCAGGTCATTTTCAGTGTCAAGTCAAATCCCTCGTATGTTATCAGTTGTTTACTGTTAATGTACTTAGCAATAAATCTTTTCTGAGTTCTGAGTTTTGCATTTATAGAGTGAAGTATGTGGCGGTAATGCACCTGTAAGCTGGTTGCCAACCACCAATCAAATCTAAAAGAAAAAGAAGAAGAATGAGACTTTTGAGGTTGCCACACAATAAGAATTTTTTCTTCTATTATAACTAGTCCATACCTGTGCATGCCTGTGCATACCTGTGCATACCTGTGCATGCCCATAGAAACCAAGTGTAAGCAAGTATTCCTGCATGCCTGTAGAAAGCAGGTGTAAGCAAGGGTGTAAGCAAGCACGTCAGCACTCTTCTTCTTCTTCTTCTTCTTTTAAATGTGATTGGCGGTTGGCAACTAGCCCACAGGTGCATTACCGTGGGAAAAAATTATTCGTCCTTGGACTGTGTCCGAGGTGTGGGTGGGCAGGTGGCGCGGCCACAAAACCCGGGCCGCACCGCCTGCCCACAGGTTCAGTGATACCTGGCTTTGATCTTTGATTGTCATAGCGAGTCCGATCATCTTTGATGATGTCATAGCGAGTCCTATGATCTTTGATGACATCATAGCGACTCTATGATGCCTGCATTTGATCTTTGATGATGTCATAGCGAGTCCTATGATCGTGAGTGATGCCTGCCTTTGATCTTTGATGTCCTATGATCGTGAGTGAGCGTGAGTGATGCCTGCCTTTGATCTTTGATGATGTCATAGCGAGTCCTATGATCGTGAGTGATGCCTGTCTTTGCTACATAGGAACGTCATAGGACATCATGCAGACATCATAAGAACATCTAGGTGGTCCTATGATCTTTGGCCGTGACACACACACTGACAGAGATTTTGTGAATTATAGAGTGACTAGTGCATACCTGTGCATGCCCGTGCATGCCCGTAGAAACCAAGTGTAAGCAAGTATTTCTGCATGCCCGTGGAAAGGTGTAAGCAAGGGTGTAAGCAAGCACGTCAGCACTCGTTCAGTGGTGCCTGCTTTTGATCTTTGATTGTGTCATAGTGAGTCCTATTTTTTTTTTTTTTTTTGTTACTTATTTGTACCCGTAGGTAGATTTGGTTTGCAGTCTGGTGACAAGCCACCGGCTGCTGGTCGCTGCGTGCACGAGCGCCCTAAACCTACATGTTTTTGGTATGCGGGAGGAAACCGGAGAAATCCCGGAGTAAACCCACGCAACACGGGGAGAACATGCAAACTCCACACAGCTCACTGTTGGTCGGGGGCTGGAATCGAACCCACGATCTCATGATCCCCGCGATCCCCCGGCCAAGGGTAAAACTGTGCTGCCACAGTGCTAAACCACTGCGCCACCATGCAGCCATGCACGGTGCAAGATCCTATGATCTTTGATGTCATAGCAAGTCCTATGACCGTGAGTGATGATCGCCTTTGATCTTTGATGATGTCATCGTGAGTCCTATGATCTCTGATGATGTCATAGCGAGTCCTATGATGCATGCTTTTGATGTTTGCTGATGTCATAGCGAGTCTTATGATCTTTGCTGATGTCATAGTGAGTCCTATGATTGTGAGTGATGCCTGCCTTTGATCTTTGATGTCCTATGATCATGAGTAAGCGTGAGTGATGCCTGCCTTTGATCTTTGCAGTCCAAGGACGGATAATTTTTTCACACATAAGGAGTCATAATACATAGGAACATCATAGGACATTTCACATATAAGGACTCGTCATACATAGGAACATCATAGGAACATCATAGGCGGTCCTATGATCTTTGCCCGTGACACACACTGACAGACACACTGACAGACAGACGGAATTGGCCATGACACACATACTGACAGACACACTGACAGACAGCGATTTTGTGAATTTATAGGGTGATGTCAGTTTCCACTATGGAGAAGTTTTTTTTGTCATCTTTTGTTCCACCATGTCATAAATTCCATGAGTGAGGTGTGAGCATGGTATTCAAATGATGCCGCTTGGATCCATCTTCCAAGGACGGATAATTTTTTTCACACATAAGTTGTTCAGAACTCCTTTTACAAAGATATAGAGTGATGATAATCAAGTCAGTGACAGTAATGCACCTGTAAGTTGGTTGCCAACCGCTAATCAAATCTAAAAGAAGAAGATCTGTCAGATTTATCAATGAGTGAACATCATATGATGAGACTGACCAGATACACATAGTTTTATAAATTCAGCTTGAACTTTTTTGTATGATCATTTCTGCAGCCAAACGTGTGCTGATTTCTATGCACTTTTGATAAATGAGGATTAATGTCTGTGTGAATTCTACCTGACTAACAAAGATCATCCTGAAATGTGTCAGAAATACATCAACACCAGCAGATGACCTCTTTTCAGATGAATGTAAATTTTGTATTTGAGTCTAGAAGAACAGTGGAGAGGCACAGAATAAAAGGCAGGTCCAGTGTGAGGTTTATAGTCAGTGATGATTTGAGGAGCCATGTCATCTGCTGGTATGGCACGCATCATGATTGGAATAATAAAACACGATAGGAAAGAAACAGACCAGAGTAATATAATATCATACAAGTAATCAAAAGGAAAAAGTGGAGCTGGGCTGGCCTTGTGGCAAGATTATCAGACAATAGATCAGGGGTGTCCAATCATGTGCCATGGAGGGCCAAGACCCTGCAGGTTTTCTCTTCTCCCAGTTTCTTCAGCAGGTGTCTTCACTGATCAGCAATCAGTGGGAAGAAATTCAGTGGAATCTGCTGTTGAAGACACTGGTTGGAGGTAAAGCCTGCAGGGTCTTGGCCCTCCATGGCACATGATTTGGCGCCCCTGCAATAGATGGACCAAATGTACCACAGAATGAAAACCATGGAATGGTACTAGAAATCCAAGCAGACAGAAAATCAGAGAGTGATGAGGACACAAAAATTTGTTGGAACGAAATGGATTGCATTAGCACAAGACAGGCACTTTTGGCACCAACTTGGGGAGGCCTTTGCCCTGCAGTGGGCTGATCATGGTTGATGATGTCATCTGCTGGTGTTTGTCCACTGTGTTTTATCAAATCCAAAGTCAGTGCAGCTGTCTATCGGGAAATTTTAGAGCACTTCAAGTTTTCCTCTTCTAGAAGCTTAATGGAGATGCTGATTTCATTTTCCAGCAGGACTTGGCACCTGCCCACACTGCTAAAAGTACCAAAACCTGGTTTAATGACCATGGTATCACTGTGCTTGATTGGCCAGCAAACTCTCCTGACCTAAACCCATAGAGAATCTATGGACTATTGTCAAGAGGAAGATGAGAGACACCAGACTCAACAATGCAGACGAGCTGAAGGCCGCTATCAAAGCAACCTGGGCATTCATAACACCTCAACAGTACCTCAGGCTGATCGCCTTCATTCCAAATCATTTTTTATATCAATTTGTGGTCCAAGATGAGATCAATGCTATGTTTGAATCAAATATTGTAATGGTCAGTTTCGATTTTGGTGGTTGATTTCACTTTTACATTTGGAGTTTCATTTTCTGTCACTTTCCCTGTACTTTAAGTGTCTGCTATGACATGATGGGGAGTTTATTGTAAAGGAGTATACAGTGAACTCATCTGAAAACTGGGAGAAAAAACAAAATTTCATTCATTACATCATTATTGTGGAACAGGTGAAATATAACATATCAATTTCTCACAAGAAATGTTATCCTTTCAAGAGGTTAAAATTGCATGCTCCTTACCCAGCTTAGCAGGGAACCAACTATCCTGACAAAGGTTCATCACAGACTTGGAGCAACTATCTAATGTCATCTGCTGTGTGGTTTATGACTGGTGATCCCATTGTTTTTGTGGACAAAAGTGTTTTTTTTTTGTTTTGTTTTGTTTTTTTTTTAAATGTGCAACCCTAAAACCATTGTATTATTAAACATTGTATTAGATTTACAAAAAAAAAAAAAAACAGCCACAGGGGGTACACAAGCCAGTGTACTCCTAGTGCTGGTCTCAAGCCCAGGAAAATGGGGAGGGTTCTGTCAGGAAGGGCATCCAATGTAAAACCTTTGCCAAATCAAAGATGCGGATCATGACGAATGAGGATTTTACTAAAACAATGGAAATGGCTGTGGTGAACACATACTGTACTTCAACAAAAGAAGAACATAGGGTGACTTAGAAGAATGGAGAAAGGTGCACACAGGTGGGCTACATCTTATGCAGAAGGAGAAATCTGAAAGAGATTGGAGACTGCAAGATTGTGGCATGGGGTAAATGTAGCTAGACAGCATTGGATGGTAGTCCGTAGGATGACTTTGCAATGCAAGAAGTGGAAAACAATGAAGGCAGAGCCAAAGATTAAGTGGGAGAAGTTACAGAAGGAAGAAGGTCACACAGAGTTCAGGAAGGAGTTGATACAGGCTCTGGGTGGTAGGGAAGAATTATCAAATGACTGGGAAAGTACAGCAAAAGTATTGAGGGAAATGGGTTGAAAGGTATGTGGTGTATCCAGTGGACAGTGGAAGGAAGACAAGGAGACTTGGTGGTGGAATGAGGAGGTACAGGAAAGTATTCAAAGGAAGAGGTTAGCAAAGAAAAAGTGGGATAGTCAGGGAGATGAAGAAAGTAGACAGGAGTATTTGGAATCTAGGCGCATGGCAAAGAGAGGTGGCAAAGGCAAAGGAAAAGTCATATAATGAGTTGTGTGAGAGGCTGGACATGCATTGGCTAGATAGAGAGATTTAGAGCTGGAAAAGATGTGCAGCAGGTTATGCTGATTAAGGACAGAAATGGTAATGCATTAACAAATGACAAAAATGTGTTGAGAAGGTGGAAGGAGTACTTTGAAGAGCTGATGAATAAAGAAAATGAGAGAGAGGAGTATGGATGAAGGAAAGATTGTGAACAAGGAAGTCCAAAGGCAAAGAAGTCCAAAGAAGTAAGGGCAGCTTTGAAGAGGATGAAGAATGGAAAGGCGGTTGGTCCAGATGACATGCCTGTGCAGGTATGGAGATGTTTAGGAGAGATGGCAGTGGACTTTTTAACCAGATTGTTTAACACAATCTTGGAGAGTGAGAGGATGCCTGCGGAGTGGAGAAGAAGTGTTTTGGTAACAATTTTCAAGAACAAAGGTGATGCGCAGAGCTGTAGTTACTGTAATTACAGAGGCATAAAGTTGATCAGCCACACTATGAAGATATGGGGCAGAGTTGTTGAAGCCAGGTTAAGAGAAGAGGTGACAATCAGTGAGCTGCAGTATGGTTTCATTCCAAGGAAGAGTACTACAGATGCAGTGTTTGCTTTAAGAGTGTTGATGGAGAGGTATAGAGAAGTTCTGAAGGTGTTACACTGTGTCTTTGTGGATCTAGAGAAAGCATATGATAGGGTGCCAAGAGAGGAAGCGTGGTACTGTATGAGAAAGTCAGAAGTGGCAGAGAAGTATGTGAGGGTGGTGCAGGACATGTATGAGGACAGTGAGATGGTGGTGAAGAGCGCTGTGGGAGTGACGGACGGTTTCAAGGTGGGGGTGGGGTTACATCACATCTTGGCTCTGAGCCCCTTCTTGTTTGCCATGGTGATGGACAGGCTGACAGACGAGGTCAGGCAGGAGTATCCATGGACCAGTGAGAGTAGGGGGCAAGTGGAAGAGAACCTGGAGAGGTGGAGGTATGCTCTGAAGAGAAGAGAGAGAGAGCAGAAGACGCCAAGAGGACACAGTCCAAGGGCGGATAATTTTTTCACTCAAAAGATGTTGTTCAGAACTCCTTATACAAAGATATAGAGTGATGATAATCAAGTCAGTGGCGGTAATGCACCTGTAATCTGGCTGCCACCTGCCAATCAAATCTAAAAGAAGAAGAAGAAGAGGAATGAAAGTCAGTAGAAGCAAGACAGAATACATGAGTGTGAATGAGAGGGAGGCAGGTGCAACAGTGAAGATGGAAGGAGTCATCATCATCATAGCAGTCTGTCGGGGGCGACAATGGCTGTTTCATTTAGGTCTGATCAGATTCCTCCATGCAGCTCTGTCCTTCACCTTCTGCTGCCAGGATCTCCTGTCTATATCCAACTTCTTCAGGTTTCTTTTCACTGTGTCTTTAAATCTGAGCCTTGGTCTACCCTGATTGCATTTGCCCTTGCATAACTGTGAGTAGAGTAACTGCCGAGGGAGATGCTGGTGATCCATCCTCTCAACATGTCCGAGCCATCTAAGGTTCATCTGTATTAGCATGTCCTCCATTGATGGTAGACCAGCTCGTTTCAGCACTTCTATGTTGGTTATCTTGTCTTTCCATGAGATACAGTGGGGCAAAAAAGTATTTAGTCAGCCACCAATTGTGCAAGTTCTCCCACTTAAAAGATGAGAGAGGTCTCCAATTTTCATCATAGGTATACCTCAACTATGAGAGACAAAATAAGAAAAAAAAATCCAGAAAATCGCATTGAAGGATTTTTAATGAATTAATTGGTAAATTCCTCGGTAAAATAAGTATTTGGTCAATAACAAAAGTTCATCTCAATACTTTGTTATATACCCTTTTTTGGCAATGACAGAGGTCAAACGTTTTCTGTAAGTCTTCACAAGGTTTTCACACACTGTTGCTGGTATTTTGGCCCATTCCTCCATGCAGATCTCCTCTAGAGCAGTGATGTTTTGGGGCTGTCGCTGGGCAACATGGACTTTCAACTCCCTCCAAAGATTTTCTATGGGGTTGAGATCTGGATACTGGCTAGGCCACTCCAGGACCTTGAAATGCTTCTTACGAAGCCACTCCTTCGTTGCCCGGGCAGTGTGTTTGGGATCATTGTCATGCTGAAAGACCCAGCCACGTTTCATCTTCAATGCTCTTGCTGATGGAAGGAGGTTTTCACTCAAAATCTCACGATACATGGCCCCATTCATTCTTTCCTTTACACGGATCAGTCGTCCTGGTCCCTTTGCAGAAAAACAGCCCCAAAGCATGGTGTTTCCACCACCATGCTTCACAGTAGATATGGTGTTCTTTCTCCTCCAAACACGACAAGTTGAGTTTTTACAATAAAGTTCTATTTTGGTTTCATCTGACCATATGACATTCTCCCAGTCCTCTTCTGGATCATCCAAATGCTCTCTAGCAAACTTCAGACGGGCCTGGACATGTACTGGCTTAAGCAGGGGGACACGTCTGGCACTGCAGGATTTGAGTCCCTGGCGGCGTAGTGTGTTACTGATGTAGCCTTTGTTACTTTGGTCCCAGCTCTCTGCAGGTTATTCACTAGGTCCCCCTGTGTGGTTCTGGGATTTTTGCTCACCGTTCTCGTGATCATTTTGACCCCACGGGGTGAGATCTTGTGTGGAGCCCCAGATCGAGGGAGATTATCAGTGGTCTTGTATGTCTTTCATTTTCTAATAATTGCTCCCACAGTTGATTTCTTCACACCAAGCTGCTTACCTATTGCAGATTCAGTCTTCCCAGCCTGGTGCAGGTCTACAATTTTGTTTCTGGTGTCCTTTGACAGCTCTTTGGTCTTGGCCATAGTGGAGTTTGGAGTCTGACTGTTTGAGGTTGTGGACAGGTGTCTTTTATACTGATAGCGAGTTCAAACAGGTCCCATTAATACAGGTAATGAGTGGAGGACAGAGGAGCCTCTTAAAGAAGAGTTACAGGTCTGTGAGAGCCAGAAATCTTGCTTGTTTGTAGGTGACCAAATACTTATTTTACCGAGGAATTTACCAATTAATTCATTAAAAATCCTTCAATGTGATTTTCTGGATTTTTTTTTCTCTTTTTGTCTCTCATAGTTGAGGTATACCTATGATGAAAATTGGAGACCTCTCTCATCTTTTAAGTGGGAGAACTTGCACAATTGGTGGCTGACTAAATACTTTTTTGCCCCACTGTATTCATTATGGCTTGAAGGTGTCTCATCATGGACACGTGGAGTTTCTTTACCTGTACCAGATAGACAGCCCAAGTTTCAGCACTGTACAATAGAGTAGCCAGTACTGTTGCATTGTACACTGCATTTCACACAGATAGACACATGTTGATTGCTCCACAGTCTCTCCCCCATTTCCAAATACAGCACTCGCGCTTCCCATTCTGAGAGATAGTTCATCCTCCAGCCTAGCATTCTCTGAAACAGTACTCCTGAGATACTTGAAAGTCTTACATTTAACTAGTGGCTCTGTACCAATGCTGATCTCTTCTAGTAGTGATGTTGATAACTGGAACTCTGGTGGTTGATAAAGGCATTCTGTCTTCTTGATGTTGATTTTGAGACTGAATTGGCTAGCTGCTCTTGCAAATTTCTCCACTAAAGATTGCATATCCTCCGCACTGTGTGCAACTAGAGCACTGTTGTCGGCAAAGAGCATTTTTCTTACTACCTTTATCAATGTTTTACTCTTGGCTTTAAACTGTACCACATTGAACAAGTCTGCTTCTTTCCTTGTTTGAATGTATACTCCTTCTGAAGTGTCTTTGAAGGCCACCTCAAGTATGGCTGCCAGACATAGCGAGAAGAGTGTAGGCACCAGCACATACCCTTGTTTCACCCCGTTGCTTACTGAAAAGTCTTTAGAAACTGAACCACTCATTGCCACATTTGCTTGCATACCTGTCTAGAGTGCCCTAATCAGGTTGACAAATTTCTCTGTACAGCCATATTTCTTGAGTACCTTCCAAAGTCCTTGTGGCAATACAGTATTGAAGGCTTTACTAAAGTCAATTAAGACTACATAAAGTGGCATGTTCTGTTCAATACACTTTTCTTGAACCTGTTTCAAGCAGAAAATCATGTCCATTATGCTTCTTCCACTTCTAAAGCCACACTGGGTTTCCGGTAGTACATTCTGTGAGATGTGTTCATTGAGTCTGTTCAGTAGTACACATGAGAGAATCGTTCCAACAGTGGCTAGCAGTGATATACCTCGGTAATTTCCACAATCTTTCCTGTCACCTTTCTTGAACAAAGACACAATACTTGCATCCTTCCAGTCTTGAGGTACTTTCTGGGCATCCCATATCTCTTGGATGAGCTTGTGCATGCAGTTGGTCAGCTGAACACCACCAAATTTCCACACTTCTGCTGGAATTCCATCCCTTCCTGGAGCTTTACCATCCTGTGTTGTCCTGATAGCTGCCATTAGTTCATCAAGATTTGGTGGTTAATCCAGACTTGATGCAATTGGTTGCTGCACTCGAGCTTCTTTAGCCTCTTCAGCGAGATCTCCAGGGTTGTTTAGTAGTTGGTCAAAGTGGTCTGCAAATCTGTCCAGGATCTTGTCTTTCTGCTGCAAAACTGTTTCACCATCCATAGCCTTTAGCTGGATCAATCCTCTTGGTTTAGGGCCGTAGATTTCTCTCAAACCTGTGAAGGATGTTTTCGTGTCCTTCATGTCTGCTGCAGTTTGAAGTTCCTATGCTTTTTCATCCCACTAGTTGGACTTCATCTCTCTGGTGTACTTCTGTAGCTCACTCTGAGCCTTTGAGTGTTTCTTCTTCTTCGACCTTGTGTTGCACTGTAGATTTTCCTGCCTAGCTGTATTCCTCACATCTAGTAGTTTCTTCAGATGTTCATCATGCTCATCAAACCAATCTTGATGTTTCCTCTCAGGGTGGCCTAAAACATCTCTCGCAGTCTGATATATCCGTTTCCTTCAGTTGCCCATTTCTCTTCTATGTCATTCTCTGAGTTGTCGCTGTCCCAGTCTTTGAAGTTTTCATCCATTTCCTGTGTAAGTTCTTCCTGCTTCTTTTGGCCTTTCAGTGCACTAGTGTTTAGCTTGCGTGGTGGTTTCGCACCCGTCCTGCAGCGCTGTTTCTGTCAGTAAATCCTTAATCTAGATCTCAGCGTAACATGATCAGTACCACAGTCCGTGCCTCTCATTGCTCTGGTGTCCAATACATCCCTTATGTCTCTCTGCCTGACTATGATGTAGTCTAACAAGTGTCAGTGCTTGGATCTTGGGTGCATCCAGGTCTTCTTGTGTGTGTCCTTGTGCTTAAATAGGGTGTTGGTTATCACAAGGTTGTACTCTGAACATAGTGCAAGTAGAAGTTCTCCATCAGCATTGCACTTGCCTACTCCATGACTGCCTAGCACTCCTTTCCATTTCTCGGTGTCCAAACCAACTCTAGCATTAAAATCTCCAATGAGTATCAGGCTGTCATCAGTCAGTACACACCTGATAGTCTCACGTAAATCACTGTAGAACTTTTCCTTCACCTCCTCTGTGTTGGTCATTGTTGGGGCATACACGCTGATGAGTGTGGTATACATCTTCCGCTGTAGTGGGAGTCTCATAGTCATTATCCTGTCATTGATTGGCACCGGTTCCTCATCAAGCATTGCTGCTATCTCATTTCCAACTGCAAAGCCTACTCCTGCTTCTCTCCTTTCTTGAGTTGATTTCCCACTCCAAAAGAAGATGTACCCATGGTCTTTCAAGCTGTCATATCCAGGCAATCTAAGTGCAGCTATGTCTACATTGTACCTGTTCATTTCCAAGGCCACAAGCGTGGCTTGTCTTTCTGGGCGCTGTGATGTTGGTCTGTCCAACAGAGTGTGTACATTCCATTCTGCTACATACAAGGCTGCTGTTTTCCTCTTCTTTTCTCTTCCTGCTACTAACTTACTTTTCGCTGCCTGTCAGAGTATGAACAGATCAGCATGGACCTTGTTAACCCGGGCGACGTCCAAGCAGGTATGAGTTGCTTTCTGACTGACCATTTCATGAAACTGCTTGCAAAGTATTTGAGTACTGCTAGGTTTTGCTCTGCTAGCAACACATTCTTGGCAAATAAAGGTATTATCACTGGCAAGGACAGGCCAAGACAAACTGACTCCAGTATCTATTGCGGTGACTGACTAGATGATAGGTTTGTTTATCTCTGCTCTTTGTGTAGTGCATGTCATGATGCACCGACTGGCATAGTACAGGACAGACCTTGCGACAGATGTGTTGTTTATCTGCCAGGATGTCCAGTCTCACCCCGTGTAACTGAGAGTGGTCCACAACAGACCTGTGACAGATATTGTTTTGAGTTCTGCCAGGATGCCCTGTTTCACCCTCCACGCCCTCAGAAGGACAGGGATTTTTTTTTGTTACTTATTTGTACCCGTAGGTAGACTTGGTTTGCAGTCTGGTGACAAGCCACCGGCTGCTGGTTGCTGCATGCGCGAGCGCCCTAAACCTACATGTTTTTGGTGTGCGGGAGGAAACCGGAGAAATCCCGGAGTAAACCCGCGCAACACGGGGAGAACATGCAAACTCCACACAGCTCACTGTTGGTCGGGGGCTGGGATCGAACCCACGATCTCATGATCCCTGCGGTCCCCCGGCCGAGGGTAAAACTGTGCTGCCACAGTGCTAAACCACTGCGCCACCGTGCAGTCCAGGGATGCCGGTTGAGTCGCCAACGGCTTAACTCATGAGACAGGTAGTACCGGTTTTCATGGTTAATCCGGTAGCAAGCAAGCCAAAGCCTGACCTGACAGAAAATGGTGGTACATACACACAAAATAAATAATAAATTAATTAAAATGGGTTAGAGGAGCTAGTTGGCTCTTAATGTAATTTATTTGATTGCTAATACTTTTAATTAGTCAAGTAGCGATAATAAATAAAGTTCAAGTCATCACATGTATTTTATTATATTACCTTTTGTGTGCTATGGAAAAGTTGATCGATTTGACAAAACCTTTTCAGATTAGCTCACAACTGCTGCTGCTGTAGGGGGAGAGTGTGGTCTACCTATGATCAAAAGGTGAGTAGTTTGTCTCCCACTGTCGCCACCTGCTGTCTTTGCAGTGTTGTGTGTGTGAATATGTAATATGAATGGGTAGATTGCCGAATCTATTAAGTGCCTTGATCATCCCGAGGCACTTATGGAAGGAGTAGTGGAGATGGAAGGAGTAGTGGTAGTGAAAGTAGATGAATTTAAATACCTCGGGTCAACCATCCAAAGCAATGGAACATGCACAAGAGAGGGGAAAAAGAGAATGTAGGCAGGGTGGAGTGGATGGAGATGAGTGTCAGGGGTGATTTGTAACAGAAGGGTAGCAGCAAGAGTGAAAGAGATTTACAAGATGGTAGTGAGATCTGCTATGATGTATGGTTTGGAGACAGTGGTGCTGACAAAAAGACAGGAGGTGAAGCTGGAGGTGGTAGAGTTGAAGATGCTAAGATTTTCACTGGGAGTGACTAGGAGGAACAAGATTAGAAATGAGTATATCAGAGGGACAGCTCAGGTTGAGCGGTTTGGAGACAAAGTAAGAGAGGAAAGACTGAGATGGTTTGGACATGTGCAAAGGAGGGATAGTGGATATGTTGGACAAAGGATGTTGAAGATGGAGAGATTTCTTGAATTATATATAGAGTGATATATGTTGAGTAGGTGGCAGTAATGCACCTGTAAGCTGGTTGCCAACCGCCAATCAAATCTAAAAGAAGAAGAAGATGTTGAAGATGGAGCTGCCAGGCAGGAGGAAAAGAGGAAGATCATGGAAAAGATTCATGGATGTAGTGAAGGGGGACATAGAGAGGGTTGGTGTTACAGAGGAAGATGCAAGGGATAAGGTGAGATGGAGACAGATGATCTGCTGTGGCAACCCCTAAAGGGAGCAGCCGGAAGAAGATTAGATTTTAAAAAAATTAACCCTGAAACTTCTCCAGGCAGCTACTGAGACAGTGCTGTATTGCTGTCAGTCCCAAATGAGATCCAAAGTAATTGAGCTTGATTAACCTGGCCCTTTGCCACATCATTAGATTGATAGATGGAAGTGGCAGATCAGACAAGAGAAGGCGTGGAAGCACTTAAGTCATAAAGCAAGGTCATTCCTGCCATGTGACTGACTCATTTGCAGTGTTTGTTTCCACTTGTTTGGCACGGTGCTTGCAATGTCAGCTGAGTGAAGGAGGGGCAGATATTTCACTTTACCAGATGACCATCTACTTGACAACTGCACTGTAAATGCAAATTGAAAACGGAGGATGATGCATTGGTATGCATGTACATACAAAGTAGACAACTATTAATTTTAATGCAAAGAGGGCTTCTTTATTAGCCCTTTTGACACATTTATCTTGCCTCATCTGATGAACTGACCAAGAGCAAATAAAAAAAGATGTTTACAAAAAGGACGCACAAAAAAGAAAGACAAAAGAAATTACATCAAAATCTAAGTGAACTGTCTGACATTGAAGTAAGTGTTCAGTCATTGTCATTTTTATGAGTTTCATAGAAAAATCTTCAACTTACTGGCATTAGTCCCTGTTACTCTTTCGGTTAAAGCACTGTTGAAGAGTTTTTTTAAGAAAGCCAATAGAGACAGCTATTTAATGTCCTTATCTGAAGAGAATAGTACTTTAAAATAAATAAATGTAAAGACACAAATGAAATGCACTTCACTGACAGTGCACTTTTAAATTTAACCATTTTCTTGTTAATTTATGGAGAACTCAGGCCACAGTGCTTCACTGAACACTTTGAGATGAAAGCATTTTACTCTTGTGGTGGTGAGTGTTGGGTAATATTGATACAAAAATACAAGTTACGTTACAAGATTTCTACCAGTGAAAAATGTTATTACTGCATCATGCTACTGTTACCAAAAATTAGCACACATTTCATATTAACTTAAGATAGGTTCAGATTACCACCCTGAAGTGAAATCCTGTGTGGTGATAAAATCTAATTGCTCTTTACCAATGTAACAGAGATCTTCTTCTGCAGTCAGTGTCCATTGGTCATGTTGCTAGGGCTTCAGATCAGTGGCTGCCAGGAAGTCCGCTGTCCTAACACAGACCTGATCATGGCACCATGATACCATGAACCCTCCTGGAGGCGGTGAGCCCACTGGAGGGCAGACCCATGTAGCTCGGTCAGGCTGAGCCCGGCCGGGCCCTCTGGACAGAAACCTGGTCGCCAGGCATCTGCCTTTGAGCAAACACTTGGTGCCTGCCAAAGATAGGTGGGGTACAATGAATCATTTTTATAACTTCTTCATGGGGATCTACTGGAGTATCCTTGGTATGGCGCTTCACCCAGGAAAAATTTGCCTTGGGAGACCCGACCAGGGGCAAGTTGCCCCAGACAACAAAGCTCCTAGGATCATTAGGGCATGCTGACCCCTTCACCATGATAAGGTGGTGATCCACAGAGGGGTGTGTTATAATCAAAACACAAAATCTAAAAAAAGATTTGAGTTAAGGTAGCTCCCCAGAAGAGGTTGCGGTACACATTTTTATTATCTGTCATTTTGACAGACAGGGTTGTAAACATTCTGTCATAATTTTTTATTATCTGTCATTTGAATTGATTTTAACCTCTTGCACTCCGGTGTACCACGGACGGGCACGTCTCTGCGTCCCAGAGCGCACAAGGGCGCTCTCGTGCGCCCTCGTGCGCTCTAGGACATGCGAGGGAGCTGCGTCCAAGCGTGCACTGAAAAAAAAAAAAGTTCTTCCACTGCAGACACAGCCGCGAACAGATCAGATATGATTGACCTCTCGTTCGACTAATAAGAGCCTTGAATTGGGTTTCTGAAACCTTGAAGAACCAATGACTGAAAACCTAGCAAGAAGGACCCGCCTACCAACGCTGTGAATGCAGCGAGCCAATTGAAGCACAGAAGTTCGGGCTGGGTGAAGAGAGACTGACTGCTGCAGCAGATGAAAAAAAGGACCCGCAGGAAGAACCTGCTACAAACCCAGCAGCATGGAGACCACCCACAAGTGCGACTTGCACTTATACCAGCAGAATAGATGTTTAGGATTCTCTTCCATGGTCATCATAGACCGACGGAGGCCGACGACAAAGGTTGTAAATCATTCGCTAAAACCGCAATCATAGAAGCGCAAAACCGCAATAATGGAATTATGTTTTGACCAGGAACCACGAGCGGACCAGCGTCGCGTTCGTCTGACAATGAGGAAGAGAAGTTCGCCAGAACAATGCTGCTGTGAAGAGGTAAGTGTTATAAGCTAAATTATTCTTTATCCCTGAAAATTGTAATCAAAAAATGACTTTTGACCGATCGGTAAATTACAACTGTGCGGCGCACAAAGTCCGAAGTTCATGCGCCGCGGTACACGGTTTGTTCGCCGCGTCCGGACCGTGAACGCCCCCCCCACCCCCGGCTACTCTTCTGTAGCGAGGGGGGGGAAGCCGCGGTGACTGCGCCGCCGTCGCCACATAGCCACATGAGTCTATTCCACCATGTAGCAATGGTCGATGCCCGTCCTCTGTAGCAAGGGGGGGACAACCCCCCCCCCCACACACACACACACAGCCCTGAGTGTCACCTTTCATTAGAGCCCAAGATGAAGCTTCTATATTGAATCATTCAAAAGTTACAGACGTTTTTCCAAACTGTGCCATTTGGCACAATTTGGCACAGTTCAAAAACGCCTGGGAACTACCTGAGGAAAAAGCTGTGTAATATATTCATTTTTTGTGGTATTGTTACAAAATTTTGACCTCAGCTGGATAACACTTAGTTCTACATTTCTGTTGCATTTTCCAACCCGGATCTGAAGCTGTGTATTATTTGCAAGCATTTGTATCCAAAAAAACACCCAGGCCAAATTTATTTTCTTCAAGTTCAGTATGTTTAGATGACTGTAACTCAGTGGCCGGAGCACTTAGAGAGATTATGACTGTTTTGCCAAAAAATTCAAAGTGTTTTCTTTTAAATGAGACCAACCCCATGAAGATGCTGCAAAGGGTTGAAGAACAGCTTTTGATTTACTTTGGGCACGTTATTTTTTGGCATTTTTAGGGAAATTGACCGGAGTGCAAGGGGTTAATGAGAGCACCCTCAATAGTGGTGGCCAAGAGGTAGAGCATCCGCCCCACAACCGGGAGGTTGTGGGTTCAAGCTCTGGCTGGGTCCTATCAAAGACCATATAGATATGGTACTTCCCGCCTTCTAGCTTCAGCATAATGGAATGGGGAAGGAAGGTTGGTTACCCAGCCATGGGGTTGCACATGCCACTGTACTCCCTGTGCTGGTCCCAAGCCCAGATACATGGGCAGGGTTGCATCAGGAAGGGCATCTGGTGTAAAAATGCTTGCCAAATCGACATGTGAGTTATCACAATATAAGGTGATGATACGCTGTGACAACCCCGAAAGGGAGCAGCTGAAAAACATTCAATATAATCTGTCAAAATAATGGATAGCTTTCAAATTTTTCTGTCACCACTGAACAAAAAATCTGTCAATGAAGGAAAATGTTCAGTTAACGCAACCTCTGCTCCCCAGTCATCAGCCCCCAGTCTAGTAGAATATCATTCCAGTGATACATGTTGATACTGAGGAAAAGTTTGAAAAGATACTTGTGGAACACGGTATTATGGATTGAGGATACTTTAGAAATAAAGGGAAGTTTGTTACTATCAGTGTTGGGCAAGTTACTAAAACATAGTAACTAATTACAGTTACTAGTTACTTATTTTCAAAAGTAGCTGAGTTACTTTTGAGTTACTGCATGATTAAAGTAACTAGTTACTTGGAAAAGTAACTTTCACATTACTTTTAAATGCATACTTAAATCATCTTGAACACACAGCAAGATCAAGGGCCCCTTGTTCTCATCAGAAAAAAGAAGAAAAAGAAAACTGATGAGAAAAAGTCTCATCTTACAGAGAAAAAAAATCTCAGATTTGCACAAACTATTGTAATCAGTAGAAAGTCAGAAATTTACTAGAAGCTAGAAAAGCACTCATAGAGCGCATACCTCCGCCAAGGCTCCTTCTGTTTCTCATGGATCACCTCCAAAATGTAATGGGTTTGTGTGTAGGCCTATAGCCACTTGTGGTGAAAATTGCATCAAAGTCTGTCCATCAGTTTTGGAGTATTGTTGCTAACACACTGTGAGAAGATAAGAGCCTTGGCTGAGGTATGCATTCCCAGATCATCACCAAAATGTAATGGGTTCCTCTGTAGGCCAAGAACCACCTCTGGTGAAAATTTCATCTAAATCCATCCAGTAGTTTTTGTGTAATCCTGCTGTACAAATACAAAGCCCTTGGTGGAGGTATGCACTCTCAGATCATCAACAAAATCTAATCATCTGTTCCCCGTGCCATTACACGCCTTTCCTGAAAATTTCGTCAAAATCCGTTCATAACTTTTTGAGTTATGTTGGTAACAGACAGACAAACAAACCCCGGTAAAAACATTACCTCCTTGGCGGAGGTAATAAAGCTGTGAATTCAAAGAGAAAATTTTGGACCCCTTGGTGGGCTGTTTTTGGCGCACAAGCCATATGTTTGACACCCCTGGACCAGCCCATTAAAAATGCATATTTAGAGGATTTACTTCCATGAAATAGTTGCAGATCACAACAGCATGTAAATGAATGAGATAAAACAGAAAGCACAGATAAATGAAAGTTCATCGCTTAGAAGAAGCTGTTCTTTACTGCAACAAATCACAGTCACTTTTTCTCTGTGTGTAAGAAAACTTGAAATGTATTTAATGCAGACAATAAATGCAAGCTTCTTGCTCAAAAAATACTCATGTTTAACCACAGAGGTAGGAGCTGTTAGTGGGTACTTACCTCTCGGACAACAGGTGATCAGGACTCGATATGAGAAGTCGCCACCGCCACGTCATTTCTTCAACGGGTTGTGATGTGAACTGGGGCAGGACAGGAAACGGACCCGCGGAGGAGACTGTGTGACAGCTGCGTCAGTTATGGTAGGGTCAGTTTATATTTATCTGCTTATTTAATTGCTTGCCTTTGCTTTTGGCATGACAACCTCCAGTGGCTTGAGGCCGCTGGTGGCGCAGGGGATGGCAGTCCTGCCAATAGCCACCGAAACTATGAATTCATCCCCAGTTGGCAGCTGATGAGGAGGCTGTCTAGCAACTGCAAGTTGTATGATGGTCTATTGGCGCTAAAAATAGCTATCCATATTAATAAAATGAGTAACGCGAGTAACGCATCTGATCAAATTTCAGTAACTGTAATGCATTATTGAATCTTTAAACAGTAATTTTGTTACACAGCACGTTACTGCAAAAGTAGTGGTGTTACAGTAACACATTACTCCCAACACTGGTTACTGTTAATGTGCTGCCTGTTAGAACTGAAGTATCTGCTAACTCATTGGAAATGTGT
The DNA here is from genome assembly GCA_020510985.1 of Pholidichthys leucotaenia. Classification (NCBI taxonomy): domain Eukaryota; kingdom Metazoa; phylum Chordata; class Actinopteri; order Cichliformes; family Pholidichthyidae; genus Pholidichthys; species Pholidichthys leucotaenia. The sequence continues at coordinate 43,608,322 of CM035842.1, forward strand.
GGGTACTTAGTACTGACTTCCCACTTCCTTCTCCTCCACTTCATCATTACATTTCCATTCCACCACAAGATGGTTCATCTCTTAATCTTAGTCATGCCTTCTTCCATTTATATAGTAGACTTAAATGGTAGGAGCATATGACAGTTAACAATATGCAACACTGAATGACAGTAAAAACGTAATGAGATCTCATCTGAATGCAGATTTGTGTGCAGTACTTACACTAGAGATGCATAATGTAATCTGATTTGGTAGTTGGGACCAGGAAATGTCAATTCAAAAGCACATGTAGACTGCAGGTAACCGGGCCCTGAACATCTAATTGAGAATCTGTTGAGCTCCTTTGCACCTGTCTGCTCTGGCCTCATTTAGGGAGGGGAGGCTTGAGCAGGGAGGGCACCATTACAGCTGTTCATTATATGCTGTGGAGGAGCAGAGGCTGTGTAGTTCAATGCTTATGGTTTTCGTGTGGGACGAATTTTGGGAGAGGAGATTACACTGATCTAATTAATTACAGATGTAAAAAAAAAAAAGGCAGCAAACATCATTAAAGTGTAATTCCATTAGAGCTCCTCATTCCACCGGTATTCATTAGTGAAAAGAAGTGGTAAATGGGAACCTTGGAGGGAGACGATGTGCCCACACACATACATCCATTTATGCGCATGCATCCAGTCTGAAGTGAGTCTGGTTATGAGCAGAATTTAAATCAGTGTTCTCATGTTTTATGGAGACACAAGGAAAAAGAAACTGAAATTCACAGATGTAATCTCAGATTTGTTTTATTAATTTATTGATTGATTTATTAGAGAAGACATGTCAGGGCCACTGCAGTAATCAATTCAAAGACATATTTTTTGGAAATTTAAAAAAAAAAACAGCCAGGATTACTAGAAAGAAAGGTCACATAGGGTTGCTTCAGCTATCCTTTAACCCCACCACCACCACCTTCCCCAAAGAGAGTGTGGAGTCTGTCGTGTATTTTTTGATTTTTTTTAAGGAACTAGAGTTTGTCACATAAACTCACAAACTCAACACTCCCACTCCACCAAAGTTCCCCATCACTCAAACTGGGGTTTTGTTTTCTTTGTGTTTGCTATCACTTTTAAGTAGCAGTAGGTAAGTTTTTGGAAACAGAATTGGTTATAGTTACAATTGCAGTCATCGTTAGGGTTTGCCACTAAAAACAATTTAAAAATGGAAAGGTTAAGATTAGATTTTAGAGAAGGGTGAGAGGATAACCTCACATGTTAAAAGTCTTAAGCTTGATTTACAATGACTCAGATGACCGGATGCAGTGCGGACGGAGCCTTGATCCATCCCTACCAGCTCTGTTTGTGTTTTGAAGTGGCATGTAGTAAGAACAGGGTTCAAAATACAAGATCACATGGGAATTATGTAAAATAACATGAGATCTCAAGAAAGACCGGAGAAGGACCGATTGCAATCATGCGATAACAACAAGGAAGTATGATGCACTGGCTCCCCGCCTGGATTTTTGTGTTCTAATAATACATAACTAACCTGTTAATTTTAACTGTGTGACGTGTTTGTATGTTATGTCAAAGTTTTTACCTTGTCTGACACAGTGCTGGAGGAGTAGACCTCAGAAAATAATGGCCGATCCTTAAATAGTTTTTAATGAACAAACAGTTATTAAATACATGGCCTTTTCCTTGCGGACTGGACCTGGCATCCCTCGATCCAAATCCGACGAGCTGGATTCGTTCCACAGTGGTCCAAACCAGGTGGGGATTAGGACATTAGAATGGGAACTATTTGCTGCGGGGACCAGATTGCAGCCACAATGGACCAAATCCGGAGTCAAGTCTGAGATGTTTTTAGCAAAGACAAAAGAGAGTATTTTTCTAACCCCAAAAGACAGAGGTCATATTCACTTACTGCCATACATCACTTTCCAATAACTGTTAAAGCCACAGAATGGAAAAAACAAGCACTTGATGCTGAGGATTATTGGTCTCCATGTAAATTTTTTATTTAACTGGCATGCTTGGTGTGTCTTCATGATGATATTAAGTGGAAGATTGAGGCTCTTACCTGTACATCTACTCATCAGCATTTCCCCTAATGTTTCAGATGTTGAAGATGTGCACCTGAACACAACAGATGAAACAGTAAATATTTACAATTATTGTAAATATTTATTTATAGTAAATATCTGAAATATTTGGGGTAGTGGTGGCCTAATGGTTAGGGATGTGGACTGGAGACTATTGCTGATTCAGTCCCAGGACCGGCAGGATCAGATCTGGGTGGGACAGATGACAAAGTAGTGTTTGCCCCACCCTCCTTAACCCCACTGCGGTGCCCTTGAAGAAGGTCCTCAACTCCAACTGCTCCAGTGGAGCTGCTCAGTGGCCACAGGTCAATCTGTGGTTGTACTGGGCCACTTCCTGGTGTGAATATGTAATTCTGTGAATGTGAACAATGCATCCTTGAAAACGAGAGGGTCCCTCTCAATAGGCCTTCCCTGTATAAATAAAGGTTAAATAAAATAAATAAAAACAATCATTTCAAATGCTTCATTGCAAAAATAACAACAATGATCATGTTTACATGTACACTAATAAACCGGTTATGATTGGATTTCTGCCATTATCCGATTATTCAAGTGGCCATGTAAACAGAATAATTTGATAAAGGCCATGTAACCGGGGTCATTAACTCAAGTGGTTTACCCTCCAGTAATGCATATAAATACGAGAAAACTGATTAATGACATTATCAGTTTATTGCCAGTAATCGACTTATTGTGACCATGTATCAGTGACCATGGGTCAGTGATTTAACAACAATCCCAGTGAACCCACTGTAGCAGCATATGAATTGACATGGTTCAGATGACCAACAGACAGACACGACTTAGGATTAACACAATTAACGTACTTTATTTGTTAACGTGAGTGAGTGGATGCGTGAGTGCGATTATGAGGTGTAATGTAGTGTAGTGCAATCCGTGTATTCCCACTGGGCAGGCAGAGCACCGTACAGACTGGCAACCATGAAACAGACACAAGGGCCGTTAGCAACAGTACACCTATGCAGCACGTCTGATGTTACTGGGCTTACTGTCAACAGATGTCGATGAGTCTTCAGGTCGCACTGAAGCTGCAGCCAGGGAGACAGTGTCTGCGGGCTAATCAGTAGGAAAGGGATAAGTCCGCCGCCTGGAGGAAGAAGGAGGTCCGCCGTGGCGGGCTCCGCCTGTGCACAGGGGAAAGGACAGGTTAGAAGCTAAAGAGCTTACTTGGTTGTTGGTCTGGACGAAATCGACCCAGACGACGTTCTGCTGGGCTTGGAAGCCGGAGGCAGGAGAATTCAGTGCAGGGAAGCACAGAGGCAGATAGTGGCGTGATTCACCAAAAGAATCAGACGACTCCGCGCCCAGCACTGGTCCTGATGGGAATAAATAGGCCGCAGGAAATAACCGGCAGGTGTGCACACAGGTGTCGTGATTGGCGGCCATGACAGTACTCCCCCCCTACGGCATGCCTCTCAGTGTGCGTTCCAGCCTACCTGTGACATATTGTTCGGCCCAGGAAACACGCACGCAGGCTCAGACAGATTTGAAAGCTTTATTTGCAGCAATGTTTGTGTGTGGATGCGTGTATGTGAGATATAAGTGTGCTGTGGGTGGAGGATGCAGTCAGGACAGAGCAGTACGCCGTACGGCCAGGCAACCCTATAAGAGAGGAGAGCAGGGATTAGCTGGGCAACCACACGGGAGAGTGAAGATGTACTGTGCTTACTTGTAGCGGCGCGGTGGCTGGCGTGGCAAGTTCTAAGCCTGGGAGACAGCGTCCTGCTGTGCGTCCGGGATGATGCAGCGAGGTAGAGGAGCAGCGTGACGAGGGAGAGAGAGTCCGCCTCCAAGGAATCCACCTGTGCACAGGGGAAGTCTGAACGGGAGAAGGTAAGGCAATAATGACAGCTTACGTGTCAGACGAGTCGTCAGCAGGCCTGATCAGAAGGAAGTTGCTGAGTTGACTACGCAGGAAGACAGACGGCTCCAGGCCACAGCTCAGGGCAGAATGGAATAAATAGCTGCACCTAATGAGGAGCAGGTGTGCGCGCAGCTGAGGTGGAAGCCCATGAGCTGCGGGTGATGACAGTACTCCCCCCCCTACCAGCGCCTCCTGGCGCTGGCTTACCTGGGTGTGTCCGGTGGAACTCCGCAATGAGGTCAGGATCCAACACCCACGAAGAGCGCACCCAGGATCTCCACTCCGGACCATAACCTTCCCAATCCACCAGATATTGCAGCCCACGACCCCGACGCCAGGAGTCCAGGATGGCGGTAACACCCCATGCCGGGTCACCGTCGATCATCCTAGGCGCAGGAGGGGACCTAGGAGGAGGGCAGAGTGAATTGGAAAGGACAGGTTTGATCTTAGAGACGTGGAAAGTGGGACACACACAGAGGGAGGGGGGGAGGGCCAAACGCACAGCCACCGGGTTGATAATCTTGGAGATGGTGAAGGGGCCGAGGAACCTCGGTGCCAACTTCTTCTTCTCACCTTTTAGGCTGATGTCCTGGGAGGAGAGCCAAACCCGCTGACCCACCTGGTAGGCAGGAGCCGGCCTTCTGTGGCGATTGGCGGTGGAGCTGTTGCGCGCCGCTGTGCGTAAAAGCGCGTCTCTGGTCTTGGTCCACATGCTCCGGCAGCGCCTGATGTGCACCTGGATCGAAGGAATGGCCAGCTCACCCTCCTGCTCAGGGAAAACAGGAGGGTCGTACCCCAAGGACGCTCGAAAAGGTGACACCCCAGTAGCAGTGGACCGAGCCGAGTTATGGGCGTATTCCACCCAGGTCAGGTAGGAGCTCCAAGACGAAGGGTTGGACGATGTTACGCAGCGCAGGGCGGCCTCCAACTCCTGGTTCGTGCGCTCGCACTGCCCATTGGACTGGGGGTGATAACCAGAAGAGAGACTGACAGTAGCCCCCAAGGCGCTGCAGAAGCTCCTCCAAACCTGGGAGACAAACTGCGGACCTCGGTCCAAGACCACGTCCAGAGGAATCCCATTCAGCCTGACGACATGCTGGACCAGGGGATCGGCCATCTCACGCGCCGAAGGCAGACCCTGAAGAGGCACAAAATGAGCGGCCTTGGAGAACCTGTCCACAATGGTCAGAAGCGTGTCATAGGTGTTAGAGACAGGAAGTCCGGTGACGAAGTCAAGGGCGATGTGTGACCAGGGCCTGCCCGGAACCGGCAGGGGCTGGAGTAGACCCGCAGGTGGAGAGTTCGGAGTCTTGCCGGTGGCGCACTGGGGACAGGCCCGGACATAGTTGGTAACGTCCTTCTGAAGACCCGGCCACCAAAACGAGCGTTGCAGCCAACTCACCAAGCGGGTGATGCCTGGGTGACAGGAGAGTTTGGAGGTGTGGGCCCAGTGGATCACTTCACCCCGAACCGCCGAAGGAACATACAGCCTCCTCTCTGGCCCCCCGCCGGGATCCGGCTCCGCCTCCTGAGCCTTCAGAATCTTGTCCTTGATGGACCATGCAATCGTCCCCCCGACGCACGAATCGGGCAGGATGGTATGCTCGGACTTCTCTGGACCCTCTGGGGCGAATTGTCTGGACAAGGTGTCGGGCAACCCATTCTTCGAGCCTGGACGGTACGTGATGGTAAAGTTAAAGCGAGTAAAGAATAGGGACCAGCGCACCTGGTGGGCATTCAGGCGCCTCGCTGACCTCAGGTACTCGAGGTTCTTATGGTCCGTCCAGACCACAAAAGGCTGGGCTGCCCCCTCTAACCAGTGACGCCACTCCTGTAGGGCGAGTTTGACCGCGAGGAGCTCCCTGTTGCCGACGTCATAATTTCGCTCTGCCACCGATAGCTTCCTGGAGAAGAAGGCGCAGGGCCGCTTGACACCATCCACCGGTGATCGCTGGGACAGCACCGCTCCCACCCCCGTGTCGGACGCATCGACCTCCACCAGACACTGAAGAGCGGGATCAACCTGGGTCAGGACCCGGGAGGACGAGAACTCCACCTGGAGAGTCTTAAAGGCGGTAGCCGCTTCCTCAGACCACTGAAAAGGCACCTTAGATGACGTGAGGCGGGTCAGGGGGGAGACGATGGCACTGTAGTTGGGGACAAAGCGCCGGTAGAAATTAGGAAACCCGATGAATTGCTGCACCTGCTTCCTTGAGGTCGGCGTGGGCCACTCGACCACCGCTTTAACCTTAGCGGGGTCGGGGAGGATCTGATTGTGGGAGATCACGAACCCCAGGAAGGAGGTGGTCTCGGCGTAGAATTCACACTTCTCTGCCTTAATGAACAAACGATTCTCCAGCAGACGTTGCAGGACCCGCCTCACATGGGCCTGGTGCTCCTCGCGTGATCTGGAGAAGATGAGTATGTCGTCGAGATAGACGAAGACGAAAACTCCCAGGAAGTCCCGCAGAACATCGTTTATAAGGCGCTGGAAGACGGCAGGTGCGTTGGTGAGCCCAAACGGCATCACAAGATACTCGAAGTGGCTGCTGGGTGTCCTAAAGGTCGTCTTCCACTTGTCTCCCTCCCGGATCCTAACAAGATGGTAGGCGCTGCGGAGGTCCAGCTTGGTGAACCAGGTCGCCCCCTGGAGGGAGTGGAAAGCAGTGTCCATGAGCAGCAGGGTGTAGCGGTCCTTAATCGTGATGTCATTTAATGCTCTGAAGTCAATACAGGGACGTAGGGACCCATCCTTCTTACCCACGAAGAAGAAACCCACGCCAAGCGGGGACGAGGAGGGGTGGATGATCCCAGCGCTGAGTGACTCCTTAATGTAAGTATCCATCGCCTCGCGTTCCGGTGCAGAGAGACTGTATAGGTGGCCAGATGGCAGGAGCGCCCCCGGGCGGATGTTAATTGCACAGTCGTAGGGTCGATGCGGTGGAAGGGACAAGGCTCTGGACTTACTGAATGCTGCCCCCAGGTCATGAAACTCCTGCAGAACCAGAGTCAGATCTGGGGGCTCAGAGACTGGGGCCGGCAGAGGGGAAGATGGAGCGCAAGCTGCCGACTGGAGGCAGGTGCCCAGGCAGAAGGTGCTCCAGGACAGGACGCTGCCGGTTCTCCAATCCAGGACAGGGTTATGCAGCCGCAGCCAGGGGTAACCCAGAATGACACGGTCCAACAAGGAGGGCAGGATGTAGAGGGTCAGATCCTCCCGGTGGTTGCCGGAGACGATGATGGGAACTGGCTTAGTGCGGTGTGTAACTGTGCCCAGAGAAGAGCGTGAGAGCATCACCAAGTTCAGGGGGTTAGGCAGCAGTTGGCAGGGTATGCCCAAACGGGTTGCCAGGCTCTTAGAAATAAAATTTTGCTCTGCCCCAGAATCCACCAGTGCGTGAGTGGAATGCCCGGTGGAGTTGTGGCAGAAACGTATGGGCAATGTGCAAGAAGATAGGGTATTGGATCGGTTAGAGTCCCCCTATTGTGACTCGCGGACTTCCCTGTTCGGCTTCACCGGGCACAGCTCCACGGGATGCTGGTCATCTCCGCAGTACATGCAGAGACCCCGTTCCCGCCGGCGTTGTCTCTCCGCTAGAGGGAGCCTAGTGCGCCCGATGGCCATGTCCTCTGGCTCGTCGGTGGACTCCGGAGCTGGTAACGCCAGGGGGCGCGACTGAGCTGGGCGGAGGGAAGCTCCGCACGAGCGGCTGACAGACTTCCGCTCCGCAGCCTGCTCGCGTAGCCTGTTGTCCAGGCTAATTGTGAGTGAGATCAGCTCAGAGAGTCGCCCTGGGAGATCCCGACCAGCTAGTTCATCCCTCAGACCTGAATTAAGGCTACGGAGGAAAATGCTGCAGGGAGAAGCCTCTCCCCAGCCCACCTCCTCCGCTACCACCCGGAAGTCGACCGCATATTCCGCCGCGGACTGGGCTCCCTGTTGGAGACTGAGGAGCCGGTCCGCGAGGACGCTGTCGAGTCGGGAATGATCAAAGACTTCTAGGAAGTCCCGCATGAACCGGTCATACGAGAGGTTTGCGTAGCTGTGCTTCGTCATTACAGCGTAAGCCCAAGCTAACGCTTGCCCCTCGAGAAGGTTAGCCATGTACCCGATTCGGCTATGGTCTGAGGGAAAATCCCCGGGAACGCGCAGAAACACCAACTCACACTGCAGGATAAACCCCTTTGCTCCACCGAGTTTCCCGTTGAAGCGAGCAGGAGTTGGGATAGGTGTGAGACGGGTAGGCGCTCCCGAGCTAGGCTGGCCAGCCGTGGAGGCACCCGGAGCCGCACCACCAAGAGGACCCGGAGGGAAAGCCCGCGGAGAGTCCAGGTGGTCCAACCGATTAGTAATTGAGGTAAGTTGGCTCAAAATCACCTGCTGCTGATGAGCTATCATATCTACCCGAGCCTCGAGGGTGGAAAAATGGCGTGCGAGCCCGCTGTCCGCTGGGCCGCTTTGCTGGAGCCGTACTGACATATTGTTCGGCCCAGGAAACACGCATGCAGGCTCAGACAGATTTGAAAGCTTTATTTGCAGCAATGTTTGTGTGTGGATGCGTGTATGTGAGATATGAGTGTGATGTGGGTGGAGGATGCAGTCAGGACAGAGCAGCACGCCATACGGCCAGGCAACCCTATAAGAGAGGAGAGCAGGGATTAGCTGGGCAACCACATGGGAGAGTGAAGATGTACTGTGCTTACTTGTAGCGGCGCGGTGGCTGGCATGGCAAGTTCCAAGCCTGGGAGACAGCGTCCTGCTGTGCGTCCGGGATGATGCAGCAAGGTAGAGGAGCAGCGTGACGAGGGAGAGAGAGTCTGCCGCCAAGGAATCCACCTGTGCACAGGGGAAGTCTGAACGGGAGAAGGTAAGGCAATAATGACAGCTTATGTGTCAGACGAGTCGTCAGCAGGCCTGATCAGAAGGAAGTTGCTGAGTTGACTACGCAGGGAGACAGACGGCTCCAGGCCGCAGCTCAGGGCAGAATGGAATAAATAGCTGCGCCTAACGAGGAGCAGGTGTGCGCGCAGCTGAGGTGGAAGCTCGTGAGCTGCGGGTGATGACAACCTGGGTGCGTCCGATGGAAGTCCCTGATGAGCTGCTTGTCGAGCATGAGGGCGGGACGCACCCAGGACCTCCACTCCAGCCCGTAGCCCTCCCAGTCCACCAGATACTGCAAGCCACGCCTCCGGCAGCGGACGTCCAGGATGGACAAGACAGGCCACGCCGGATTGCCATCGATCACCCTCGGTGGAGGTGGAGACCTGGGAGGGGGACACAGTGGGCTGGAGGAGACAGGCTTAATCTGAGAGACATGGAAAGTTGGACAGATGCGGAGGGAGGGGGGGAGAGTTAGACGCACAGACACTGGGTTAATAATATGACATATAGGGTACAGGCCAATGAACCGCTGGGCGGTCTTCTTACGCTCTGCCTTCAGGTTGATGTTCTCAGTAGAGAGCCATACCTGCTGACCCACCTGATAAGCTGGGCCCGGAACCCTGTGCTGATTCACCACTGCAGCGTTGCGCTCTGCCGTCCGTTGCAGTGCCTTCCTGGCTGCCTTCCAAAGCCGCCGACAGCGTCTTAGATGGGCCTGAACCGACGGGATGGCAATGTCCCCCTCCTCTTCAGGGAACAGCGGGGGGTTGTAACCCAACGACGCCTTGAAGGGGGACATTCCGGTGGCAGTGGACACCGCTGTGTTATGAGTATATTCAATCCAAGGGAGGTGTGTGCTCCATGATGATGGATTGGCAGCAGTGACACACTGCAGCGCTGCCTCCACCTCCTGGTTGGCTCGTTCACATTACCCATTGGATTGCGGGTGATAGCCGGAGGACAAGCTCGCCGTAGCCCCTATCGGCCTCCGTCGGCCTATGATGACCATGGAAGAGAATCCTAGATGTCTACTCTGCTGGAACAGCACCGCCTGTGGCTGAACAGGCCAATGCGCGAATGGCAGTCCCTGTCACACAGGTCGCACTTGTAGATGGTCTCCGTGCTGCTGGGTCTGTGTCAGTTCTTCCTGCGGGTCCTTCTTTCATCTGCTGCAGCAGTCAGTTTCTCTTCACCTGCCTTGAGCTGTCTGGTCAGGGTGCCTCTCCATTTGGAGCAGTCCGTTGCGAGGTCCTCCCAGCACTCTGTGTTGATCTCCAGGGCCTTCATATCTCTCTTGCAGACGTCTCTGAAGCGCAGCTGTGGGTGGCCAGCGTCTCTCCTGCCAGTCGCCAGTTCTCTGTAGAGGACGTCTTTGGGGATTCTGCCATCCTCCATACGGTGAACATGGCCTAGCCAGCGGAGCCTGCACTGCCTGAGTAGAGTGAACATGGAGGGAAGGCCGGTGCGGGACAGGACTTCTGTGTTGGACACTTTGTCCTGCCAGGATATGTCCAGGATGCGGCGAATGCAGCGCAAGTGGAAGGAATTCAGTCTCTTTTCCTGCCGGGCGTATGCTGTCCACATCTCACTCCCATAGAGCAGTGTGCTGATGATGCAGGCGTTGTACACTGCCATCTTCGTCTTGACAGTTTGTTTGGGATTCTCCCACACTCGTGTGGTGAGGCGAGCGAGTGTGGAGGTTGATTTTCCAATCCTCTTGTTGATCTCTGTATCAAGGGAGAGGTTGTTGCTGATTGTGGACCCCAGGTACGTGAACTGATTCACGACCTCCAGCTTGTAGTCATCGATGGTGATGGTTGGTGGTGCTTCCGTGCCTTGTGCCAAGACGTTAGTCTTCTTCAGGCTGATGGTAAGCCCGAAGTCCATGCATGCCTGGGAGAAGCGGTCCATCAGGGTCTGAAGCTCCTGCTGTGTGTGGCTTGTGACTGCAGCGTCATCTGCGAACAGCAAATCTCTGATTAGAGCCTCACGTACTTTGGTTCTGGCTTTCAGGCGGGCGAGGTTGAAAAGCCTGCCGTCAGATCTTGTATGCAGATAGATTCCCTCTGTTGCTGTGCTGAAGGCATGCCTCAGGAGCAAAGCAAAGAAAATCCCAAAGAGGGTTGGCGCAAGTACACAGCCCTGTTTCACTCCACTGTGTATATTGAATGGCTCTGAGAAGTTGCCGTCGTACTGCACCATTCCCTGCATGTTGGTGTGAAACGATTCGATGAGGCTTTGCAACTCTGGTGGGCATCCTATCTTTGGCAGGATCTTGAAAAGGCCCTCTCTGCTGACCAGATTGAACGCTTTGGTGAGGTCGATGAGGGCAACGTACAGGGGCATGTTCTGTTCTCTGCATTTCTCCTGGAGTTGGCGGATGGAGAATATCATGTCCACCGTCGATCGCCCAGTGCGGAAGCCACACTGAGACTCGGGGTAGACACGTTCGGCAAGCTTCTGTAGACGAACGAGGACAACTCGTGCGGAGACTTTGCCAACAATGCTGAGGAGGAAGATGCCCCTGTAGTTGTTGCAGTCGCTTCTCTCCCCTTTGTTTTTGTAGAGGGTGATGATCTTGGCGTCCCTCATGTCCTGTGGTACAGCATCTTCCTTCCAGCACTGGTAGAGGACGTCATGCAATGGCAGCAGTAGGGCGGTCTTGCAGTGCTTGATCAGGTCGGGGGGTATGCCATCATTGCCGGGTGCCTTGCCAGCGGCCAAACTATCAATGGCCTTGCTGAGTTCGTCGATGGTTGGCTTGGCGTCAAGTTCATCAATGGATGGCAGGCAATCAATGGCATCAAGGGCTGACGGTGTCACGGTGTTCTTTCTGGAATAGAGGTCGGAGTAGTGCTCCACTAATCTCTCCATCTGCTTGTTCTTTTCTGTGATCATCTCCCAGTGTCGGATTTGAGGGGGGCTGTCTTGCTCTGAGCCGGACCAAGTGCTTTCTTGTTGCCGTCGTACATACCACGGATGTTCCCTGTTATGGCAGCGGTTTGAATGTCTTGGCTGAGCTGAGTCCAGTACTCGTTGGCACAGTGCCGAGCAGTCTGCTGAACTTTGCTTCTCGCAGCCCTGAGAATCTGGAGATTCTTCTCGTTTGGGTACTTCTTGTACTCAGCAAGTGCTGAGCGCTTGGCTTCAATGACGGGGGTCATCACGGTCAACTTGGCATCAAACCAGTCCTGTGACTTCGAGGTCTTCCTCCCAAAGGTAGCCAAGGCTGTGCGGTGGATGGTGTTTCGCAGCTCTTCCCACTTCTGCTTTGCAGACTCTCCTTCTTGTGGTTCACCAAGTTCCTTCACAAAGGTGGAGGCAAACTGCTCAACAAGTTCTGGTTGGGCCATCTTGCTGGTGTCAATCCGTGCCTTTCCAGGCTGTCTGGTACAGTGGAATTTCTTCAGCTGCAGCTTGACCTTGCAACACACCAATGAATGGTCTGTGTCACAATCTGCACTCTGGAACAAGCGGGTGATTAGCACGTTCTTCAGTGAGGTGCGCCTGGTCAGGATCAAATCCAGCTGGTGCCAATGCTTTGAGCATGGATGTCGCCAGGAAACCGTGTGTTGGGGCTTGGTCTTGAAGAACAAGTTTGTGATGCACAGATTATGATGTGTGCAGAACTCGAGCAGCCACTGTCCGTTGTTGTTCATTCTGCCCATGCCAAATGGTCCAAGACAGGAGGGCCAGGAGTTGTGGTCAGCACCCACTCTGGCATTGAAGTCTCCAAGGAGAATGAGTTGTTCAGAGTTGGGGATGATCCTGACAGTTGTTGCGAGATTCTCGTAGAACTCGTCTTTTGCCTCTGGTGTGGCTGTCAGTGTTGGGGCATACACACTGACGAGGGTGACTGGGCCTTGAGTGGTGTTAAGGCGGAGGGTGAGGAGTCGTGCAGAGCCATTGCTGCCCGGTTCCACCATCTTCAGCAAGGTGTTCTTCACTGCGAAGCCCACTCCGTGTTCCCTGTGTTCGTCACTGCCCTCTCCCTGCCAGTAGAACGTGTAGTCCTTCTCTCTCAGTGTGCCTGCGTCAGCCAACCGTGTTTCCTGGAGAGTGGCAATATCCACTTCCAGTCTCTTCAGCTCATTATTGATGAGGGCAGTCTTCCTGATGTCGCTGATGTCCTTGAGGTTAGCAGCAAGTCCTGTCATCATAGTGCGGACGTTCCAAGTTCTCAGTTTTAGAGTTGGTCTCTTTTGTTTTGTTGTCTTGCCTGGTGCGAAGGTTCTCAGCCTGCCGTTCAGACTTCACCTCATCCCCATGCACCCAATGAGGAAAGCAGGCTGTGGTGGGACAACACCTTATTGGCTGGGGGCTGCCCAGCTTGAGGCGGGCGGTAGCTGTCCAGTGAGATCAGATGATCCCTCCCACCGTCGGGAACAACCCCTGGCACCACGCTCTACGCCAATTGAGTGGTGGCTTATAACCGGTAACTGTCATTCCCCGTGTTTTGTCTACGCCAAAGGCAAAGCTGGAGTGTCCTCTCCAGTGACGGTGTTCTACCTTCCAGCGTTGGGCGTTGGTAGGATTCAAGCCTGGGCAGGAAGATATGGAGGACAAGAAGTTGCCCATACAGCATGTCCCCCCTCTCCACGTCACTGATGAATCCAAAGGAACAGCAGGGCTGCTACAGTTTGGCACCAGCATCGTCGCAGGAGTTGCCAGAACGATTTTGAGCACAACAGAGAACTGCCTTAGGGACTCCGACTCTGGATTTTTCCTCAGGGCTGACTCCCGAAGCCTTTCCCATGACCGGGTATGCCGCAAGGCAGCGGAGGTTTGAAATCAGGGTTTACCTTCCCGCCTTAGGGCCGTAGCCCCTAAGGCGGTGCAAAAGGCCTTCCAATCTTTGGAGATAAACTGGGGCCCTCAGTCTGACACTATATCCTGAGGGACGCCATGCAGCCGAATAACATGCTGAACCAGCAGATCCGCTGTCTCCTTGGCAGACGGTAACCCCCGCAGAGGGATGAAATGAGCCGTCATAGAAAATCTGTCCACCAGCGTGAGGATGGTGGTGAAGTTGTTGAATGTGGGGAGGTCTGTGACAAAATCCAACGCCACGTGGAACCATGGTCTACCCGGGATAGGGAGGGGGTGGAGCAGCCCAGCCAGCGGAGATGAAGTTGTCTTCCCAGTAGCACACTCCGGAAAGGCGTGGATGTATTCCCCCATGTCCTTCTGGAGGGATGGCCACCAAAATGACCTTTGTAGGAGCGCCACCGTGCACGCCCTACCAGAATGGCAGGCAAATTTGGAGGTATGCCCCCACTGGATGACCTCCCCTCGGACCACTGTGGGAACAAATAATTTGCCCGCTGGACCCCCCCCCCCCCCAGGTCGCCTTCGTTACTGCGCACCCTTATAACCTTACCCCGGGTACCCCAAGCGAGGGCGCCCACGACACATGCTGGAGGGAGGATGGGGTGCTCGGCCTTCTCTGCTGTCTCTGGGGCAAACTGACGGGACAGGGCATCGGGCTTGGTGTTCTTTGACCCAGGGCAGTAGGTGATAGTAAAGTTGAACCGTCCAAAAAACAGTGACCAGCGGGCCTGTCGGGTGTTCAGCCTCTTGGCTGTCCGAAGGTACTCCAGGTTCTTGTGGTCGGTCCAGACAATGAATGGCTGCAACGCTCCTTCCAACCAATGCCTCCACTCCTCCAAGGCCAATTTTACTGCCAACAGCTCCCTATCCACGATGTCGTAATTTTGTTCTGCTGGGGACAGGCTGCGGAAGAAGTAGGCGCAGGGGCGGATCTTACCGTCTGCCGGAGAGCACTGGGACAGCACAGCCCCCACCCCAGAATCCGAGGCGTCCACCTCCACCAGGCACTGAAGGGTGGGATCCACCTGCATCAGGATAGGTGAAGATGAAAATCTAACCTTCAACTCTGAGAACGCAGCTTCCGCTTCTTCCGTCCAGCGAAAGGGAACCTTAGTGGAGGTCAAGTTGGTGAGGGGGAGGGCGATGCGGCTGTAGTCCTTAATGAACCGGCGGTAGAAGTTCGCGAAGCCCAAAAACTGCAGCAGCTGTTTCCTTGATGCGGGGATGGGCCAGTCCACCACCGCCTTCACCTTTACTGGGTCTGGGATGATCTCCTTTGGGGCAATAATAAAGCCGAGGAAAGAGGTCCTGGAGATTTGGAACTCACATTTCTCTGCCTTGACGTAGAGTTTGTTCTCCAGCAGCAGCTGCAAGACTCGCCTGATGTGCACGCGATGCTCCTCCGTGGACTGGGAAAAGATTAAAATGTCATCAAGGTAGACAAACACAAAGGTGCCCAGAAAATCTCTCAAAACATCATTAATAAGACGTTGGAAGACGGCCGGAGCATTGGTCAGCCCGAACGGCATGACCAGATATTCAAAGTGCCCACTAGGGGTCCTAAAGGCCGTCTTCCACTCATCCCCCTCACGTATCCGCACCAGGTGATAGGCATTGCGCAGGTCTAATTTGGTGAAGCAGCAAGCCCCCCGGAGGGAATCAAGTGCAGAATTAAGGAGGGGGAGAGTATACTTATCCTTGATAGTGATGTTGTTAAGTTCTCTGAAGTTGATACAGGGCCTGAGGGAGCCGTCCTTCTTCCCCACGAAGAAAAACCCCACCCCCACCGCCGAAGATGAAGGTCTAATGATACCTGAACTGAGGGACTCCTTAATATAAGAGTCGATGGCCGCGCGCTCCGGAGCAGACAGGTTGTAAAGTCTGCTAGATGGCAGAGGAGCTCCGGCCCGCAGATTAATAGCACAATCATACGGTTGGTGAGGGGGGAGGGAAAGGGCTTGGGATTTACTAAAGACGGCCCCAAGGTCATGGTACTCCGGAGGCACTTTTGACAGATCCGGGGGAGGAGAGGCGGGGACATCCAAAGGTGTGGCAGGCGAGCATGCAGCAGACTGCAGACAGGCACTTAGGCAGAAAGGGCCCCACGACACGATATTTCCCGAACGCCAGTCAATGGTAGGGTGGTGCAGAGGCACCCAAGGGTAGCTCAGAATGACCAGGGACGATAACACCGGTAGGACAAATAAATTTAGCTCCTCCCGATGATTGCCCGAAATGATGACTGGCACCGAGGCGACCCGATGAGTGACAGTAGCCAACGCCGCCTTAGACAGGGCAATAATTTTAAGGGGAGCTTTCAACGGCTGCATAGGTAGACCCAGACGGGTTGCCAGACTCCTAGAAATGAAGCTCTGCTCGGCCCCTGAGTCAATGAGTACATGTGTATTATGTTCTTTGTGACCAAAGCAAAACCAAATAGGAATGAGAAAGCGGGTGAGGGGATTGCTATCTTTTACATCCGTGAGGCCCCCTACTTTGATGCACGGACTTCCCCTTTTTGGCCGCCTAGGACAAGAATTCAGGTCATGCTCCTTGCTCCCGCAATAGACACACAACCCCAACTCACAGCGGCGCTGCCTCTCCTCAGCAGAAAGTCTCGACCCACCCACTGTCATAGGTTCTTGGTCCTCAGAGAGTTCAGTAGACGGGAGGGCCAGTAGGGGGGGCTGGAGAGCTCGGCATGGCCTATTCTCTGTACGGCCAGAAGTCCTACGTTCCACCACTCGTTCCCTCAGACGGTTGTCAAGGCTAATGGCCAGAGAGATACACTCATGCAGCATGGAGGGTTTCTCCAGGCGGGCCAGCTCATCCCGCAGGCTAGGGCTCAAACTCCTCAGGAATATACTACTCAAGGAGGCGTCTTCCCACCCAACCTCCGTAGCTACGACCCGGAAGTCAACAGCGTAATCGGCGACTGCCCTTGACCCCTGCCGAAGGTTTAACAGACGAAAGGTAAGAACATCTTTCTGGTTCGAGTGACTAAACACTTCCTTGAATTTCTGAGTAAATTGAACATATGTCATAGATGCATAATCAGCCCTAGCCATAACCGCATAAGCCCACGCTAAAGCCCGCCCCTCTAACAGATTGATCATATAGCCATTGCAGCTCTGGTCAGTGGAAAAATCCCCGGAAACCCGTTGGAACACAATTTCACACTGCATGAGAAACCCCCTGGCTTCTCACAATACCCCTCTAAACCGGGCGGGAGTAGGGACGGGAGTGAGCCGACTAGCGGAACCTGTAGAGTGAGGGCTAGGCGAAGAGCTAGTGGTAGCACTAGCGGTAGAACTAGCAGGAGCTGAGGAGCTAGCTGGTGCTGTGGAAAACCCCTGTGGGTTAGTTAAATGATCTAACCTTTCGGTGATGCGAGTTAGCTGGGTTAACATCACTTGTTGCTGGTACGCTAATTGGTCTACCCAAGCCTCGAGATGGTTGATGCGGCGCATGAGTGCGCTGTCTGCCGGGTCACTTTGGCGGAGTCGTACTGACATGGTTCAGGTGACCAACAGACAGACACGACTTAGGATTAACACAATTAACATACTTTATTTGTTAACGTGAGTGAGTGGATGCGTGAGTGCGATTATGAGGTGTAATGTAGTGTAGTGCAATCCGCGTATTCCCGCTGGGCCGGCAGAGCACCGTACAGACTGGCAACCATGAAACAGAGACAACGGCCGTTAGCAACAGTACACCTATGCAGCACGTCTGATGTTACTGGGCTTACTGTCAACAGATGTCGATGAGTCTTCAGGTCGCACTGAAGCTGCAGCCAGGGAGAGAGTGTCTGCGGGCTAATCAGTAGGAAAGGGATAAGTCCGCCACCTGGAGGGAGAAGGAGGTCCGCCGTGGCGGGCTCTGCCTGTGCACAGGGAAAAGGACAGGTTAGAAGCTAAAGAGCTTACTTGGTTGTTGGTCCGGGCGAAATCGACCCGGATGACGTTCTGCTGGGCTTGGAAGCCGGAGGCAGGAGAATTCAGTGCAGGGAAGCACAGAGGCAGATAGTGGCGTGATTCACCAAAGGAATCAGACGACTCCGCGCCCAGCACTGGTCCTGATGGGAATAAATAGGCCGCAGGAAATAACCGGCAGGTGCGCACACAGGTGCCATGATTGGCGGCCATGACATGAACTGCTTGCCTACCAGCTTACATCACGTGCTGTGCAGAGCAGAAGAACAACTAATGTGTTCATCTGCAGTCAGTCAGCACAGTTGGAGTTGCCTGAAAGTGGGAATATTCTCCAGCAGACACCCAGTCTGGACCAACACAGGAATCTTGGGTCTCCTGATGTCTCAGACAATAATAGACATGGAACCCTTCCAGTATTCTCAGGTTGTTTTGAAGAACTTCCAGTTCATGATACTACAGTGATGTGTGTATTTTCTTGCCATGTAGGAGTTGCAATGTTTACTTCCCACAAAATATGAATTTATTTCACCACTATTCTAACGATGAATGTGCTGCCTTCACCCTTTCACTTCCTCCCCCAGGGAATTGTCTTATGTAGTTATGGACAATGAATGATTCTATCAAAATAGGAAAAAACAAAAGCAACACAGCAAAAAAACAAGTTTGTGACCAGAAACTGAACTGTCAAAATAACAGTTACTACTAGTACACTACTCACAAAAAGTTAGGGCTATTTGGCTTCTGGGTGAAATTTATGGAAAATGTTAAAAGTTCATGCTACAGTGATATTATATCATGAAAGTAGGGCATTTAAGTAGAAGCATGCAATGGTGATTTCCTCATCTCAAACAATTTATTGAAACAAAAGCCAACAACACCGGTGGGTATACCACAACAATATCTCAAAGACTTGTCATGTGCCCTTGAGCGTCAATTACAGCTTGACAACGACGTCTCATGCTGTTCACAAGTCGACTTACTGTCTGCTGAGGCATGGCATTCCACTCTTCTTGAAGGGTAGCCCTCAGGTCATTGAGGTTGTGGGGTGCAAGGTTACAAGCCTCTACACGGTGACTCAGCTGATCCCATATGTTTTCTATGGGATTCAGGTCTGGAAAAAGTGCAGGCCACTCCATTTGAGGTGCCCCAGCCTCCAGCAGCCATTCCCTAATGATGCAACCTCAATGAGCTGCAGCATTGTCATCCATTAAGATGAAATTAGGCCTGTGTTGTTCATGGAGGTGCACAATGACTTCTTCTTCTACTTCTTCTTTTACATTTGATTGTTGGTTGGCAACCAGCTTACAGGTGCATTACCACCACGTACTTCACGTACTTCATGATATATCATCACTCTCTCTCGGGACACAATGACTGCATTAATGATGTTATTCAGGTAGTATCGGCTTGTCACTGTACCATTCAGAAGGTGTAGGGCAGTTCTGTATTGAATAGACACACCTGCCCAGACTATAACACTACCACCACCAAAGGCTTGTCTGGTGACAACAGTGGCTGATGCATAGCGTTCTTCTTGATGTCTCCAGCATTGCTGGTAGCCATCATTTCTGCTCAACATGAATCAACTTTCATCAGAGAACAGCACTGAGGCCCACTGGTCCCTTGTCCAGCGTAAATGCTCCCTGGCCCGCAAGACGATGATGCCTGTGCCTGGTGTTGTGGTCAGGTTGTCTTGCACACAGACCACGCTGATTTAAACAGTGTAATCTGATGTAAGCAGTGCCAATCTCTTCACCATTCACACACACATTCACACCTAGGGCCACTTTAGAGTCTCCAATTAACCTAACTTGCATGTTTTTGGCCTGTGGGAGGAAACTGGAATACCCGGGGTAAACCCAGGCAGACACGGGGACAACATGTAAACTCCATACAGAGGGGTGACTGATGATCAGGGGGTGGGATCGAACCCACAATGGACAGGTGTGGAATCAATCCCATGACCTCCTTGCCATGCTGCCACAGTGCTAACCAATGCTCCACCGAGCTGCCCTCAAATATTTTGAGTTAACATTTACAAGTAATTATTGAATATTACCCTGATGTCTTCCCAAGCTGCATGTCATTTTCTAAACCAATCAAAAAATTCCTGACAAATTCCTGGTTGGTTATGACAGGTTTTTGAAAGTAAAGGACCCAAAGGCAGATGCAAAGGGAGACCAAAGCCTATGATCCAGGTAGGGAGGCATGGTCTGAGAGGTACAGCGAACATAAAAAGTCTACAGACCCCTGTTAAAATGCCAGGTTTTTATGATGTAAAAAAATGTGACCAAGATAAATCATTTCAAAACTTTTTCACCATTAATTACTAACTAACTAACTAACCTGCACTTATATAGCGCTTTTCTAGTCACAAAGACCACTCAAAGCGCTTTCATTAATACTAACCCTCTATTCTAAGGGCCTATAGGAAACAGATATCTAGGGACAATTTAGAACAGCCAATTAACCTAACATGCATGTTTTTGGCATGTGGGAGGAAACCGGAGAAATCCCGGAGTAAACCCACGCAACACGGGGAGAACATGCAAACTCCACACAGATCACTGTTGGTCGGGGGCTGGGATCGAACCCACGATCCCACGATCCCCACAATCCCCCGGCCAAGGGTAAACTGTGCTGCCGCAGTGCTAACCACTGCGCCACCGTGCAGTTAATATGACCTATAACCTGTACAACCCAACTGAAAAACAAACAAATCTTTTAAGGGGAAAAATAAAAAATAAAAAACTTACAATGACCTGGTTGCATAAATATGCACACCCTCTTATAATTGGGGATGTGGCTGTGTTCAGAATTAACCAATCACATTCAAACTCATGTTAACCTCTTGCACTCTGGTGTACTGCGGGCGGGCATGTCTCTGCGTCCTAGAGCGCACGAGGGCGCACGAGAGCGCTGCGTCCTAGAGCGCACTGAAAAAAAAAGCTGCATTTCCGTTCTTCCACTACAGACACAGCCGCGAACAGATTAGATATGATTGACCTCTCATTCGATTAATAAGAGCCTTGAATTGGGTTTCTGAAACCTTGAAGAACCAATGACTGAAAACCTAGCAAGAAGGACCGGCCTACCAACGGCTGCGAATGCAGCGAGCCAATTGAAGCACAGAAGTTCGAAAGCTGTTTTGTGTAAGGCTGGGTGAAGAGAGACTGACTGCTGCAGCAGACAAAAAAAGGACCCGCAGGAAGAACTGCCACAGACCCAGCAGCACGGAGACCACCCACAAGTGCGACCTGTGTGACAGGGACTGCCATTCGCGCATCGGCCTGTTCAGCCACAGGCGGTGCTGTCCCAGCAGAGTAGACGTTTAGGATTCTCTTCCATGGTCATCATAGAACGACGGAGGCTGACGACGAAGGCTGGGTGACACACACGCGTTCGCCAGTCTTTTTTAATTACTACTGTTATTTGTTTTGAAAAATCGTTCGCCAAAACTGCAATCATGGAAGCGCAAAACCGCAATAATGGAATTATGTTTTGACCGGGTCGTGAGACCAGAACCACGAGTCCATAACAAGCAGACCAGCGTCGCGTTCGTCTGACAATGAGGAAGAGAAGTTCGCCAGCTACGCTGCTGTTGTGAACAGGCAAGTGTTATAAGCTAAATTATTCTTTATTCCTGAAAATTGTAATCAAAAATGACTTTTCACCGATCGGTAAATTACAGCTGTGCGTCGTAGACCGCGGCGCACCGTGACCGCGGCGGAACGGGCGATGTCTGTCCTCTGTAGCGGTGGGGGGACACCCCCCACACACACACACACACACAGAGCCCTGAGTGTCACCTTTCATTAGAGCCCAAGATCAAGCTTCTATATTGAATCATTCAAAAGTTACAGACATTTTTCCAAACTGTGCCATTTGGCACAATTTGGCACAGTTCAAAAACGCCTGGGAACAACCTGAGAACAAAGCTGTGTAATATATTCATTTTTTGTGGTATTGTTACAAAATTTTGACCTCAGCTGGATAACACTTGGTTCTTCTGTTGCATTTTCCAGCCCGGATCTGAAGCTGTGTGTTATTTGCAAGCATTTGTATCCAAAAAAAACACCCAGGCGAAATATATTTTCTTCAAGTTCACTATGTTTAGATGACTGTTACTCAGTGGCCGGAGCACTTAGAGAGATTATGACTGTTTTGCCAAAAAATTCAAAGTGTTTTCTTTTAAATGAGACCAACCCCATGAAGATGATGCAAAGGGTTGAAGAACAGCTTTTGATTTACTTTGGGCACGTTATTTTTTGGCGGTTTTAGGGAAATTGACCAGAGTGCAAGGGGTTAAATGGGAGTCAGCACACAGCTGCCACCATTTAACGTGCCTCTGATTAACCCCAAATAAAGTTCAGCTGTTCGAGTAGGCTTTTCCTGACATTTTCAAAGTCACATCTTATAGTACAAGCCATGATCCGCAGAGAGCTTCCAGTGCATCAGAGGGATCTCACTGCTCAAAGGTATCAGTCAGGAGAAGGGTACAAAAGAATTTCCAAGGCATAAAATATACCATGGAACACAATGAAGACAGTCATCATCGAGTGGAGAAAATATGGCACAACAGTGACATTACCAAGAACTGGATGTCCCCCCAAAATTGATGAAAAGACAAGAAAACTAGTCAGGGAGCCTGCCAAGAGGCCAACAGCAACATTGAAGGAGCTGCAGGAATTTCTGGCAAGTACTGGCTCTTTAGTACATGTGACAACAATCTTCCATCTTCTTCATATGTCTGTGCTATGGAGTAGGGTGGCAAGATGGAAGCCTTATCTTATGAAGAAAAACATCAAAGCCCAGCTACATTTTGCAAAAACACATTTGAAATCTCTCAAACGCATGTGGAAAAATGTGTTATGGTCCGATGAAACCAAGGTTGAACTTTTTGGCCATAATTCCAAAAGGTATACTTGGCGCAAACACAACACTGCTCATCACCAAAAGAACACCATACCTCCAGTGAAGCATGGTGGTGGCAGCATCATGGTTTGGGGCTGTTTTCTCAGCTTTAACTAGGGCCTTATTCAAGGTGGAAGGAATTATGAACAGTTCCAAATATCAGTCAGTGTTGGCACAAAACCTTCAGGCTTCTGCTGGAAGATGAAGATGAAGAGGAACTTCATCTTTCAGCACGACAATGACCCAAAGTACACATCCAAATCAACAAAAGAAAGGCTTCACCAGAAGAAGATTAATGTTTTGGAATGGCCCAGCCAGAGTCCAGACCTGAATCCGATCGAACATGTGGGGTGATTGGAAGAGGGCTGTGCACAGGAGATGCCCTCGCAATCTGACAGATTTGGAACATTTTTGCAAAGAAGAGTGGGCAAATACTGCCACATCAAGATGTGCCATGTTGATAGACTCCTATCCAAAAAGACTGAATGCTGTAATAAAAGCAAAAGGAGCTGCAGCAAAGTATTAACCCTCTGAGTGTGTGAATTTGCATGCCCCTAGTGGCAAAGCGTGGTGCTGCGCCCGTTATCTCACTTTAACATGATCAGCTCCATTCAGGATTTGTACTGATTTGTACTTATCTGCCAGTTTCAGAAGGTGGCAGACATCCGTTGGGGGACTCAATGGATGACACGTAATGCATCAAAGAAGAACTCCTCATTTCCTTTTCCTGTTTTTAGCATTTTAGCCCAGAAAGTTAATATGGCTGTGATCGGTCATCGTCACCGTCACTTTGTCGGCTTTGTATGTGGAAAATAGCTGCAGGATACAAGCGAAATTTATGTGGGGTAATCATAAGACTTTGTAGATGTGGTAGAGACCGTAAATGACCAACAGGATGCAAAATAATGGCCACGATGGATGAAAATGCAGCGACCACGCCAGCCAGCCAGCCCCCCTTTGTCAAAAGTGAGGAATTTCTTTGTTTTTTAATGTACTGATTTCTTTTTCATATACTTTAAAGATAAGATGATGAGGTACCTCTGTACCAAAAAAAAACTGTGTCAAAAGACTGAACCATTCTTTGTGTAAATAGATCCAAAGTCCAGTTTTGACTAAGTTATGGAATTTAAAGAGGTGCCATGACATTGTGCAAATTAGATGCATAAATTTATTCCCATCTGAAACTTTGGATCATAATCTACAGTACATCTTTCTAATTGACAGTAAGCCATTATCTCTTACCACTTTCAAGTTATAGCCTTGGAAATCTGAACTATTTTATTGACAAAAAATATTTACCACTCTTGACCACTAGGGGTTATGTCACAATTTGGTGACAGACACACTTAAAGGTTAATTTAAAGGTGTGCATATTTATGCAATCAGGTTATTGTAAGTTTTTTTTATTTTTCCCCTTAAAAGGTTTGTCTTTCAATTGGGTTGTACAGGTTATAGGTCACATTAATGGTGGAAAAAGTTTTGAAATTATTCATCTTGGTCTCATTTTTTTTACATCACAAAAACCTGGCATTTGAACAGGGGTTTGTAGACTTTTTATATCTACTGTAGGTGTCCAGAGAGAGTTCCTGTCTTGGTGGTTAATAGTTTCCAATAAGATTGTTTAGGTTTAGAGATTAGAAAGAGTTCTTGAACTCTTAGAAAGAGTTGTTGCTATGCAATTATTTGACCACCTGCAGGGAAATGGTTTATTTGAGGAGTTTCAATCTGGGTTTAGAATCCATCATAGCACTGAAACAGCCTTAGTGAAGGTCACTAACGACCTCCTCATTGCATCTGATAATGGACTAGTTTCTGTACTTGTCCTTTTAGATCTTAGTGCAGCTTTTGATACTATTGATCATAATATTCTACTTGATAGATTAGAACACTATGTTGGACTTAATGGAACTTCGTTGCAGTGGTTTAGATCTTATTTATCTGATAGGTTCCAGTTTGTTCATGTAAATGATGAGTTTTCTCTCAGCTCAAAGCTTAGTCATGGAGTTCCAGAGGGATCTGTGCTTGGCCCTACTCTTTTTAGTTTATATATGCTTCCGTTAGGCAACATTATTAGAAAGCACTGTATACATTTTCACTGTTATGCAGATGACACACAATTATACCTGTCAATGAAGCCAGATGATACTAATCAATTAGCCAAGTTAGAAGCCTGTCTTAAGGAAATCAAAGTTTGGATGACTTGTAATTTCCTGCTATTAAATTCAGATAAGACTGAAGTCATTCTTGTTGGTCCAAAAAACCTTAGAAATTCCTTTCCAAATCAAACTTTCAGTTTGGATGCAGTTACTCTTTCTCTTAATAGCTCTGTGAGGAACCTTGGAGTTATTTTTGATCAGGATTTGTCCTTCAATTCACATATTAAATTTGTTTCTAAGACTGCCTTCTATCATTTGCGTAATATTGCCAAGATTAGGAGCATCTTGTCTCAGAGTGATGCTGAGAAGCTGATCCACGCTTTTGTTAGCTCGAGATTAGATTATTGTAATTCTTTATTATCAGGTTGTCCTAAAACATCTTTAAAAAGTCTTCAGCTGATCCAAAATGCTGCAGCAAGAGTTTTAACAGGTACTAGAAAGAGAGATCATATCTCTCCGGTTCTGGCCTCCCTTCATTGGCTTCCCATAGAGTTTAGAATTAAGTTTAAAATCCTTCTTCTTACTTACAAAGCTCTAAACAATCAGGCTCCTTTTTATTTAAAAGATCTGATACTACCGTATCATCCTAACAGAGCACTACGCTCCCAAAATGCAGGTTTACTTGTAATACCTAGAATCTCCAAAAGTACAATGGGAGGCAGAGCCTTCAGTTATCAAGCTCCTCTCCTGTGGAATCAGCTGCCAATCTGGATTCGGGAGTCAGACTCGATCTCTGTTTTTAAGAATAGGGCTAAAACCTACCTTTTTGATATAGCCTACAATTAGGGAGGGATCATGTGTTTTCTGAACCCTCCCTTAGTTATGCTGCTAATAGGTTTAGTCAGCCGGGGGACCTCCAGTAATGCACTGGGCCTCACTCCTTTCCTCACTCTCTATGAAATTTTTTTTTTTTTGCTGGTCATTAACATTTGTTTGTTCTCTCCCATAGATTGAGTCCCCATCGTGCTGTTTGCTCTCTACATGTCTGTTCTTTTCTTCTTCTCTATCCCCTCACCCCCCAGCCAGTCGCAGCAGATGACTGCCCCTCCCTGAGCCTGGTTCTGCTGGAGGTTTCTTCCTGTTAAAAGGGAGTTTTTCCTCTCCACCGTCGCCAAGTGCTTGCTCACAGGGGATCGCCTGATTGCTGGGGTCTTTCTGCAACTGTGGGGGTCCTCCCTACAGTTGATAGTGCTATGAGATGACTGTTGTTGTGAAATGGCGCTATATAAATAAAGTTGAATTGAATTGAATTGAATTGAATTGGAGTTTAGAGTATCCAGGCAGGGGAGCATGAGGAGCAGGGAGACACCTGGAGGTGAGCAGACCACTGGGGTGAGCACACAGAAGGGTCAATTGGCAGGAGCCAAAAGGAGGGCCAGAGAACTGTTGAGTCATCACATTTCCACACCAAGGTCCCTCTGCTTAAATAGTGGTGTGGACAATCAGTAGAAGGTGGGTAATGAGAACCAGCTGCAGGTAATCAGGGATAGAGTTAGCAGATGAGTGTGTGTGTGTGTGTGTGTGTGTGTGTGTGTGTGTGTGTGTGTGTGTGTGTGTGTGTGTGTGTGTGTGTGTGCGTGTGTGTGTGTGCGTGCACCGGAAGGCGAATTACAGAGCTGCGTGGAGGAATCGGATCAGACCTAAATGAAACAGTCATTGTCGCCCCCGACAGACTGCTATGATGATGATGATGATGATGATGATGATGATGGTGTGTGTGTGTGTGGGAGTGTGCTCCCCCGAGATCCATAACAGGCTACAACATTTTCTTTAAATGGACTGGTGGGGGTTTTAATCCAAGCCGGGACAAGAACTCTGATGGCTTCACAGCCTTGTAAATATCTTTGGGTAGAGTAAAGTCTTATGAGAGGAAACCGTGTCAACTCTGATGAGCAGAAGCCAAATGCAGTCATTAGATTGGACTACATCTGGAAGGTAGAAACGGTGATCCTATCACCTTAACAGCCCATGAACTTCACACCCACTGCCCAACCTTGTACTCTGGAAAGGTTACCTCGGAATAACCCCTACCATAAACTTTTTCAGAATTAAATAGGCAAATAATTAGAGTGAAGGTTAAGCTCATAGTGCATAGCTTTAATGAATTAAATTTATCTTGTATGTAGATTCAGCAAATCAAAAACAACAGATAATATTTCTTATGTAATCAATCAACAAAAGGCCTAAGTTCACAGTGTATCTGAGTGGACCACTCAAGTATCATCTGTTTGGGTAATAACACTCATGTCCAGTTGTCTTTCACTGTGGTGGCAGAGAGGTTGCAAGGGTTCCTGTCTGATCCACCAGCCTGCCTCTCTCTTCTCGATGATTGAGCACCTCCCGCGGCAGCTGCATCACCACTTGCAGCCAATCAGTGGGGCAGTATAAGTGGGACGCTTTCCCACTACTCTGTCTGGTCGTGTCTGAGCAACACCCCTCTGTGTCCTGCCTGTGCCTAATCTGAATTAAACTTGTGTATTATTCTGCCGTGTTCTGACCTTTGCCTGTCCCTAGACCCTGTGCCTGCCTGTTGTTTGGATTTGTCTGCAAGTTCTAACCTATTCTGCCGTGTTCTGACCCATGCCCACTCTGGAAACTGCCTCACGGACTAAACTTGAATTTTCTAAGACTGTGCACATCTTCATCTTCCCACGTAAATTGACTTACCAACGTTTATCATTATAATCACCACCACCCTTTTCCCAGCACTAAGGTCTGGCCAGCTTTTCCCCTTTGCTCACTCACCTGCACTGAAGGACTCCTCTCCGGACTTCCACCATCATCAGGATCTGTTGTGTATCCCTGCTGCTCTCACCAGAGGAAACCTGTAAGTATATGAACAATATTAATCTCCCTGTCACTATTCCATATACTCACAGTTGTCTCTGCTCTCTTCCCTGCAGGGTTGCCAGATCCTCATCACAATTTGCAATATTTCTAACAGTACTGTCAATAAAGCCTTATAACATTGTCTTCTGTGTCTGCTCCTGAGTTTAAGTGTTACACCATGTCAGAGGTCAACACGAAGAGAAGGTGATGTGCAAAGTCTCCTACAGAATCAAAAGCCCCATTAGCTAATCTATGGGATTATCTAATCTGTGACTGATCTGCTCCAAATTGCATACTATTTTGGTTAGGTCACACTGGATTGTACTCATTCAGGTGCCTGTCTGTTCCCATGGGGGGATTCTGAAAAGGTCATGATGAGACAAGTCCTCCACGTCAGGTATATTGCTTCTGTGGAGTTGACTTATATCTCATCAGACTTTTATCACTTAATCCATCTACTTGACCTTTGGTGGAGTCTCCAAAACTATTTCTTTTAACAGATTTTGCACTGAGTCCCGTCAGATCCCTGAGGACAGCGCAAGCCTTTTCTGAATGATTAATGCACCGCTTTGTTCTACTTGAAAAAGCTTTTCTTACAAGCTCCATTCAACTAGAGATCATTGGAGGGGAGAGACACAGACAATACCAGAGGAATAAATAACATTCTTACCCCATAGTCATATCTCACTGGCTATTGAGAGTAAAAAAAGAGAGTCTTTCAGGGTATGATTCATTACTCAGAGAGTGGAATTCAAATTGCCTGCAAGGTACTTTTATTTACTTCAGTATGGTGAATTTCAAAGAAAGCACCAACAAACCGGATTCTTTCCACCTTTGTCTTTCTTTATACATCAATCAGACTAGTGATCACGAGCTTCTAGGTGTCACAGAGAAAGCAGAAATTGTATAAATGTATATAAAAGCAGCAGTAGCAATGCACAGTCTGAATACAAATGGCACCATAGAGTGACAATGCCCTTCCTAATTCCACCCTTTGTCATAGCCCATTATGTATCCAATCTGTGGTGATGGAGCCGGGCTGCCACTCCTCACGTCCATCTGGTCAAGTGTTGATTGTGTGAGGAATGAGGCTGTCCAAGTGGGAGCAGACACCAAGTGCAAATGGAGGAGAATGAGGAGGAGGAATCTCAGACAGTGACACCATAGTTGAGGGACCCAAATGTGAAAATTTCAATTCCTCAGAAGTGTTTGTGCCGCATTTATGCCAATGCCACACTTCAGCCAAAAGAGAGTGAAAGGGGGAATATAATAAAGAGCCCCCCACCCCCCGCTTAATACATCCTCAAGGAGAACAAAAGGTCAGAGTGTAGCTTGGATTTGGTTTGTGTAGATGTCTTGCTCCAGGATTACAGTAGCAAGATGCTGGGCCTTCACCCAAGAACATTCTTGCATTATAAAGGCATCAGCACACTGCAAATGAGGCGATTGTGGGATATCAAACACTGTCTAAGGGGCCCATCATACAGAATTCATTCTCAGAATGTCCTCGCCCATCTTAAGAAATTGATAGAACAGGGTGAAAAAAGGCAATTTGTGGCAAAGAAATGCCTTGAATACAGCACTACTTGGTTGTTACACAGTTCAAGACAAGTCCATCTGGCTTTTATCCCAACTGTAGACAGTTCTTATGACTTGAAAAATGAGGAAAAGTAGTTGTCTGTTTCATTTCTCATTTGCTTCTAATCAGTTATTGACAAGTTCAACACAGTCCTTACACAGTTAAAACCTGTTCCTGACTGGTTTCACTCCGTTCTAAATCGTTGTTACACAGTTCCTAACTTGACATTCTTGATCAAGCCAGTTCTTACTTAGTCCATCATGTTATCACTGCATCCTCACTGAGTCTCTAGTACATTAAAATGGATATCTCCATTGTGTTCTAGCCAAACGGTGTCACATCTTATCAGCTGTCATTCCCATTCGCTGCTTCAAACTGTACACATAACAACTGCTTCTACTATTTTCATATAATCATTTTCATTATCATAACTAACGGATGGCAAGTAGAAGTTTTACTCAGAGAGACTTTTATTTAACTACAACCTCCTCCAAAAAATATAGATATATTTGCTTTATTAAAATTTAAATAATGTTGTAGTCATAAATAAATAACCTGTGTACACTACAGGCAATAAAAAAAAATCTGACTTACTCACAGCTGGTTAGAATATTTGATAAGGAGTCTTCAGTCATAACTTTTAGAAAAGGATTAGCCTAGAGCATCTGCCTCCAGGTTCAAGTCCTGGCCGGGTCATGCCAAAGACCACATAAAAATGGAACCTCCTGCTGTCCAGCTTGGTGCTCAGCAAAAATGGAATGGAGGAGGGAAATGTAGGTGGCAGTGGCTCAGGAAGTAGAGCAGGTTGTCTAATAACTGGAGGGTTGGCGGTTCGAATCCTGCTCTCCCCAGACATCCTGCTGTCGTGTCCCTGGGCAAGACACTTTACCCACCTTGCCTCCAGTGTCCATGACACTGGGCATGAATGTGTATAAATGTTTGGTAGTGGTCGGAGAGGCCATTGGTGCGGATTGGCAGCCACATTTCTGTCAGTCTGCCCCAGGGTAGCTGTGGCTACGGCAGTAGCTTACCACTACTATTGTCTGTGGAGTGAATTAATAATGTATCCATTGTAAAGCATCTTTGAGTGCCTGTAAGTTTAAAGGTAAAAGTATAAGGGAGACGGAACACATAAAAACAATTTGAGTACAATTTCATAATCCCATTTAAGGGAGTAAATAATTGTAAATAATATGTAACTGTAAATAATGAAAAAAAAAGTTAATATGTTGTGCTTGTCAGGATCGGGACATTGGCTGTGCCATGTCCTCACTGTGAGTTATGTTTTGGGGCTTTTGTTTTGGTTGGGACATGAGCACAGCTCGTGTTCTTACCTTTTATTGTTTTATAGACTCTCTTTATTATTTTAATGGTTATTATGTTTCATATTGTTACCTCCGCCAGGCCGAAAAGGCCAGGAGGAGGTTATGTTTTTGCCGGGGTTTGTCTGTGTGTTTGTTTGTCTGTCTGTCTGTCTGTCTGTTGGTTAGCAAGATAACTCAAAAAGTCTTGGACGGATTTCCATGAAACTTTCAGGCGTTGTTGGAAATGGTACAAGGAAGAACTGATTAAATTTTGGGGATGATCTGGATCACCGTCTGGATACAGGAATTTTTTATAGCATTCTTTAACACTGTGACATACGGCTATTTTCAACATGTGCGCAGGCGCAATGGAGGGCGCTGGTCATCGTGTCTGACCAACATAAACTCCGCCTTCTTCAACGTTTTAGGCACAAAAGCACGCAGAAAACACCGTGCCTGTGTTTGCGCGACGCTGCAAAAGCTGAGACGGGCAGTTGTCCGCCGCCGGATTATTTGGCAGAAATTCCCCGGGCAGCCATAGGCGCTGCGCAAAAACGAGCTGCTCGGCAGTGTGCTGTGTGCCTGTGTTTGCGCAACGCTACAAAAGCTCAGACGGCCAGCTGTCCGCCGCTGGATTATTTGGCAGAAATTCCCCGGTCAGCCATAGTAGCTCCGCAAAAAGAAGCTCTCTGCCGGGGAATTTTCCAAATCATCTTTGGCCGCGGAGCGCAACCCCAATAAAGATAAAGATTACATGTACCACGAAGGTCGACTGCAAGCAAGATGTTTGTGTCTGTGAACATTCCGTCTTTTGGCGAGTTGATACGTAACGATGTTTACAGTTTGATGAGAAGGTTGCTGCCATGTAACAATCATCTGCAATTGTCAACTCGTTACTCACACTTCAGCATTTGGAAGTGGTGGCGTTCCATTTTATACTGAGTCCAATATTGTATGTTATTGTTGTTACAAGACCGCCGACTGTCTGCTGATCTGTATATACTTTTATTTGTTTATTTATTTATTTTCTACTTCTTTTAGTTCTGCATTTAATATGAACACTGAGTTTGAAATAAACATTTGATTTTTGAATAAAACCCACGCCAACCCGTCTACCTAATTGGCATCCGTCAGTGAAGCCCTCAGTGCTGCTTTCAGTGATCTAAAACGCTCACATAACCCATTGGCCTGTGGGTTGTATGCAGTTGTGTCAGGACGTCTTTTGTTTTTTCTTTTGAATTCTTGGATGGAACATGGGTGGCCAATATAAGCTGCGGATTCAGCCATCACATATTTCGGATAACTTATGTTGAACTGTATAATCAGAGGAGCTATTGTCTAATTTGACCTTGTTGGATTTTATTACCCCCTTTGTTATATTATTCACTTTCTTTTAACCTGTACTCTTAATCTATTCGAAATAAAGATTAATTCATCCATTCATTCAATTGCAACGCCCCCAGCCTGGGAGTTTGCAGATGCAGGACATGGACACAACACCAACACTTCAGTTTATTACCTCCGCCAAGGAGGTAATGCTTTTACTACTGAACCACTAATCCTATCATTGTGAATCCAATTGCTACTCAGATGTTTTCATGGTCAAGGAATCTGACAACGTACACACAAACACTGTATGGGGGGAATTGTGGCGCTTGGCGGAGGTCTGCGCTCTCCGAGTGCTTTTCTAGTTATTCCTGTCATGGTCTGGGTTTGGGCTTTTGTTTTGACAGCGTCTTTTGTTTGTTTTCGGTTTTTCATAGATCTTCCTTTGTTGTTAATTATTCACGGCTGTTTTTGATTTCTTGATTATTGATTGTTCATGGGTGTTCTTGATGTTTGTTGTTTTATTTATAGAGGTTGTGCACTGCCTTCGGCATGCCGATCTTCACGTTAACTCGCACTCTCTCATGTCCTGTATCTATGTAGCTTTCATTTTTGCTCACATTTGAAAGTTCTGTTTCAGTTAATAAATCATGTCTAAAAATCAGTCTGCACGTGAGTCTTATCCTTTGCCCCAGAGAAGCAGCCATGACAGTGTTGCATTTTGCTGGTTCTCTTTTGTTGGTTCTCACCATTTTTCAATCACATTCAAAGTGTGGCAATTCCATTTGCAGTACACCCTCACTCAGTTTTTTTTTTTTTTTTGTTTTTTTTTGTTTTTTTATAGATGGGATAGTTGGGAGAAATGTTTAAACTAGGGATGAGCAATGCCAGCATTTTTCCTTTCGATACAACACCATTAATTTATGGGACTTTTTCTTCAATAACAATACCGATACTTTTTGCCCAAAATCACGATTGCAGTTTCATTAACTACTTTATTGCAAGGGCAATACGAAATATGAATAAAACTCATGAACATAAACACTTGAAAGCAATACTTCTAAAATGATAATAAAATAAAACAATAAGCAAAGTAAATACAAATAAAATGATTTTTTTCAATTATAATAAAAATAATTAAGACTTAAAATGAATGCAAAATTAATTCAGTTTCTCATTTTGGTGAAGATTCTCATCTGGATTCAAGCATTTTTTACTTCTGAAATGCTTCACCATTCATCCAACTTCTATGGTAATTCATAGTTTTAAGATGACGTCACACGGCTGCCAGTCGCTATATGGGCGGCCATATTGGGAAGGAAGCTGCAGGGGGTGATTCTATTTCTTTAAAGATGAAAATTATGTAAATATAATGCAGTACTGTGGAATAATTGGTTGTACAAACACTGGTCGGAAGGAGAAAGTGTTTTTTATCGATTACCTGCAATTATTTTGAACCAAGGTGAGTCAACTCAGAAACTATCAAAGAAATGGAGAAGAATTTGGCTTTCTCCTGTTAGAGAGTAGAGCTGACGTGGATCCTTCCTTGTATTCCAACTTGCGGGTGCTCTGACCATTTTGTAATAGGTTTGTAGAAGCAATTGACTAATAATATTGTTGAAGAGTCTGTGATGCTCTGTGGACATTTTCACAGATTCATAAGCTCCCTGTTCTGATCTGCTCAGCTGCTGCCAGCAGCACACACACACACACACACACACACACACACACAAAGCTAAACAAACATACTTGTTTGTTCCTATCGCGGATCTGTCCGAGCCAACTTAAGTGCCACACTTTCAAGCTACAGGATATTATGAAGATCCAAATCACTATTTAGACCTCCTTGCCAATTTCTTACCTTTGACTACAGTCTGTAAAATCAGCTGTGTCCACACAGGCAAGACAGAACATGTCTCCTTATACTCAGCTATGCAGATGCTTCTAATCATTCCGGCTGATTAGACCTCCGTACGGACCACACCTGGATACTGCTCACCTCCTGTTTCCTTTCTGATGAACGAAGGCTCCAAAGAGTAGAAAAACAACACAACTTTATTCTTGAGGCTGCTGGCAGGAAAGCAGCAAATCCGGGACACTCCATGCTGGAACAAGCTAGCTGCTAAAGCTAACCTTAGCTGAAGTTAAGGCTTTTCAAGAACAACGCTGAGATCCAGACTTCACCATCATTCAAGAGTGTGACTCGCTTGGGAAGTCTTAACTCTTCGAGCAACAACTGAAGAAAATGATGGAGTAGCAACACAAGGTTTGCTGTTCTGATACACAAGGTTTGCTGTTCTGAAATGTCAGAACACCTGCTAATTAGCCTGTGGCTTTGAGGATTATTACAAGTAGCTGGGAGTCTTAAAATCAACTGCTTATTGTTATCAATGAGGGATAACAATTAGACACCAAGGCAACGATGTCTAACGTCATCTGAAAGCACCTGGACAGGTGAGTGTGCTGAATGAAGCCAGCCTTCAGCTAATGCTAGATCAAATTAGAGCACATATCAAAAAACTGAGAGCAAAACCAGAGAAAAGCAAACAGGAGAAATTAAGTTGGGGGATCTGTGAATAATTTATGGGCTGATGTGGATAAACATGCATGATAAGTGTTATGAAGATCAAGAAATATATTTAGCTTTGTACATGTATAGGTCATGCAAGCCCACGTCTCTGTGTCTTTTGACCAGTTTTGCTTTGGAATGAGATAGGGGGCCTGCTTCTCAATTAAATCTAATTTGACGTAATACCACTATCTGTCATTATCAAGAGTTTCATAATAAAATTTGGATATTTTCATTTTTTTTGTTCTATTTTACTGCACGATTATCTCCCCCCCCCCAAAAAAAAAAATGGCCGGTGATCCCGCCGGAAGTCACGTGATTGAAAACTATGAATACGAAGAGCATATATGTATTTTTTTTTCACAATGCAACATGTTTTTAATTTTATTATTTATTTTATTTTTACACTATTATTTTACAAACTTAAATAGTGCTTATTTTGTTTATTTTTCAAATTTTATGCTGCTTGGTATCACCATAGAATTTGGATGGATGGTGTAACATTACAGAAGTACTTCTGCCGCCCTCGACACTGCCGAGCTCACTCTGCATTCAAGTGAGTGCTTGTGGCGCAATGAGTCTTCAGCTCTGACGTCTGGTAGGCTGCCATAATCATGTGACATGGCAGACCATTTCTAAAATATACATGGACTGAGTTTTCACCAGTATTCATACAAATTTAATGCCCAATACTCTCAGAAATGAAAACAAATTGCATGTTTTATATTACGGTGGTATTGCGATATTTAAAAAGTATCGACTCCAAAGTATCAACCAGCTGGCATCAAAGTATCGATACTTGAATATTGATACGCCCATCCCTATTTTAAACATGCTCAAAGTTCTGGAGCACCCTTCCCGTCCATGTCCATCCATGGGGTTGTTACTCAGATCATAATAAGTGTCAACAACGTCCATTCAGTTCCCACTCAGTTTTACCCCATTCTGTCAAATTTTTCAGAACCTACTGAGAACTACCTCAGTGTGATGGCCACCTAAGACCTGCTTCCTCAGTACCTTTCTAGTGTCCAACAACCTTTCCTGCTTAAAGCATCCCTTAGTGCAGAGGAGGAAAAATGTATAACTTAACTGATGTTAACAGAAGGAATAATAAGATAACAAAAGATAAGAAAATTCTTTTTTAGTCTGACAATGGGGAAATTTACAGTGAATTTACAGTGAAATTTACATGATTGATGATTTTCTAGTAGCTTCTGGTTATACTGATCACCCAAAGCGGAAACTGCCAACTACATTTAGCCAGTGTTTTATTGTATGCATCAATGCATTTTTTAAAATCTTTTTTAGCTCCTATTTGGTAACTTTAAAGGCATAATATATTGCAGTAATATTACAATAAAATCAGTAATAAAAGTCATTAAAGCAATCTTGAAATTTTCAATTACCTGGTTTTCATTGAGTGCCATATAAAGGACTACTGGAGAGATAGCCACCCATGGTGAATTTGGAAACACCCGTTAACCTAAAAATATGTTTTTGGACTGTAAGAGGAAACCCATGCATGTGCAGAGACAACATGCAAACACCACACAAAAAGCAATCCATGATACTGGAACCAGGTCTAAAAAGGTGAATATATTGATACAGTTAGACAGAAGCTGTTGTTCAATTCTAAATAAATTTTGACATTTTACTATGCATTTCCTAATTAAATTTTTTGTCAAACCAAAATGTTCCAAATATGTTCTCCATCCATCCATCCATCTTCTACCGCTTTTCCGGAGGTCCGGGTCGCGGAGGCAGCAGTTCAAGCAGAGAAGCCCAGACTTCCCTCTCCCCAGCCACCTGCTCCAGCTCTTCAGAGGGGATACCAAGGCGTTCCCAGACCAGCTGGGAGACATAGTCTCTCCACCGAGTCCTGGGTCTGCCCCGGGGTCTCCTCCCAGTGGGACGTGCCTGAAACACCTCAAGTGGGAGGCGTCCA
The DNA here is from genome assembly GCA_020510985.1 of Pholidichthys leucotaenia. Classification (NCBI taxonomy): domain Eukaryota; kingdom Metazoa; phylum Chordata; class Actinopteri; order Cichliformes; family Pholidichthyidae; genus Pholidichthys; species Pholidichthys leucotaenia. Next base: position 43,644,556 of record CM035842.1, read on the forward strand.
GGAGGCATCCTAATCAGATGCCCATACCACCTCAACTGACTCCTTTCAATGTGGAGGAGCAGCGGTTCTACTCTGAGCCTCTCCCGGATAACTGAGCTCCTCACCCTATCTCTGAGGGTGAGTCCAGCAATCCTACGGAGAAAGCTCATTTCAGCCGCTTGTATCTGCGATCTCGTTCTTTCGGTCATTACCCAAAGCTCGTGACCATAGGTGAGAGTAGGAACATAGATTGACTGGTAAATCGACAGCTTTGCCTTAGAACTAAGCTCCCTCTTCACCACAACAGACCGGTACAACGTCCGCATCACTGCAGATGCTGCTCCAATCCGTCTGTCGATCTCTCGCTCCATTTTCCCCTCACTCGTGAACAAGACCCCAAGATACTTAAACTCCTCCACTTGGGGCAGTAGCCTGTCCCCAACCCGGAGAGGACAATCCACCTTTTTCCGGCTGAGGACCATGGACTCGGACTTGGAGGTGCTGATTCTCATTCCAGCCGCTTCACACTCAGCGGCAAACCGTCCCAGCAAGAGCTGTAGGTCATTGCTGGATGAAGCCAACAGGACAACATCATCTGCAAACAACAGAGATGAGATCCTGTGGTCACCAAGCATGACACCCTCCATTCCCTGGCTGCGCCTAGAAATCCTGTCCATAAAAATTATGAACAGGATCGGTGACAAAGGGCAGCCCTGGCGGAGTCCAACTCTCACTGGGAATGACTCCGACCGAGAGTTGGCAATACGAACCAAACTCTCACAACGGTCGTACAGAGACCAAATAGCTCGTAACAACAAGCCCGATACCCCATACTCCCGAAGCACCCCCCACAAAAATCCACGAGGGACGCGGTCAAACGCCTTCTCCAAGTCCACAAAACACACGTAAACTGGTTGGGCAAACTCCCACGAACCCTCAAGAATTCTCGAGAGGGTAAAGAGCTGGTCCGATGTGCCACGGCCAGGACGAAAACCACATTGCTCCTCCTGAATCCGAGGTTTGAACGATCCCTGAACGATCCCTCATGGATCGTCACCTTATCGTGGTGGGGGGGTTTGCGTGCCCCAGTGATCCCAGGAGCTATGTTGTCTGGGGCAATTTGCCTCTGATAGGGTCTCCCAAGACAAACTGGTCCTGGGTGAAGGGCCAGACTAAGAACGATCCAACAGACTCTCATGATAAATTGTATATCAAGGATTCAGTGTACCCCGCCCAGTATGGGGTTACCGGGGCCCCACCCTGGAGCCAGGCCTGGGGGAGGGGCTCGAAGGCTAGCGTCTGGTGGCCGGGTTTCCACCCATGGGACCCGGCCGGGCTCAGCCCGAAGGAGTTACATGGGTCCACCCTCCAGTGGGTTCGCCACCTGCAGGAGGGATCATGGGGGTCCGGTGCTATGTGGATTAGGTGGCGGTCAAAGGCGGAGACCTTGGCGGACTGATCCAAATATGTTCTCTTGATGGAGAAACAAAGAGCAGCACTATGCCAAGCTTTGCAAGTTAAAAAGTGATTTGCTTCTATACCTTCACACTTGGACCAATTAACCTTTCCTTTAAATACAATTATCCATGTATACAAACAAATCTGAGGCTAAATGGGCACCGCACAATGACATAAAAAAAAAATCTAATTAAATGTTTCACAATGGGGAGCTCTGGGCTGTGAGGTGATGGTGCCAATGTTATGTCTATAAATAACGGAGTTGGAGTCAGTCTTCATGCAGCATAGAACTCTCCTTTATTATATCAAACTTGTGTATTTATACACAGTGGGCCGAGCCCGCCTGACGTCACCCTGTTGGTGGGCACGGCATCACATACACACACATTCCCATACACAACATTCTTCTCCCCTTTAGAAAAATGCAAAGCTACACACACCATTGAAAACCTTCCAAATTTAGAACCTGAATCATGCACTAAGAACATGGGGACTAGTGAACTGCAATAACACAACCTATCACATTCACAAAAAGAATAACTAAAATGGACCATGTCTCTTTAAAATGTATAAAATAATCCTATATTATTCACATTCTCACCCACATGCACACCAGCAAATCGACATATACAAAATACACACACACAGACATGCTTGCTTGCGGTTGTCCATCGAGTCCGATGATGACGTCCACTTCTATCGGTGAGTCCTTTGATGGCTGTGTAGTCCTATCCTGGACCCACATGTCCTGTTGCAGGTAGGGCATATAAAAGTTGTAGTAGTGGCAGCAAGGGCTGCAGGTGCATTCCTCCTCAGTCTTCTCTCCTGTCTCCTGGCTGTCCTGTCCTCCTCCATCATACGGGTCCCCACAGGGCACTGCTGTCGCCAGGTGTTCCGGTCAGCAGCAGCCTCCTCCAGAGCCTCAGGTCTGATCCTGCACTTCTTTAAGGCCATCTTTAGCTGGTCCTTGTAGCGCTTCTTCTGCCCTCCAGCAGAGCATCGACCATGGTGTAGCTGGCCATATAACACTCTGCAAGGCAACCGGTTTGGGGGCATCCTCACCACATGTCCCAGCCAGCGTAGCTGGTGCTGGGTGATCATTGCCTCAATACTCCTACAGCTGGTCTTAAAGAGTATCTCAGAATACACAGACATACACACACACACACACACACACACACACACATATATATATATATATATATATATATATATATATATATATATATATATATATATATATATATATATATATATATATATATATATATATATACTGTATATGGTCTTATTGTACAATAAGACCAATGATTTATAGTCCAAGAAGTGTCTTGTCTTCCCCAGTATGCCTATACATTTTGCTAATCAGTCACATCCGGGCCAAATTAGCAAAATGTATAGGCATACTGGGGAAGACAAGACACATCTTGGACTACAAATCATTGGTCTTATTGTACAATTCACTGTTTTTACCTTATCTTAACTACTGTGTAGAAGTCTGGGGAAACACCTACAAAACCAACCTACAGTCAATATGCACATTACAAAAAAGAGCTATAAGGATAATAAACAATGCAGGATATAGAGACCATACCAATTCGTTGTTCTTAAAGTCACATGTCATAAAGTTCATCGATTTAGTTAAATTTAAGACAGCACAAGTAATGTACAGGGCAATTAATAATCAACTACCAACTAATATACAAAAAATATTTAAAAAAAAGAGACAATGATCATAATTTGAGGGGAGACTTAAACTTTACAAAACCCAAGATACGTACTACCAAGAAAAGTATGTGCATATCTGTCTGTGGGGTGGATTTGTGGAACAGTCTAGAGCCGGAACTGAAACTATGTACAAACAGAAATCAATTCAAAAAGAGGTATAAGCATCATTTGCTGAAAGGGTATATGTTAGAAGGGTAGTAGTTATATGTACGATTCATTATGTTCACTCTGGGATATTATGGGACACTATGGAATGGTGGGTAGGACAGCACTGTGTATATCTGTGTTGTTTGAGGCTGGTTTTGTTGCATGACATCATTGTTGCACGGTGGCGCAGTGGTTAGCACTGCGGCAGCACAGTTTACCCTTGGCCGGGGGATTGTGGGGATCGTGGGATCGTAGGTTCAATCCCAGCCCCCGACCAACAGTGATCTGTGTGGAGTTTGCATGTTCTCCCCGTGTTGTGTGGGTTTACTCCGGGATTTCTCCGGTTTCCTCCCACATGCCAAAAACATGCATGTTAGGTTAATTGGCTGTTCTAAAATTGTCCCTAGATATTTGTTTCCTATAGGCCCTTAGAATAGAGGGTTAGTATTAATGAAAGCGCTTTGAGTGGTCTTTGTGACTAGAAAAGCGCTATATAAGTGCAGGTTAGTTAGTTAGTAATTGTATGTTAGAATGGATGGGTGTTAATGTTGATTTGTAAAAAATACAGTAAATTGTTTACTTGGGGTCTTAAAGGTGGTAATTTGTATAAAATTCACATGGGTGTATCTATGGAAAAGAGGAGATGGAATTAATAAGTGTTCACTTCTTCCTTCTCCCTTTCGAACAGTGTATAATGTTACTTTATTGCATTTGCCATTTGCTTGTATTTGTTATATTTTTGTGTTCGAAATAAACTATCTATCTATCTATCTATCTATCTATCGATCTATCTATCTATCTATCTATCTATCTATCTATCTATCTATCTGTATATATATATATATATCGCATATACGGTATATATATATATGCCCTGGGCCTCCATGGCGGAGGTCCAGGGCAGCCCCATGGCATCCGCACACCTGGCCGCTGTCCACCCCCTGGGTCAAAGCCCCCCTCCCTGGCGAAAATGTCTTTTCCCGCCATAAGGCGCTCCTTCCCTCTCAGCTCGCCATGCCAGTTTCCCGTGCGTTGTCTCTTCACGCCCGCAGAACTGTTCCCGACTGCCATCCTCACTGTCATCATGGCCCCAGACACTCCGGCTCCCAGTGGCCACACTTTGGGAAGAACCGAAGCTCGTTCGTCGGTGTAGCTCGCTGCCTCGGTCGTCTCGCCGTACCACCCAGCGCCCTCGTCCAAGGTGCATGGAGCTCCAGTACTGAGACACTGCTCGACCCCCGTAGCGCACGACTTCTGTTGCTGCTCACTTTTGGGGTTCACCACATCGCCCTCAATGGCTTCGTTCTCCAACCCAGGCACCTCGCCGCTGCTTTCAGCCCCCTTGTTCCAGGCTTTCCGCTGCACTTGCTCCGTGCCCGGTCGTAGCTGCTCACCCTCAAGGCTCTCAGCCTCCATGGACCTGCTCTCCCACTGCTTAGCCTCCCACTGCTTAGCTTCTAGCAGTGGGGCTGACTCCTGTTGCTCTCCCTCTCCGCTGTCCTCGCACACCGCACCGTCCAACCCATCAGCGCCATGGTCCTGTGCCAAGTTGAGCTTCATGGCTGGCCCGCTGTCTTCAGTGACCGGGGACTCTTCTACTCATGGTCCCAGTTCTGCCTCGAGGTCCAGCTTGCCACTCGCTGCCAGGTTTTGGCGATGTCTGCCACTGTAGTATTCTCTGGGCCCCTCCCCAATCTGACCAGTGATGACATGTTTAGTCGCTCGTCATCCTTGAACCACTGGCTGTCTGTGTGGTGTCCTAAAAATGACGTGGGCTACATTGACAATTGGAGCTCTTTTTGGGGAAAACCTGGTCTTATGAGACGAGACAGCATTCATCCCACTTTGGATGGTGCTTCTCATTTATCTAACAATCTGGCATCTTTTTTATCCAAATTTCCAAAACCTTGACTACTCAGAGTTGGGACCAGGAAGCAGAGTCGCAGTCTTACACGCCTCTCTGCAGCTCCTCTTCATCCGCCACCCCTCAACTTAGCCCCTGTCTTCCCCATCAGAGAATTGTTGTCTGCTCCCTCCAAAGTAAATAAAAATATAATATATAAGCATTCCAAAGTGATTAAGCAAAATATTGGTAAAACTCAAATTAAACATAAAGCCTCTAAATTGAATGATTTGGTCTCTGTTCCTCCTCATAATTTAAAAATTAAATGTGGTTTATTAAATGTTAGGTCTCTAACTCCCAAGTCTCTGTTAGTCCATGATCTGTTAATTGATCATCAGATTGATTTAATTTCCCTTACAGAGACTTGGTTAGGGCAAGAGGATTATGTTGGTTTAAATGAATCAACTCCCTCTGGTTATTTAAACTGTCAAAATCCCAGAAGAAACTGTCAAAATCCCAGAAGTTCTGGTCATGGAGGAGGAGTAGCAACAATTTACCATTCCAAATTACTAGTTAATGTAAAGCAAAAAACATGTTATAATTCCTTTGAGGGCCTGGTCCTCAGTATTGGGCACTTTAGCAATTTTAGGTTAAACCCAATTTTATTTGCCATAGTTTATTGTCCCCCATCAACCTACTCAGAATTTGTATCCGAATTTGCTGATTTCTTAGCTGATTTAGTGCTGAAATCTGATAGAATAATTATAGTAGGGGACTTTAATATACATGTGGATGTAGATAGTGACTGCCTTAATGTGGCATTTAATTCAATATTAGACTTGATTGGGTTTTCTCAGAAAGTAGGAAATTCTACTCATTACCTCCACCATACATTGGACCTTGTTCTGACATATGGCATAGAAATAGAAAATCTTGTAGTGTCTCCTCATAACCCTGTACTGTCAGACCATTGTCTGTTAACCTTTGATTTTACTATTTCTGACTATTTGGCTCCTAAAGAAAAATATTATTACAGTAGATGCCTCTCAGATGATGCTGTTACCAAATTTATGCAGATTGTTTCCTCTATGCCATGTGTCAACACAACGGAAATAAGCTATAGACAGCTTGCTCCTTTTGTAATTGATAACATGGTGGATAGTGTTACAGCTTCTCTGCATCAGACTCTAGACTTGGTGGCCCCCTTAAAAAAGAAAAAGTCTAATCAGAGATTTCTAACTCCTTGGTTCAACACAGAAACTCGTAGCTTAAAACAGAAGACTCGTCAGTTAGAAAGAAAATGGCGCTCCACTAATTTAGATGAAATCTATTTAGCTTGGAGAAATCATCTTTTAATTTATAAAAAAATCTCTTAGAAAAGCTAGAACGAGTTATTACTCTGCATTAATAGAAGAGAACAAGAATAATCCCAAGTTTCTTTTCAGCACTGTAGCCAGGTTGACAAAGAGTCAGGACTCTGTCAATCCTAGCATTCCCTTAGAGCTTACTAGTCAGGACTTTATGAACTTTTTCAATAATAAAATTTCATCCATCAGAGATAAAATCAATTAGATTCTTCCCACAGTTAACTTAAATACTGGAGCTACTACAACTCCTTCAATTGATGTCTGACTTGATGAGTTTACTCCAATCGACCTTTGTGAGTTAGACAAAATAGTTTCCTCATCCAAACCTTCAACTTGTCTTTTAGACCCTATTCCTACCAGGTTATTTAAAGAAGTCTTCCCACTTATTGGTAGCTTTATTCTTCATATAATCAATTCTTCATTAACTTTAGGCCATGTACCGCAGGCTTTTAAAATGGCTGTAATTAAACCCTTACTCAAAAAGCCAAGGCTAGATCCAGGAGCTTTAGCTAACTATAGACCAATCTCTAATCTCCCTTTTATTTCAAAAATCTTAGAAAGAGCTGTTGCTACGCAATTATTTGACCACCTGCAGGGAAATGGTTTACTTGAAGAGTTACAATCTGGGTTTAGAATCCATCATAGTACTGAAACAGCCTTAGCGAAGGTCACTAACGACCTCCTCATCACATCTGATAATGGACTGGTTTCTGTACTTGTCCTTTTAGACCTTAGTGCAGCTTTTGATACTATTGATCATAATATTCTACTTGATAGATTAGAACACTATGTTGGACTTAATGGAACTTTGTTGCAGTGGTTTAGATCTTATTTATCTGATAGGTTCCAGTTTGTTCATGTAAATAATGAGTTTTCTTTCAACTCAAAGCTTAGTCATGGAGTTCCACAGGGATCTGTGCTAGGCCCTACTCTTTTTAGTTTATATATGCTTCTGTTAGGCAACATTATAAGAAAGCACTGTATACATTTTCATTGTTATGCAGATGACACACAATTATACCTGTCAATGAAGCCAGAAGATAGTAATCAATTAGCCAAGTTAGAAGCCTGTCTTTAGGAAATCAAAGCTTGGATGACTTGTAATTTCCTGCTGTTAAATTCAGATAAGACTGAAGTCATTCTTGTTGGTCCAAAAAACCTTAGAAATTCCTTTCCAAATCAAACTTTCAGTTTGGATGCAGTTACTCTTTCTCTTAATAGCTCTGTGAGGAACCTTGGAATTATTTTTGATCAAGATCTGTCCTTCAATTCACATATTAAATTTGTTTCTAAGACTGCCTTCTATCATTTGCGTAATATTGCCAAGATTGGGAGCATCTTGTCTCACAGAGTGATGCTGAGAAACTGATCCACGCTTTTGTTAGCTCGAGATTAGATTATTGTAATTCTTTATTATCAGGCTGTCCTAAAACATCTTTAAAAAGTCTTCAGCTGATCCAAAATGTTGCAGCAAGAGTTTTAACAGGTATTAGAAAGAGAGATCATATCTCTCCGGTTCTGGCCTCCCTTCATTGGCTTCCCATAGAGTTTAGAATTAAGTTTAAGATCCTTCTTCTTACTTACAAAGCTCTAAACAATAAGGCTCCTTTTTATTTAAAAGATCTGATACTACCGTATTATCCTAACAGAGCACTACGCTCCCAAAATGCAGGATTACTTGTAATACCTAGAATCTCCAAAAGTACGATGGGAGGCAGAGCCTTCAGTTATCAACCTCCTCTCCTGTGGAACCAGCTGCCAATCTGGATTCGGGAGTCAGACTCGATCTCTGTTTTTAAGAATAGGGCTAAAACCTACCTTTTTGATATAGCCTACAATTAGGGAGGGATCATGTGTTTCTGAACCCTCCCTTAGTTATGCTGCTAATAGGTTTAGTCAGCCGGGGGACCTCCAGTAATGCACTGGGCCTCACTCCTTTCCTCACTCTCAATGAAATTTTTTTTTGCTGGTCATTAACATTTGTTTGTTCTCTCCCATAGATTGAGTCCCCATCGTGCTGTTTGCTCTCTACATGTCTGTTCTTTTCATCTTCTCTATCCCCTCACCCCCAGCCAGTCGCAGCAGATGACTGCCCCTCCCTGAGCCTGGTTCTGCCGGAGGTTTCTTCCTGTTAAAAGAGAGTTTTTCCTCTCCACCGTCACCAAGTGCTTGCTCACAGGGGATCGCCTGATTGCTGGGGTCTTTCTGCAACTGTGGGGGTTCCCCCTACAGTTGATAGTGCTATGAGATGACTGTTGTTGTGAAATGCCGCTATATAAATAAAGTTGAATTGAATTGAATTGAAGTTAGCTCCTCAGCTAGCCCGTCCATAGACTTAGAATGGGCCGTTTGCTTCCTGAGGCTAACTAGCTCAGACGATCCTGGCGCCATTATTTCCAGCACCTGCAGCTTCACGGACCACGTATGTTCTTCAAAGTATTCGCCCAGTCGCTCAAGGGCATCCTCATAACACTCCATTGCACCCAGAGCACCGAGGATTGTACAGCCCTCTGCGCCAAGGTTGTGAGCCACGAGTGCCCGCCGCCGTCTCCCGTCCAGCCCATGCAGGCCCAGTGCCTTAATGTAATCCTTGAACTCAGCCCTCCATTTCAGCCACAGGTTCACCGGCTCTCCAGCTCGTTCCAGAAACGGCAACAGTGGCAGAGGTAGCCAACACACTTCCATTTGTCTCCTCGTCGCCATTGTTATGTCTATAAATAATGGAGTCGGAGTCAGTCTTCATGCAGCATAGAACTCTCCTTTCTTCTTCTTCTTCTTCTTCTTCTTCTTCTTCTTCTTCTTCTTCTTCTTCTTCTTCTTCTTCTTCTTCTTCTTCTTCTTCTTCTTCTTCTTCTTCTTCTTCTTCTTCTTCTTCTTCTTCTTCTTCTTCTTCTTCTTCTTCTTCTTCTTCTTCTTCTTCTTCTTCTAACAGTGAGATTTCCATGTCTACATGATGTCTGTAACACTCTATTCTGGTCCCACTCTATATTCTTCAGGTCATCATTCAATGGCGTTGCACATCACTATATCATCACTCTATCTGGTCAGGAGCTGTAGACCTTCAATTCTAGCAAACTTGAGTATTTATACACAGTGGGCCATGCTCGCCTGACGTCACCCTGTGGGTGGGCATGGCATCACATACACACACATTCCTATACACAACAGCCAATCCTTTGACTATGTTGCCATGAAAAGTTCTTGATTATCTTGCCCACTTATTTAGCTGCAGGTTTTCCACATTATTTTGGAATTTAGCTATATTGGATGACACTTGTTTTTTTTTTTAGGGTTGGAAGCCGAGAGGATCTTGCACCACATTTCCTTTCCTGTGCAAACAGATTATTTAATATTTACATAATTCCACAATAGGTTTACAGAGCTGAATGTGCAGCATACTGATGTCTTAATCCTTGAAGAGCAACTGACAGATTAAAAAGTTGGTAGGTTTATGTTATCTGAAATATTGCCACTCGAGTGTGTGGATGGCAAATGGCCAAACACTGGTCAAGGCTTATTGGGAGATTACTGTTCCATCAATCTGTTCCATAAAGAAGCAACACGGAGGAACGTAAGTTAGGATGAGACGATGAAAAAAATATGAATACAGTGTATTAATAATGAGAAAAATCAGGTAGTGGGGTATGGAGACATTTAACAGTTAGATTAGTGGAAAAACTTCTTGGAATAATAACCTAGTCTTATGTAACAAAAAAAAAATAAAACTAGTTTTAACTTAAACAAGTTAGTGTCTAGATTGCATTAAAATTTTAAGTTGGCTGAACTTGAGAAGATAAGTTGTAATGATTATAACTTGAGATGCTTTTTAAAAATCACATTTAAGGTGGATTCACACAACGTTTGGACCGACCTTTACTGACGTTTGGGTAAACGTCTGGCTCTGCCGGCAAAAGTTGATGATAGTTGGTGTTTGTTAGCATTGGTGAAAGTTGTGCTCAGTTTGTAAAAGTTCCTGAACGCTGGGCTAAGTTATGCAGAGTTTATTTAAGTCGGCCTAAGTTAAAGCTGGGTTCACACTATAGTGTTTGAACCGACTTTTACAGACGTTTTGAAAAATCAGAGAAATTAGTCCAACCATTGGTGAAATTATGTTTGTGAGCAGGTTTTTTTTAATCCAGTGCACACTAACTTTTTTGTCATGGTCTGGGCTTTGATCTCTGGATCAAGCTACCGTTCAGCCTGTGAAAAGACATGCAGTACAACCTGAAAATCTGCCTGTGTTCAAGCATGCAGCTTTGCCTGAAGTTTCACCGGTCATCGCGTCTGCAATTTCGTTGGTCACCATGCCCGTAAAGATGGTTCCTCCAGCTGCTTGTGAGATGCACGTCACAGCTGCAGCTGTTCCCGAGGAGCGCGCTCCAGTTCCTGTTCAGCCTGAGGTGTATGCTTCGGTTCCTGCGGCTCATCCAGAAGTGGTCACCCCAGCAGCTGTGGACCAGGAGCTCAGGCAAGTGTTTTTCCCTATTTTAACACCAATATTAGTAAAGACTTGCCTAGCTCCTGGTAATTGTGGTGACGCTTCTCTCACTCCCTGCCTCTCCCCTTAATCCAAGGTGATTGTAGCAAGGCTGGACGCTCTTGCATCCCTGGAGCCGTCGCTGGGGATCAGCCCACCCCAACCATCAGTTCTGGAGGCCAGTGCATCTCCTCCGAGTGTGTCTGAGGCTGACAAGTCTCTGAGGCCAGTTCCTGTATTCAGCGCGCCACTGATACCGGCCCCCGAGCACTACAAACCACTGTTATCTGTTTCTGAGGTTAGCACACTCTCGTCTTCAGCTCCTGATTTCTGCGTGCTACAACCTTCAGTCCCTGAGGTCAGCACGCACCCACCGTTTTTTCCAGAGGATGGCGCGCAACCATCATGTGTTCCTGAGATCAACGTGCACCTGCTGCTTGCTCCTAAGACTGGCACTCCTTCATCTTTGGCTGCTGGGAGCAAAGTGCTCCAACCATCTGCTCCTGAACTCAGCACGTCCCTGGTAACCATTCCTGAGATTAGTGCGCAAAAACTGTTTATTCCTGAGGGCAGGGGTTCCCAGTCAGCTGTTTCGGAGGTCAGTGTGCCACAGCCCCCTGCAGCTGAGCAGAAAGCCCATTTGTTGTTTTTACCTGGGCTAAAAGCTCCTTTGTTACAGTTTCCAGAGCAAAAAACACTCTTGTTATTAACTTCTAAAGTAAAGGTTCTTATGTTATGGTCTCTGGAGCACAAAGCCCCATTTTTCGTTTTTTTCTGAAATTAAAGTCCTCTTACCATCATTTTCTGATTTGTTCTGTTCCCCGGTCCGGTGGCCCAGGGACTCTGGTAGGCCACCTGACCCACTCTGTACTCTGATCTGGGGCCCACGGACTGTGGGGCTCCTGACCCATTCTGTTATCTGGCCCAAAGATCCATGGACTGGGGTTGACCACCCGACCCAGTTGTTTTGGATCTTAGTCTGTATTTTGTGAGTCTCGTTTAACTTTCAGGTTATACCCAGCAGAAGAATTTGTAAATTTCTATTAAAAAAAAAAGAAGAGTAAAACAAAGGCCAAAGAAGAAAAGAAAGGAAAGGAATGGAAGCAGACTTGTAACCTGGGTTTGTGTTTCTGAAAGTGCAGCCTGAAAGGCTCCTTTGTGGTCGCTTGAGCAAAAGAGGCCTACATTATCCTCTAAATTGAAAACTTCCATGTTATCTCTAGAGGAGGGAAGTCCATGTTTTTGTTTTTGTTTTCCTGATTTTAAGGTACCTGTGTGTCATTATTTTTTGGGTTTATGGGTACTTTATTTTTACCTCCTGAGGTTGAGGATTCCATTTGGTCATCTTCTAAGTGTAGGGGTTCGATGTCATTATCTCCTGAATAATTTAGGGACTGAAATGAAGTAGCACCAAAATGACTAGTGCCTTTTTTATGTTGTCAATTATGCATTTTGTTGTTGTTGTTGTTGTTGTTGAAAATGGTTGCCTTTGATTATATCCACCTGTCTTGTGTTTGTTAATTTCCCCTGTCTATATATACCAGGCTCAGTCTGTGTCAGGTGTGGTGTCATTTATGTTTTTTGTGATAAGTCTCCCTGATCCTGTAAATGTTCCTGCCTGAATCCTGTAAATACTTTCAGTGAGTTTTGTTCAGTTTAATTTAAGATCCGCTTTTCAGCCCATGTGCTGTTATTTGTTTGATTCTGTTTTGTGTTAATAAACTAATTGTTTGCACTTGATCCTGCCTGCATTTGAGTTCTCCATCACCCCCACCTTGACACTTTTACGAACTTCTGCTAGCATTTGCCAGCGTTACATTTAACGTCGGCAAACTTTTGCCAACTTAGGCTAGTGTATGTGTAGCTGTTGCCAACTTAGGTTAACTTAAGCAAACGAATACTCAGTGCAGGTCAGCTGACATCCGCATCAGGTGATGCTCATATAAAGATCAGCATTTGTGGAGGCTTTCTGCCATTCTGGACCTGCTTTTGGAGTGAACACGTCTCTTCTGGGCATACGTTTCAGTATTTATTTTTGTTTTATATTCCTATATAGTTAACTTTTATGTGCCCTTTTCCCCTATTCATTCATTCATTCATTCCTCTAAAAAATAATACAACAATGCCTATAGACTCCAATAATAAGTATGCAATTAAAATGTGAATGAGGATGGAATAAAAAAAACTATTTAGTGTATCATCATATAAATAAAATGACAGGTGACTATATTTTGACTGCTACAACTCTTGCCAATAACATAAAGCCCTGTTAAATCTCATTTAACATTGCATGTCTTTTTGACACCAAAAAGACATGTTTCAAAAAGGCATGTTTGATTCCTCACAATGGAAGTCAAACCAACAAATCCTGGAGAATGATTACGAATGGAGCTGAAAATTAAGAACAGTAAATTTCTCAATGAGGAGATTTTTCTTTGGGCTGTCACATTTTTGGGAGATTATATATATATATATATATATATATATATATATATATACTACCATTCAAAAGTTTGGGGTCACTTAGAAATTTCCTTATTTTTGAAAGAAAAGCACTGTTTTTTTCAATTAAGATAACTTTAAACTAATCAGAAATACACTCTAATATCTAATACACATTGCTAATGTGGTAAATGACTATTCTAGCTGCAAACGTCTGGTTTTTGGTGCAATATCTACATAGGTGTATAGAGGCCCATTTCCAGCAACTATCACTCCAGTGTTCTAATGGTACAATGTGTTTGCTCATTGCGTCAGAAGGCTAATGGATGATTAGAAAACCCTTGTGCAATCATGTTAGCACAGCTGAAAACAGTTTAGCTGGTTAGAGAGGCTATAAAACTGACCTTCCTTTGAGCAGGTTGAGTATCTGGAAAAAAATATTATTTCAAATACAAATCATTATTTCTAACCTTGTCAATGTCTTGACTATATTTTCTATTCATTTTACAACTCATGGTGGTAAATAAGTGTGACTTTTCATGGAAAACACAAAATAATTGTCTGGGTGACCCCAAACTTTTGAATGGTAGTGTATATATATCCAGGAACTCCTGACCTTGTTAACCCAGGTGACAACTTTCACCATCACCATCGTTTATTTCCAAACGTCGGCAAATTTTCAGCATGCTGTAAATTTTCAAGGAACGCAACTTTCGGTAGCGTTTGTCAACCAAGACCAACTATCATTAACTTTTATCAACTTTTGCCAGCAGAGCTAGACATTTGCCAAAACATCAGTAAAAGTTGGTCCAAACATTATAGTGTGAATCCACCCACAAAAGCAGATCCAGAATGGCAGGAAGCCTCCACAAACGTTGATCTTTGTATGAGCACCGCCCAATGCTGATGTCAGCTGACCTGCACTGAGTATTCGTTTACTTAAGTTAACCTAAGCTGGCAACAGCTACACATACACTAGTTAGCAAAAGTTTGCCAATGCTGAATGCAATGCTGGCAAATGCTAGCAAAAATTTGTAAAAGTTTGTAAAAGTTGGTGTGCCCTGGATTAAAAAAAAAAACTACTTGCAAATGTAATTTCACCAATGTTTGGACTAATTTCTCTTATTTTTCAAAACATCTGTAAAAGTCAGTCCAAACACTATAGTGTGAACCCAGCTTTACACAGACATCATTTTTATCTCCCCTTTCAAATTGTTATATACTGTATTACTGTACATCTATGAATAATATGAAGACATTGACAAATTAATGAATGTTTTTTCCCCCATATTTGCACATATTATAATCCTGGACCACAAATACTGTAAATGTTCCACTTGCCAAAGTGAATATTTTTGAACATGGGAAAACTGAGGAACACAACACATTTTCTTTAATTACTCACCACTGAAGAACAAATGTGTTTGCACATTGTGGGCCCATTGTTTGTACTAAAAGACAAAGCCTTCAAATATCAGACCTCCTCATGCCTCACACTCTGCACATTCTATGATGGCCAAGCTAGCTGAAGAGGCTCCTCATTAATCAGCCAGCTGAGGTGTGCAATATCTCAAGCAGGAAGTGTGTGTGAACACTGAACAAGTTGGGGTGTCTGGGAACATCCGGAATATTACCATTACAACTGGTGCGCCGCTTGGCATGGGCCCAAAGAGTCGATAAGGTGTGCAGATTTCTTCTGATTTTAATGTAAATGCTCAAAGAACATTATATAAGATGAAAAATTGCTAGCGGAGTGGGTCCAAACAGAGGTGTTAATTTATTTTTTGGGATAACTGACAGTGTGGAAAAGAGAAGCCCCCCACTGAATGTGACACTTGGAAAAAAAAACTTGCAGCAAAAGAAAAACTGCTCATCAAGCTGTCCGAAGACAAAGACTGAAATAAACTGTACGCAGAGCTGTTCGCCAGCTTTTGTTTACACGCTTGTTTCTTTCTTCTTAACCCATCGTCTTGTTTTTTTATTTATTAAAATGGCTTTCACTCCACCACCATACTCTGTTATTGTCTAACCTTATAAAAGACTGCATTGCTGTTCTAGTATTGTTGAAATGAATTCTTGAACTGACCAAATGAAGGACAAAGCCAGCAAAAAAGTCAGTAATCAGTTATTAAAGGTGAACAGAGGATATTCTAGACAGCAGGGTTAACATTGCCTGCCATAAACCTGAACTCAGACTTAAGTGAACCTTCCACAACTTTGAGCTTCCAATTCCACAACGGTTATGAATATGTTCGATCAAGTTTGAGTTGACTTACCCAAAGACGTGTGTGCTCACAGTGAATCTTTAAAGACATCATGTGTTGAGTGCAGGAACCAAGAGCAATGGCAAAAAAAAGCAATGTACTTCTCAGGGGGAGTCACAAGCCCTCATGAGTCAGGTTTGTAGGCCACCTTTCTCACACGTCTTTTCAGCTCTGCCCACAAATTTTCTATGGGATTGAGATCAGGGCTTTGTAATGACCCTTCCAAAACATTGACTTTGTTGCATAAACCATTTTGTAACTAATTTGGCGGTATGCTTAGGGTCATTGTCCATTTGGAAGACCAATTTGTGGCCAAGCTTTAACTTCCTGGGTGATGTCTTGAGATTCCCACATAATTTTCTTTACTCATGATGCCATTTACTTTGTGAAGTGCAACAGTCCCTCCTACAGCAACCCCCCCCCCCCCCCACACACACACACACACACAAGATGATGCTGCCACCCCTGTACTTCACAGTTGGGATACATCTTGCAAACTTCCCCCTGAGTAATGGCTTTTTCGTTGCTGAGTGGCCTTTCAGCCCATGCCAGTACAGGACTCATTTCACTATGGATAATGACACTCTTTTACCAGCTTCAGCCAGCATCTTCACAAGGTGTTTTGCTTTTGTTCTAGGGTTGTACGCACATTTTGCAGCAAAACACATTCATCTCTAGGACACAGAACCCATCTCCTTCCTGAGTGGTATGATGGTTGGACATTCCCATGGCATTTATACTTGCAAATATAACTGTTTGAACAGATACACGTGGCACTTTCAAGCATCTGGAAATTGTACCCAAGGATGAACCAGACTTGTGGAGGTCCACATTTCCCTTCTTGATATCAGTGTATGTAAACTTCTGACTTTGAGATGAGAGATGAGATGAGATTCAACTTTATTGTCATTACACATGTATGAATACAAGGTAACGAAACGTGACTTGGCATTTGGGCACGCTCTGCAGAGTGCATCCAAGGCTGGGGCAGCCGCTAGGCGCCAGTCATTTCTTCATACTTTGAAGAAAGTAATAAAAAAAAAAATATTTGGCAAATACAAAAACTTCTGGTTACAACTGTATATATAACATGAGTTAAACAGATCACCCAAGAGTGCACTGCTCAATATACATACATGCAGTGGTGTGAAAAAGTGTTTGCCCCCTTCCTGATTTCTCATTTTATTGTATATTTGTCACACTTACAGTACATGTTTCAGATCATCAAATTAATTTAAATATTAGACAAAGATAACACAAGTAAACACAAAATGCAGTTTTTAAATGAAGGTGTTTATTATTAAGAGTAAACCAAACCTAAATGGCCCTGTGTGGAAAAAATCCCCCCCCCCCCGCTGTTAAAACATAAATTAACTGTGGTTTATCACATCTTTGGAAAGCTGAGTTCAATTTCTCTAGCCACACCCAAGCCTGATTACTGTCACACCTGTTCTCAATCAAGGAATCACTTAAATAGGACCTGCCTGACAAAGTGAAGTAGACCAAAAGATCCTCAAAAGCTAGACATCATCCAAAGAAATTCAGGAACAAATGAGAAACAAAGTAATGGAGATCTATCAGGGGGAAAGGTTACAAAGCCATTTCTAAAGCTCTGGGACTCCAGTGAACCACAGTGAAAGCTAATATCCACAAGTGGTGAAAACATGGAACAGTGGTGAACCCTCCCAGGAGTGGCCGGCCGACCAAAATTACCCCAAGAGCACAGTGATGACTCATCCAAGAGGTCACAAAAGACCCCACAACAACATCCAAAGAACTGCAGGCCTCACTTGCCTCAGTTAAGGTCAGTGTTCATGACTCCACCATAAGAAAGAGACTGTGCAAAAATGGCCTGCATGGCAGAGTTCCAAGACAAAAACCACTGCTGAGCAAAAAGAACATAAAAGCTCATCTCAGTTTTGCCAGAAAACATCTTGATGATTCCTAAGACTTTGGAGAAAATACTCTGTGGACTGACGAGCCAAAAGTTGAACTTTTTGGAACGTGTGTGTCCCATTACATCTGGTGTAAAAGTAATAGCATTTCAGAAAAGGAACATCATACCAACAGTAATATATGGTGGTGGTAGTGTGATGGTCTGGGGCTGTTTTGCTCTATTCAGGACCTGGAAGACTTGCTGTGGTAAATGGAACCATGAATTCTGCTGTCTACCAAAAAATCCTGAAGGAGAATGTCCGGCCATCTGTTCGTGACCTCAAGCTGAAGCGCATTTGGGTTCTGCAGCAAGACAATGATCCAAAACATGCCAGCAAGTCCACCTCTGAATGGCTTAAGATAAACAAAATGAAGACTTTGGAGTGGCCTAGTCAAAGTCCTGACCTGAATCCGATTGAGATGCTGTGGCATGACCTTAAAAAGGCGGTTCATGCTCGAAAACCCTCCAGTGTGACTGAATTACAACAATTCTGCAAAGATGAGTGGGCCAGAATTCCTCCACAGTGCCGTAAAAGATTCATTGCCAGTTATCACAAACGTTTCATTGCAGCTGTAGCTGCTGAGGGTGGCCCAACCAGTTATTAGGTTTAAGGGACAATCACTTTTTCACACAGGGCCATAGGCATAATTTATGGGGGATATGGGGGGTTCCAACCCCGCCCCCCCCAAAAAAAAAATCAAATCCATCCAATATACCCCCCCCATAATCATATAATTATAATTACTAAAAAATATCTACAAGTGAGTGAAGAAATTATCATTTTTTCATTTGCAAGCAACGAAAAGTAACATTTCTAATAATTAAACAATGTACCCCCCCTCCCCCCCCCCCGCAGACTTGGTAATGCCCAACCGGTCTATGCCTTCTCTGGTCAGTACTTAGTCATTTGTAGCAGCGGCAGGTGAGGACGTTAGTTGATGCAGCAGGAGCAGCTCTCAAGTGAGACAGAATAAAAAGAGCTCCACAAGGGCAACAAGCCATTTTAAATTGTTGGCTGTCAAATAAAAGGACAAACCTCTGTGTCCAAAAGGAGAGAAATGTATTGTTGATTTAGCTGGTGAAGTGTTGTCTGAAGTTAGCTGGGTGCTAGTTTGCTAATATGAGTTAAAGCTGTGGGAGTACACAATATGTGCTGCCTGGTAGGATTTAGCTGATTTGAGAAACGATTAGCTCTTCTCATGCAAATTTGGGCTTTACATTATATTAACCCCTTGCACTCCGGTCAATTTCCCTAAAAACGCCAAAAAATAACGTGCCCAAAGTAAATCAAAAGCTGTTCTTCAACCCTTTGCAGCATCTTCATGGGGTTGGTCTCATTTAAAAGAAAACACTTTGAATTTTTTGGCAAAACAGTCATAATCTCTATAAGTGCTCCTGCCACTGAGTTACAGTCATCTAAACATACTGAACTTGAAGAAAATAAATTTGGCCTGGGTGTTTTTTTGGATACAAATGCTTGAAAATAACACACAGCTTCAGATCCGAGCTGGAAAATGCAACAGAAATGTGGAACCAAGTGTTATCCAGCTGAGGTCAAAATTTTGTAACAATACCACAAAAAATGAATATATTACACAGCTTTTTCCTCAGGTAGTTCCCAGGCGTTTTTGAACTGTGCCAAATTGTGCCAAATGGCACAGTTTGGAAAAACGTCTGTAACTTTTGAATGATTCAATATAGAAGCTTCATCTTGGGCTCTAATGAAAGGTGACACTTTCATTAGAGCCCCCCCCCCCTCGCTACAGAGGACGGACATCGCCCATCACTACATAACGTTCATGGTCCGGACGCGGTGAACGAACCGTGTACTGCGGCGCACAAAGTCCGAAGTGCGTGCGCCGCACAGTTGTAATTTACCGATCGGTCAAAAGTCATTTTTGATTACAATTTTCAGGGATAAAGAATAATTTAGCTTAGAACACCTTACCTCTTCACAGCAGCAGAGTCCTGGCGAACTTCTCTTCCTCATTGTCAGACGAATGCGACGCTGGTCCGCTCATGGTTCCCGGTCAAAACATAATTCCATTATTGCGGTTTTGCACTTCCATGATTGCGGTTTTGGCGAATGATTTACGACCTTCGTTGTCGGCCTCCGTCGGTCTATGATGACCATGGAAGAGAATCCTAAACGTCTACTCTGCTGGAATAAAAAAAAAAAAAAAAAAGCACCACCTGTGGCTGCTGCAGCAGTCTCTCTTCACCCAGCCTTAGACAAAACAGCTCGCGAACTTCTGTGCTTCAATTGGCTCGCTGCATTCACAGCGTTGGTAGGCGGGTCCTTCTTGCTAGGTTTTTAGTCATTGGTTCTTCAAGGTTTCAGAAACCCAATTCAAAGCTCTTATTAGTCGAATGAGAGGTCAATCAGATGAACGCGGCTGTGTCTGTAGTGGAAGAACAAATGCAGCTTTTTTTTTTTCAGTGCGCGCTTGGATGCAGCGCCCTCGTGCGTCTTAGAGCGCACGAGGGCACTCTCGTGCGCCCTTGTGCGCTCTGGGACGCAGAGACTTGCCCGTCTGCGGTACACCGGAGTGCAAGAGGTTAATCATTCATGAAATGTGATCAGGATGGATTTGCTTGTCAGCTGTTAGAGTGAAATTTACATATGTTTCATCCATCCATCCATCTTCTACCGCTTTTCCGGAGGTCCGGGTCGCGGAGGCAGCAGTTCAAGCAGAGAAGCCCAGACTTCCCTCTCCCCAGCCACCTGCTCCAGCTCTTCAGAGGGGATACCAAGGCATTCCCAGACCAGCTGGGAGACATAGTCTCTCCACCGAGTCCTGGGTCTGCCCCGGGGTCTCCTCCCAGTGGGACGTGCCTGAAACACCTCAAGTGGGAGGCGTCCAGGAGGCATCCTAATCAGATGCCCATACCACCTCAACTGACTCCTTTCAATGTGGAGGAGCAGCGGTTCTACTCTGAGCCTCTCCCGGATGACTGAGTTCTTCACCCTATCTCTGAGGGTGAGTCCAGCAATCCTACGGAGAAAGCTCATTTCAGCCGCTTGTATCCGCAATCTCGTTCTTTCGGTCATTACCCAAAGCTCGTGACCATAGGTGAGAGTAGGAACGTAGATTGACTGGTAAATCGACAGCTTTGCCTTAGAACTAAGCTCCCTCTTTACCACAACAGACCGGTACAACGTCCGCATCACTGCAGATGCTGCTCCAATCCGTCTGTCGATCTCTCGCTCCATTTTCCCCTCACTCGTGAACAAGACCCCAAGATACTTAAACTCCTCCACTTGGGGCAGGAGCCTGTCCCCAACCCGGAGAGGACAATCCACCTTTTTCCGGCTGAGGACCATGGACATATACATATACATATGTTTCAGTGCTAATTTAAATGTGAGCAGCTCCGAACATTTATCAAGGACAAACAAACTCTCTATAGCACTGGTCCTTAAATATAAATGCCTTTAAATATTACTTATCATCCTCACAAAATTCAAGTTAACCTCAAACTGTTCTGTATTTTTAAAATGTCATGATTTTGATAATTATAAAATTCAATTAGAAAGCAAGTTTTACCACTTTAAATTATAGGCTAAGTCACTCTGAAGGCTATTCTTAAATATCTGTATTAAAAGAAAATGATTATTTTCCCTGCAGATCATTTTCAGATCTTTTATCATTTGTTAAAATACCACAGCTGCACAAAATAGTATCTAAATGAATATATAAGAAACAAACACTAAATAGATGAATGAAAGAACAGATGCATTTCATCGGCCTAAACTTTTTAAAATATCTCATTAAGAAGAATACAGCACACTAAATTGTATCCATATGCATGTGTTAAAATGAGTTCAAAACACTGCAATACAGCATCACTGATTTATTTAGAATTTAATTATTGAGCTTAAATAAACAAAAATAAAGTTTAAGTTTAAGCTTAAAACCACATTTCTAGTTTTTGGTTCCCATTTTATTTAATCATGAGACAGCATTAGGCAGTGATCAAACACTGAGATATTGATGGCTTATTATCATCACTGTATAGTGATTTAGCTCCTAGTATAACAAAATTCATCACCTTAACATCATATCTTTTGAGTTTGTTGGTGTTTAAGGGTCCATTTACAATAAAAAAAAGCGCTAAAAATATAAATAATTTGATAAATAAAAAGTTGCAATGCTTCTTCAAGCATTTTTTTTTTCGCAGCATATGTCATCACCTCCATCCTGTTGCTTTTCCTGTATGGTTACCTCAGTACTGAATGTACGTGTATGTATATATACAGTATCTCACAAAAGTGAGTACACCCCTCACATTTTTGTAAATATTTTATTATATCTTTTCATGGGACAACACTGAAGATATGACACTTTGATACAATATAAAGTAGTCAGTGTACAGCTTGTATAACAGTGTAAATTTGTTGTCCCCTCAAAATATCTCAACACACAGCGATTAATGTCTAAACCGCTGGCAACAAAAGTGAGTACACCCCTAAGTGAAAATGTCCAAGTTGTGCCCAAAGTGTCAATATTTTGTGTGGCCACCATTATTTTCCAGTACTGCCTTAACTCTCTTGGGTATGGAGTTCACTAGAGCTTCACAGGTTGCCACTGGAATCCTCTTCCACTCCTCCATGACGACATCACGGAGCTGGTGGATGTTAGAGATTTTGCGCTCCTTCACCTTCCGTTTGAGGATGCCCCACAGATGCTCAGTAGGGTTTAGGTCTGGAGTCATGCTTGCCCAATCCATCAACTTTACCCTCAGTTTCTTTAGCAAGGTAGTGGTCATCTTGGAGGTGTGTTTGGGGTCGTTATCATGTTGGAATACTGCCCTGCGGCCCAGTTTCCAGAGGGAGGGGATCATACTCTGCTTCAGTATGTCACAGTACATTTTGGCATCCATGGTTCCCTCAATGAACTGTAGCTCCCCAGTGCACGCTCATGCAGCCCCAAACCATGACACTCTCACCACCATGCTTGACTGTAGGCAAGACACGCTTGTCTTTGTACTCCTCACCTGGTTGCTGCCATACACGCTTGACACCATCTGAACCAAATAAGTTTATCTCGGTCTCATCAGACCACAGGACATGGTTCCAGTAATCCATGTCCTTAGTCTGCTTGTCTTCAACAAACTGTTTGCGGGCTTTCTTGTGCATCATCTTTAAAAGGGGCCTCCTTCTGGGATGACAGCCATGCAGACCACCTTGATGCAGTGTGCAGCGTATGGTCTGAGCACTGACAGGCTGACTCCTCACCCCTTCAACCTCTGCAGCAATGCTGGCAGCACTCATACGTCTATTTTCAAAGGACAACCTCTGGATATTGATGCTGAGCATGTGCACTCAACTTCTTTGGTCGACTATGGCGAGGCCTGTTCTGAGTGGAACTTGTCCTGTTAAACCACTGTATGATATTGGCCACCGTGCTGCAGCTCAGTTTCAGGATGTTGGCAATCTTCTTATAGCCTAGGCCATCTTTATGTAGAGCAACAATTATTTTTTTCAGATTTTCAGAGTTCCTTGCCATGAGGTGCCATGTTGAATTTCCAGTGACCAGAATGAGAGAGTGTGAGAACGATAACACCAAATTTAACACCTGCTCCCCATTCACACCTGAGACCTTGTAACACTTACGAGTCACATGACACCGGGGAGGGAAAATGGCTAACTGGGCACAATTTGGACATTTTCATTAGGGGTGTACTCACTTTTGATAACAGCGGTTTAGACATTAATGGCTGTGTGGTTAAATACTTTGAGGGGACCGCAAATTTACACTGTTATACAAGCTGTACACTGATTACTTTACATTGTATCAAAGTGTCATATCTTCAGTGTTGTCCCATGAAAAAATATAATGAAATATTTACAAAAATGTGAGGGATGTACTCACTTTTGTGAAATACTGTATTATATATCAACTAAAAGCATATTATAAACCCATTTAAGATTAGAGCTGTCCTCACTACAAACTTTTGGGGCTGCGAATATTCTGTCCAATCTTTTTTCTCCCTTAATGAGCTTCATCAGTGTTTTATGTAGCACTGTGACATTTGTAATGTCACTTTTTTGTGTGTGCAACTTTTTTGTCATAGTTTTACAGATTTTCTTGTAAATCAGAGACATTTTGTTCTTGTGAATTTGCCTACCTTTTGTATAAAAATGCAGTATTTCCCCCATGTTGCATTTTTCTCAAATTAGCATTTTTTTGTCATGGAAAATAAGCCTTTTTCCTTACATATTTGCAAAATTATTTAAATTTCTGATTTTTTTTTTTTTTGACTATCATCAAGTTCCTACTTTCTTCTTGTGAATTTATACTATTTTCTCCTAAATTTGCATGTTTTTTCTGGTAAATTTTGTAAAGGTAAATTTGTTATTTACCTTTTGGACAGGGGCAAATACCTGAATCCTAAACTTGAAAACTGAATGCCATTGTAAAAAATCAGATGTCTAGATGATGAATCCAGAGTAAGTTTTTAATACCAATGTGGGGGTATGGGTGGGGGATTCTCCACCCAGAGAAGGCAGCTGGGGAAGGCAGGGGGACAATGGACCGAAGGAGGAAGTGTCACCGGGGGGCATCAGATGGGACAGTAAGGACTATGTGTGCCCCAGGGAGAGGAGGAACTGCCGGAGCCGCTGGAAAAGGAAAGGGTGTGAGAGCGGTGCCGGCATTATGTCATGTTAATGTGCCACACAGGTCTTTGTACCAAACAATGTATTATGGTCGGAAGTTCCAGGTCTCAGTGCATGGAATTAAAGGTATAAAAGAGGAATGCACAGAGACCTGGGAGCTCTTTTACTGTACTTGATGTTGGAGAAAGAATAAAGTTTGTGTGTCGTTCAGCTCGCTGCCTCGCCTGTTTCCTTTCTCCACATTGGTGACCCCAAGATGTGCCATGGAAAGCGAGCCGAGCACCGCCCCGGAGACTACCTGGAGAAGAGCACCAGCGCCGCGTACACTATCTCAGTCAAGCTCCCAGACTTCTGGCTTCACAACCCGACTGCATGGTTCTTGCACATAGAATCCCAGTTTGCACTCCGCGGTATAACAACAGACGATACCAAGTATTACTATGTGATCGCCACGCTGGATGCGCCCACTATGCAACAGGTGACAAGCCTGCTCCAGGAGCCACTGGCCCAGGGCAGATATAAAGCACTCAAGAGGATGCTACTCCAGCGCTATACCCTTTCTGACAGTGAGAGGGCAGAGAGACTCCTAACTCGTTCGGAATTAGCTGAAAGATCAGCAGTGGAGCTCATGGAGAGCATGTTGGCGCTATGGGGGAAGGACGATGAATCTTTCCTGTTCGCCCACTTGTTCCTCAGGAACCTAAAGGCTACGGCGAGGGCAATCCTGGCCAACTCACCGCGGCTGGTTGCCAAGGACTACCGCACCCTGGCGCAGGAAGCGGACCACATCATTTTGGCGACCAGAGCTCTCAGCGTGCAGGCAGTGGCACCGGCATCCATGAGGGACTCCAGCAAGGTCGAGGAGCCGTTGGTGGTAGCCGGGACGGACACCAGGAGACGAAAGAATGGGGTGATCTGTTTTTATCATTGCCGTTTTGGCTCAAATGCCCGGCGCTGCCTGTCGCCATGCCAATTCAAGAAGCCAGAAAGATGGCATGTTTGGCATTCAGTTGCAGCTGCAACCGCTGGCGACAGGAACAAACTGCTTTATGTCACAGACACATGTTCGGGGAGACGGTTTTTGGTGGACTCCGGCTCCCAGAAGAGCCTCATCCTGCCGGTCAACGCAGACAGGTTGGCAGAAGGCAGCAGTCCCGAGCTCACGGACTGCCAATGGATCCACCATCTGGACGTTTGGCGAATGGACACTGACAATATGCTTAAGCCAATTCGATGCGCCAGTGATTGATTTTTTTGGGCCATTGCATTTTGCCAGAGGGCGCGATTCCGCTACCGGATAAGGTGTGCGCCATGTTGGACTTTCTGCATCTGCAGACCGTGAGAGCCCTGCAGGAGTTTTTGGGAATGGTCAGTTTTTATAACCGTTTCCTTCCCCGGGCAGCCCAGCTGATGCTGCCGTTGTATGCCGCACTGAAAAAATAAGAAGCCCGCGGAAAACATCGACTGGACTCATGAGCGAGTCCAGGCTTTCACGAACGCCAAAACAGTGCTTGCGGATGCCGTGCTGCTAGCCCATCCGGATCCATCGACATGGATAATGGTCACTATGGACGCATCTGATGTTGCCATAGGAGCAGTACATCTCCAGTTTGTGGCAGCCGCTCGCATTTTTTACTTGAACTTTGCGCGACAACGAGTGCAAATACAGCACGTTTGGCAGAGAGTTGTTGGCCCTACACCTGGCAGCACATCATTTTCAGTTTTGGCTAGAAGGGCACGAGTTCACCGCATTCGTGGACCATAAGCCGCTGACGTACGTGATGTCCAAGGTCTCGGAACCGTGGTCGGCCGCGATCTCGGAGTTTACAACCGACATTCAACACGTTGCCGGTAAGCTCAACATCCTGGCTGATTGTCGCGCGCGTTAGTCTCCCCAGTCTACATGGGAATAAATTTCCCTGCTATGGCCACGAAGCAAGCCGGAGACGCGGACATTTGCGCACTCCAGTCGCCGCCTACAGGGTTAGAGCAGGGTGATGCAAGAAGGGTGCCCTCCCTTGCTCTGCGATGTCTCCACCGGCCGCCCATGCCCAGTGGTTCCGAGCTCTTGGCGCATTTTTGAGTCAGTCCACTCCCTTTTGCATCTGGGAGTACGCGCTTCCGAGAATTTCCTTCACCCAGGTATTTCCATACATAACACACAGGACTAAGGGCAGCAAGGGGATAAATAATACAAATTTTTTTTATTTTTTATTTTTGTTGTTGTTACTTATTTGTACCCGTAGGTAGATTTGGTTTGCAGTCTGGTGACAAGCCACCGGCTGCCGGTCGCTGCGTGCGCGAGCGCCCTAAACCTACATGTTTTTGGTATGCGGGAGGAAACCGGAGAAATCCCGGAGTAAACCCACGCAACACGGGGAGAACATGCAAACTCCACACAGCTCACTGTTGGTCGGGGGCTGGGATCGAACCCACGATCTCATGATCCCCGCAATCCCCCAGCCGAGGGTAAAACTGTGCTGCCACAGTGCTAAACCACTGTGCCACCGTGCAGCAGTATAAAATATAACCATCATAGGAACTAGCACATAAATAGAAAACACTGTCAAAATAAATCCAAAACCAATGATGACAGGAATAATCACAATACCAAAAATAAATCCCAAATACAGGTAAACAAAAACATAGAAATAAACCATGACAAGATCGCCCAGCCCTAAATGAGGACCATTGTATCTACTGTAGTTCTATTGTTCTACCAATAGTACACCCTCTGCCATGGTATTCAAGAAACACAAATGTCCACCTGTGTTAATGGTGGAAAATTCTGGGACTGTTGTCTCCCATTACACGGCTAGGACCTACTAGTCAGGATTTGGAAAGTAGATTAACATAAATGTTGGAATATGCTGTCCTTTTGGCCTACAATATTGCAAATACTGATGAAGATAGTGGCTGTTTTTGGGAACTAACAGTAGCCAATGGCTATACCCCCTTTACACAGGGGTGGAGATCATCGAGAGATATGGCCAATTATTGATCTATCAATGATATTCAGTGATCTCCACAGTCGCTACAGTCTCTTCAAAGTTTTGACTCAATCCAAAACAGACAAGGATCTCCCAGACAATCTCAAACATCAAAAATTGGCCCAATCTTTCAATAATTTCTACGCTGTGTAAAGGGGCCCTTTCAAAGACCATGAATATATCTGTACAAGTCAGACAAACTGAAATTGTTACACTGTGCATGCAGGGGAAAAGGGAGTGAGAGATTTGTAAACCAGAGAAAATCATTTGAAGTTGATCCACAAAATCGACAATACTTACATGTAGTGAACTTGCCTTTTTTAATCACCTCTTCATAAGGAAACATAAATTCACTCTCAGCCATATCCTGTTTATGTGCAGTGAGTAAAATGTTGTTCTCAAACTCGGGTTGTGGCGTCTTATAATATTGTTGATGCTGGCCAGTGCAAGTGGGATGCTTTTGTTCTCTGAGTCTGTCCTGTCAACATCTATTGCTTCTTCCACCTCTGAATACTGAACTTCAGAACAGCTGCATTCAAAAGGGGTTTTTAAATGCAAATTCACAAGGCCTCTGGTACCACCTATGACCCAGAACAAACCAAGCCTTATCAGTCTCCATCTGCACCATATGATGTGCTTGAGAAAACTGTTTCACTTAATCAAGATCTCCCTCCCATTTCGGCCTCCACAGACTTTCCTGTCTTGCCAAGTTCTTTAACTCTTTTTGAATCACTTAGCATCCAATACTCCCTCCCATATCTTCATCCAACTTTCATGTGTGGATTATTATTCTCCTTCTTTCATTCTCCTTCTGTTGTCCCTGGATGATATGGCCCCATTAGTTAATTGGTGACCCTCCTAATTTGCATTTGGCTGCCATAGTCTGAAAGCAGAGAGGACCCTGAGGGCCCTATCAGCTAGCCAGATCATTACTGAGAGACTCCTACCTTTACATCAGAACAACTCTGCCTCTGTCCTTGAGCAATGTGAGACAAGAAGAGCATTAGGTTCAATAAATATTGCATTGTGCTGTAGGCCTGCCTTGAAACTGAGTAATCACTGAACTGGCTAACAGATGTTTGTACATCTTTGATTTTGGTTCTGTCATGAATACCCTTCGGGGCAGGAAGATGAGACCCACGCACTGAACTGTGAGTTTGGGCAACTTATTGAAAAGAAACAACAAACATAAAGATCAACACAGTGCTCAGAACACAAAAATGAAGTGAAGGAGAAAACTTACAGATTTTACACACCAGAGCAGGGTAGGGATCTGGTGGAGATGAGACAAATGCAAACCAAGACAGTGGCAATTGGAAATGAAAATAACTCCCCTTAAATAGGGATCAAAACCCTTACATAATTAATGACTGGTGTGGGTATCTGAACGGGCAGGAGAAAGCAATGACATATAATTCAGACCAGCTGAGAATAATTAGGAAGCCATCGGAGCTGACAGCTGGCAGGGCCATGCCCACGCAGAGCAAAACCCCCAGAAGGCCATTGACAGCTGTCAACCCCAAGAGAAAGAACACAAACATAACGACGTGGCAAAAAATGGAGACAGACAAACTCAAAAATACAATAAACAAACTATAACAAATGTAAACAGGAAAATAAGTCATACTGAGAAACAATATAGAATAAGTGACAACTCAAAAATGACAACACAGTACAAATATGACAAAAGGCAGAAAACCTGAGCCCGGTGGAATCCCCCCGTGCTCAGAATGTGACAGGTTTAGCTTACTTCATTTAACTACAACTTTAGTCAGCTTAATAATGCCAATTCTGTTTATAATAGCTGTTGTCTATAGAATTCCATGACATCTATGATGGAATATCAATGGATATTCCAATATCAATGGATATTCATATTCCATACCTTCCATATCAATGGCATAGCTGTTGAACGTGTCCCCAGCTTCAAATTCCTGGGGACCCACATCTCGGAGGACCTGTCCTGGTCAGTTAACACCACCAGCCTGATCAAGAAGGCCCATCAGCGCCTTTTCTTCTTGAGGACACTGAAGAAGAACCATCTGTCAACTGGCATCCTGGGCAACTTCTACCGCTGCGTGATAGAGAGTACCCTGACCAACTGTGTCACAGTCTGGTATAGGAGCTGCTCTGTCGCTGACCGTAAGGCGCTGCAGCGGGTGATGAAAACCGCCCAACGCATCACAGGGACTCCACTTCCAGTTATAGAGGACGTCTACAGGAAAAGATGTCTGCGCCGGGCACGCAGCATGCTTAGGGACTCCAACCATCCTGCTCATGGACTGTTCCAGCTTCTCCCCTCCAGAATGCGTTTCAGAAGCCTTCGGACTAGAACCAGCAGGTTTAGGAACAGTTTCTTTCCAACAGCTGTCACGTTATTGAACTTAGTTCCCCGCTGACTCTCTTACCATCATCTCTTACCATCCTCACCTGTACATAACTGCCCATCTAACTTATTGTACATTATTTGCACATAACAGTACTCTTAACTTTCTGCACTGCTGCATATATTTGCATATATTTGCTTAAATTGCACATACTGTTAATTACCGTATATACTGCACTGCTGTCCTTTGCACTTCTGATTGGATGCTAAACTGTGTTTCGTTACCTTGTATTCATGCATGTGTAATGACAACAAAGTTGAATCTAATCTAATCTAATCTAATCTAATCTAAAATTTTAAGCATATGTTCATATTACTACATTTCACTGAAAGATCAACATAAGACATTCCAAAGCAGAAAATGTTTCTATCAGCACTGGTAAAAGAGCTCTTCTCTTTCACCAAGATAATTATCCACCTGCCAGGTATTGTCTATCAAGACACAGAGTAAATGGCATGAATCTGTGATGATTAGCTGATGACCAAGGTACAGGGACAAATGCAGGGAGACAGTTTAGAAGCAAACAAGTGAATGTCTTCTTCTGGTTTCTGCTGGTCCCTTTAGGGGTCACCACAGGTGATCATCTGCCTCTATCTCACCTTGCCCTTGCAACCACTTCTCTCACACCAGCCCACTCCATGTCCTCCTTCACTACATCCATGAGTCTTCTCTGTGGTCTTCCTCTATCCTTCTTGCCTGGCAGCTCCATCTTCAACATCCTTTGTCCAGTATATCCACTATCCCTCCTCTGCACAAGTCCAGGCCAACTCAGCCTTGCTTCTTTTATTTTGTCAGCAAACCGCCCAACCTGAGCTGTCCCTCTGACAGGCATGTGCACAGGCAGACTACAGGTGACACTCTAGCACTTGCCCCTTTGTCCTCTGAAGTGCCCTTCTGGAGAGCTTTTTTTAAAAGTTATTATAGATTTAAATTTTTTCCCCATAGAGACACCAATTGCTGATCAAATGTGTTTAAATGTCCAATAACTATATTTTGTGACCTACCTGCCAAGTAAGTACATTATGCTATTGTATGCAACATTATTTTTTTTATATATTTAGGAGTGCTCTTTTTTTGGTTGAGCACCTGCCTCCAAAAGGTATGTGCACGTCACTGCCCTCTGACATACTCATTTCTAATCCGCCACTCCTAGTCACTCCCAGTGAGAATCTTAAGGTGTGTTCACACCAAACGCGAACAGGCAAATTTTTCACGCGGCACGATTACATTATAAATCAATATACACACGCCAACAGACATGAACAGTGAAATGCAGACAGGCGAAGTTGTCTTTAAAACTTCTGCAGCTGTGTTCAACCTGCTGTGGAAATTCCCAAAATAACGTCATGCTTAGGTTTACATTATCCGACCGGGGGCTCACCTGAAAATGTCGTCTCAAGCCTCCAAAACTTCACAGATGATGGGTGTTTACGTTGCTATCTTGCTAGCTTGCTAGGACATCCGTGGCCGGAAACCGTGGGTAAATAATGCCAAAATCCCGATTCAGCTGAAGAGCTCCTGGTCTTTCTTTCTTCCGGTGAGTGAGTTTCATTTTCTAACTAGTTTGCTCTGCAATGGTAACAGCAGAATCTCAAAGCTAGCAGCTAGCTAGCAGCTAGCGGACACGAACGCGCAACTATGCAAATTTGCACGTACTCGCGTCTTCCCATTCACTTTGTATGGATTTGCGCCGCCCGTTCGCGTTTGATGTGAACACATCTTTAGCATCTTCAACTCTTCCACCTTCAGCTCCATCTCGTGTCTTATTGTCAGTGCCACCATCTCCAAACCATAGATCATAGCAGGTCTCACTATACCAGGGGGGTCCAATCATATGCCATGGAGGACCAAGAACCTGCAGGTTTTCTCTTCTACCCAGTCTCTTCAGCAGGTGTTTTCACTTATCAGCAATCAGCGGGAAGAAATTCAGTGGAATCTGCTGTTGAAGACACTGGTTGGAGGTAAAGCCTGCAGGGTCTTCGCCCTCCATGGCACATGATTGGACACCTCTGCACTATCCCTTATCCCTAGCTGCTATCCTTCTGTAACAAATCACACCTGACACTCTACCCTGCCTGTTATGGCTGAAATGAGGTGCTGACAACAGACGTGAGCTGAACTCTCCTTTATTCACCACACAACTAATTATATACAGAAGAGTGGCGCTGTATGGCACCACAGCCAGTTCGCCATGTGATGACGTTACCTGCGTGCACTTCACCACATCCAAACATCACATTTACCGCCCCCCCCAAATAACCACTAATAGGCCTTTTCCACTAGTATCGCTTTGGCCTTACTCACTTCTACTCTACTCGCTTTCTCGCCCTTTCCACTGTACCCAGCACGGTTTAACCGACACTATTTTCATGCCCGTTCGAGGGCAGGGTACAACCGTGCTGAAGCGAGCCAAGATGTGACGTCAACAGACTGCGAGCCCCTGATTGGTCAGGGCGTAACGTCACAAAAGCGTCCGTCTTCAGTGGAATCTTTACGACCGCCATTTGCAATATTTCACGGACTAACTCGGTCACGGAGTAAATACGATATGAATACAGACAGCGTTGTAGGTTTTGCGGAAATCTACACCGTGGTCCAATGAAGAGGTGCGGGGTTTTCTCTGCTTGGTGGCAGATACACAGTGAGAGGAGCGACCCGGACCAATACAGATGGCAGCCCAGCATAGAACCGGACTACGGACAAGCTGAAGACGAACGTGAGAGAACCATCGATGGTGAGTGATTTGTAATAAGATAAGATAAGATAAGCCTTTATTAGTCCCACAATGGGGAAATTCCAGGATTGCAACAGCACAGGGATAGCAACACTCAGAGCAACAATCAGAAGGCAAGAAAAAAAAAAGCAGCTAATATACATATGTACATATTACTATAAATATATATATATATACACACAGACACACAGTGCAGAGCATTGTAGCTGGATGGAATAAATATATGAGTATATAAACACACAGTGCAGAGCATTGTAGCTAGATGGAATAAATATGTAGATATATAAACACCCACAGTACGGAGCATTGCAGCTAGGTGGAATAAATATGTAAATATATAAACACACACAGTGCGGAGCATTGTAGCTAGATGGAATAATATGTAGATATATAAACACACAGTGCGGAGCATTGTAGCTAGATGGAATAATATGTAGATATATAAACACACAGTGCGGAGCATTGTAGCTAGATGGAATAATATGTAGATATATAAACACACAGTGCGGAGCATTGTAGCTAGATGGAATAAATATATAGATATATAAATATAAACACACCCAGTGCAGAGCATTGTAGCTAGATGGAGTAAATATGTAAATATATAAACACGCACAGTGCAGAGCATTGTTGCTAGATGGGATGAAACAGCACAACCGTCTACTTAGTTATCCTACATGGTATGATTATGTGCCCATACATATTCTCACCCTCCATAGCGACCGGTATTTTCCTAGTGGTATGCCGGAGGGGACCATTGTGTAAGTCTATTGCATCTTTTGCATTCAAAAACTATTAGGTTGTTACGTCTTTTTGCTATCTCTGCGAGCAGCCCTGCTTAGGTTGTACAGTCTGACAGCCGTTGGTAGGAAGGACCTGCGAAACCTCTCGGTTGTGCACCTGGGATGATGTAGTCTGCTGCTAAATGAGCTCCTCAGTGCATTCAGTATGTCCTGCATAGGGTGGAACTCGGACTCCAGCAGAGATGACAGTTTAGCCACCGTCCTTCTCTCTCCTGTCTCCTCCACCGGATCAAGGCGCTGCCCCAGGACAGAGCTAGCTTTCTTGATCAGTTTGTTCAGCCTCTTCCTATCGGCTGCGGTAATGCCACTGCCCCAGCAGACCACTCCAAAAGTGATGGCTGATGCCACCACCGTGTCATAGAATGTCTTCAGCAGCGCCCCTTGTACACCAAAAGACCTGAGTCTCCTCAGTAGGAGCAGCCTGCGCTGTCCCTTCTTGTAGAGTGTGTCAGTATTGTGTGACCAGTCTAGTTTATTGTTCATATGAACACCCAGGTACTTGTAGGATGTCACCATCTCAATGTCTGCTCCCTGTATATTTACTGATGCTGTGAGGGGATGTCCTTGTCTGCGGCAGTCCACCACCAGCTCCTTAGTTTTCCTTGCGTTGATCTGGAGGCAGTTCCGATGGCACCAGTCCACAAAGTCCTGGATAAGCCCTCTGTACTCAGCTTCATCTCCCTTGGAGATGAGGCCAACGATCGCAGAGTCATCAGAGAACTTCTGTAGATGGCAGTGTGTTGTGTTGTGTGAGAAGTCCGCAGTATAAAGAGTGAACAGGAAGGGAGCCAACACCGTTCCCTGGGGGGCCCCCGTGCTACCGATGATCGTGTCGGACACACAGTCCAGGGTTCTCACAAACTGAGGCAGGTTCGTGAGGTAGTCCAGGATCCATGATGACAGGTGCTGGTCCACCCCTGCGCGCAGCAGCTTGTCCTTCAGGATCATCGGTTGGATGGTGTTGAAAGCACTGGAGAAGTCAAACAACATGATCCTCACCACATTCCCGGGCTTCTCCAGGTGGGACAGAGAACGGTGAAGGAGGAAGATCACCGCATCCTCCACCCCAATGCCATGCTGGTAGGCAAACTGGAGTGGATCCATCGCTGGTTCCACCAGGGGGCGGAGGTGAGCAAGGAGCAGTCTCTCCAGGGTCTTCATCAAGTGGGACGTCAAGGCCACCGGTCTGTAGCTGTTCAGGTCTTTGGGGTGGGAAGTTTTTGGTACAGGTACCACACAAGATGTTTTCCACAGCTGTGGTACCCTCCCCAGCTTCAGGCTCAGGTTGAAGATGTACGCCACAATCCCACACAGCTGGTCTGCACAGGATTTGAGGAGCTTTGCGCTGATGCCATCCGGTCCCGTCGCCTTCCTTGCCTTGATCTTCCTCAGCTCCGTCCTCACCTAGGTCTTGGTCAGGGTCAGGATGGGGGGCTGTGTGTTGGGAGTGGGGGGGGGGGGGTGTTGGTGGAGTGGGGAGTGGGCAGCAGGACTTGATGTCTTTAGAGGCAGCAGTGGTTGTTGTGCAGTCGGGGGGGAGGGCGGTTGGTCAAACCTATTGAAAAACAGATTCAGATTGTTCGCCACATCTGTTCGCTTATTTATCCTGTTGGTGGTAAGCTCACTTTTTTTGAGCGTGCTGGCTAACGAGTTTTAGCTAGTAGCTAGCTAGTACCAACTGCTGATTCGCGCTTGTTTTCTCCTAAGTATTCGCTTGTGAGAGCAAAACGATGAAATATGTTAATCCTGGTTAAAGTCCTGGTTTGTGTACGTGCTGCACTTTGGTGCTGCACATTAAATTGTGTGCAATTTAATGCTAGAATGTGTTTCCACATGCCAGGGGTTAGCCTCCCTGTTTATATTGTGGATACTGGTGAAATGGACCACAGGAGCTGAAATCTCAACAATATAAAAGTGCTTTTTCAAACCAGTGATTTATAAAGTCATTCATATAATTTTCTAAAGCGTCAGAATAGACCCACACACCTATTCTGTGGATTTTCCATAAAAGGTGCTGGAACAGTATTGTGCTGTTGCACCATAAATCCCTGGATTGATAATGTACTTGTACAGAGTGGCTCCTGAGGTGCTTGTCAGGGAAACGAAGCATTTTTGTCACATCCCACCACTGACTTTCACAAGTGTGTTTCCCTAATACAGGTACATCTCCAAAAATTAGAATGTCATGAAAAAATTCAATATTTTTTGACACTCATTTCAGAAAGAGAAATCCATATATTATATCGATTCATTACACAGACAGTGATATATTTCAAGCATTTATTTATTTTAATTTGGATGATTATGGCTTACAGCCCATGAAAACCCCAAATTCAATTTGGCAAAAAATTAGAATATTACATAAACTTTAAAAAATAGTTTTTAAATAGAAATGTTGCCCGCTGAGGTGTTGGTTAATATGGGCTGTAGCCATAATCATCAATATTAATATAAACACTTTCAATATATCACTGTCCCTCTAATGAATCTATATATGGGTTTCACTTTCTGAAATGAGTGACAAAAATATTGAACTTTTTCATGATATTCTAATTTTTGAGATGTGCCTGTATAAGTGTTGAACTTGCTTTAACTAACCACCATCCATTTCTGTCGTTCGTCTAGGCAGGAGGAAAGCAGCCGCTCCACAATGGACCTCGCCACTGTGGAAAGTACTGAAATCCTTTGCTTTTATAGGTAAAGTGTCAAAACCAAAGTAGCACAATTGCCACTTAATATAAAAGGGACTGAACTGAGATTTATTTGATTGTGTGAGTATTAATTACAGAATAATTGAAAAAGAATGATGCATCAACTGTAAAATAAACCACTTGTTAATGTATTTATTTTTTTGTCAGATCACTTGTGTGATCCTTTGTGGGTTATGTTCATAACTGTATCTTTTGGGGAATGGCAGTTGTTCAGTCATCAATATAATTTAGTTTATATGTGTAGTTTATGCTCTATCATCAATAAACTCATGCAGTAACAGGACACATTACAAATATTTGAGACCCATTGTAGTGCTTCCTTTTATATTTTAGCAATGCTAGTACAAAACACCGCCCACACTTGAAGCCAGGGCAAGAAGAGACACTTTTACATTCAAGACAAACTTTTATTGATAAAAACTCCATATTTTGACTGAGCGACTCCATACTCGGTGATGCACACCTTCATTTAAAGTACTATATTCCATTCAAGTGAATGTATTAATTCATTCTGATTGCTGAGGCCACTGTAAAAACAGATGATTTTAAATGTAACACAGCCCTTGTAAAATCGACTTTACATCAGTGCAGCTACATGAAAATTGTGGTTAAATACAACAACGAAGTACTTTATTGTCACATTGGAATTGGAATCGCTCCTGTTTTGTTTTTCTTTTGAATTCTTGGATGGAATATGGTGGGCAATATAAGCTGCAGCTTCAGCCATCACCCATTTCAGATAACCTATGTTGAACTGTATAATCAGAGGAGTTATTGTTTAATTCGACCTTATTAGATTTTTTTTTCCCCTTTGTTATTTTGTTCTATTTTCTTTTAATCTATCCGAAATAAAGATTCATTCATTCACATTCCACCACTGGCTTTTAGCAACAAGTGTATTTCCCAAATACGTTTTAAACTTCCTTTATTTAACCACCACCCATTTCTGTCTTTTGTCTAGGCAAGAGGTAAACGATCGATCCACCCCAAACTGGACCTTACGTCACTATTTACAGAGATGCAGGCCTAAGATCTGCTGATCTGAGACCAGTGTGAGCTGCACATCCCAGCTGCTGAGTGACCCAGTCTTACAGTTTGAGTTTTGCACATTCTGAATAATCTGGAATTTGCTGCTGATTGTAATAAACAATTTAGTGACTTATGTGTTTGCATCATGATTTCTATTTTTGTCTGTTAATACACTGGTGGGAAAAGAGTCAATAGTACAAACCATTAATGGGTGACCTTGAAAATAATGGCTCATTTTTAAGAAAAGTAACCAAAACAATTATTTTATTAACTGAAGACTGTATTGTTAGATGTGCCACCGCAGAAGACCCTGCATACTTTAGTGACAGTACCAGTATATGGAGGAATTCTGGGTCATATTAGCATCTGCTCTTCATCATAATGGGTTTGGACAGGGGTGTCCAATCATGTGCCATGGAGGGCCAAGACCCTGCAGGCTTTAACTCCAACCAGTGTCTTCAACAGCAGATTCCACTGAACTTCTTCCACTGACTGCAGATCAGTGAGAACACCTGCTGAAGAGACTGGGTAGAAGAGAACCTGCAGGGTCTTGGCCCTCCATGACACATGATTGGACACCTGTGGGTTAGAGTTTAATGGGATTTAACATTTTAACATAAACTGCTTTATGGTTCAAAATTCTGTTGACAGACTTACACCAAACCAAAAGTGATTTCTCAAACTGCTGGATTGTTCTTAGACAGCTTTTCCAATCTGTCAGTATTAAATTTATGTCACA
Organism: Pholidichthys leucotaenia; assembly: GCA_020510985.1. Taxonomy (NCBI): domain Eukaryota; kingdom Metazoa; phylum Chordata; class Actinopteri; order Cichliformes; family Pholidichthyidae; genus Pholidichthys; species Pholidichthys leucotaenia. Next base: position 43,682,212 of record CM035842.1, read on the forward strand.
TGGTGGTAACCTTCACATATAAAAAAGAGACATCTGCAAAAACTTCAGAGGTTTATTGTCAGTGCAATACTACATGAATGCATGTATAGTACATTGTTGATGCGGAGAATATATATTTCTACAGTACATGTATCTAGTAAATCAAGCATTTTCCATGTAACCTTGTGACTGCATTATTTTAATTGCTTTTAATCCTAGATCAAGTTTGTTTTGGCCTAAAATGCATCATAACTGTCAAATATACCTTATTATACCTAACTCAGTACTGTTTACTTTTTGAATATATATTTTGTGGCTAATATAGTTATTAACATGGTGATCAAGTTGTGTCAGCTGATCATTTTTTGCTATGACACCATCTCAGATTCAGTGCAGCTGGAGCAGGTACGTCCATGATGTCTCGACAGTCTCTCCATGATTTTCACACAGATCAGAGCAATTTTTTTTTCCCACAATATTTTTATTGAACCTTTCTTTTTTTTTTTTTACAAACATAGCACACACAGTCAGACACTAACACAAAAGTAATTTAAAAACTAAAAAGAACAATAACAAAATAACAAAAAAAGGGTAATAAAAACAACAACAGCCATTAACAAAAACAAGTCAACAACAATGCTCCTCTGTTTAGTCTAAGTAATCTATTACATAAGAATACATAATATACATTCACCAGCTTGGAATTTGCAAGGTCCACATATATCATTCACCTTCTTCTTCAGAAGTTATGTTTAATTTCTTTACATAATCAATGAAAGGTCTCCATATATTCTCAAACACATTTTCCTTTGATTTCAGTATATATGTTATTCTTTCTAGTGGAAGGTTGGTAACATCTGTCTTAACCACTGAGTCACATCTGGTCTATGAGTTTTTCCACAGTAATGCAATACATTTGTTGGCATTAAGCAAACTGAGGTCTATGTATGTTCTTTCACTCTTATTAAAGTTATGTTTTTCTGGAAACAGACCCAACAAAAACAGTTTAGAGTTCAATGTGAATTGTTTTGAAATTATTTTTTCAATTGTTACCCTCACCTCTTCCCAAAACATTCTGATTTTTCTACATTCCCATAAACAGTGAAATAGGGTTCCTTTTCTTAGATCAGAGCAATTTTTTACACAGGAAATAAACCAGACATTCTTAAGCTCTACAACCACTGATCGTTTGTGAAGCTGTGTTGACATCAGTGAGAGGCTGTGCTGAACGCCAGACTGACCGTTTGAAGCGGTAATTTTCCCACAACAGAGCCATCTGAAACACACACAGCGTACATATTTTAGTACCTAACAGCGATAACTTGCAGACATTACAGTGTAGTACGACGTACTTATAGCAAACTAGCATTAGCAACATTAGCTTACCGTCATATATGACCTAGTTTGTATCCTCACGTCTTCGGCTCTCCCAGAAGCTGCAGAACTATTCCAGAGTGTTTCGTCTCACTGCCTGTACCCTTGTCTGGCGGTCCTTTTTGGCATTTACGGTGAAAAAAAAACACAGACCGAGGAGTCGCCTTGTAAAGCCGTCATGTTATGTTTGGCTTGGGTCGCGTGTTTTACGTCACGGGAGTGTGGCGCCGCCTTGCTGTAAAAAAAAATCCCACCCACCACAGCTTAACCCCGCTTTACCCGGCTGCTATGGAGACACAACCGCGGCCGAACCGAGTAGTAACGAAACGAAATGAGGCGAGGCGAACTGGGCTAGTGGAAAAGCGGCTTAACTGGGCATCCGGGTAGACTACCGGTGTGCCCGCATGACCGAGTGGATTATTTGATCTTTGTCATGGTTAAGCAAGTATTTCTGCATGCTCGTCGAAAGCAAGTGTAAGCAAGCAGTTCTGCATGCCTGTAGAAAGTGTTCTGACCTCACAATGTGCCTATGATGTCTATATGACATCATAGGAGGAGTTGTTCAGAACTCCTTATATGGTCATGTGAAATCATAGGAACACAGTGTGTGCATGTGACACAGACACACAGACAGAGATTTCTTGAATTTTATATGTATATCTGAAGGGTCTCCTCCTGTCTCAGACGACTGTGTTGTTCACAGTCATGCCTGCAACATACTGCTCGAACCTCAGGTGTTTCATCTTCACGGCATCTTCTCTGACGTGCAGCTGCTCTCCTCTCTCTATTGCTCTCCATCTTCTTCTTTTTCTTCTTTTAGATTTTATTGGCAGTTGGCAACCAGCTTACAGATGCATTACCACCATGCACTTCACTCTATATCATCACTCTATCTGGTCAGGAGCTGTAGTCCTTCTATCATCATTGCTGTGTCCAATCGAACCTCAACTCTATCTATCTTTAGACATCACTCTTCTTTGTCTCCTCGTACTTTACTCCATCTCATGGGTATTCTTCTTCTTCTTCTTCTTCTTCTTCTTCTTCTTCTTCTTCTTCTTCTTCTTCTTCTTCTTCTTCTTCTTCTTCTTCTTCTTCTTCTTCTTCTTCTTCTTCTTCTTCTTCTTCTTCCAGACCACTGGTTGAGGGATAGGTGCATCGTAATTTCAGTTCATGGACAGGATCATGAAAGTAGATCTGAGCAAAAAGTGGCTTTCAACCCTGTTCAGGAAGAGGAGCATCCATGTAATGCATGTAATGATAAACTTTACCTTGCATACGTATGCCTGGGTTGAAGCCAGGCAGAGGGATCTCCTTCCTGTGTGTTTATATATATATATATATATATATATATATATATATATATATACAGTATATACTGTATATACTGTATATACAGTATACAGTATGTGTGTGTGTGTGTGTGTGTGTGTGTGTGTGTGTGTGTGTACATATGCATATTCGCTGCTCTTGTTTTTTTCTTGTCTTCTTCATTGTTGCTCTGAGTGTTGCTATCCCTGTGCTGTTGCAATCCTGGAATTTCCCATTGTGGGACTAATAAAGGCTTATCTTATCTTATCTTCATGCCAATATTTGCCATTGCCAACGCACTGTTGTATTCTTTTGTTTGTTAAACAATGTAATGATAAACTTTACCTTGTATACATACTATGCCTGGGTTGAAGCAGGGATCTCCTTAATGCCAATACTTGCCATTGCCAATGCATAACTGTTGTATTGTTTAACAAAGTTTTGATGCATCACTGAGCCTATGATGTGCCTATGATGTCTATATGACCTCATCTAGACACCATAGGCATAGACACTGTGACACACACAGATTTTCTGGAATCAGTCTATACGGTGTCCATATCATGTCATATAGACATCATGTAGACATCATAGGAGCATCATAGGTGACTCTATACTGTGGTGTCTATATGTTGTCATATAATCATGTAGACGAACATCACAGGCAATCCTATGCTCTTTTAGACAGTCCTATTGTCTAAATGACGGCATCGCGAGTCCTATGATGCCTGAGATCATAGGAACATCATAGGACATCATGCATACATCATAGGCGGTCCTATGATCGTGACACACTGACAGACACATTGACAGAGATTTCTTGCAATTTATATACAATGATGATATAGAGTGAAGTACGTGGCAGTAGTGCACCTGTAAGCTGGTTGCCAACGGCCAATCAAATCTAAAAGAAGAAGAAGAAGATTATTTTTCCTTTGTCGTGGGTAAGTACAAAAGCATATTGGTGGGGTGCAAGCTAAAGTGCCAGGTGAGACTGACTGCAATCTTCAGGAGCACCTGAGAACAGCAACAAGCTCCACCAGAGCTAGTGCTACGCTAACAACACCGTGTTAGTGGATTTACGCTATCTGAAAAGCCACGGCTGGATGTAAAGTGGATATACTCTTATCTGAACATCCACGGCTGGATTTCAAGCACAGGCATGCATCAGGATAGTTTGTGACCCAGCAAGAATTTAACCGACTGATTGCCAGATACGTTGTTACAGAATGAAGATGTGATAACAATAGGTGAAAAAATCCAGGACCAAGGGAAAAAGGCAACACTCCGGAATGCAGTCGCAGGAATCCTCAAAACAGCCAAATTACCACAAAGCAACGTTACAATAGAAGAAGAAAAAGCATTAAACTCACTCAAGAAGGATAAAACAATCACAATCCTCCCATCAGACAAAGGCAGAACCACGGTAGTAATGGACACGGAAACATATGAAAAACAGATGAAAACCATGTTGGCAGACAGCAGCACATATGAAATCATAAAAACAAACCCCACAGAAGAAAAGAAAAAATGCTAAAAGCCCTTCTTAAACCCCTATTAGAAAGCAAAAAAAAAAAAAATCACAAAGGACGCATACTATCACCTGATACCCACAGCCAGCATCACCCTCCGGATCTATGGAACCCCAAAAATACATAAGAAGGATATCCCACTGCGACCAATAATAGACAGCATCGGATCAGTTACACACAACTTATCAAAAGCCCTGGCTGAAATCATCAAACCCCTCCATGGACTATGAGAATACAACTGCAAAAACTCAAAAGAGCTGGCACAAGAACTCAAAAATATGAAAATAGAATCAGACGAGATCCTCATTTCACATGATGTCATTTCATTATTCACAAAGACCCCTGTTGATGTCACACTACACATAGTGCAAGAACGCCTCAGAAATGACAGAACCCTAAAAAGATGCCCCAATCTCACAGTTGACGACAAATCTGAACTATTACAATTTGTTGCAAAATCCACCTATTTTCAATACAGAGAAAAAATCTACTGACAAAGAGAAGGATTTGCAATGGGAGACCCACTATCAGCCATCATGAGCAGCTTTTTCATGGAGGATCTGGAAAACAAAGCCATCAACTCAGCACCCACGCAATGTAAACCCTTCCTCTGGAAGAGATACGTGGACGACATTTTGGAGAAAATAAGTAAAGGACACACACAAGAACTCACTGACCATCTGACCAGCACGGACAGCACTGGGAATATAAAATTCACACACAAAGAGGAAGAAAATGGCACCATAGCCTTTCTGGACATGAAAATCACCACAACGATGACGGCAGTATAAAAATCACAGTGTACAGGAAACCAACCCACACGGATTAATACCTACTATGGGCATCAGAACACCCCACAGCACACAAACTATCAGTTGTCAGGACGTTATACGAACAGGCCACCATCATCACAGACCAAGAAGACAGACAGGAGGAGGAAAACCACATAAAACATGCACTCATACGCTGCCAATATCCAGCATGGGCCATAAACAAAGGGAAACAGCAAGTCAAAAACAAAGGAAGCAAGACACAGAACAAAAGCCGAAATCAAAAACAAGGACACCATAACTATACCATACATCCGAGGGATAACAGCACTAATTCAAAGGATCATGAAAAAATACAAAATAAACACAGCAGTAAAACCACACAAAAAAATTAAGACAGTTATTAGTACATCCCAAGAACAAAATAGAACAAGACAAAAAATGCAATGTAATATATGAAATAGCATGCAGATCATGCAACAAAACCTACATTGGAGAAACCGCAAGATCATTCACCACAAGGAAAAAAGAACACCAGAAGGAATGTGAGAAGGAAACAGACTCACAAGATCACAAAAAAAAAAAAAAAGGCAGAACAAGAAACATTAAAATCAGCTATATCAAATCACTGCAAAAGAAATAATCACATCATGGACTGGGACAATACAAAAATTATTGGGTTGGAGAGCAACAGACACAAACGCTGGATCAAGGAGGCCATAGAAATCAGGAAGCGGGGAAAAGATACCATGAACCAGGATGAGGGTGCCTTTATGCTTTCCCACACCTGGGACTACATTCTCCAGAAACCATCAGACAGCGGAAAGCGGGGCCAGCTCGGTGGATCTGACAGGTCTGCTGGGCTGTCCCCGCCTACAAAAGTCAGCTGATAAAATGACACCTCGTAGCAATTGGCTGACACGTCTGATGAAGGCTGCAGTGAACAGTCGAAACATGTAAAGAAGGTAAAAACATCTCCTTTCTATCTTTGTCTTTAATAAAAACAAAAGGTAAACTGACATTAATAAGCCTGTAAAGTAACCCATTATTTAAATTATCTTATGTGTGCAAGATGATTTAAGTGTGCATTTAAAAGTAATGTGAAAGTTACTTTTCCAAAGTAACTCAGTTACTTTGGAAAAGAAGTAACTAGTAACTGTAATTAATTACTATTTTTTAGTAACTTGTCCAATACTGGTTGTGATCACGTCCGGCACACCCCAGCGAGCAAATCGGTAACTATGTCGGTGGTGACTGAGCCAGCGGGCAACACCTCAGGCCATTTTGAGTGGCGATCGTAAACTACCAGTAAGAAGCGTTGATGCAGGGAGGCATTGTGCAGCTCACCGCAAATGTCCAATTGGATGTGTTTTCACGGGGCTGACGGCCATGGTAGAGGATGCAGGAGTGGGGGTGGTGGTACCCCGGTCTTACCGCTGGCCAGGCAGGCCATGCAGTCTTTCACCATAATCTACATGTCCTTGTCGATGCCTGGCCACCAGACCGAGCCCCCACAGTGCTGTTTCACCCTGACAACACCCAGATGGCCCTCCTGCACCATGATCAGGATGCGGCCCTTTAGTGCCTCCAGGATCACCGTGCAGAGCCCCTTTGCTACACAGATGTCGTTCCAGCATGAAAAATTGTCTCTAACTCTGTGGAAGGGTGCTAGCTTTTCTGGTACGTTGGATGGCCAGCCCTCGCGAATGAAGGTGTGGAGCTGGGTCAGTACTGGATCCTGCTCAGACGTGACCTGGAACTCTTGCAAGGAGACGGCAGTCTAAAGTGGGCCATGCAGCATGTGGACCAGTTCTGGCTCTAAGGGGTCCTGATCGACGCTCAGTGTGGGGTTAGGTGTGGCCCGGGACAATAGGTCTGCCATTACATTTTCTCTGCCCAGCGTGAACTGGGTGGTGAAGTTATATGCTTGTAGCTTTTCCGTCCACCTGACAGACCCCAGTGTTTCCAGCAGCGCTGTGAGGGCCCTAAGATCTGTCCGGAGTGTGAAGCGTCGCCCATACAGGTACATGTACCATTGCTCGCATGCCCAGACGCACACTAACGCCTCCCTCTCCCCCACTGAGTATTTCTGTTCGGCTGAAGTAAGTGATCTTGAAGTGTATGCCACTGGGCGCTCGGTCCCCCCCTTGGAGTTGGGATAGCATGGCTCCCACTACCATGTTGGACGTGTCACAACAAACATGGGGCTCTGTACGTCGAAATGGGAGAGCACCGGTGGGGAAGTGAGCTATGTTTTCAGTCGGCAGATGATGGCAGAGCACATCGGGGTCCACTCCCAGAGTGCATCCTGCTTCAGGAGGGCGCGTAGTGGCTCTGCCGTCTCTGAGTAGTGGGGAATGAAGTATCCATAGAAGTTTGCCATGCCCAGAAACGACAATAGCTGTGCGGGGCACGATGGTTCGGGTAGGTGCAGTACCGCCTCAACATTTGAATGAAGGGGGCTCAGGCCATGGGCAGATAGGTGGAACCCCACAAACCTGATGGTCGACACTTCGAAGATGCACTTTTCCCCATTGAATGTGAGGCCGTGTTTTGTCGGTACCTCCATTACCTTAGCGAGTCAGGCGTTGTGGGAGGCTGATGTCGCACTGCGCACCACGATGTCATCCAGATACAACACCACCCATGGGAGACCGGTAAACAGTGTAACCATGATTTTCTGAAAATAGCTTGGGGCGGAACTGAGGCCGAAAGGCATGCAGGTGTACGTGAACACTCCCATGTGGGTGATGGAGGCCATTAGGTTGCAGCTGTCTGGGTGAAGGGGAACCTGCAGGTAGCTTTGGTGAAGGTCCAGTTTTGAAAAAGACTTTTGAGCCATGGAACACTGCCGTCAGTTCCTCCGTCATGGGCAGGGGATATTTGTCGAGAATTACTGCCTTGTTCACCATTCTGAGGTCAATGCATGGTCGTAGGCTGCCCGACTTCTTCTTTGCCACCACCAAGTTGGAGATCCAGGGAGATGCGTTGACCCGCTCAATGATACTGGCGTCTGAAAGCTTGTGCAGTTCCACCGTGATGTTGTCCCACAGTGCAAGGGGTAGTCGGCAGAGAGGCTGAATTTTCGGGGACACCGTCGGATCAATGAGCGGTCAGTGGTTGAAGGAGGTGAGGCAGTCCAGTCCCACGAAGAACGCCAGCCAACGGTGCTGCCAGGATGAGGAGACTGTCAGAACAGTACAGCCCATTAGGTCGGTGATGGAGAAAGGCAGCTCGGTGATCAGGTTGATGCCCAGCAGGATGGCCCCCTGATGCGTCACTTGGAAGGGGAATGATGGAATAGCTTTAGAACAGAAACCGTCCCTACCATGCCAATCTTGACGTGCCTGTAGCCAAATAAGTCCTCTGCATTAGCCGTGATGGTCTTCTGAGGGAACAGTTTCCTGACCGTAGACTCCCTCAGAAGAGACCTCGAGGCCGCCGTATCCAGCAGCAGCGGCACACCAACACCATCCAGCTCCATTGTGCACCACTTGAATGGCCAGCTTTTGGTGACAACTGAGTGAATGGTGGTTGGGCCTGGTAGGTGGGCCATTGAATTTGTGATGGTTGAGTGGCAAACTCTTGCAAAGTGGTTGAGCTTTTTACAATGATAGCATTTCTGCCCCCTGGCTGGGCATGCGGGTGATTGAGTCTGGTGTCTAGATGAACCACAGTTACCGCAGGGCAGACAGTCACCCGTGTTGTCCCATTTCCTACCCTTCTTCTTTTGGTTGTAGCAGGGAGATGGGGGTGAGACCGCTGGGTGGCAGTGGTGGCGGCCTGCACTCGTGGGGCCAGACGAGGGGCTTGTCGGTTAGGCGGTGTTAGCTGCAATGATAGCTGGGTGGCCGTTTCCATTTGGGATGCCATTTGCACAGCCTCGTCTAATTTCAGGTCGTTCTTCGCCAGCAGCTGCTGCTCCTGCAGCCGCGGGCTCTTAGCATGCTTCACTAGCTTATCATGTATCATCACTTCCTCTGTCACCACATCACTTCCTCTGTCACCAAAGGCGCACATGCTAGCCAGGAAACGGAGCGCGGTGACATACTGGTGGACCGTCTCATCCTCACATTGGCGGCAGTGGCTAACAGCGACCCTCTGCACTGTGACATTATGTATGTCAGTGAAATGCCTGTCCATCACAGCAATACACTCCTCATATGTGTCCACAGGGCCGGGAGAAAGGTACACATGGTGCCTCTCGCTACCGAGATTGTGGATTAGCACATCCCTTAGCCTTTCGTTTCTAGCATCGGTTAAGTCAGCAGCATCAATAAAAGTCTGGAATGACTCATGCCAGTGGGACCAGGGAATCGGTGACTCACCTGGTAGAGCAAGGAACGGTTCCAATAGAGTCTTTTTTACCCTCGTCGCCATTGTTATGTCTGAAATGAGGTGCTGACATCAGACGTGAGCTGAACTCTCCTTTATTTACCACACAACTAATTACACTGGTCAACACCAAATTTGTTGTTAAAGTTTTTTTAGCTGATTTAGGACAATTTTGATGTGCTGAATCCAAAAATCACATTGGTTTTAATCAATCAGGTTAACTTTTTGAACTATGCCCACATGTTTTCTTACGTTTTTGTTTACATGTACGGGTATTTTCGCTTTATATGATGCAAAATTCTTTTTTATTTCCTGAAATTCTCTGAATTTTGAACAATGATGACATAACATTCAATTTACATGTACTTACCTTTATCAATGTCTACTATTCAATTTACAGTACACCTGTACAACTGCTTATAACTTAACATAAAAACCTGACCTGATCGAGAGAAACAGATGTCATTTTTGGATTCAGCAGTGCAAAATTGTCTTACATTGAAAAAAACATAGACAACTTACAAAAAAATTATTTTTGTTATGTTGTGTTATATACAGCAGGGTGGCGCTGTATGGCACCATGGTCATTTTGCCACATGATGATGTCACCACATCCAAACACCACAGTGCCTGCACCCTCTTCTTCACCTCTCTTGTGCACATTGCTTTGGACGGTTGACCCCAGGTATTTAAATTCATCTACCTTCACTAACTCTACTCCTTGCATCATCATTACAGCTGCCTTCCTCTCATTCACACACATGTATTCTCTCTTACTTCTACTGACTTTCATTTCTTTCCCATGCATACCTCCACCACTCCAGGTTATCTTCCACCTGCTCCCTACTCTCACTACAGATCACAATGTTGTCTGTGAACATCATGATCCACGCAAAATTTTGCCTGACCTAGTCTGTCAGCCTGTTCATCACCATGGGAAAATAGAAGGGGCTCAAAGCAGATCCCTGATGTAATCCCACCCCCTCAACTGTAATCCCTCCCAACTCTGCAGAGCAGTGGCAGGAATTACCACTCAAGTACATTCCCACAATTTTCTAACAGATAAGGACTGCTTTTACATTGGAGGTGCCCATCAACAGGTGGTCTCAGTCAAACAAAGGAGGAATGGGAAGAAGCAGAGACAAGATCCAGAAACAACAGAATGTGCAGCGCTCAATTGGAATCATGCTAAATTGTTGCACAAGTTGTGGCTTGTTTTTGTTTTTTTAAACTAGATTGGGCCTCATCAGACACCCTTATCAAATTTGACCAGGATGCACCATATACACAAGAGACCAACCTATTCAGTAGCTCAAAACTACAGTTTTCTGATGGCAAATGTAAATTGTCCCACTGCCACTACTCCAGTCACCAAATGTGGATGTTTTTGCTGTTCAAGACTGTTATCTCTAAACATCCAATATCAACACCCAAGGACACCTTGTATGTTTCTGCTGGATTCTAGTGTCATCTACAGTCGCAATCAAAACACAACATCACAAAAATATTTTTTTTGTAAGCTGTCTGTGTTTTTTCAACTGATGTAAGACAATTTTGCACCGCTGAATCTGAAAATGACATCCGTTTCTCTCGATCAGGTCAGGTTTTTATGCTAAGTTGAAAGCAGTTGTACAGCAGTTGTACAGGTGTACTGTAAATTGAATAGTAGACATTGATAAAGCTAAGTACATGTAAATTGAATTTTACATCATCATTGTTCAAAATTCAGAGAATTTCAAGAAATAAAAAGAATTTTGCATCATATAAAGCAAAAATACCCGTAAATGTAAACAAAAACGTAAGAAAACATGTGGCCATAGTTTAAAAAGTTGACCTGATTGAGCAAAACCAATGTGATTTTTGGATTCAGCACATCATAATTATCCCAAATTATCTAAAAAAAAACTTAGACAATAAATTTGGTGTTGACCAGTGAAATTATTCAATCCCTGCTGCAAATTAGGTTTACTGGCAAAATGTACAAACCAGCAGCTGTTTGCAATAAACAAATCAAACAAGAACAATTTAAATAGTCCAACACAACTATTACAAGTGGTTTTGCCAAATTCAACACAAAACGCCACTTTTAATGACTACTGCAGCCTTAAAATTATTCAACCCCTTCTTGACAAGCATCTAAGTACTTTGCAGAGCACCTTTTTGCTGTTATGACCTGCTGCAAACGGGAAGCATAGCCAGACACCAGCTTCTGACAGAGTTCCTGAGGAATCTTAGCCCATTCCTCGTGGGCAAAGGACTCCATTTCACTAATATTTTGGGTTTACATGCTGCAACCACCTTTTCAAATCCCACCAGAGATTTTCAATGGGGTTCAAGTCTGGCAACTATAATGGTCACTCTAGTATCTTCCAGAACCCCTTCTGAAGCCAAGCCTTGGTAGACTCTGAGGGATGCGTGGGATCATTGTCCTGTTGGAAGGTCCAGTGATGCCCAAGATTCAGCCTCCTCACAGATTGCATGACATTTTCTCCCAGGATTTCCAGTATTTGATTGAATCCATCCTGCCCGCTACACGCTGTGGGTTTCCAGTGCAAGAGGAAGCAAAGCAGCATCACTCAGTCACCATCATGCTTCAGTGTAGGCAGGGTGTTTATTCTTTGTCCTCCAGACATACCACTGATCCATCGGTCGAAAAAGTTCCAGTTTTGTTCCATCGCTCCATAGAACAGAATCCCAAAAAGTCTTTGGCTTATTTATGTATTCATTCATTCATTCATTCATCTGTAGTTTTGAGCAAATTGGAGCCAACTTTTCTTGTGCTTTTGGGTCCATAGTGGTGCACGTTTTGAAGTTCAGGCATGGAGCCCTTCAGCGTTTAGTGTGCATCTTTCTCTGGGAACTAAGAACATGTTGTCCAAACTGTTGACCTATTCCCTATAATAAAAAATAAATTAAAAATAAAACATACAACAACCAACTCCTGACTGACATAAATGTGGCTTTCTTCTGCACAGAAGAGCCATATTAGCTTAATTTCTGTGAACTTCATCATCTCAAAAGCACTGTCTTACTTTAAAATGCATTAAACTGCTGGAAATTATTCATTCAAATGGTGTCAGTTTGGGTCTCATAATGGCAAAGAGCCAAATTAATCAGACTGCAAAGGTTAGACAACTGTTGTTTCAGAAGCCATTAGAATCACCTTATGTACTCAAATGTGCCTCCTACTCCACTTGCAGCAGATTTCTAATAATTACCATTAATCAAGTGACCCATGGATCCCCCACTTGATACATTTTCGTTGCAGCATTTGTTATGGTGGCAGGCAAAAAGTTTTTACCTCAGGTGTAGTCAAGTCTGCTTGTATCTCTCATTCTGGTCACATTAATACAGTTTTAAAAATCCAGCGTAGAGGATATAATGCTTAGTCAGGTCAGAAGACATTGAAAAGACAGGTGGAAGAGTGGCCATGAGGCGCAGGCATCTGTTGTGTACACAGTGACCAGCTGGGTGATGTCTTTACTCCAGCGTTGTCTGTCTGGATGCAATCACTGCTGCATTTCTGGAAGGGGACAGAAATGATTTCATGCTTATTCTGACTAAGCCTCTGTTCCATCAATTATTTGAAATACATCAAGTTAAGCCTCTTCCAACAGGCCACAAAAAAGCCCCCGCTGAAATGCTTAAGCGGTTGTTTGAAAAAAAAGGTTAATTAAAAATGGAAATCTCACAGAGGATTAGGGACGGTGAACTGGTTGGAGCTACTGGGACTTCTCAGTCACTGCCCTGTTGCTCAGGATCAACATGCAAAATGGTGTCATTGCTGCTAATTGCCCCAAGACTCTGTCCGACAGTGTGGCTTTCAGCCGCCTCTCAGCGCCATTGGACTAATCTGCATATGGTATTAATCAATGCCGATGCCATTTCCATGAGAAGGAAAACTACTCTGTAACCATGTTGGCAAAGAGTGTTTTTACATTTCATCCAGTCTCAGTCACTGCTGGCGAAACTATAATATTTCTGTACTGATAGTAGTTACTATTTTTCATTCCATGTGGACATTTACATATGCACACATCCAGTGCATATGTGCTGTGCATTGTTGTTTTTAAAACTGTAACATTATTATTAAAAAAATCATTCCATCCATCCATCCACGTTCAACTGTTTGATCCTTTTTGAATAGAAGGTATGCACTGGAACGGAACTCTTGGCTGTTCCAGGGCAGTTAGTTACACAAGGCCACATGCGTTTGAGTGGCAAACGTGTGGCAGCTTTAGTTTTTATTCAGCAAAACATAAAAATCACACAAAATATTTAGTCACAGCAGTACACAGGGATTTTTGTTTTACTTTAGATGTTAATACCACAGTGTTTACTTGACTGTAATGATGTGTGGGTAAGAGCACACATAAGCAAAGAAGTTGTTCTGGGACTATAATTATTTATCTCTCTATTTTTTGTCAATTGATACATGGTGGAATGATATATTTAGCAAGCAGGTACTGTGTGTACTGCCGTGACCGAATACCGTGTGTTTTGGGGTTTTACTGCAAACACCCTAATGCTGCCACTCATTTTTGCCACTCAGTGTTTTCTAACTGCCATGAATTCTGTTCTGTGACATCATGTGCATCCCATCTATAATGCTTGTTATGCCCATAAGAGGTTAATCTAATAAAATTGGAGACAAACAATTGTTAAGTTCCCCCCCAGCATGCGGGACACCATGTGGTGTATGGGGTGGCGCCTATCTCATTTTCTCTGAACCTACGCCACACAGCTACTGTAAGTAGTGAAAGCTACAGTGGGGGGGGGGGGGGTCAGTCCTCTGATAGCTCTGTGTGTTCACTTTCCTTTCCCCATTCTATTATGCTGAGCACCAAGCTAGAAGGCGGAAAGTACCATTTTTATATGGTCTTTGGTATGACCTGGCCAGGATTTGAACCCATGACCTCCTGGTTGTGGGGCAGATGCTCTACCAACTATGCCACCACTCAGGTATTTAAACAATTGTGTATGCACCTCACTGACTCTTCTCCAGTACGATATGTATATGTAGGATATATATGTAGGATAACTAAGTAGACGGTGATGCTGTTTATTCCATCTTGCTACAATGCTCCGCATTTTGTATATATATTTATATATTTATGTGTACGTATGTATATCCACTGCTTTATATTTTTCGTATCTTCTTAATTATTGCTCTGAGTGTTGCTATCCCTGTGCTGTTGCAATCCTGGAATTTCCCCATTGTGGGACTAATAAAGGCTTATCTTATCTTATCTTATATTTGGATGGTGTTAATGTAAAGACACTAGTCACTCATTACATTGGTATTTGGTTTTCAAATTTGGGATTCAGATATCCCATTTCCCCCTCCAACTACTCAATTTTGAAAAGGTAAATCACAAATTTACCTTTATCAATTTTTTTTAAAAAAACAGCAAATTTAGGAGATCTTACAGGCTTACTACTTTATGGCAAAGTCACATTATGTACAAAAAAGTCACAAATTTTCTTAAATACATTTGCAAATGCGTTAAAAGGGATTCAAATTCACATTACAAATATTACAAATTTATAAGAAAAAAGGTGTATATTTATCAGAAAAAACAGAATTTGAGGAAAAAATAAATGTGGAAAGAAAAATATTGTATATGGATAAGAAAATCTAATACATTTAGACTGAAAAATTGTCACAAATTCACAAGAAACCTGCAAATTCATGAAAAAAGCTATACATTTACATGAAAAAAAATCTGAATTAATTTTTTTTAAAGCCATATTTCCGGCAAGGTACTGCTGCAGTCCACTAAAGGAGCAGACTGTACAAAGTATTTAAATATTCACTCTGGATTTCTCCCAAATATTCAGAGCCCCAAAACTGGTATTTGGGACAACCCTAGAGACAGTTGGACTCAAAATTATTCAAACATTAAATATACATTAACCCTACAATACAATGCACTTCTCTCTTTCAATTATTGCTAATGTTATCACACAACAGTAATCGATCACCAGGAAACTCACCAAGTAGACTAATATATCATCCCCACCAATCACTGTAAGCTAGTTAACAATGCCGCTGCCCCTTGTGCCTCTATGCCACATCAGAGCCGTGGTGATCAATGACATATACAGACAATTTTGGGGGGGGGCAGATGGTCAACCAAAAAAAAAAATGGACACTCCTAAATTCTGAAAAAAAGTAAAGTTACATACAGTTTCGCAAATTTTACTGAACTCACTTGGTATATCAATTTTATTTCAACACCTATACATTCATGGAGATATTTAATATCCCATAGATTTTTAGAAAATTATTAACTCACAGAGATCATGATCTTCATCATTAATTATGTATTCACAGAACAAAAAAAAGGCAGCTTCCATTGAAAAATAAATCTGCTCAAAACAAATCTATCTGAAAAATGTTTTTCTTTCACTAAATAAAATATTAAATCTCCATTTAAATATATAAATCTTTGCAAAAATTTTTTAAAAGACCATTCCTTTAGAAATACTATGGTTTCTAATAATCCAGTTGGGTTGTTGACATCAAAATCTAATTTTTTTCCCATAAATTTGGGACTTCCTTTTCGTAAATTTATGACTTTTCAAATTGTAAATTAGCATCTTGGATGGAGAGGACTGATGCATTGTATATGCGGAGCTTCGTCTTTCTGGAAATTGAATGATGGCACCAGAGAGGTTTCAATAGTGTCTGCAGGGCTGATGCAGCGAGGCCACGTCTGTGGTTGATCTCTGGTTTCACGTCCCGATTGTTGGTCACTGTGGAGCCCAGATACACAAATGAATTGACAAACTCGACGGCAACATTCCCGAGCTGTAACAGAGGTGGGTCCAGTCCGTCGCCAACATGCATTAGCTTTGTCTTGCTCCAGCTCACCTGGAGCTTCGCTGCCTCTTTGTGGCAGCATCTTGTCAACTCTGGCCTTGAGAGTGGATGGGTTCGATAGTCGGGCCCTCAGAGCCATCGAGAACATCAGGTGGCCCCAGAGTACCTAAAATGATGTGCTCTGAGCCTGCACACATCAGCCTGCAGCATCCCACCTTATTACACAGAGGCGCATCCACTGGTTTGGCCATGTCCTCCGCCTCCCACCAGAACACCTGGCAAAAGCCATCCTCATGTTTGACCCCAGGGCCTCAGGGTGGAATAGACCTCAGCGCAAGCCACGCACCAGATGGTTTGATGTGGTGGAGAGAAACCTCTGACAGCTCGGAGTCACTGTTGACGACGCAGAGGAGCTGGCCCAAAACCGGCAATGTTAGCACACACTGGTTAACCTGATTGGCTCTATGCATGGTGACGGCCACCCAGTCCTCACCCCACAGGAGTAGTAAGTAAGTAAGTAAGCATCTTGTCAAATTTTCAAATTTGTAATGAAATTACATTTACACCATATGATAAATTTATGAAAATCCCACCACAAACACAATCCCCCCTTGTAAAAAAAATAAATCACCAACTGTGTGTACTTTCACAACAGCAACAGAAAATGCTGAGGCTTGGAGCTATAAAAACATGGAAGTGTCTATGGATACAGAGTACCTGTAGGTGCTGCTTTAAAACACTAACCTGAAACTCTAACGGAGAGGAGACCCAGGCTGCAGCTGCTGTGGTGAGGTCTGTGCACAGTGGGGGTCATGTGCAGGTCACATGGAATTACAGTATTTGCACGTCAAATATATAGTTTATCGGGCATTCAAGCACATTTGATTGGCAAGTGATGTCACCATAGGGGCAAATTAAAATCTGTAACACCTTAAAAACTCTCCAAAAGGGCACTTCAGGGGGCAAAGGGCAAAGGGACAGGTGGCAATATTCAGCACAACACCTCTCCTTCTTGTGTGATATTGCTTAATTATAGTTTCTACTTGTGTATCTACTTGCTCAGCACAAAGCAGGCAGTAGCACTGTGTTTTAAAGATATTAGACAAGTACTATTTGTTTGTCTTGAACTTGACTGGAACAATATGAACTATATTTGCCCTCTAGTTTTAATTACATTGGACTGCACTTTACACAAATTAACAAAATTACCAGTGATTAGTGAGTTAGAGAGATATGTGTCAAACAGACTAGCAGCAAAAGTGCTCATCATTTTCTTTCAAGCTCTAATATATGAATACTGCTCAAAAAAATAAAGGGAACACTTTGAAAACACATCAGATTTTAATGGGAAAAAATAAGCTGGATATCGAAATTGTGACAGGATAGTCCAGCTTACTCAGATTAAAAAGTGTTCCTTTAAGATTTTGAGTGAAAACCTCCTTCCATCAGCAAGGGCATTGAAGATGAAATGTGGTTGGGTCTTTCAGCATGACAATGATCCCAAACACACTGCCCGGGCAACAAAGGAGTGGCTTCGTAAGAAGCATTTCAAGGTCCTGGAGTGGCCTAGCCAGTCTCCAGATCTCAACCCCATAGAAAAACTTTGGAGGGAGTTGAAAGTCCGTGTTGCCCAGCGACAGCCCCAAAACATCACTGCTCTAGAGGAGATCTGCATGGAGGAATGGGTCAAAATACCAGCAACAGTGTGTGAAAACCTTGTGAAGACTTACAGAAAACGTCTGACCTCTGTCATTGCCAACAAAGGGTATATAACAAAGTACTGAGATGAACTTTAGTTATTGACCAAATACTTATTTTACCGAGGAATTTACCAATTAATTAATTAAAAATCCTTCAATGTGATTTTCTGGATTTTTTTTTTCTCATTTTGTCTCTCATAGTTGAGGTATACCTATGATGAAAATTGGAGACCTCTCTCATCTTTTAAGTGGGAGAACTTGCACAATTGGTGGCTGACTAAATACTTTTTTTTCCCCACCGTATACACAGTACTAAAAATATACAGCTGCACTCTTTCCTTGTAGTTAAAAAAGAGGAAAAACCATTGGGATTGCTCATCATTTGCTCCAGATAAGTATTATGGACCAGAAGAGTACAGTTGTCCTTGTCATATTATCAAGCATGATAATATGGCCACTTGTGTGAAGGGAAGATGCAACAATATTCCAAAAGTCAAGTGATTCATCCAATCTGGACCAAGCCATTTGTCTGTGTCAGAGTTTACACGATGCTCCCAAACACTTTGCCTAGCCCCCCCAACTTTCCTGTCTCCCGTTCTTGAACACCAAATCAATCAAGTTTCCCCATGCAGGAAAGTGCCGAAATAAAGAGACAATGAAGTGGAATGAGCAAAAGCAGGATTGATAGCATTAAGAGGATTTAGGACAGCTTTTGAGGAATTTTCTGGGCTGTGATTTTTTTTGGGGGGTGGGGTGGTGTGCACACACTCCAGTCCACACTGCTGAATCGGAGGTATGCAGATAAATGGAGTCAGAGCAATGTAATCATATATATATTCAGGCCACTGGAAGCAGTCACTGGCACTGGACTGATGGATGATTGCCTATCTTCATTTCTAGGAGTTAGAAAGACAAAGTTCCACTGCAAAACATAATCGATCTTTCTGTGGACTTTCAGGAGAAGGCCCAGACTTCTAACTCGGAATACAGAGTTGACTGTTTCCCCTTTACAGTCATGTCCATGGTGAAGATTATTGAAATGATGTGTTTAGTCTTTTAATAAGCGGACAGAAAAATTTAAGCAGGTATGCTGTCAGACATCTCACTCGAAAATCAACCACATAAAAAAAGATACAGCATTTGATTTTGTCTTTGATTAGGTCAGCTTGGTGGGGGAAAAGGAGGCACAGGCTGTGACAAATAGGCTGTCAATGGTGCATTTGTTTCACATCAAAAGACACCAGCAGGTCTGTAAAAACACAAAACTAACAATGTCATGTTCTGTTCATTAAAGCAGATGGGAGGGGGGGAGCGAAGGTGGATCCAAGTTGAAGGGCTAGGTCTTTTTATTCAAAGTCACAAAGAGCAGTGGCACTTTAGTAAATCCAAGTGCTTTCTTGGCCAGCTTCGCCAATGGTCATGGCAGTCCTTGAACACCATTTGATAGACTTGGACAACTGGACCAATGTCAATGAGTGCCTGGCGAAGCTGATACTTTATTGTCCTGAGGTGAAAAAGGACATTTCTGGCTGATCTTCAGGCATTTAGTTTCTCAGAGAAACACAAGCATCTGTTGTCAAATTCATTTTTCAAATTGGTAGAAGCTGATTACTTTCCAGGGAGCTCGGGGGGATGGTGGAACGCTCTGTCAATGCTTGTAGATTTTAGGCCAAGATTTGCTTTGGTGATGTTGATTACTTTGATGCTAATTGGAAAGAAGAAGAAGTTGTTTTGAAGTAAAAGGTGGGTCAGAAATAAAATGACTTCACACTGTTTTCTAGACTTTATACACAATTGTGACTTCTGACAAAACAAAGCTGGGCTTGGCTCAGTCTGCCTTTTGCTCGGCACTAATCGACTTTTATCCGCAGGACTTTTGCCTTTGAGCTCACATAATTTGCAGCAGGTTGCTCCTCTACATGAGGCTCAGACAAAAAGAATGAGGCATATGGTCACACAGTTGGATCTGGAGTAATTTAGCGCCCTTCACAACGATTGCTCTGCGTGTGAATGAAGCCTTGATAGAAGAGGTGATGAATCCAGGCTGAACTTAGACTTGTGTTATTCCAAAATGGCCAACATAGGTCAACATTAGGCCTTCTGACAAATCCGTGTGAGTCCTATAACACCATGGTCATCTGGAAACAGCCCACACATGCTTATTTATGACCCTGTGCCTTTTACGTTTACTAACACTCTATTAGTTTGTTTAGAAGTCAAAAAGTTGGGTTGCCAGATTGTGTTTACATAGTTACCACTGAGTCGCCCCCGGCTCTCACTTTGAAATCAACAGTCGTCTCACATCGATTAATATAATAACATAGTTCTTATGCTATACAACCTACAGTGCATTCCACTGCTTCTTCTTTACATGGACTGTGCTGGTTTGTGGCATCACAAGTTTTTGTCTGTGCAACCATCGACACTACAGGGACTGCTACAATATAACTTTTTATAAAACAACACATGGAAGTCTATTCTGTGAATGGACAGTCCAATGCAAAGGGCTGATGAGAGAGTGAATTAAGATTCAGTACAAAGTCGTAACCATAATTCCAAAACTGACTTTTGTTCCAGAGTTCAACAATAAGATAATGTCTAAGTGCCATTTTGAGAATTTTCCAGCCCACAGAAAGGGATAAAAGAATAGACTTGCAAAATTTATAGTTCACACAAATTCATGCATTTAGAGAGCTGAACTTCCAGGCTTAACTAACTTTTAAAAGAAAGATTGTTTAAACATTATTACAAACACATAAAAAACATAAATAAAACAAATGTGCAAGGTCAGCAGGTGACTGTCATGATCAGGAGCACGGATGAGGGCCGTGCCCAGTCTCCAGTTTGAGTTTAGTCTTTTTCTGTTTGTTTATTTCTTGGTTTATTATTATCTATTGAAAATTTGGGTTCCTGTATTATTTCATAGTTCAACTTACTTTTTCATTTATGTTCATCACAGTCTGTCATTTAATTATTCTGTATTTTTGATGCCGGGCTCGCTGTCTCTCTCTGTCAGGGGCTGCAGCTGTCAGCGTGCACTTCCGGGGTCTGCTCTGTTCGGGGCGGTACAACCAGTGTTGCCAACTTGGCACTTTTGTCGTTAAATCAGGCAATTTTTCAGCCTCCCTGGATGACTTTTTTTGTCAAACGTGACTAGCGACAAATCTAATGACTTTTCTGGTGGTTTGGACACTGACGTGAAAGTGCGCAATTGCTCTGCGGTTATCATCTTCAACAAGCAGTGGGTGGTACCGTGAGGCTGTCCTGTCCCCTTCCCATCCCAAAGCAATCACAGGCAGTCTCGGTCAGTCTCACAGTAGCCTTGTGCAGCAGCAGTGTTGCAATTACAGTACATCTGGAAAGTATTCACAGTGCTTCACTTTTTCCACATTTTGTTATGTTATAGCCTTATTCCAAAAGGTATTAATTTTTTTCCTCAAAATTCTACACACAATACCCCATAATGACAATGTGAAGAAAGTTTTTTTGAAATTTTTGCAAATTTATTAAAAATAAAAAAAACTAAGAAGTCATGTACAAAAGTATTCACAGCCTTTGCTCAATACTTTGTTGATGCACCTTTGGCAGAAATTCTCAAGTCTTTTTGAATATGATGCCACAAGCTTGGCACACCTGTCTTTGGGCAGTTTCACCCATTCCTCTTTGCAGCACCTCTCATGCTCCATCAGGTTGGATGGGAAGCGTCAGTGCACAGCCATTTTCAGATCTTTCCAGAGATGTTCAGTTGGATTCAAGTCTGGGCTATGGTTGGGCCACTCAAGGACATTCACAGAGTTGTCCTGAAGCCACTCCTTTGATATCTTGGCTGTCTGCTTAGGGTCGTTGTCCTGCTGAAAGATGAACCATCGCCCCAGTCTGAGGTCAAGAGCACTCTGGAGCAGGTTTTCATCCAAGACGTCTCTGTACATTGCTGCATTCATATTTTCCTCTATTCTGACTAGCCTCCCAGTTCCTGCCACTGAAAAACATCCCCACAGCATGATGCTGCCACCACCATTGGCATGGTTATGAATGGTGCCTAGTTTCCTCCAAACATGAGCCTGGCATTCACACCAAAGAGTTCAATCTTTGTCTCATCAGACCAGAGAATTTTGTTTCTCATGGTCTGAGAGTCCTTCAGGTGCCTTTTGACAAACTCCAGGTGGGCTGCCATGTGCCTTTTACAAAGGAGTGGTTTCCATCTGGCCACTCTACCATACAGGCCTGATTGGTGGATTGCTGCAGAGATGGTTGTCCTTCTGGAAGGTTCTCCTCTCTCCACAGAGGAATGCTGGATCTCTGACAAAGTGACCATTGGGTTCTTGGTCACCTCCCTGACTAAGGCCCTTCTCCCCAATCGCTCAGTTTAGATGGCCAGCCAGCTCTAGGAAGAGTCCTGGTGGTTCTGAACTTCTTCCATTTACTGATGATAGAGGCCACTGTGCTCATTGGGACCTTCAAAGCAGCAGAAATTTTTCTGTACCCTTCCCCAAATTTGTGCCTCGAGACAACCTTGTCTTGGAGGTCTACAGAAAATTTCTTTGACTTCATGCTTGGTTTGTGCTCTGACATGCGCTGTCAACTGTGGGACCTTATATCGACAGGTGTGTGCCTTTCCAAATTATGTCCCATCAACCAAATTTACCACGGGTGGACTCCAGTTATGCTGTAGAAACATCTCAAGGATGATCAGTGGAAACAGGATGCACCTGTGCTCAATTATGAGCTTCATGGCAAAGGCTGTGAATACTTATGTACATGTGATTTCTTAGTTTTTTATTTTTAATAAATTTGCAAAAATCTCAAAAAATCTTTTTTCATGTTGTCATTATAGGGTGTTGTGCGTAGAATTTTGAAGAAAAAAATGAATTTAATCCCTTTTGGAATAAGGCTGTAACATAACAAAATGTGGAAAAACTGAAGCACTGTGAATACTTTCCGGATGCACTGTACAATAAATTAATAGCTTTTTCAGAACTGCAATGTCTGATACCAATTGAATGCTGCAGCAGCAGCAAAGTGCTTTAGCCTTCTTCCCAGCAACAGGTTGAAGCCATCCCTTAAATGTACGTGGAACAGTATAATGCCAAGGCAGGGCGATAAAGCTGCTGTGACCGCCCCGGCTGGTTGCTTTTTTCTTACCAGGGTCTGTGTCAGTGCTGCCGGACTATTTTCTTTTTTTTTTCCTCTGAGTCCAAACTCATGTTCACTTTTTATGTTTGTTGCAGTGCTTGTACAGTAAAGAAACATGAGCTGAGTGCTGCTGGTGTGACCGACTGCCACCTAAATCAAAACTTTTTTTTTTTTTTTTTTGGGGGGGGGGTGCATGGAAATACCTAAACTATTGTATATTTGGCCTTTTTAAAAAGTTTGATCGTATATTGTATAGCCCCTAAAACTATTGTATATCTAGCAACACAACACTGCAGCAGTCACAGAGAAGATCCACACCACTCGGGTCCAAATTGCAAATGAATTGCACATGCGCAAACCCCCCGCCAAACCTGCCGGTTTAGTGGGAAGCAAATGTTTCTTCACTGTCAAGTTAGTGATGGCCTATTTTAATGGCAAAATTAAAACAAACAAACCAAGAATCAACAGAAGAAAGTTAATTTGTAGTTCTAAACATACTTAGGGTGTTTTTTACTTCCTTTTTGTCTCTCCCGTGACATTATTCTTCTCTACTACATCGTCAATTACAATTACATGCAAATGACCAATTATGTAAATTAGGTGATGACATCATTTATCAACTTTTGTTGACTTTTAGGACAGCCAATAGCTACTTTCCTTACTGAGGAGTTTGCAAGAGTGGGTGCACCTGTCAGCCCTGATTCCTCTCCACTACTGTGACTCACAGCTGATCTTTATTGTAATTATCCTCACTGCCATATTTAAGCCTTGGTTCTCAATTTGGTAACTGCGAGGTTATTTTCTACCTTCCTCATTAGTCAAGGCTTGCTCTGAGTGTTATTGGTTTCACTGTCGAGGAGAACGGAGGGCTCCGTCCAGGTTTGTCTTTTCCCCTTTTATTCCAGCCGTGAGCCTTGCGTATTTTCGGGTGTGATCCAGCTGGTTCATTCTCTTTTGGCCGCCATTGCTGGCCTTCTGTTCCACTTGTTGACATTGAGCCCCACTTTCCTCCAGCTCCTGTGTTGTTGTTTTTTTTTATTATTTGTACGTGTGGTGTTTTTGTACGTTTGTTTGTCTTTCTGTTATTAAACTTGCAAAACCGCACTACCTGCTTTTAGCGGTCTCAGTTCGCCGCACTCTGCAAATTTATGACATCGACATAATGTGTGGAGTGAATTAGGTGGCAATATAAATGATAAATTAATAAAGTAAATAAATGAATATTTAAACAACCATTTGCTATATACCATAATTATTTCTGATGGATTACTTTGATCGGACAATAGGCATTCCAGGAGTGTAAATATTCACTACAACAAAGCTGTGACATTTAACAGGATGTGTCATTCAACCTTACAAATGTTACAGTAACAAGTGGTTGCTTCTAAATGTAATGCTCCCAGCATACAGTTTCTATTAGACTTGTAGCATAATGAGTTATAGTAAGTTGTATAAGAAAGCAACAGAGAGAAAGTACATTAAAGAATAGATGCTAGATGGCTACAGTAGGCTACCCCTCCATGGATCACCACCTTATAGTGGTGGAGGGTTTTTGTGCCCTAATGACGCCAGGAGCTGTGTTGTCAGGGAAACCTGGCTGAAGATCCTGAACAAGAGTGGTCCAGTAGATCCCTATGAAAAAAGTTCCATCAAGGACCCATGTGTACTGAAAGGAGCCACATGGGTCCGCCCTCCAGTGGGCTCACCACTGGAGGGATCATGGTGCTGTGTCAACTGGATGGCAGTCTGGACTACTCTGTTTGGAGTGCTGCCCCCCAACCCGGACACCTGGATAAGCGGCAGAAGAAGGGTGGATGTATGGCTTGGGTAATAAGGGCGCTTCACAGATTGCTGCTGCCCAGTTTCTTTGATACAAATGTCAGATCTAGCTGTATACAGAAATTCTAAGTGAGCAGGTAGCTTGACAGCAAACAGCGAGCTGCTCAGTGTGAAAAAAGGCCACCCGATCCACTCAGTAGCTACCAGAGCAAGAACTTGGGAAAACAGGGGAGCTTTTTATGTACATATATGAACAATGGCTGGTGCACAGTGGCAAATTTTGCTTAATGTGTGTAAAATAAGTCTCTTGAAATTTTAGACTATGCTTACTGCTTGTGTGTTAGCAGCATTCAAGTACAAGACTATGTGTGGAGACAGGGAAGAATAACTTGTTCAAAAGCAAATAAATCATAATCTCTCATTACTTTTAATTAAAAATGTACTTTTGTGGAAATCCATCCATCCATGATAAGGCAGTCAACTTGGTCTTGTGGCCTCCTGACTAGGCCACATCACAGCCATGCTACACAATGCATCATCTCAAGTGTCATTACTCAATTGTGCTACCTATCAGGATTTGCTCTTTGAAGATGATCCACTGGTCGCACGACAGCTTTGCCTTGCATCAGTGTTATCTGTCTGTTCCCAGAGGATGGTTTCAATAGAAATGAGCTTGTACCTTAATATGTCATTCCCTGCAATTCAATAGAAAAGGATTTTCTTAAAAATGTTAACACCTGAAAATTCTCTGCCAGTGTCTCACCATTACAACAGCCTGCATTTTTTTAAATTAATGATTTTTTCTATATATTGCAGTTCTTGTGAATTAAATTTAAATGTGATTTTGAAGATGTTTTTTTTTTTTTTACAGTTATCCCCAACCTGTCTCCCTATGCCATGGCCAGACAAAAATGTTTGTGAACACAATAAATAATACAAAATCCCAGTCATTTATATTTACCAGCATATAGTGATCTCCAAACATCTAGACTGTGAATGTTCATTGAGCCATGCATGGAGCAGTTGGCTACGACCTACCACAGAGCTGACAGTTTGAGTCGATTCTTTCTAACTAGATAAGAGTCACTGGGCCTGGACAAATTAAAATTTTACAGCTCAGCCCCAGTGTCATTGCCCTCAATTATCCAGTGTCACAGAGAGACATTTTCATCAAGATGAATCCTATTTTATTATGAATTAGGAATCAAACTTTAATGACAATGTCATAATTGCACCTACGGGGCTTAAGGACAGACTCACACGCAGGGCGATGTTTTGGCATATTTATTAATATAGAAAAACAGCTTGTGGGCTGAGAACAGAGAAATAAACCCGAAACAGCAAATACAACTTACTTCATCAAGTGTACTGACAGGCTGGTGAGAAATGATGAGAAATGACGTGGACGCCATACAGATGGTAGGGCATGAGCAGTATATATAGAGGCAGGCGATAATTAGGAGATGAAGCGCAGCTGTGAACAATAAATAATACAGAGACTAATAAACGGGGAAGAGAGAAAATAACTAATGGCGTTGTCACAACAAATAAACACAAGATGATGGACAAGACAGGATAACAGCAGCCATAAAAAGAATAAGACATCACTAAGGTTGAATATAACTGAAGGCAAGGAAGAATATACTAATACTGATGATGATAATAATAATGAGTCCAAACAAGAACATAAAGCCTGGACAGGGCCTGACCCTCTCCAGATCATGACAGTACCCCCCCCCCAAGGGGCGGACACCAGACAACTCCCAAAGTACCATCAAAAAAATAAAAAACAAAGAACCCTCGCAGGGTCGGTGGTGGGGCACAAGGCCGGGAAGGGGGGGGGGGGCACAAACAGATCCTTACCCCCCACCACCACCACCACCACCGAGTTCAAACCCAAGCAACAGTCTTGTGGGACCAACCCAAGTCCAAAGCCCCAAACCAGGTCAGGTGGTCTGTCCAAGTCCATGGCCCACCGGACCGGAACACAGGGCAGATCGGGTGGCCTGCCAAAGTCTCTAGGCCAGCAGATCGGAGAGCAAGGTGGGTCAGGGAGCCTATTTTTACTCATTGTAAAAATTGGCTTTTAAACAACCAAAACTGTACTCATAACTAGTGGTTGCTCTGCGGCATATACAGTGGTACCTCTACTTACGAACGTCTCTACATATGGAATTTTCAGGTTACGACACGCCTCAACGGGAAAATATTGCCTCTTGTTACGAACGAAATTTCAGGATACGAAAGGCAAAAAAGTACGCACTCCTCGCAGCTCCCGTAGTTTACCGAACGTAAACATACCTGTAGCTGCTCTGCCATTGGCTATCGCCTAGCATCTTCCTGGTATCCCATTGGCCACAAAGTTTTTTTGTTTTTTTTTTCCAAAACTTTATTAAGAACAAGGTGAAAGTTTTACGTGTGTGTACAGTACAGAATTAACATTTATTCGCTATGGGCCCCAAGAAAGTGACGGAGATAAGTAGAAAAGGAGAAAAGAAGAAGAGAGTTTTTTTGTCCATACAAACAAAGAAGGAGATAATCGAAAGGTATGAAAAGGGGATGCGTTTGGTTGATCTCGCCAAAGAATATGGCCGTAATACATCAACGATCAGCACGGTATTAAAACAAAAGGAAGCACTTACAAGCCGACAAAAGCAAACGTCCTTGGATCGTTTCTTCACAAAACGTCAGGCAAAAACCACTGATGAGACAGAACATGAACCAAAGAAGGCAAAAGGTGACGACGACGATAGCAGTTAAAAGGTAAATGAACATAATTTTTATTATTCTTTCTCTTTTATTATTCTCTTTTATTATTCTTTCTCTCATTTTAAACTCTCATTTTATGTTTATTGTGCAGTAATCTAATTGTAACATGTATTTGTTACATGTTTTGATGCGTTTTTATGATTTATAAAAAATTTATGCCCGAATTTTGGGGGGCTTGGAACGGATTACGGCATTTACATGTAAAACGCGCCTCTACTTACGGAATTTTCACGTTACGAGAATACTTCCGGAACGAATTAATTTCGTAAGTAGAGGTACCACTGTATATATAAATGTGCCCATGTGTCACACACATATGCCCTGCCTCGTTTGTTGCTGTTGTTTGTTGTTGCTGTGAGGTGCTTGGGTGCATGTGTATGTGTACACATACACAGCACTTCACTCGTGAGACATTTGAATGTTTTGTTTTGTAGCACCTTAACTCTTGCACTTTAGCATATCCACCTTGTACAGTTTCATTGCAGATGTTCTTCTCATGTAGGATTGTTTGTGTGTCTTTGTGACCCACCGGGGAACTACAGATGCAAATTAGCAGTATTGCTAAATCTGATATACTTACATTTGTATTAATGTTCATGAGTACGTAATGTCCCTTTCAAGATTCAAAGGCTTTATTATCATGTGCACAGTTAAAAAATGCTACATTTCCTGAGCAATGAAATTCTTATTTTGCCCTCCAAACGAATGCCGAGTTAAAGGTACAGAAACAACAAATTCTGATAGGTCATGACACAGTAACTCAATCCTAATACTAATGGATGCTAAGACTCACCCAGTTAGGCAGTAGAGGAATGAAATTGAAAATTCACTGTATGACTAAAGTGATAGTGGTATATTGATATCAGAGATGATGTGAACCTGAGATGGCATGAACCTACTGTATGTACAGTGTGCAAATCAGCATTGTGCAACCTGATGTGAACCTGAGATGGCATAGACTTATGTACAGTGTGCAAATGAGCATTGTGCAACAAGCAGTATATAATTACAAATAATTGATAAGTAGCAGCAGAGATGATATGGACATCAGACAGGTGATACTATATCTACTGTACAGGTGAGCAGTGTGCAAATTTAGTAGCCAGTGTGTGAGTTCCTATATGCGAAGCTGTGTTACAGAGTTTTGGTAGTTGTAACCTGTTCATGGGTCTGATGGCAGTGGGAAAGAAGGAGTTTTTCAGTCTGGCTGTCTGGCATTTCACACTTCTGTACCTCCGGCCTGAGGGTAGAAGTGTGAACAGTCTGTGTTGGGGGTGGGTGGGGTCCCAGAGGATGGTGTCAGCTCTCTTTTGGACTCTGCAGTGGTAGATGCTCTGCAGAGAGGGGAGTGGAGTCCTGATGATCTTCTCCGCTGTCTTCACCACTCTCTGCAGGCGTTTGCGATCCAGGGCAGTGGTGGTGCCGTACCACACAGTGATGCAGTTGGTCAGGATGCTGTCCATGATGCAGCTGTAGAAATTGTTGAGGATCCTGGAAGACATGCCAAACTTCTTCAGCCTCCTCAGAAAGTACAGTCACTGTTGAGATCTCTCAACCAGCTCTGTGGTGTTGTGTGTCCACTTAAGGTCCTTGCTGATGTGGATGCCCAGGTATTTAAAGCTGCTCACCCTCTCCACCTCAAGCTTCCGGATGAACAGTGGCCGATGGGGTCTCCTCCTCCCTTTCCTCGTGTCCACTATCATTTCCTTTGTCTTGTCCGTGTTGAGGGTGAGGTTGTTGTCCTCACACCATGACACCAGGTTGGCCACCTCCCTCCTGTAAGATGCTTCGTCATCACGAGTGATGCGTCCTATCACTGCTGTGTCATCTGCAAATTTTAGGATGATATTGTCTTTGTGGGAGGCAACACAGTCATGGGTGAAAAGGCTGTAGAGGATGGGGCTGAGAACACAACCCCAAGGGACACCTGTGTTTGTGATGATGCTGGCTGAGGTCCTGTTACCCATCCTGACAGACTGGGGCCTGCCAGTTAGAAAGTCCAGTAGCCAGTCACAGAGGGTGGGGTGCAGGCCAAGTGAAGACAGTTTGTGGGTGAGTTTGTGGGGGATGACCGTGTTGAAGGCGGAGCTGTAGTCAACAAAGAGCATCCTAATGTAGGAGTCTTTATCTTCCAGATGGGAGAGAGAATAATGGAGTGCTGCGGCAATGGCATCTGAAGTGGACCTGTTGGGCTGGTAGGCGTACTGCAGGGGGTCCGGGGTGCCCGGTATGCTGTCCTGAATGAGGGGCAGCACCACTCTCTCAAAGCATTTCATGATGATTGGAGTGAGGGCTATCGGTCTGTAATCATTCAGACAGGTTGGCGGGCTCCTTTTGGGGATGGGGATGATGGTTGTCATTTTGAAGCAGGAGGGGACTATGTTCTGGTTGAGGGAGAGGTTGAAGATGGATGTGAGGATGTCAGTCAGCTCTGCAGTGCATGCTCTGAGGGCCCACCCAGGGATGTTGTCTGGTCCTGCTGTCTTGCAGGGGATGATATCCCTCAGTGCTTTGTTTACCTGGCCTGGTGAGACTCTAGTGGGTGGTGGGGGGGGGGGGTCTCTTCTCTGTGCTGTGGCTGATGGTCTCAAAGCGGGTGTAGAAGATCTTGAGATCGTCCAGCAGGCTGTCTGTAGAGCTAGTGGTGCTGCTATTGGTCCTCTTGTAGTCTGTGATGTGTTGCAGGCCTTGCCACATGCGCTCCGGGTTAGGAGTGGAGTAGAGGCTGTCCAGCTTTTCTCTGTACTGCCTCTTGGCTGTTGTTATAGCCTTCCTCAGTCCATACTTTGCAGCTTTGTACTTGACCTCACAGCCTGATTTAAATGCATGAGAGTGAGCATGCAGCATCTGACGTACCTGACTGTTGATCCAGGGCTTCTGGTTGGGGAACTTCCTGACCTGTATGGTGGGTACAATGGTATTAACGCACGTGCTGATGTACCCAGTCACATATTCAGCGTAGTCCTGTATGTTAACAGAAGAGTCCTCTTGGGTGGCTGCAGCTTTAAAAACATCCCAGTCTGTGCAGGCAAAACAGTCTTGCAGGGTGCTCTCAGTCTCTGGAGTCCAGTGCTTAATTTGCTTAATAACTGGGTTTGTTTGTTTCAACTTTTGTCTGTAGGCTGAGTACATAAACAGTGAGATGTGATCTGACTGTCCAAAGTGGGGACAGGGTGCCGCTCTGTAGGCGCCACTTATGTTGGAATAAACATGATTCAATGTGCTTTTATCGCGGGTGGGAATGTCCACATGCTGGTAATATTTGGGGAGTACAGTTCGTAAATTGCACTGGTTAAAGTCGCCAGCAACAACTAGAAAAGAACTCGGAGAGCGCAGACCTCCACCAAGCGCCACAGTTCCCCCCCGTACAGTGTTTGTGTGTACGTTTTCAGATTCCTTGACCATGAAAACATATGACTAGCAATTGGATTCACAATGATAGGATTAGT
The DNA here is from genome assembly GCA_020510985.1 of Pholidichthys leucotaenia. NCBI lineage: Eukaryota > Metazoa > Chordata > Actinopteri > Cichliformes > Pholidichthyidae > Pholidichthys > Pholidichthys leucotaenia. The sequence continues at coordinate 43,713,166 of CM035842.1, forward strand.
GGTTCAGTAGTAAAAGCATTACCTCCTTGGCGGAGGTAATAAACTTAAGTGTTGGTGTTGTGTCCATCTCCTTCATGTGCAAAGTCCCAGGCTGCGAGCGTTTTCATAGATCACTGAAAGCAGCACTCAGGGCTTCAGTGACGGATGCAAATTGCGTAGACAGGTTGCCGTGGGTTTTATTGGGTTTGCGCTCCGCGGAAAAAAAGAGGATTTTGAATCTTCCCCGGCAGAGAGCTGTTTTTTGCGCAGCCCCTATGGCTGGCCGGGGAATTTGTGCCAAATAATCCGGCGGCGGACAGATGCCCGTGTCAGCTTTTGCAGCGTAGCGCAAACACAGGCACGCTGGCGGGCCCAGGCCACCACTGTTTTGATGGATGCAAATTGGGTAGACAGGTTGGCGTGGGTTTTATTACCTCCGCCAGGCCGAAGGCCAGGAGGAGGTTAAGTTTTTGCCGGGGTTTGTCTGTCTGTCTGTTTGTTTGTCTGTCTGTCTGTTTGTTTGTCTGTCTGTTGGTTAGCAAGATAACTCAAAAAGTTTTGGACGGATTTTGATGAAACTTTCAGGCATTGTTGGAAATGGTACAAGGAAGAACTGATTAAATTTTGGGGATGATACGGATCACCGTCTTGATACAGGAATTTTTAAAAGGATTCTTTAACATTGTGAGATACGGCCATTTTCAACATGGGTGCAGGGGCAATAGAGGGCGCTGGTCGTTGTGTCTGACGAACACAAACTCCGCCTTCTTCAAAGTTTTAGGCACAAAAGCACGCGGAAAACTGTGGTAGGCAGGGCCCGCCAGCGTGCCTGTGTTTGCGCCACGCTGCAAAAGCTGACACGGGCGGCTGTCCGCCGCCGGATTACTTGGCACAAATTCCCCAGCCAGCGACAGACAGACAGACAAACAAACAGACAGACAGACAAACCCCGGCAAAAACATAACCTCCTCCTGGCCTTCAGCCTGGCGGAGGTAATAAAAACAGCATCAGGATGTTTCGTCTCTACTGCGCTGATGACGTCGTGGAGTTTGCTTAGCGCTACTGTGTAGTTGCTCTGTGGATAGATGTATACGGCAGTCAAAAACACAGCGGTAAATTCCCTCAGTAAATAATAGGGACGGCATTTCAGCAGTAAAAACTCCACGTCAGGTGAGCAGTGCTTGTAAATGGTTTGTATATCTCCACACCACGAGTGGTTTATAAATACACACACACACCCTCCCCTTGTCTTACCAGAGTCTCCTGTTCTGCCTGCCCGGTGTGTTGAGTGTGTCTGGAGCTGAATAGCGCTCTCTGGGATTCTGTCTGAAAGCCAAGTTTCACAGAATATTAGGGCACAACACTTTCTTGTCTCCCGCTGGTCTTCAAGCCTTGCTCTTAGTTTGTCTAGTTTATTTTCCAAAGACCGAACGTTTGCAATTAAGAGATTGAGTAGCGGTGGCCGGCTGGAGCGAGCCTTTAGCCTAGCATGTAGCCCTCCTCTCTTGCCTTGCCTTCGACGCCTTCGACCCCGTCTCCGGCGTGTTCTTTTGGAGTCAGCATGCTGACATGGGCTCGGTGCTTCGGGGCCTTCCTGGGGGTGCTGATGGTCACCGCGCGGGCGGACGATGCATTGTAGGTCGGGTGGTGTAAAGCCAGTAAACTCTGTGTGGCTGTTTGACTTGGTGATATCCAGTACTGTTTGTCGGTCACATGTTAGCAGTGCATGACCTCCATGCACTGTAGAAAGAACAACTATGCAAAAAAGGAGAAAAGTTGGCATTCGGGAGTGGAACAAGCAAAGATGTTCTCCAACAGTGGGCACCATCTTGCTTTTTCAAATAAACATTAAACTAAACTAAACTATCCAAGTTCAAGGACCCCCAAACCAGAATGCAGGATAACTCAGGCAGCCTGCCATTGTCCTTAGGCCACCAAACCACTGAGCAAGGTGGAACAGCAGCCACAGGGACACAGAACTCACCAAACAAACACAAAGGAGCACTATGCTCTGTGACCAGTGACTGCTGCACACAGACCCCGGCCTCTGAAACAGCAAGTGGAGGCCTACCGGCCTCTGGGATGATGGGTGGAGGCACGCCGGCTTCTTGGACAATGCGTGGATGCACGCTGGCCACTTGAACGACAGGTGGAGGCACGCGGTCTCCTGGATGACAGGTGGAGGTATGCTGGACTTTTGAATGATGGGTGGAGGTCCCCTGACCTCTGGAATGACAGGTGGAACAGACTGCTCGGACAGCCAAGGTGGAGCGGACTGCTCAGACAGCCAAGGTGGAGCTGACTGCTCGGACAGCCCAGGTGGAGTGGACTGCTTGGACGGATCCAGTGGAGCGGACTGCTCAGCCTCTGGAACAACAGATGGAGGCCCACCAACCTCGGGGACGACAGGTGGAGGTCCCCCAACCTCTGGAATGATGGGTGGAGGTCCCCCAATCTCTGGGACAACAGGTCGAGGTCCCCCGACCTCTGGAACAATGGGTGGAGGTCCACCGACCTCTGGAACGACAGGTGGAGCGGGGTCCTCCTGCGGGTCCATCCTCAGCATGGCCACCTCAGACGAGAGGGGAAAACAAGAGGTCAGTGAGGTGACACCATAGTCATCAGCAGCAGAGACTGGTGGGGAGGGCCCAGAGGCAGGTGGAATCTGTACTTGGGTCCCCCCACCAGCAGTAAGGCAAGTCTTTTCTAAAATTGATGCTGATGATAGAAAAAGTACTTGCTTTAACTCCTGGTCTCCTGCTACTAGAGTGACGGCCTCCAGATGAGCTGCAGGTGAAGCAGCAGTGGAACCAGGCGGCGCAGGCTGATCAGCAGCGAACCAAGTTGACCTAGGCCACTCAGCAACGACACCCAACAATGATGACTGACCAGTGGGTGGAACTGCAACCAACACAGTCATGACAGGTGCGTGCACGTGGAGAGGAGCAGTCTCTGCAGGGACATGCACGTGGATGGGAGCAGTCTCCGCAGGAACGTGCAAGTGAGGAGAAGCAGTCTCTGCAGGAGCATGCACATGGAGAGGAGCAGTCTCTGCAGGGGCATGCACATGGAGGAAAGCAGTCTCCACAGGAACGTGCAAGTGAGGAGAAGCAGTCTCTGCAGGAGCATACACGTGAAGAGAAGCAGTCTCTGCAGGAGCATGCACGTGGAGAGGAGTAGTCACTGAAGGCGTGTGCACATGGAGAGGAGCAATGGCTGCTGGGGAACTCATCCTCTTGGACATAGAGGCCATGGAGGTGGAGACAAGCTCAGGAGGGAGAGGAAGAGCACACATGAGAGGCAGTATGGAGATGGCAGCAGAAACAGGTAGCAAGGGACCAGAAACAGCAGATGGCTGTGACTGGAAACCCTCACTCAGAGCAAGCAGTATGTTTCTTTAATAGCTGTTAAAGCAGATGAAAGTACTTGCCTTGCTCTGCCCTCTGCCGCTGCTGGAGCTGCCGGTGGCGATCCAAGGAAATCCCTATGAGCAGCTGCGGACCAGAAACAGCAGACGGCTGTGACTGTTAACCCTCGCTCAGAGCAAGGCAGTATGTTTCATTAATAGGTGTTAAAGCAGATGAAAATACTTGCCTTGCTCCGACCGCTGCCGCTGCTGGAGCTGCCATTGGCAATCCGAGGAGATCCCTCTGAGCAGCTGCAGAAAAGCCTCGGAGTGCAGACGAGACGCTCTCCGGAGATGCTGCTGGTACAGGCGAGATCGCCTTGGGAATTGGTGCTGAGACCCCGACCTTGTGAGGAGCTGCTGGACCGCCAACCTCGAGAGGGGAAACCGATGATGCTGCAGGTGAGGCGGTAGGACGCGAAAAAGCGAGTGGTGAGGTCTGGAGCAAAGCAGCAGTTGAGGCAATCCCCGGCGATGCTGCAGAGGTGATCTCTGGCGCAGGGTCGGAACAGCGAGGGGAGTGGCGTCTCCCTGAGGCTCACTCCCTCGCTGGCCCCTTTGAAGCTAGTTGGTCCCCTCGCGCAAGGAATAAAGCCTCAGGAGTGAGCCAGGGCTTATAATCCAATATGTCTTCTTGTAAGAGGACTGCCTGCCTCTACTCTTCCTGCTCCGTAGCATCTGCTGCCATGGCTGGTGGAGTAGAGGCAGCGAATAGCGTAGGAATGACGGAGAAGGTGGAAGGTGTGTTACCAGGAGCTGGAGAAGGGGTCGATGGTCCAGGGCCAGGCTGAGAGGAGTAGTGTGGGATACCCAAGTGCCCGAGTGAGTCCCAAACCTGGGATATGCTGGCATACACTCTAGCTAGCTCAGGATTATGCAACAGGTCGATACGGCTGAAAAGGAGATCCTTTGCTTGCCAAAGAATCCCCAATCCCTCCAGCGGATAGGGATAATCGAAAAACCGGTCCATGAGCTGGGAGAACTCGTCAATGAGCTCCCTAGCTACTTCCAGGCTCAGTAATCCCACTCCTCCTGCCATTTTTGCCCGCTGAGTCCTTCACTGATGGCATCTTACTGTCATAATTGCCCCTACGGAGCTTAAGGACAGTCTCACGCACAGGGAGACGTTTTGGCATATTTATTAATAAAGAAAAACAGCTCATAGGTTGAAAGCAGAGAAATGAAGTGAAAACGGTAAATACAACTTATTTCATCAAGTGTATTAACAGACTGGTGGGAAGTGACAAGAAATGATTAGGACACCGTACAGAAGGTAAGGTGTGAGCAGTGTATATATAGAGGCAGGAGGTAATTAGTAGATGAAGCGCAGCTGTGAACAGTAAACAATATAGAGACCAATAAACGGGGAATAGAGAAAATAATGGCACTGTCACAACAAATAAACACAAGATGATGGGCAAGATCGTCAGCCACAATTGGTGGCTGACGATCCAAGATGGCGCCCACAGCGGTCGACATGGTGCTTCGCTGCGCTCTTTGTTTGTTTTTGTTTGTCAATTGTGTGTCTGCTTGCACTTATACCCGTGAAGAACTTTTAAATATCAGGACTTTCACCCCCACGGACCTCCTCCCAGTTTTTCTAGCCCCTGCCGCCGATCTGGTTTATTGTTTGGCTCGGAAAGTGAGACGGCGGAAGAGAGGAAGACGAGCGGGTGCTCTCGTGCGACTTCGCAGGAGAGGCTCGCGAACGGCGCTGCCTGGCATATTTCTGTCCAATACCAACTCTCTCTCTAACAAGGTGGATGAACTGAGACTGCTGATGCGTTTTAAGGACCTCGCCTCCTCAGCTGTCCTCTGCTTTACTGAGACCTGGCTCCGGGAAAATATACCGGACAGCGCGCTGCGCCTCGACAGCTTCCAGCTCTTCCGTGCTGATCGTGACACAGAGCTTTCCGGCAAGACCACAGGAGGCGGAGTCTGCTTCTACATCAACTGCATCTGGTGCTCTGATGTAACGGTAATTTCCAAACACTGTTCTCCTGCCTTGGAATTTCTTGTTATCAATTGCAAGCCCTTCTATTCCCCGCGGGAGTTTGCTTCTTTCATAATGATCGCTGTGTACGCCCCTCCCGACGCGGACACGCGCGAAGCTCAGCGCGTGCTCGCGGATCACATTCAACACACAGAGCGGAGTTTTCCAGACTCGCTGATTATTGTGGCTGGCGACTTTAATCAGTGCAATCTGAGCCACGATCTCCCCCGCTACAAACAGTTTATTAAATGCCCCACCAGAGGATTAAACACACTGGATCACTGTTACACCACAGTGAAAGACGCATATCGCGCTGTCCCTCGAGCTGCGCTGGGATTATCTGATCACGTGATGGTTCACCTCATTCCCACATACAGACAGAGATTGAAGCTCACTAAACCTGTTGTGAGCACTACGAAGATACGGACCAGTGATGCTGAGGAGAAGCTGGAAACGTGCATGGAAATATCTGACTGGGGCATGCTTAAAGGAGCCACGCATGATCTGGATGAGTACACGGACACTGTGAACTCATATATCCACTTTTGTGAAGAGAACATTCTTCCATCACGCACCAGGGTGAGTTACTCTAATGACAAACCCTGGTTCACAGCTAAGCTCAGACAGATCAGGAAGGAGAAGGAAGCAGCACTGAAAAGTGGAGACAGGGACTGCTACAGGGAGGTTAAATACCGGTTTAACAGAGAGCTGAAGAGGGCTAAATCTGTGTACTCAGAGAGACTCCAGCAGCAGTTCACTGCTAATGATTCGGCTTCCGTGTGGAGAGGACTGAGGCAGATCACCAACTATCGGCCTCAGGCTCCTAAAGGTCAGGATGACAAAGCCCTTTGTCAGAGACTGTCCCAACACTATGCCCGTTTTGACACCTCGTCATCTGTGTCCAACTCCCCCCCTCCCTCCAGCTCCACAGCCTCCACATTCCCTACTTCATTTAAGGCACCCCCCCCCCCCTCCTCCCCCCCTCCCCTTATCATCAGTGAGCAGGATGTGCTCAAACAGTTCTCCAGACTGAACCCGCGCAAGGCCCCCGGCCCAGACGGCGTGTCTCCCTCCACCCTGAGACTCTGTGCGAAACAGCTGGCTCCTGTATTCACAGACATTTTTAACACCTCCCTTAAGTTATGCCACGTGCCATCCTGCCTCAAATCCTCCACCATCATCCCTGTCCCCAAGAAGCCACGGATCACTGGACTTAATGACTACAGACCTGTAGCGCTCACCTCTGTAGTCATGAAGTCCTTTGAGCGCCTGGTCCTGTCCCACCTCAAGTCCATCACCACCCCTCTCCTGGACCCGCTGCAGTTTGCCTACCGAGCCAACAGGTCTGTAGACGATGCAGTCAACCTGGCCCTCCACTCCATCCTGCAGCACCTGGACTCCCCGGGAACCTACGCCAGGATCCTGTTTGTGGACTTCAGCTCCGCATTCAACACCATCCGCCCCGCTCTGCTCCGGGACAAGCTGTCCCTGCTCAACGTGCCTGACTCCCTCTGCAGGTGGATCATCGACTTCCTGACGGACCGGAGGCAGCATGTGCGGCTGGGAAAGACTGTCTCAGACTATACTAGCATCAGCACCGGATCACCCCAGGGCTGTGTACTTTCCCCCCTACTCTTCTCCCTTTACACCAACTCCTGCACCTCCAGCCACCAGTCTGTCAAGTTGATCAAGTTTGCGGACGACACCACCCTCATCGGGCTCATCTCCAACGGCGACGAGTCCGCCTACAGGAGAGAGGTGGCCCAGCTGGCGTCCTGGTGCAGCAATAACAACCTGCAGCTGAACGCTCTGAAGACAGTGGAGATGATTGTAGACTTCAGGAAAGTCACTACTCCTCTGCCCCCCCTCACCCTCTCAGGCTCTCCCATCACCACTGCTGATTCCTTCCGCTTCCTAGGCACTACCATCACCAGGGACCTCAAATGGGAGCTGACCATCAGCTCACTCATCAAAAAAGCCCAGCAGAGGATGTTCTTCCTGCGGCAGCTGAGGAAGCTCAAGCTACCCACCAAGATGTTAGTGCAGTTCTACACAGCCAACATCGAGTCCATCCTCACCACCTCCATAACCGTGTGGTACGCAGGAGCCACTGCCAGGGACAGACTAAGGCTGCAGCGCGTCGTGCGCACTGCTGAGAAGGTGATCGGCTGCAAGCTCCCATCTCTCCAGGATCTGTACATCTCCAGGACCCGGAGGCGTGCTGGCCGGATCATAGCCGATCCCTCACACCCTGGTCACGTACTGTTTGCCCCCCTCCCCTCTGGTAGAAGACTTCGGTCCATCCAGACTAAAACCTCCCGTCACATGAACAGCTTCTTCCCCTCTGCCATTAGACTGCTGAACACTAAGTGACTCTCGTGCACCATGTACAGCAGCTCAACCAGACTCATGTCAATCATCACTGTTTTCTTCCTGCATTACCGACTGCACTATATAGTTCTCCACAGTATCTGCTGCTGGCTAATATATATTTTAACTGTTGACCAGTATCACTTAATCTTATCCTACACTTTATTACATGTATAGTTTATTTCTCTTATCTTATCATGTTTAATGTTGCAGCATTGTACCGAGACAAATTCCTAGTTTGTGTACTACATGAACAATGGCAATAAACCTGATTCTGATTCTGATTCTGATTCTGAAGACAAGATAACAGCAACCATACAAAGAATAAGATATAGAGTAACTAAGACTGAATATAATTGAAGGCACTGAAGAACATACTGATACTGTGTTGTCCTCAGTGCATGTTCTGAGTATATTTTGACAAGCAGTTAAACACCTTTCTTTCATCATCATCAGGTTTATTGACAAAGGAAAGGGTGAAACTCAAAAAAAAAAAATAAAGCATGGGAACAAAAACATGCAGACCATATCACTTTTAAATGTACACTGCCAATATAACTTTTCCTTAAAGTTTAACCATACACACTGTCATAGCAAACACTTGAGCTAAAGGTAGCATAGCTAACAGACTAGCTGAAACAACCACATGTACTGTAAATATGCCATTCTTTTCTGTGCGTAACAGTACAGTTATTTTCTCAATGGAGAAGAAACTAACAACGAGCATTTAGTATTATTAATTACATACCGACGATGTAACCACAAGGCTCCGAGTGCATACAGGGGCCACTGGTTCATGCATATGGACACAGAAGCAGCAACTAACCATTTGTCACGGCATGTGCTTCACTTCCTCAACAAAGTATCGACATGCTACTAGTCAAAACTGTTATCGAATGCATAGTAAAACCACTGACGTATATCTACAACCTGTCTCTCCAATCAGGTATATTTCCCAATGCAATGAAAATAGCTAAAGTAATTCCGATATACAAGACGGGCGACAGAGGGAAACTCTCAAACTATAGACCAATTTCACTATTACCGCAATTTTCCAAGATACTTGAAAAAATATTCTATGAGAGAATTGACAGCTTCATACTGAAGAATGATTTATTATGTGCGCAGCAATATGGGTTCAGACACAAGAGGACAACTGCATATGCCCTAATGGAATTTACAGAAAAAATATCAACAGCCATTGAAAATAAAGAGTATTCAGTTGGAGTATTCCTAGATCTTAAAAAAGCATTTGATACAGTAGATCATAATTTATTATTAAAGAAACTACAAAATTCTGGTATTAGAGGGGTAGCACTGCCCTGGTTAAGTAGTTACTTAAAGAATAGATATCAGTATGTATGTGTTAGCAACAAAAACTCAGAGTTGCTGAAGGTCACCTGTGGAGTCCCACAGGGTTCAGTTTTGGGACAATTATTATTCAATATGTATATAAACGACATATGTAAAGTCTCAGAAAAAATGGACTTAATATTGTTTGCCGATGACACTAATCTGCTATGCAGTGGAAACAATTTGGAACAACTTCTGGATACACTCGGGAAGGAATTAGGAAAGCTTAAACTGTGGTTTGATTCAAACAAATTAATGCTCAATTTAAGTAAGACAAAATTTATAGTCTTTAACAACCATCACAACAATCCAGTACCCAAACTCAGTGTAAATGGTGTAGAGATTGAAAGGGTATCTGAAACTAAATTCCTTGGAGTAATAATTGATAACAAACTGTGTTGGAAGTCACATATTAATTATATTAAAGGTAAAGTTTCCAAATCAATTGCAATATTACACAGAGTGAAATATTTGCTGAATCAACCCACACTATACACCTTGTATCATTCATTAATACTCCCATACATGACATATTGTAATGAAGTATGGGGAAATACATACAAAACAAACATATATCCACTCTTTATGCTTCAAAAGAGAGCTATTAGAATAATGAACAAAGCAGCTTACAGGGAACCAACAAACCCACTTTTTCTTAAACAAAAAACTCTCAAGTTGAAAGATCTGGTTGACTTTAAAACCGCAATAATAATGTTCAAGGTGAAGAATTTATCACTGCCCGCAAATATCCAAAAGTTGTTCCAAACAAGGGAGAAACGATATCACTTCAGAGGAACATGTATATTTCAAAAGCCTACAGTGAGAACAACCACCAAGCAACACTGTATTTCAGTGCAAGGAGTCAGATTATGGAACGATTATGGACCTGAATAAAAATCATTTACAACTCTTGGACAATTTAAACAAAAACTAAAGGAAGAAATACTCCAAACATATTTACAAGACGACATGTAAACTCACATAAGGATTGACATATCCAGCCTGTGTTGTGTTGTAGCTTAGTTTTTTTTTTTTTTTTTCTCTCTGTGACATTCTGTCTTAGATTTGTCTTGAATAGTAACCGCTTAACTTAGCTTAGCTTAGTTTTCTTTTTTTTTTCCTTTTCTCTCAGTCACACTTTGTCTTAGCTTTGTTCTAAATTGTAATCACTCTTGTCTTGTTTACTCTTTTTTCTTTGAATTCTTGGATGGAATATGGGTGGGCAATATAAGCTGCGGCTTCAGCCATCACCCATTTCGGATAACTCACGTGAAATTGTTTAGTAGAAGGAGTCTTTGTCTAATTTGACCTTGTTGTTATTGACCTTGTTGTTACAGTTTCTTTTAACCTGTACTGTATTATCCGAAATAAATTCATTCATTCATTCATTCAAAAAGTTCGTACAGATTCAAACAACATCTCTGTACTATGCTTATTAAAACCAGTAGGTGGCAGCATTGCTTCACCAACAATACAGCCCACAACTCAAGTGACCAACACAACGCTTTTAAACTCAATTTAGACATTTTTAATTAAACTTAAACTGTAACAGCACACTCCCCACCTGGAGTGATTAATGCCACCCTTATTTAAACAGAAATATAAAATCTATGCTTCGGAGGGTATCAGAAGAACAGTCTCAGTAATGGGTCTTGTAAAGAGTTTAGCTCCCTCTGTTGTGTTCACTGTGGTTAATGCCATGTTTATTGCTTGGTATTATGCGCCGTCTAGTGGCCGTTTTAGTTAACTTATTTAAGACGGTAGAAGAAGAACTCAGACAGGAAGTTGTGGAAAAAACGGTCCCACTGCGATACACGGCAGCTCCACTTTCCTGGTCTTCTTAATTCGTTTGTGTTTGTTAAAGCATCGTCTATAAGTATTTTATAGTGAAAATAATTAGTCACCACATACGTTGTCTTCGGTTTGGTAGTCTAGCGTTTTTGGTGCACTAGTTCACATTGAAAACTGTATGTCAATGTTTATACTGGTGCTGAGCTAACGGCTGCTACTCTGTGCTTTACATATGTAAATAAGATTGTCATTGCCTGTGTTTGTTATTTTAGCCCAAATTGACATGCGTATGTCTTGCTTTTCTGTATTGTTACAGTTTCACAAATTAAAGATTCAGTAAACTACCCTGAGCGTCTTCTGGAGTTCAAGAAGTTTCTGGATCTGTGTTTAGCTGTTTGGATAGCTAGATCAGCTTCTAGCAATGCCATTTACAGTGAAAAGACGGCACCACGGCAAGCAGCAAAGCTACAGAAGCCATCACTTGGAGCCACTGCCATCTCAAAGAGCTAAGTAAAGTGCAAACGGGCATCAAAAGCCCACTCATCAACTTAACTCCTCTACATATGAGACAAACCGATTCAAAATATCTAAAAGCAAATCTCAAATAAGTGACACTCAATCAGTCCTCTCACGAAAACCATCATCACAAGCAGGCTCAGCAGCAAACATTGAATTACTAAGGGCAAAAGCAAAGGCAGAAGCCGCTCAAGCCACAGCCTCATATGCACAAGAAGAAATAGAAATTAAAGTTGAGCAAGCACGTTTACAAGCCACTCTCAACGCTCTTAGAGCAGAGCAAGAAAAGGAAGCTGCTATAGCAGAAGCTAATACTTTAGAAGCTGGACTACTTGAATTGAACCTTGAAACACGCAGTGAAACTTACGGGTCATCTCTTGCTGAAGACCAAAATCAACGCACTGCTCAATATGTATTAGAACAAGCAGCTGTCACTGCAGAGCAGCAACCCATTCCACAAATGACTGAAATTGTCACTCCAGCAGCTCCTTCCCAACCTGTAGTGGCAAAGCAAGGAAGCAAACCAAACTACATATCAAACCAGGCTGCATCTGACAACGATTTTGATAAACGCTTGTCTACTAGCTTTAAAACACTCGCACCCGTGAACCAAAGTATCCCCAAAACATACAATGTTCGCAGTGATTATGTGCCAACCCAGCCAACCTATGATCTTGCCAAATACCTTGCATGCAGTCAACTCATAACCTCAGGCCTTTCCACCTTTGATGACCAGCCTGTGAACTATTGGGTGTGGAAATCATCCTTTAAAAGCGCCAGGTTTAGACCTATCTGCAGGAGAAGAGCTTGATTTGCAAGTACTGTACCTTGGTAAAAACTCAGCCAAACAAGTTAAACAAATGAAAGCAGTCAACATCAGGCACCCTGAAGCAGGTTTAATGATGGCTTGGGAGAGACTTGAGGAAACATATGGCTCGACAGAGGCCATAGAGCAAGCCCTGTTTCACAAAGTTGAAAACTTCTCTAAAATCACGACAAGAGATCCGGTTAAACTTCGCGATCTAGCAGATTTACTGTTAGAGCTGGAGGCTGCCAAGCTCGATGGCTAATTACTGGGCTTGTCTTATTTAGATACATCTAGGGGGATCCAACCAATCGTTGACACATTACCTTACAACATACAGGAGAGATGAATGACTTACAGCTCAGGGTACAAATGTGAACATGGCGCCAGCTTTCCTCCCTTCACTGTTTTCACCAACTTCATACGTACTGAAGCCAAAACGTGAATGGACCCCAATTTTAACCTGCACATCTTTAATCAGTCTGCACCGGAGAGAAAACACGGTTCGGAAAGATTTTCTAAAGTGCCAATATCTGTTTATAAAATGCAAGTATCTTCAGTGGTCAAATCAGAGAGAGAAAGGATGAAAATCCCAGCTAACCAAAACAAGCAATGTCCAATTCACAATAAACCCCACCCTTTAATACGATGCAGAGGATTCAAAGAAAAAGCTCTGGAAGAGCGCAAACAGATTCTCAAAAGGTATAACATCTGCTTCCGTTGCTGTTCATCCACTGACCACATCGCAAAGAACTGTACCACAGAAATGGTATGTACCCCATTCACCCTCAGACTGATGGACTAGTGGAACGATTTAACCAGACTTTAAAAAACATGCTGCGGAAATTTGTTTCTGAAACGGGCTCAGATTGGGACCAATGGGTACCATATTTATTGTTTGCTTATCGGGAGGTGCCCCAGGCTTCAACAGGGTTCTCACCTTTTGAACTGCTGTATGGTCATCAGGTGAGGGGCCCACTGGACTTATTAAAGGAGCACTGGGAGAGTCCACCGAGTGATCAGGAAAATGTGGTCTCTTATGTTATTAAGATGAGAGAGAAACTGGATCGAATGACTGCTTTGGCTCAGGAGCACATGAGGACGGCGCAGGCCAAACAAAAAAACTTGGTATGACAAGAAGGCCAGAAAAAGGGTTTTTCACCCAGGACAACAGGTTTTGTTATTGCTGCCCTCGTGTGACAGTAAGCTGTTGGCTCGATGGCAGGGGCCATATGAAATTTCTAAAAAACTAAGTTCAGTGGCATATGAACTATATATGCCTGACAGGAAGGTAAAATATCAGACCTTCCACATTAACTTATTGAAAGAGTTTCAGCAGCCTGGTCATCAGAATCAGAATCAGAAAAAGATTTATTGCCAAGTACATTCACAAGTAAATAACTGGTAAATATACGAGGGATTTGACTTGACACTGAGAACGACATAGGTGACATTTTCAGTGACGCGGCAGCGTCGTGACGCGCCTGTCAGCAGAATGGGAACAGGAAGCAATGGGGGAGAAAGGGGGTAAACACAATAGGAGAGAGAAAAAAGCATTGTTTATCAGAATACGGTTCATATATGATCAATATTATGATTACAAGAAAAAAACTCTCAATGCACAATTAGCAGACAATAGAATCCATACAATGACACAAAGAGAGCAGTGAGTGAATGAATCTTCCAGTCAGTATAGTGAGTCAGTGTGAGTGAGTGTGTTGGGTGCAGACAGTGATATCAGTTAAGGACAACAAAAGTCTCTTCCCGCAGCAGATGTTATGGCTACCGTCTGAGCAGAGGCGCGTGTCCTTGGCACGGCAGATGGAATGGTCTGCCAGACAGCTGGCTGTCCTTGAGAGTCAAATGCTGCCCGCCATGTTATGAAAAAACAAATATACTGAAGATTATCTGGAGGATTGGGTGCTGAGGGCGTCAAAACAGGTCGAATAGCACTGACTTCAGAGAAAAAAAAAATTCTATTCTCTTACAGATTCAGTGCTCAAATCCTTCATGGCCAGGCGTTGCAAGCAATTCATGGACGGCTCTCAGCGTGATCGTGATGTAATCCATTTTCCTGTACAGTTCTCCATTAGCCGCTGTCAGAGTCCTGCCCAGTTGGTCAATTAGATGGGTGAGCCTCGCCGGGTCCGCTTTTTGATAGGCTCCGTCCATCTTCTTCAATTTGCGGTACACCAGAACAATTCCAAATCCAATCAGTAGAATTCCGATGACCATTGCCCCGAATAGGTATAAATCTTCAATATCTTCAATAGAAAGATCACACAGGCACAAGAGTTTCCAATTACTTGTGTCTTTCAGATAACCCGCAGCAGCAGTGCCTGCGGGACAGATCGGCTCCCCCGGGCTATTTTTCCTCGTTGAAAAAATAGTGTCAATTGCGCTCAACGCCCAGCTTATTAAATCCATAATTTCATTCGATAATCAGCAGAACAGGTTGCAGCAGCAACCTGTTCTTCAGGAGACACATCAGCTCTTGATTTGTGCGACGGAAGTGGATGAGGAGAAAGAACAGTCTTTTCCCACAAATGTGTCAGAGCCTTATGTGTTTCAAGTGTCTCATTTGCAGGTGGATCAGCAGAGAGAGTTAGAGGCACTATTGGATCCAGAATTGTTTCAGGAGAGACCTGGTTTCACCATGCTGGTGCATCATAAGGTTTATTTGAAAGAGGAAGCTGTTCCACGTAGAAAATCTTATAGGATCCCGGAACGATTGGTACCAAAAATGAAGCAAGAAATTGACTTGATGTTGCAGCTGGGAGTGATTGAGGAGTCAGTCAGTGAGTGGTGTAGCCCGATTGTGCTGGTCCCCAAAAAGGACGGCTCATTAAGATTCTGTATTGATTTCAGATACCTTAATTCAGTATCTAAATTTGAGTCATACCCCATGCCCCGGATTGACGAACTGTTAGAGAAAGTGGGCAGGGCTAGGTTTATTTCTACTCTGGACCTATGCAAGGGGTATTGGCAGGTGGCATTGGCACTGGAAACAAAGGAACTTACAGCCTTTAAAACACCTTATGGCAGTTTTCAGTTTAGGGTCATGCCATTTGGCCTTCAGGGGGCACCTGCAACTTTCCAGCGGCTGATGGACCAAGTGTTAAGGAGAGTATCAAACTTTGCGGCTGCCTATCTGGATGACATGGTCATCTATAGTCAGACCTGGGAAGAACATGTGGTACACCTTAGGCAGGTCCTTCAGTTAATTAAGAGGGCAGGACTGACCATTAATCCATGCAAATGTGCGTTCGGACAGCAGCAGGTGGAGTACCTGGGACATGTGGTTGGTCAGGGGGTTATTAGACCACGAGTAGGTAAAGTGGATGCCATCTGGGCCTACGCTGTGCCCACCACTAAAAAGAAGGTACGATCGTTTATGGGAATGGTAGGATGGTACAGCAAGTTCATCCCCACTTTGCTGAAAGAGCCACAGTTTTGACTGACCTCACTAAGGCTTCAGCACCAAATAAGGTAAAATGGACAGAGGAGCGTGGCAGAGCGTTTGAGGCTCTGAAGAGGGTTATTTCTGGGGAGAAGGTTCTCTACAGTCCAGACTTTGCTCGCCCATTCATTTTACAGACTGATGCTTCAGGGGTTGGCATTGGAGCAGTACTTCTCCAGGAGGAGAAGGGAGAGAGACACCCAGTACTGTTCTTGAGCCGTAAGTTGTTGGACCGGGAGACAAGATACTCTACGGTAGAAAAAGAATGTCTTGCCATGAAATGGGCAATAGGGTCTCTCAAGTACTATTTACTAGGGTGTCATTTTTTGTTGGAGACAGATCATCGGGCCTTACAGTGGTTGGACAGAATGAAGGACGTAAACAGCCGTCTCACAGGGTGGTATGTGTCCCTCCAACCTTGTAATTTTACTGTTCGGTATGTGGCAGGGAAAACCAACCTTGTAGCTGATAGCCTTTCAAGAGTACATGACTCATAGAGTACTGTACTCTTGGGAAAGGGGGGAGGAAATGTGATGATGGAGTGTCACCACTGTTATGATTTATTGTATTGTGTGATCATGTTATATTTGTAATGTTGTAAATGTTAGTATGATTATTTGTTAAAGTGCACACAGTATTTGGGATCTGTCTTTGTTTAATTTGAATGCCCTTGGGAGATAATTATTATGGTTAAGTATTTTGGTAAAATAATTGATAAATGATTTATTTCACATACCTTTGCCAACATGCTTCCTGTGGGTGTCTGGGCAAAAGACTCTTTGGGGGTTGAATGCCCTTTTATAGGACACCAGCAGGAAGGAAACATGTATGGTAAGTTAGAGGGGTGGTTTAACATTTGTAAATAAGGGTTGGAACTATTTATTGAATTATTTATAGTGTTATTTATTATATGTTATTTATATTTACATTGTATATAGTTGGGGGAATTATTTATGTATTTTTAGATATTAGTGGGTATGTGTTAAGAATGGAAATGTTCATTGTTTTACCTGGGATTATGGTAGGGGCTAATCAGCCCTAGTTATCTCGAATGCTATATAACAGGTGTGGTTAATGATAAGGGCATCTCTCTTGTTGCAGTCTTATTATCCTTGGTATGCTTCTTGGTTGGCGAATTGTGCCTTGATGAAGAAGAATCGTGTCAGATGTTCTGGAACTATTTACTGTAAGATTATTGAAATAAAAATGGACTAATTGAAAATTGAAATCTCGCATCGCCTCGACGCTACTTTGTCACAGGGGTGTGACAGTAATACTCACCTTTCTCCTCTCCATCCTGGTGCAGCCCCCTGGGAGTCTAAAGCGCCCCCTCCCCTTGCACAGCAAGGCGGGGAGGATGACAAAGTAGACACCCAAGAAGTTACATCTAGCTGCACCGAAGTTTGTGGAGAAGGAGTGAGCGCCAAGGAGTGTTCAAAGATAGCACTGGTGAATGTGTACCCTGCTGGCCACAAAGAGCAAACTAAGAAAATGTACGCAATCTTGGATAAACAGAGCAACCGCTCACTTGCTCGCTCTCAGTTCTTTGACCTGTTTCAGATCCAGGGAACAAGTCACCCCTACACATTAAAGACGTGTGCTGGACTCACAGGAGTAATGGGAAAGAGAGCTTGTGGCTTCATGGTGGAGCCAGTGAACGAAAAGCTAAGCCTTCCTCTGCCAATAGTCCTTGAATGCAATGACATTCCCAATAACCGCTCAGAAATCCCTACCCCAGAAGCTGCCCATCACCGCGCTCATCTGCAACGGATCGCTGACATGATCCCGCCACTAGATTCCACGGCTGACATACTGCTTCTGCTCAGCAGAGATGTTCTGAGAGTCCATAAGGTCAGAGAGCAAATAAACGGCCCAGGCGACTCTCCATTTGCTCAGAGACTCAATTTAGGATGGGTGGTGGTAGGTGACGTCTGTTTAGATGGAGTACACAGACCTCCTCAAGTGAACACCTGCAAAACGTTTATCCTGGAGAATGGTAGCACAAGCCTTTTTCATCCATGCAACAGTCAAATTAAAGTTAAAGAGACGTTCACAAAGATTCCTGGAATCTACCACAGCCCAGAGCAACTCTTGATAAGCATTCGTGAGTCTGGATGTAGTGCAGACAGCATCAGCCAACAGATTTTTGCACGCACATCGGACGACCACAAACTTGCTCCTTGAGTCGAGGACACACAGTTTCTCCAAATAATGGACTCTGAGTTCTATCAGGACAGTGACAATAGCTGGGTGGGCCCTCTGCCTTTCAAGTCACCACAGCAACTGCTGCCCAACAACAGACAACTAGCTCATGACTGCATCATGTCACTCAGACGCACTCTGGAAAAACAACCTGAAATGAAAGCACACTTTCTAGAGTTTATGGAGAACATGCTCAGCAGAGGGCATGCAGAAGTTGCACCACCTCTTGGTCAGAACCAGGAATGCTGGTACCTGTCTCTGTTCGGGGAACTTAATGCTGCTACAGCCGATTGGGATGCACCTCTTCCAGACAGCATGAAAGCAGAGTGGAGTAAATGGAAAGACTCGCTCCAAGATTTGCAAAATCTCCAAATACCATATCCGTACACATCCCTGTCTACAACAAATGCTCAAAAAAAATAATTTTGTGTATTTGCCGATGCATCAGTAAAAGCCATTGCCGCCGTCGCCTACATAAAACTATCTACTCCAGACAACACAGAGGCGGGCTTTGTATTAGGAAAGGCAAAGTTGGCTCTTCAAGCAGGCCTTACAATCCCGAGATTAGAGCTATGTGCCGCAGTACTCGCAGTTGAAGTTGCAGAGTTGGTTGTAGCAGAAATGGACATTACATTTGACAACAGTGAGTATTTCACGGACAGTAAAGTTGTATTAGGGTACATATACAACCAGTCTCGAAGGTTCTACATATATGTACATAACACAGTCCAATGCATCCTCCAGTCAGCACGTCCCAATCAGTGGAAATACATTCCATCCGAGCTCAACCCAGTGGACTATGGGTCCAGATCTGTAACAGCAGCACAGCTAAGCAGCACGGCATGGTTAGAAGGACCGGCTTTTCTTGTCAACTCATTTGTGCATTCTTCATCTCCAGACACATTTAATCTTGTTGATCCTGCCCTCGACACTGAAATACATCCTCTAGTGATGACAAGCCTCACTCGTGTTACAAAACCCACAGTAAGTCCCACACATTTTGAAAGGTTCTCCAATTACAGTACCCTCATCAGAGCAATAGCCTGTTTGATTCACGATGCCTGTTCCTTTGCCCACTCTAACCAAACTTCCACTTGTCGTGGCTGGCACCTTTGTCGACCTACAGAAGAGGAGCTGATAAAGGCTAAGGTTTGCGTTGTAAAAGGTATTCAAAGTGAGTACTACAAAGAGGAATTGAAATGTATACAAGAAAGGACCAAGATAACCCCCTCAAGCAGCCTCTGGAAGCTGCATCCTATACTTGACAAAGATGGACTCTTAAGAGTTGGGGGCCATATCGCACAGTCTGAACTAGGTATTGACATCACCAATCCCCTCATCATTTCTGCTTGACACCACCTTGCAACACTTTTAATCCGCCACTACCACGAGACCGTGAAACATCAGGGGAGACATTTCACAGAAGGCGCTATAAGAGCAGCGGGATTTTGGCTAGTAGGAGCCAAGCAAGACATCAGCTCAGTCCTTTACAAGTGCGTCATCTGCAGAAAATTACGAGGAAAAACAGAATATCAACAAATGGGAAACTTACCATCTGAGCGAATGCAAGCAGCACCCCCCTTCACGTATGTGGGTGTCGGATGTGTTTGGGCCGTGGGATGTGGTAGCATGCCGCACAAGAGGAGGGCAGGCTAACTCTAAACGGTGGGCAGTAATGTTCTCATGCATGTCAACAAGAGCAGTCCATATTGAGTTAATTGAAACAATGAGCACCAACAGTTTCATTAATGCCCTGAGACGCTATTTCACAGTCAGAGGCTCTGTGAAACAAATAAGATCTGAGTGTGGCACAAACTTTATTGGCACTTCCCGAGAACTGAAAATGGACAAGACAAACTTTAACACAAAGGACATTGAAAGCTACCTGAATGAACAAAACTGCTCATGGATCTTCAATCCGCCTCACGCATCATATATGGGCGGTGCCTGGGAGCGAATGATTGGAATTGCCAGACGCATTCTCGACTCCATGGTCCAAGACTGTAAAAAGGTATGGCTAACATCAGCTCAGTCCTTTACAGTCCTTAGCCACTCGGCTGCATGGTGGCGCAGTGGTTAGCACTGCGGCAGCAAAGTTTACCCTTGGCTGGGGGATCGTGGGGATCATGGGATCGTGGGTTCGATCCCAGCCCCCGACCAACAGTGATCTGTGTGGAGTTTGCATGTTCTCCCCGTGTATGCATGGGTTTACCCCGGGATTTCTCCGGTTTCCTCCCACATGCCAAAAACATGCAGGTTAGGTTAACTGGAGACTCTAAAGTGGCCCTAGGTGTGAATGTGTGTGTGAATGGTTAAGGGATAGCGCCGTATCGTGGCTGCTTCATCCATCCAGGTGGTGGATGACCCTCAATTTCCCCTCTGGGGATCAATAAAGTATACTAAATCTAAAAAAAAAAAATCTAACTCACGAACTGTTGTCAACATTTATGGCTGAAGTATCTGCCATCATGAACGCTTGCCCTCTTGTTCCTGTGTCAGCTGATCTTGAGTCAACACTTATCCTCACACCTTCAATTTTGCTCATAATGAAAACAGGATCACCACCAGCGCCACCTCCTGGTAACTTTGAAAAGGGAACACATCTGAAAGAACAGTGGAAAAGAGTACAATGTCTTGCCGACACGTTCTGGTCCAAATGGAGACGAGAGTACCTCCACACACTTCAACTACGCCACAAATGGCAGGATAAGAAACCAAGTCTCAAAGAAGGAGATATTGTTTTGCTCAAAGACTCTCAGGTGAAAAGGAACTATTGGCCCATGTCTATTATCATAAAAACCTTTCCAAGTCAAGATGGACTAGTCAGGAAAGTCGAAGTAAAAACTTCTCATGCTGGAGAAAAAAGGACTTTCTGCCGCCCTGTAACAGAAGTGGTTTTGCTCTTCTCTCCAGAGTAAAGTAGTTAACAAGACTGTTTAAATGTGGGATCATTATGATCCCAGGCGGGGAGTGTTGTGTTCACTGTGGTTAATGTCATGTTTATTGCTTGGTATTATGCACCATCTAGTGGCCGTTTTAGTTAACTTATTTAAGACAGTAATTCAATTCAATAATTCAATTCAATTCAACTTTATTTATATAGCGCCATTTCACAACAACAGTCATCTCATAGCACTATCAACTGTAGGGGGGAACCCCCACAGTTGCAGAAAGACCCCAGCAATCAGGCGATCCCCTGTGAGCAAGCACTTGGCGACGGTGGAGAGGACAAACTCCCTTTTAACAGGAAGAAACCTCCAGCAGAACCAGGCTCAGGGAGGGGCAGTCATCTGCTGCGACTGGCTGGGGGGTGAGGGGATAGAGAAGAAGAAAAGAACAGACATGTAGAGAGCAAACAGCACGATGGGGACTCAATCTATGGGAGAGAACAAACAAATGTTAATGACCAGCAAAAAAAATATTTCATTGAGAGTGAGGAAAGGAGTGAGGCCCAGTGCATTACTGGAGGTCCCCCGGCTGACTAAACCTATTAGCAGCATAACTAAGGGAGGGTTCAGAAACACATGATCCCTCCCTAACTGTAGGCTATATCAAAAAGGTAGGTTTTAGCCCTATTCTTAAAAACAGAGATCGAGTCTGACTCCCGAATCCAGATTGGCAGCTGATTCCACAGGAGAGGAGCTTGATAACTGAAGGCTCTGCCTCCCATTGTACTTTTGGAGATTCTAGGTATTACAAGTAATCCTGCATTTTGGGAGCGTAGTGCTCTGTTAGGATAATACGGTAGTATCAGATCTTTTAAATAAAAAGGAGCCTGATTGTTTAGAGCTTTGTAAGTAAGAAGAAGGATTTTAAACTAATTCTAAACTCTATGGGAAGCCAATGAAGGGAGGCCAGAACCGGAGAGATATGATCTCTCTTTCTAGTACCTGTTAAAACTCTTGCTGCAGCATTTTGGATCAGCTGAAGACTTTTTAAAGATGTTTTAGGACAGCCTGATAATAAAGAATTACAATAATCTAATCTCGAGCTAACAAAAGCGTGGATCAGCTTCTCAGCATCACTCTGAGACAAGATGCTCCTAATCTTGGCAATATTACGCAAATGATCGAAGGCAGTCTTAGAAACAAATTTAATATGTGAATTGAAGGACAAATCCTGATCAAAAATAACTCCAAGGTTCCTCACAGAGCTATTAAGAGAAAGAGTAACTGCATCCAAACTGAAAGTTTGATTTGGAAAGGAATTTCTAAGGTTTTTTGGACCAACAAGAATGACTTCAGTCTTATCTGAATTTAATAGCAGGAAATTACAAGTCATCCAAGCTTTGATTTCCTTAAGACAGGCTTCTAACTTGGCTAATTGATTACTATCATCTGGCTTCATTGACAGGTATAATTGTGTGTCATCTGCATAACAATGAAAATGTATAAGATAAGATAAGATAAGATAAGCCTTTATTAGTTCCACAACGGGGAAATTCCAGGATTGCAACAGCACAGGGATAGCAACACTCAGAGCAACAATCAGAAGGCAAGAAAAAAAAAAAAAAACAAGCAAGCAAGAGCAGCTAATATACATATGTACGTATTACTATAAAATATATATATATACACACACACACAGACACACAGTGCAGAGCATTGTAGCTGGATGGAATAAATATATGAATATATGAACACACAGTGCAGAGCATTGTAGCTAGATGGAATAAATATGTAAATATATAAACACCCACAGTACGGAGCATTGCAGCTAGGTGGAATAAATATGCAAGTATATAAACACACACAGTGCGGAGCAATGTAGCTAGATGGACTAATATGTAGATATATAAATATATAAACACACCCAGTGCTGAGCATTGTAGCTAGATGGAATAAATATGTAAATATATAAACACACACAGTGCAGAGCATTGTTGCTAGATGGAATGAAACAGCATAACCGTCTACTTAGTTATCCTACATGGTATGATTATGTGCCCATACATATTCTCACCCTCCATAGCGACCGGTAAGTTCCTAGTTGTATGCCGGAGGGGACCATTGTGTAAGTCTATTGCATCTTTTGCATTCAAAAAAACTATTAGTTTGTTACGTCTTTTTGCTATCTCTGCGAGCAGCCCTGCTTAGGTTGTACAGTCTGACAGCCGTTGGTAGGAAGGACCTACGAAACCTCTCGGTTGTGCACCTGGGATGATGTAGTCTGCTGCTAAATGAGCTCCTCAGTGCATTCAGTATGTCCTGCATAGGGTGGAACTCGGACTCCAGCAGAGATGACAGTTTAGCCACCGTCCTTCTCTCTCCTATCTCCTCCATCGGATCAAGGCGCTGCCCCAGGACAGAGCTAGCTTTCTTAATCAGTTGGTTCAGTCTCTTCCTATCGGCTGCAGTAATGCCACTGCCCCAGCAGACCACTCCAAAAGTGATGGCTGATGCCACCACCGTGTCATAGAATGACTTCAGCAGCGCCCCTTGTACACCAAAAGACCTGAGTCTCCTCAGCAGGAACAGCCTGCGCTGTCCCTTCTTGTAGAGTGCATCAGTATTGTGTGACCAGTCTAGTTTATTGTTCAGATGAATACCCAGGTACTTATAGGATGTCACCATCTCGATGTCTGTTCCCTGTATATTTACTGGTGCTGTGAGGGGCTGCCCATGCCTGCGGCAGTCCACCACCAGCTCCTTAGTTTTCCTCGCGTTGATCTGGAGGCAGTTCCGATGGCACCAGTCCACGAAGTCCTGGATAAGCCCTCTGTACTCAGCTTCATCTCCATTGGAGATGAGGCCAACGATCGCAGAGTCATCAGAGAACTTCTGTAGATGGCAGTGTGTTGTGTTGTGTGAGAAGTCCGCAGTATAAAGAGTGAACAGGAAGGGAGCCAGCACCGTTCCCTGGGGGGCCCCCGTGCTACTGATGATCGTGTCGGACACACAGTCCCGGGTTCTCACAAACTGAGGCCGGTTCGTGAGGTAGTCCAGGATCCATGATGACAGGTGCTGGTCCACCCCTGCGCGCAGCAGCTTGTCCTTCAGGATCATCGGTTGGATGGTGTTGAAAGCACTGGAGAAGTCAAAGAACATGATCCTCACCATATTCCCGGGCTTCTCCAGGTGGGACAGAGAACGGTGAAGGAGGAAGATCACCGCATCCTCCACCCCAATGCCATGCTGGTAGGCGAACTGGAGTGGATCCATCGCTGGTTCCACCAGGGGGCGGAGGTGAGCAAGGAGCAGTCTCTCCAGGGTCTTCATCAAGTGGGACGTCAAGGCCACCGGTCTGTAGCTGTTCAGGTCTTTGGGGTGGGAAGTTTTTGGTACAGGTACCACACAAGATGTGTGGTACCTGTACAGTGCTTTCTAATAATGTTGCCTAACGGAAGCATATATAAACTAAAAAGAGTAGGGCCTAGCACAGATCCCTGTGGAACTCCATGACTAAGCTTTGAGCTGAAAGAAAACTCATTATTTACATGAACAAACTGGAACCTATCAGATAAATAAGATCTAAACCACTGCAACGACGTTCCATTAAGTCCAACATAGTGTTCTAATCTATCAAGTAGAATATTATGATCAATAGTATCAAAAGCTGCACTAAGGTCTAAAAGGACAAGTACAGAAACTAGTCCATTATCAGATGCAATGAGGAGGTCGTTAGTAACCTTTGCTAAGGCTGTTTCAGTACTATGATGGATTCTAAACCCAGATTGAAACTCTTCAAGTAAACCATTTCCCTGCAGGTGGTCAAATAATTGCGTAGCAACAACTCTTTCTAAGATTTTTGAAATGAAAGGGAGATTAGAGATTGGTCTATAGTTAGCTAAAACTCCTGGATCTAGCGTTGGCTTTTTGAGTAAGGGTTTAATTACAGCCGTTTTAAAAGCCTGCGGTACATGGCCTAAAGTTAATGAAGAATTGATTATATGAAGAATAAAGCTACCAATAAGTGGGAGGACTTCTTTAAATAACCTGGTAGGAATAGGGTCTAAAAGACAAGTTGAAGGTTTGGATGAGGAAACTATTTTGTCTAACTCACAAAGGTCGATTGGAGTAAACTCATCAAGACAGACATCAATAGAAGGAGTTGTAGTAGTTATAGTATTTAAGTTAACTGTGGGAAGAATATGATTGATTTTATCTCTGATGGATGAAATTTTATTATTGAAAAAGTTCATAAAGTCCTGACTAGTAAGCTCTAAGGGAATGCTAGGATTGACAGAGTCCTGACTCTTTGTCAACCTGGCTACAGTACTGAAAAGAAACCTGGGATTATTCTTGTTCTCTTCTATTAATGCAGAGTAATAACTCGTTCTAGCTTTTCTAAGAGATTATTTTATAAATTAAAAGATGATTTCTCCAAGCTAAATTGATTTCATCTAAATTAGTAGAGCGCCATTTTCTTTCTAATTGACGAGTCTTCTGTTTTAAGCTACGAGTTTCTGTGTTGAACCAAGGAGTTAGAAATCTCTGATTAGACTTTTTCTTTTTTAAGGGGGCCACCAAGTCTAGAGCCTGATGCAGAGAAGCTGAAACACTATCCACCATGTTATCAATTACAGAAGGAGCAAGCTGTCTATAGCTTATTTCCGTTGTGTTGACACATGGCATAGAGGAAACAATCTGCATAAATTTGGAAACAGCATCATCTGAGAGGCATCTACTGTGATAATATTTTTCTTTAGGAGCCAAATAGTCAGAAATAGTAAAATCAAAGGTTAACAGACAATGGTCTGATAGTACAGGGTTATGAGGAGACACTACAAGATTTTCTATTTCTATGCCATATGTCAGAACAAGGTCCAATGTATGGTGGAGGTAATGAGTAGAATTTCCTACTTTCTGAGAAAACCCAATCGAGTCTAATATTGAATTAAAAGCCACATTAAGGCAGTCACTATCTACATCCACATGTATATTAAAGTCCCCTACTATAATTATTCTATTAGATTTCAGCACTAAATCAGCTAAGAAATCAGCAAATTTGGATAAAAATTCTGAATAGGTTGATGGGGGACGATAAACTATGGCAAATAAAATTGGATTTAACCTAAAATTGCTAAAGTGCCCAATACTGAGGACCAGGCCCTCAAAGGAATTATAACATGTTTTTTGCTTTACATTAACTAGTAATTTGGAATGGTAAATTGTTGCTACTCCTCCTCCACGACCAGAACTTCTGGGATTTTGACAGTTTAAATAACCAGAGGGAGTTGATTCATTTAAACCAACATAATCCTCTTGCCCTAAACAAGTCTCTGTAAGGGAAATTAAATCAATCTGATGATCAATTAACAGATCATGGACTAACAGAGACTTGGGAGTTAGAGACCTAATATTTAATAAACCACATTTAATTTTTAAATTATGAGGAGGAACAGAGGCCAAATCATTCAATTTAGAGGCTTTATGTTTAATTTGAGTTTTACCAATATTTTGCTTAATCACTTTGGGATGCTTATATATTATATTTTTATTTACTTTGGAGGGAGCAGACAACGATTCTCTGATGGGGAAGACAGAGGCTAAGCTGAGGGGTGGCGGATGAAGAGGAGCTGCAGAAAGGCGTGTAAGACTGCGACTCTGCTTCCTGGTCTCAACTCTGAGTAGTCATGGTTTTGGAAATTTGGATAAAAAAGATGCCAGATTGTTAGATAAATGAGAAGCACCATCCAAAGTGGGATGAATGTTGTCTCGTCTCATAAGACCAGATTTTCCCCAAAAAGAGCTCCAATTGTCAATGTAACCCACGTCATTTGCAGGACACCACACAGACAGCCAGCGGTTCAAGGATGATGAGCGGCTAAACATATCATCACTGGTCAGATTGGGGAGGGGCCCAGAGAATACTACAGTGGCAGACATCGTTTTTGCAAAGTCACACACCGATTCTATATTAAGTTTCATGACTTCCGACTGCCGGAGACGGATGTCATTAATGCCGGCGTGAATAACAATTGTGGAATATTTACAGTTACTTTTAGCCAGCATTTTCAAATTTGACTCGATGTCGCCTGCTCTGGCCCCAGGAATGCATTTGACTATGGCCGCTGGAGTCTCTAGGTTCACGTTTCTGACTACAGAGTCGCCAATGATCAGAGTTTTTTCCTCAGCGGGTGTGTCGCTGAGCGGGGAAAAACGATTAGAAACGTGAACAGGTTGGTGGTGAACCGGGGCTTTGCGACTAGGCTTCCTTCTCACCGTCACCCACCCAGTCTCCTCGCTGCTGAGGAGAGCCGGGGGACTGCTGACAGGGGGGCCTAAGCTCTCTAGCTCCGCTGCAGCTAATGGGCGTCCGTCACGGTTAACTGGTGCAGACGGTGTTTCAATGCAGCGGAGCCGGGATTCCAAATCAGACAACCTCGCCTCGAGCGCCTCAAAAAGACAACATTTATTACATTTACCGTTATCACTAAAAGAGGCAGAGGTGTAGCTAAACATCTGACAGAGAGAGCACACCAGAGGAGGAGAGGAAGGAGAGCTAGTAGCCATCGCTAGTGACTGGAGAGCAACCACACAGGCAAACCACACAGGCAGACAGCAAAACAGGAAGTGACGATACGTTACCACAAGGAAGTGACGATCCTGCCAGATCCCAGAAGAAGAAGAACCTTCTTCTTCTACTGCCAGACAGTAGAAGAACTCAGACAGGAAGTTGTGGAAAAAATGGTCCCACTGCGATACACGGCAGCTCCACTTGCCTGGTCTTCTTTATTCGTTTGTGTTTGTTAAAGCATCGTCTGTAAGTATTTTATAGTGAAAATAATTAGTCACCACATACGCTGTCTTCGGTTTGGTAGTCTAGCGTTTTTGGTGCACTATTTCACATTGAAAATTATATGTTAATGTTTATACTGGTGCTAAGCTAACGGCTGGTACTCCATGCTTTACATATGTAAATAAGATAGTCATTGCCTGTGAGTGTTATTTTAGCCCAAATTGACATGTGTATGTCTTTTTTTTCTGTATTGTTACCGTTTCAAAAATTAAAGATTCAGTAAACTACACTGAGCGTCTTCTGGAGTTCGAGAAGTTTCTGGATCTGTGTTTAGCTGTTTGGATAGCCAGATCAGCTTCTAGCAAGGCCATTTACACCCTCCGGCCAAGCTAATCTGACCTCCACTGTGTGTGTGTTCCCGTCCTTACTGAGGAAGGCCTGAGTAACACGCCCAAGAGGCCATTTGTTCCTTGGAACTTGCTTGTCTTTGAGAATCACAGTGCTCCCTGGATTTATGTTTTGTGGATTACTTTGCCATTTGCAGCGCATCTGGAGTGTTGGGAGGAGCTGCTTTCTCCACTTGTCCCAAAACACATTGGAGAGATGCTGAACTTGACGCCACTGATGTTTATACAGGTCTGAAGCCACAAATTTCCCTGATGGTGCAAGGAGAGGGTTCGCCTTTTGTGTGAGAAGAGTAGCTGGAGTAAGAACGAATAGATCACTGGGGTCCATTGACATTGGGGCAAGGGGCCTCGCCTTTATGATGGCAGACACCTCAGCCATAAAGGTCACACGCACTTCATGAGTGAGTCTGGTGTTTCTGAGGTCTGAAAACATGGAATCCACGATTCTCCTTGCAAGATCAATCATCCTCTCCCACGTTCCACCAAAATGAGAGGCATGGGGAGGATTGAAAGTCCATGGACATCCCTGCTTGAGCAGATATGTTTTCACAGCTGAGTTGTCAATGTTTGAGGGCATCTTGAGTTCTCTGCATACACCAACAGAGTTGGTACTGCGATCTGAACGGATGCTTTGTACAGGACCTCTAATAGCGAGGAACCTCCGGAGAGCATTGATGAAGCCAGAAGTGTCGAGTGCCTCTATCACTTCATTGTGAACTGCTCTAATGCTCATACACGTGAAGATCACAGTCCACCTTTTGTTTTGGACTACACCTCCTCTAGTTTGTCTTGGAGAGATATTCCAAGAGCCAAAGATATCTAACCCCACGTTGGTGAATGGAGGATCAGTAGAAAGATGATCTGGAGGGAGGCCGGCCATTTTTTGAACACTGGTTGGGGTCCTGAGCCTTCTGCACCTCACACAATAGTAAATGATGTTGCTCACCTTCTGTTTGCTTCCTACTACCCACCATCCTGCTGCACGAACAGCTCCCTCTGTAAAGAGGCAACCCTGATGACGAGTCTGTTCATGATAATGTCTCACTATAACAGTTACCACATGATGCTGACCTGGAAGAATGAGTGGGTTCTTTTCTGCTTGACAAAGATTTGGCTCACTAATGCATCCACCCACTCTGAGGAGACTATGCTCATCTAGGAAGGGGTCCAAATTTCTTATCAAACTGTCTCTGGGCAATTCTTGATGTTTATGGATGCATTTGATTTCTTCAGGGTAAGCCTCATTCTGAACTGCTTGAATTACAATGTTTTTGGCTTGTTCTGATTCTTCCACAGTGACTCCTGTTGCACAGTAATGCCAGCCCTTGTAACAACTGCAGGGTTTCCTCTGGTAACATTTCTCGGTGGCGGGCTGCCTCGCCTGAAATTTTACCACCGCACCAAGAAGATATGAATTTATTAAGAAAAATATATGAAGTAATGGCCTTCCGCAAGCGCGCACACGAACAACATGTGGCTGTCATCCACGCGGAGTTTAGAAGCACCCCGCTCACACAAGTTTTCCAGTCAGTCAGCAGGCAGTGTCTTGCTAAGTGCGACTGTCCGACAGAGACATGAGTTTATTAAAGTACTTTAAACGCGGAAAAAAATCATAAGAGGTATGTAAGCACTGGAGACATTTATCATGGTTTTAACCATCTGGAAATGGGAGCAATAATGGAAGAGTCGCTTAGCTAAGAGACGTGGTTAGAATTCATATGCAGCCAGTTTCATATGAAGGGAAAGGCAAGGGGGACTGATGAATTGATGAGGATTTATTTCACCAGCCGCTACAATATTAAGTTATATTCTGTAGGAATTGCAGGAATGAAGAGACTGGCAATTTCTCTCTTTTCTCGCACGAGCAGGCGTGCCATTTTATTCTCCAGCTGCAGTGACTAAAAGCAACAGCTAAAAACGCTAGCTGTCTTTTCACTCTAAACTGAGGTCCTTCAGCGGCTGCCTAGAGAGGTGCCTGATGAGAAAGCCTGAGAGCACAACTATAACTGCCTGTACAGATCATTCTGTACATGAACACATATTGTGGTGAATTATGTCTTTAGAGTCCACTACAGTTCCCTATTGTGTACCTGGCAGGTTAAGATGACCGAAATTCACGAAGTCAATGACTTTAATCTGTCAGCAGCCTTTAGACAAACTAAACGTGCCAACATTTGATTTCAAAATAAGGGAGGTTTTTCCTGCTGTCTGGGTGGTGAGGAGATTTCTAAAAAAAAAAAAACAAAAAAAAAACTATAAATATAAAGAAATATTATAACAGAAATAACGGCATCCTTGGTCATTTAAGTTAATTTATTTCATTAAATACAATTTTATTAATATTTTTTCTTTGTAACAAGAGTTAAATTATTGTTCTGTTCTGACTGCAAAATTATGGTCAAAAATGTAAATTGTTATAAGGAAAAGGTAAAAAAAAAAATTACCACAGTCTGTTTCAAATTTAGCTAAAAAAAAATAGTAACTTTATTTTAAAAAACAGACAAAAGTTAGTCATAAAATAGTCCACAAATTTATAATAAAGATTCAAATGTACAAGAAAAGTCAATTTTACAAGAAGAAATTACAAATTTGAGGAACATGGTTTCAACTTTACATAGATTTACAGAGAAAAGTAGAAAACTACAAGAAAATTGTTATAAATTTTTGAGAAAAACCTCAAACCTTCAAGACTGAAGTCATTACTCAAGTTTTTAAGTGGGTGCTCTTTATACCCTTAATGCAACTAGAAATTTTTGGTTGTCTACTTTTAATTATTAATTTCAAAGCACTGCTTTTACATGAGTAGAATTTCTGGTTACTACACCCACCTGATCATATAATTTAAGTATGCCTGAGTACATTACTATTATGATTGTTTCTTTCCCTTCCCTACTCTCTCAATGGAAAAAAGAAACTCTAGAATAAAACTACAAAAAATACACATATTTTTGTCATTTATGTAAACCATGACAAAAAAATCCTGCAGGACAAAACATGACACTTGATATTTTCTAACCTGTTTGTATACCACCATAGACAGAGAGAGAACCTGAATTAGACAGAGCTGAGAGAGGGCAAGATGAGACAGAAGAGAGGAGCCAAGGAGAGGAAAGTGTTCAGTCAGAGGAAGGAGAGAAGGATAACACTACTAAAAAGTTTAAACAGGATGTCTGTTACCTAGTTATTAATTTTATTTTATATTTACTTATTTTTGTAGGTTTTTTATTTGGGTTCTAAATCTTTTATTGGGTTTTAGACTTTTGAGTTTTTAACCTCTTTGACTAGTCTTTAGTCATTCGTGGAATGTCACCTCTCTGGTGGGGAAGGAGCCTGAGCTGGTGTACGAGATTGAGCGATACCGGCTAGATATAGTCGGCCTCACCTCAACACACAGCTCCGGTTCCGGAACCAGTCTCCTGGAGAGGGGCTGGAGCTTGGCCTTTTCTGGAGTTGCCCCGGGCGAGAGGCGACGAGCAGGGGTAGGTATTCTTGTATCGCCCCACCTTGCTGCCTCTATATTGGAGTTTTCCCCGGTGGACGAAAGGGTTGCTTCCCTGCGCCTTCGGGTTGGGAAACGGGTCCTGACCATCATTTGTGCCTATGCACCAAATGATGTTTCAGAGTACCCACCCTTTTTGGAGTCTGTGACTGGGGTGCTGGAGGGTGCTCCTCCTGGAGACTCCATTGTCCTACTGGGGGACTTCAATGCGCACGTGGGCAACGACAGTGAAACCTGGAGGGGGGTGATTGGGAGGAACGGCCTGCCCGATCTGAACCCGAGTGGTGTTCAGTTATTGGACTTCTGTGCTAACCACAGTCTGTCTATAACGAACACCATGTTCAAGCATAAGGGTGTCCATATGTGCACCTGGCACCAGGACACCCTAGGCCGCAGGTCGATGATCGATTTTGTTATCGTATCATCAGACCTGCGACCGTATGTCTTGGACACCCGAGTAAAGAGAGGTGCAGAGCTGTCAACTGATCACCACCTGGTGGTGAGTTGGATCCGATGGCAGGGGAGGAAGCCATTCAGACCTGGTAGACCCAAACGTATAGTGAGGGTGTGCTGGGAGCGTCTGGCTGAGGCCCCTGTCCGGGAGGTCTTCAACTCCCACCTCCGGAAGAACTTCAACCACATTCCGAGGGAGTCTGGAGACATGGAGTCTGAATGGGCCATGTTCTCCACCTCTGTTGTTGAAGCGGCAGCCCAGAGCTGCGGCCGCAAGGTGGTCGGTGCATCTCGTGGTGGCAACCCCCGAACCAAGTGGTGGACACCAGTGGTGAGGGGGGCCATTAAGCTGAAGAAGGAGTCCTATCAAGCTTGGTTGGCTTGTGGGACTCCCAAAGCAGCTGAGGTGTACCGGCAGGCCAAGCGGAGTGCAGCTCGGGTGGTTGCTGAAGCAAAAACCCGGGTATGGGAGGAGTTCGGTGAGGCCATGGAACAAGACTTTCGGTCGGCTTCAAAGAGATTCTGGCAAACTGTTCGGCGGCTCAGGAGGGGAAAGCAGCTCCCCGTCCACACTGTGTATGGTGCGGATGGGACACTGTTGACTTCAACTGGGGATATCGTCGGGCGGTGGAAGGAATACTTCGAGGATCTCCTCAATCCCACTGATACGCCTTCCACAGAGGAAGCAGGGTTTGGGGACGAGGGGGATGACTCGCCTATCACAGGGGCTGAGGTCGCCAAGGTGGTTAAAAATCTCCTTGGTGGCCGGGCCCCGGGGGTGGACGAGATTCGCCCCGAGTACCTCAAGGCCCTGGATGTTGTTGGGTTGTCATGGTTGACACGCCTCTGCAACATTGCGTGGAGGTCGGGGGCAGTGCCTTTGGCATGGCAAACCGGGGTGGTGGTTCCTCTCTTCAAAAAAGGGGACCGGAGGGTGTGCTCCAACTTTAGAGGGATCACACTCCTCAGCCTCCCTGGGAAGGTCTATGCCAAGGTACTGGAGAGGAGAGTCCGGCCGTTGGTCGAACCTCGGATTCAGGAGGAGCAATGTGGTTTTCGTCCTGGCCGTGGCACATCGGACCAGCTCTTTACCCTCTCGAGAATTCTTGAGGGTTCGTGGGAGTTTGCCCAACCAGTTTACATGTGTTTTGTGGACTTGGAGAAGGCGTTTGACCGCGTCCCTCGTGGATTTTTGTGGGGGGTGCTTCGGGAGTATGGGGTATCGGGCTTGTTGTTACGAGCTATTCGGTCTCTGTACGACCGTTGTGAGAGTTTAGTTCGCATTGCCAACACTCGGTCGGAGTCATTCCCAGTGAGAGTTGGACTCCGCCAGGGCTGCCCTTTGTCACCGGTCCTGTTCATAATTTTTATGGACAGGATTTCTAGGCGCAGCCAGGGAATGGAGGGTGTCATGCTTGGTGACCACAGGATCTCATCTCTGTTGTTTGCAGATGATGTTGTCCTGTTGGCTTCATCCAGCAATGACCTACAGCTCTTGCTGGGACGGTTTGCCGCTGAGTGTGAAGCGGCTGGGATGAGAATCAGCACCTCCAAGTCCGAGTCCATGGTCCTCAGCCGGAAAAAGGTGGATTGTCCTCTCCGGGTTGGGGACAGGCTCCTGCCCCAAGTGGAGGAGTTTAAGTATCTTGGGGTCTTGTTCACGAGTGAGGGGAAAATGGAGCGAGAGATCGACAGACGGATTGGAGCAGCATCTGCAGTGATGCGGACGTTGTACCGGTCTGTTGTGGTGAAGAGGGAGCTTAGTTCTAAGGCAAAGCTGTTGATTTACCAGTCAATCTACGTTCCTACTCTCACCTATGGTCACGAGCTTTGGGTAATGACCGAAAGAACGAGATCGCGGATACAAGCGGCTGAAATGAGCTTTCTCCGTAGGATTGCTGGACTCACCCTCAGAGATAGGGTGAGGAGCTCAGTTATCCGGGAGAGGCTCAGAGTAGAACCGCTGCTCCTCCACATTGAAAGGAGTCAGTTGAGGTGGTATGGGCATCTGATTAGGATGCCTCCTGGACGCCTCCCACTTGAGGTGTTTCAGGCACGTCCCACTGGGAGGAGACCCCGGGGCAGACCCAGGACTCGGTGGAGAGACTATGTCTCCCAGCTAGTCTGGGAACGCCTTGGTATCCCCTCTGAAGAGCTGGAGCAGGTGGCTGGGGAGAGGGAAGTCTGGGCTTCTCTGCTTGAACTGCTGCCTCCGCGACCCGGACCTCCGGAAAAGCGGTAGAAGATGGATGGATGGATGGATGGATGGATGACTAGTCTTTAACTTTTTAATATGACCCTTCTCTCTTATCTCTTTGTTTTTTCTCTTATCTCTTTGTCCTATGTCCTGATTGGTGGAGCCTTGAGTACTTTTATCGTGTTTATAGTCAGCTTCATGTGTATCTGTGTTTGTGTTCATGTTGAATGTAATTGTGGTTTGTAAGTATGGATGTCACCTGACTGCAAAACAAATCTACCTACGGGTACAAATAAAGTAACCTGAACCTGATGTCTGGGTGGGACCCCAACTGGCCCAATATTCAAGCCTCGGTTGTACAATACTTCACATGGTAAGTTCCATATGCAACATTACTGTGTAAAATTTTAAAAAGAAATAAATAGTATAAAATTAGCATATTTCGGTATGTTTACTGCCCCCCCCCCCCCCGGGAAAAATATGTTGTCACCACGCCAAGGTTTTTAAGCCAGAGGAAACATTGAATTACCTTTCTCCACTTCTGAACTGAAGGTGCGAGCAGTGTGCAGAAGATGGGTAAAGGCATGAACTAATGACCTCCAGGATGAGAACTTGGCGAATATCTGAGTATCAAGTTATTTGGTGTAAGCGGCAGTTTTCAGAGTAGACACTTGGGACCTTATGTTGATATCTGTGTCAGGATAAGATCAAAACTGCTTTTAGAAGGTGTCTGATCATGTTTGAGCAACTCTTTTGGGCCAGTTGGTGAGCATCAGCTGATTGAGAGGAGCATTGGGCATGGTGACTTTAATGGCAGTGGAGCTGTCCACCTGTTCTCAGCATCCTTCTCCATCCCCTCTTCTATTATTTTCATGAAGGTGTGGTCTTGAATGGAGAGATAAATCTGGATGTCAAATCTGGTTTGTTTGAACACATTACATCCTATGTGCTCAATCTCACAAGTAGGTCTGTCACTGGATTTTGTTGTGGTGGAGCAAGCAAGACCTGGAACTCAGTGTTTCTCCTTTACAGTGAGCACACTAGGACAAGGTTCACAAAGAATTGGATGTCCTCTTTCTGTTGTCCTTGTGTAGAATGTTGTCACAGTCAATGCTTTGTGGATGTCACCCACACACATGTTTTCTACTATGACCCACCCCAAGTCCAATTTTTGTACACAGGGTGCATCATGAGCACCATTTATTTGTTTGCAGACTTTGTGAACTCTAATGATGTCCCATCCAAGAAGCATCATTATAGGTGCACTTCGGTCAAGCTCTGGGATTTGATGTCCCACAGTCTTTAGATGAGGGTGATGCAGCGCTGCACTGGGCATAGGTATCTCATCTCTGTTTTCTGGAATGTCATTACATTCAATGAGGCTGGGCAGTAGGAGGCAGACTGTTCCATCAAGAGATGCTACCACATACCTGGTGTCTCTTCTTCCCATTATCTGCTTAAGACCTGCACATGTCCTTAGTGAGTAGGGAGAACTTTTGCTGTTATCATTAAACATTTCAAAAAACTCAGAGCAGACAAGAGACCTGTTACTCTGCTCATCGTGAATTGCACAGAGTCTCACTGCCTGATCTGGCTGGCCTGCTGGATGCACCTTTACCAGACATATCTTAGTGTGCGACCTTCCAGTTACAGTCTCACCACAGACACATTTAGAATTAATCTCACCCAGCGGTGCAATATCCAGCTCCCCGCCATGCTCTGCAGTGGAGTCAGTGTCTTTGATCCAAGGAGCTGGGCCTGGATGTAGAACTGTAGGACGTTTTTCATCACCATATTCAGAGCACTGCACCTTGGTCTTATAATGTCTTGCAATATGTGCTGATGTAGCGCAGCATCTGATACAAATATTGTTCTCTTTCAGGAGTGTTTTGCATTGTTCAATAGGCATTTCCCGGAAGGCATGGCATTTTAGGAGAGGGTGTGGCTTTTTATGAACTGGGCAATGTTTTCTGCAGTCCTCTATTTTGTGTGGAGACTCACATGACTCTGAGTTGGCTTTTGAGAGGATCTCAGTTTTATGCAGAGGTATCTCCTTTTGTTTGACTGGCTTCCAGGAGTACTTCTCCTGTCAAGATGTTGTGTCTGGTAGAACAGCAAAGTTGAAGCTCGGATCATTTTTTATATCAGACTCTCGGGTAGCAAAGTCTACAAATACATGAAATGGTGGGAAAGGGATACCGTGGTCTGGTTTGTAGCCTGCACCAACAGATGCCCACTTCTCCTGCAAGTTAGAGGGCAGCTTCTGCACAATCGGGTTCAACCCTCTAGCAGTGTCCAGGAAGGCTAGGCCAGGAAGGTCTCCTTCTTCTTTGGCACTCAGGAGCTCCATGAGAATGCCACTAAGTTTCCTAAGTCTTGTGTAATCTCTGTTAGTGATTTTTTGGAAGTTTTCAATTCTCCTAAATAGTGCGTCTTCAATCACTTCTGCTGAGCCACAACATTGGTCTAATTGGGGCGGCGGTGGCGCAGGTGTAGTGTGACCGACTACTGATCGGAGGGTCATGGGTTTGATTCCTGCTCTGTCTGCTGTCCGCTTGTCGAAGTGTCCTTGAGCAAGACACTGAACCCCCAGTTGCTCCTGGTGGCCTGGTTAGCGCCTGTGTGTGTATGGCAGCTCTGCCGCCATCTGTGTGTGTGAATGGGTGGATTGCAGGATCTGTAAAGCGCTTTGGTCATCCTAGATGAGAAGAAAAGCGCTATATAAGTGAACGCCATTTACCATTTAATATCTGCCATATCATTCTGAGTCCTTCGTGTGGGCAGTTAACATGAATGGCTCTAAGTTGTTGAACATGTTCTGCGGATTCTTTACCCAGCCACTTGAGAAACAAATCCATCTCCTCACTTGGTGAAAGATCCAGACCGTGGATGGCTTCCTCAAAGGAGTGCTTCCAGGCTCTGTAGTTCTGAGGCATATCATTGAATTGAAGCAGGCCTGTTGATATAATCTCCCAGCGAGCAAAGTATCTAACAAAGTCACTTTATGCTTGAGTCGCTGCCATGATGGCTTGAAGACATAAGATTGTATATGGGATCATAATGACTGCTGATTGACACTTTGTGTGACCATTTGTCGCCGTCCTTTTTGCTGACCCATGGTGCATGTGTGGAGAACAGGGGAGTTGCTGGGGTGCTCTGAATGCCAACGGGTTGTTCAAGAGAAGCATTTGGCTCTAATAGCTGGCAGCATCTCCCTGTAGTTGTGAGGGAGGCATGTGCATGGTAGGATTCTTGCTCTTGATTACCTGGAGCTTCAAAACATGAAGATTGTGCTCCAAACACTTTTACTTCTTGCTTTTCTACTAATTTTGCCTGTTCAATGACATATTGTTCTGTGTGTTGTGCACTTTCAATGACAGAGGAGTTGTGTTCATGGTCATGTTGGCTAACAGCAGCTTCTAATGCTGCTGCTTCTGCAACAGCTGTAACTGCAGCTCTTTCACATTTAAGAAATTGCATAGATACCTTTATTTTGGCCTTAGATACCTCTATTTTGACCTTTTCCAATTTCAGACTAATTTCCTTTTGAGCGGAGGACAGCCGAGCCTTAGCTGCCTCTGCTTTTGCTTTTGGCTTTGCTGTGGCTGAACTAGTGGATGAGGTGCTGGAGTGCAGAGAGGAACTTGAGGCATTGGATCTGGTTTTGTACAAAGCCTTGTTGTTAGACATGACTGAGCTGCGTGGTCGATGTCTGTTTAGACTCTGTTATGGTAGCCAACTAAGCTGCTGTGCTGTGGCGTCTTAAAGTGTCTGTCACCAGCCTGAAGGTCCTTCTTCCGGCTTCTTCCGGCTTTCAGAGAGAGCAGACGCATTTCTTCTCCTCTCCTCCTCCGCCTCCCTTGACTGATCCCAGCTTGCTGTGTCTTGTCTGTGTCTCGCTCTCCTTCTCGCTGATCTCAATCCAAACGGAAAATTATGGAATTGGAATTGAGCTGGGCTTTAAATGCAATTGACACCACTTTTTCAAACAGGAAATCGGGCCCGGGGGAGCCCAGGTATG
This sequence comes from Pholidichthys leucotaenia, assembly GCA_020510985.1. Taxonomy (NCBI): domain Eukaryota; kingdom Metazoa; phylum Chordata; class Actinopteri; order Cichliformes; family Pholidichthyidae; genus Pholidichthys; species Pholidichthys leucotaenia. Next base: position 43,751,299 of record CM035842.1, read on the forward strand.
TGAGAGACTCATGGGACATTTGGGAACTCATGTGTCTGTGTGATTCGATTGAGGATGTGGAAGACATCTACCTGTTTGGCATGATCACAGGATTTCTGCTGTTTGGCTTTGTAGTTTTCCTGGTGTATCGGAAATTAAAGAAGTTGAAAAGAGCTAATCAAAATGCGGACCCGGCGAAGCTCCTTCAACAATTCGACCAGATGGGGAGTGCACTGATAGCGGCAAATGGAATCGGAAGGTGGGAAACATCTCAGAGTCGCTGGGTGCTCTCCAGGGAATGATTTTAAAGCCTGTGAATGTAAATTGTGAAGCACAGAATTGCATGAGAGATGAAAATTCTATGCTCTAAGTGAACTGTGCTCATCAGACCTTGATTCGGCGTCCTTGGGTGATCTCATTCCTCCAGGAGAAGAGATAAAGCAGAAGGGAGTTTTGGCTTCTCTCTAACCCAAACAATTGCTGATGTGCAACAATCTGAACTCTCCAAGGACAGCCATGTGACTAACATGGAATTTTACCATCTGGCATGAACTGAAGAGAGATGAACTCTGTGGACATGTTATTTATGTTTTAGGACACTAAGGCATAACATCTAGCCGTTGCCTGAGAGAGGATTTTTGTTGTCCACCAGTAACTGATACTTCACACACTGCATTCACACTGATATCACATGACTGACATACACACACTGGTCTCTCTCTTGCTTTGTTAATGTGTGGATTTGTATTGTCTGCTAAGTGTGCTTAGAGGGTTTTTTTCTATGTGATCACAATCTTGCTCACTCGAGCCATATTTTGATAACTATGTTTTTTCTCTCTGCCCAATGTGTCACCCCCTTCCCCCCTCCCCCTCTTTACCCCCCACTGAATGAGGTGCCTGTATGGCTGCTGCGTCATTAGGGAGCGCTTAACATGAGCGCACCTTAGTGATAAGTAAAATTCCTTGTATGTGTAAGCATACTTGGCAATAAAGTTGATTCTGATTCTGTCCCATCTGGCCAGCAAGGCTGCCATTGTTTCACTGTGTTGTCCTCAATACATTTTCTGAGAATATTTTGACAAGCAGTTAAACACCTCTCACCAAGACTCTGGAGACGTTGTGGAGTTGTCATCAGGTTTATTGACAATGGAAAGGGTGAAACTCAAAAATAAAATAAAGCATGGGAACAAAAACATGCAAACCATATCAATTTTAAATGTACACAACCAATATGACTTTTCCTTAAAGTTTAACCATGCATGCTGTCGTAGCAAACACTTGAACTAAAGGTAGCATCGCTAATAGGCTAGCAGAAACAGCCACATGTAAATATGCCATTCTTTTCTGTGCATAACGGTACACAGTTATTTTCTCAATGGAGAATAAACTAACAACGAGCATTTAGTATTATTAAGTACATACCGACGATGTAACCACAAGGCTCCGAGTGCATACAGGGGCCGCTGGTTCACGCATATGGACACAGAAGCAGCAACTAACCATTTGTCATGACATGTGCTTCACTTCCTCAATAAAGTTTGTACAGATTCAAACATCTCTGTACTATGCCTATTAAAGCCAGTAGGTGGCAGCATTGCTTCACCAACAATACAGCCCACAACTCAAGTGACCAACAAAATGCTTTCAAACTCAATTTAGACATTTTTAATTAATGATATTTACAAAAATTTATTTAAAAATCCCATCTCACAATGTTAAAGTGAAAAAGTGATTCACAATACACACATGAATGCAGATCTGCCCCAGAATCTAATAGGTTCACATGCTTGCCCCAAAGGCTACCTCTGATGAAAATGTAATCAAAATCCATTTTTGTGTAATCCTGCTGAGAAACTGCAATGAAAACACAAGCCCAAATCCAGTGTACCAGTATATCCATGTCCACACCAAAATATATCATATTTGTCTGGTTATCAAAAATTGTTAAGAGACAGATGAAAACTATTGACTTGCTACGGTTTCTGCTACACTTGAGTTGTAGTTTGCAATTTTAGCCTAGTAACATAGAGAAGTTTGAAAAAAAAAACTGCCCCCCCACCCCCATACATGTTAAAAGCATATTTATATCTATTAGAGATGGAATTTTATCTGGATCTGCACCAAACTGTATTCTTTCATATATACTGTATAACAACATCCTAAATATGGCTCAGCTTTTCTTTAGTGAGTGAACAAATAAATAATTATAAATATCAAATAGTTATTTATTAATAAAAAATGTAAACTTGCCAATGTCTACAGGACCTAAAAGGTTAATCATCACGTCACACCATGGTATTTCTATAATACTGACAATTAATAAACTGACATTTATGAATAAATCAGCTTGCCTTTAGAAAAGAAATTAACAGTTCAACTAATAAATTCAACAAAGCATAGCACAAAACTTACTTTGAACAGTTTCCTAGTTCACTCCACTTCTGAAGTTCAGTCTGGCTGAGCCACATGTTGAATATGGTAGGGCCGCAAGGATACTCTCCATGCATCCTTCATTTCAAAAGGGAAGACCAATTCAGAAAGTGTTTCATGACTTGAAAAAGTCCATGATATTATCCACAAGCGTGTAATGAAGCAGTCAGAATGTGCTGCCTCCTGCTAGATAGCAGAGAGAATGCAGGTTTATGGCACTCTGCTTTGGCCTCATTTTTTACACCAGGAATTTACACACAGATTATTGTTGAAGTGGGTATGTAAATGCAATTAAAAGGTTGCAGAAAGGTGGAGAAGCAGGTTACTGCAAGATAGGTTGATGATGATAGGTAGATAAAGCGAGTCTGGAGGCTTCAAGTGGATGAAAGGTTAAGATCATTGAGCGCAGCAGCAGTAATGAGTAATCATTTGCAACATTCCTGGTGCCATGTGTAAGACCAGCCATCACAGTAAATCCAGTGGGGTTAAGTATTCCGGTGTCATGCTATAAACTTTTTTTTTTTTAAATAAATTCTCAAAATGTCACAAAGGGTCACTTCAGTTAAAGATTTAAAAAATAACTATGAATTATTTTCACTTCTATTTGCAATACAAATGTATCTCTTGCTGCCTTAATGTTTTAGCATGTTTTTGGTTAAGTATTATTCATTGATGCCCTTACTCATTGTGTTACGGTATCAGCCGTACTGTTGTTCCTATTAGGAGTTTTACAGTACATCAAAATGTGATGTAACAGTGTATTGTGTAGCTTCCAGTTCCCTGTCTGACTAGGAGTGTACAGCTTTCTGAACAGCATGGTAGCAACAGGAGCGATGTTTGAATATGCTATTGACACTATGGAGAAATGTTGGGTTCTGTCACAAGCCACCCTTTTTAAGGGCTGTGGAAGGACACTAAACGCACGCTGTGGTGTTGCACATTTATTACCAAAAAGACAAACACGACAAAAAACACTACACTTACATATAAGGGGAAATGAGGGCGCCGAAGGAGAGCAGGGCTCACAACCAGGAGGGAGAAAAACAGCCCGAGAACAATACAGGCTAAGACGCTCAAACACGCCAGGGAAAAGAGACAAATTCAGCCGGACGCACACCCAAAGAGAAGCAGGACTCACGGCTGAGGGAATTGGGAAAAGGATAATTTACCTGGTCGGAGCACACCCGTTCACCTCTACGGCAGACCCAAAAACACTCAGCATCAGACAGCAAACACTGAGGAGGATAACAATAGGACACGACAACGGGGGAACATTATTGTGCCCTTAATTAGGAAAATGGAACAATCAATGATGCATCACAGATGTGGGTACATGAGTGAGGAAAGCAACATAATCAGTGACAGCTGTGCAACCCGCAAAACAGTTTGACAGCTGGAAGTTGCACAGCACTGTCAAAATAAAAGCACAACCAGAAACTAAATAATACAAGAATAAGATAACACAAACCCAAGATGTAAATAACACTATAAATCCAAAATGACACACAATAAAGGACAGGACTAAAGACAGACCTAAGACTACAGACGCTCATAAATAACACAGGGTTACAAAAATAATTTTTTTTGAGTTGTCTGTGTTTTTTCAACTGATTTAAGACAATTTTTCACCACTGAATCCGAAAACAACATCTGTTTCTCTCGATCAGGTGCTAAGTAAAAACCTGTACTTACTTAGTACTTATTTGGTACTGTGCATGTACTTACCTTTATATAAAGGTAAGTACATGCACAGTACAAGGTAATTCATCTTCTTCTGCTTAATCCTTTTTGGGTCGCGGGGGTGGGGGGGGGGCGGGCTGGAGCCTATCCCAGCATCTTTGGGCGAGAGGCAGGGTCCACCCTGGACAGATCGCCAGTCCATCGCAGGGCCAACACAGAGAGACAGATAACCATTCACTCTCACAGTCACACCTAAGGACAATTTAGAATCCCCAGTTTGTTTGTTTTTTTATCATATAAAGCGAAAGTACCCATACATGTAAACAAAAACGTATAAAACAACATGTGGCCATAATTCAAAAAGTTGACCTGACTGAGCAAAACCAATGTGATTTTTGGATTCAGCACATCAAAATTGTCCCAAATCCACTAAAAAAAAAAAAAAAAAAGCTTGGACAATAAATTTGGTGTTGACCAATTATTTTGGTCAACACCAAATTTGTTGCATTTTGTCTCTTAATCAGAGACAAAATGCAGAAGATCATAATAAACAAACAAACAAACAAACAAACAGGAAAAGACTAAACTTAAAACTGGAGACTGAACACGCCCCCACCCGTGCTCAGGAGCATGACAGGGTTCTACGTTGTAATGTTGAATTAATATGCCTAATGGCCAGAGAGAGAAGGAGTCAGGCTTTGCTTATCCTCTTCACGCCAGAAGACGACAGCGGGACTCAGCTTCACCTTTTTCAAGACGTAAACAGCAGTCTTTGTAACTTTTGATCACTACGTTCTTCTCCGAAATAAGTAATTGATTTTGTCCCTCTTTTGCCAGGCTAGTCTGGTTCAAGCACTGCCAGCCTCCATCTTGTGTTCCTGCTCTTGTCTTCCCAAATAAAACAAATGATTTGGCCAATGTGGCACCCTAGGCATCCAAAGTGAAGGAAATTAAATCAAAAGGCAGTAATGCCAAATCATGGGGATTATAGTGTTACAAATGGATTAAAGGTTTTTGCTAAAAACTACAATTTCACTTTAATAACAGCATCTAACACAGCCAGAATGACACAGTATATTTCTGCTGCCAGTCAGTGGAGAGATGAAGATTTAACGTTTCAAGCCTGAGAAGATTGGACTTAGCATCCGGTCATTCATCTCTAAAAGAAGTTCCCATACTGTCCACCTTACAGGGCCATTAGAGTTTGAGGTACCAATGTGAACAGCCAAAAGGGGGGAGGTCCATCCATCATGTCACCCTCACAGCAGCATGCTCCAAACCCCAACGGAGCTGGCCTCCTGAACCTAACCTAACCCTGTGCCACAAATATAATTACACTCTATTGCAGCCTCCTCTGCTGCCAGATTGAGCCTTAGGACATCCTCATCTCATGGCCAGCATTGTCCCAGCAGAGTGCTTACAGGCTGTATCCGTAAGGAACTATGAAGGACAGCACAACACTTATGAGGGCTGATCATTAAAGATTTCCCCGGACCCACTTCCAGTTATTGTAGGAGGCTGAAATTGCACAAGCATAATAATAAGTATCTCTATAGGTCACGTGGCAATTTGCAGCTCTGAACACCTAAGACTTTCTCTTTTAAATGTGCTAAGGTGGAGTAAGGTGTGATAACTGAGTCAGTTGAATGCAGAGAGGTCATCAGGTTCCTGTTCTTGAGAGGCCGTACACCATGGGAGACGTTCGATGAGATGAAAGACACTTACGGGAATGGTGCCCCATTGTATGACATGATCAAGCACGAGCATCGACCGTTCAAGTGTGGTTGGACATCAGTGTAAAAGGCACCCAATCCTAGGCAACCACAGTGCACCATTGATGAAGACACCATCTGGCAAGCGGAGGCCACCATTTTGGAGGATCGCCACATAATCATTCGCCAACTAGGCCAAGATGTCACGATCATTGTGAGTCTATGGAAAAAAAAAAAAATCCATGACCATGTGCACATGCGAAAGTTGTTGGCACCATGGTTTCCCCGGTTGCTCACACCGAAGCTGGAACAAGTCACATGCTCCCAGGTTCTTTTGGCCATGTGACAAGAGAACCAGGAGGACTTCTTCAACAGACTAATCATACAGGACAAAACATGGGTCCATCTCTATGATCCAGTGACTAAAGCCCAATCGAAGCAATGCAAGCATTATGACTCACCACCTCTAAAGAAGGAGCATGTCCAGCACTGGGTGGGCAAAGTCATGATCACTGTCTTATGGGACCAGCATGGAGTATTGATGATGGATTTCCTGGCAAAGGGTACCACAATTACCAGGACTTACCAAGCTTCCCTGATACAGTAATTGCAAAAGGCCATCAAAACCAAGAGTTGGGGCATGCTGACTAAAGGTGTCCACCTTCTGCAAGAAAACACCCCTATTCACAATTGGCATGTTGCTCAGATGCTGGAAGCATAGTCTTGTGGCTATGAAATATTTCCTCACCCCCCTTACTCTTCTGACCTTGCACCATCTGACTTCCATCTCTTTCAAACCATGAATTAATTTTTGAAGAGCAAGTGTCATGGGGTGGAAGTGTTTTATTGTTTTGGGGTTTTAAATAGTCTTTAAGTTTGTGTTGCATGTTTTATAACTTTGCATGTTTTGTAGTTTTTATATGGGTGCTTTTAATTTGAAATGCTGTTCACTTCCACCCTGTGCCACCCCTAATTGGTGATCATCAACACCTGGGTTGAGTGGGGATGTGCAGCACTTGTGACAGCAGATGATATAAAAGGTGCTCTGGCGGGTCCAGATGGGGGCCCAGCCTGAGGAGAGCCCTGCCTGACAAGAGACCTTCCAGGACAACCCAGCCAGATGAGAGCCCTGCCAGACAAGAGTATACTGTTGGTGTTATGTATGAAAATAGTGGTATTAGTAAGATGGCGGCCGGGTTGGACGGGGAATGAGTAGAGGTGGCTAACTACCAGATTCTGGTGGTGATGCCACTCTGGGTATAAAGGATGTGGGCGGAAGAGGCTAGTCCTCTTTTATCGTGGAACACCTGGCTTGCTGGAGAGTGCTGAACATCTGAGGGTATTGTCAATAATTACTTTAATAAAGCTCCATTAACAGTAACTACACTCTGTTCATTATTGCCCTATTATGGATCCGACATTTGGCGACGAGGTAAAAGCAGTTATGAAGAGGTCCGTTGCCAGTTTTCGGCCATTTTTGGAAACCCTGGGCGAGCTGTCTGTGCCTTGGCCTCGGTGGTTTGCCGTATTTACAAATTATTTGGTAGTTTTGAACCTCGGCAAACTCGAGAAGCTTCGCGCGAGGGCTGTCCTGGTCCATAATTTGGGCATGGAGGGGCAGAGGATTTTGGAAACTCTAGAAGAGCCGATAGTTTTGATAAAGTGGTGGAGCTGATGGTGCGCTACTTTCGCACCCCGGAAAACATCACTGTCCAGCGCATTCAATTCCGACAGCGCCACCAGCGGACGGGGGCACCTGTGAAGAGATTCATTGCTGACCTCCGGGAGCTGGTGGGGGAATGCAACTTTGGAAACCTGGAAGATGAGATGATACGGGACCAGTTGGCGGGACACATTTGTTGCCCTGCAGCCTGGTCCAGACTTCTGACCCACCCAGGTGAGCTGACGTTGACCCCTACTATTGAGCTCGCCCAGCAATTCGAGGCAGCTGAGACAATAGCGAGGGGCCTATGTGAGGGGGCCTCTCTGACCCAGGGCGAGCCTCGTTTTGAGGCACTGTCATTGGACCTTGATGATGAAGACAGTGGAGAGGATGAATATGCCTCTGTGATGAAGATTAGGTCCACCCCAGGAATGCCACGTTGCTATGGCTGTGGGTCCCCAAAACACCGCTATAAGTCCAGGGAATGTCCGGCGATGGGCAAGCGTTGTGGGAAGTGTGGACTGCTTAACCAGTTTGCCAGAGCGTGCATTAACTTTGAGTGTAGGGGCCAACAGCGTGAGGCAGGTCCCTCACAGAAGGCTCCCACGATTGTCCATACAGTTTCCCCGGAGCCCACCGGACGGATCGGCTGTGAGGTAACACTAGATGGCGTTGAGGTTCCTTTTTTTGGTGGATACGGGAGCTGTGATCTGTGTTGAACCTGACGACCATGAGGAGTCTTTTTCCACACTGACAGATCAGGAAACGGCAGAGTCCCTATTACTGTTACGGCATGAACAGACTGGCCGTTTTGGGATTTGTGGAGATGGAAGCATGGTACAGGTCTGTGGTGTGCCTAATGCCCGCATTTACGTTACCGCTGCAGGGATAAACAAAATGGGGTGTAACTTATTTTACGGTCTGGGGTTCTCCATCTCAAATATCACAGGTGAGGAGTGGTCGAGCTGTGGACTGTGGGGCCGACCAGCTCCGGCAGTGGAGAACGAGGAGGTGTGGGACTTAGACTGGCTGGATACCACAGGTGGAGTACATGCTCGGCGCCACGCAACACCGCCCCAGGACGGACCCGATGCTGGTAGTCAAGTTACCCTTGGTGTGGGAACTGGACGGCACGCTGGGACCCCCGGGATGGCCCATAAGGACGAGGTGCCCCCGCTGAGGACTGAGGGGGCGAGACCAGAAAGTGCAGTTTTGAAGTGCTCACAACATCGGCCTGCCAAGAGGACTGCGAACCGGACCCGCAAGCCGACCGGTTCCATGACAGAGGCCAGTCAACACCGGAGTGATCCCAAGAAGAAAGAAAGAGCTTCTCTGCGGGTTGGAGACGAGGTTTGGCCCAGGGTTGAGGTCCGGATGAGAGGGGATTATGGGTCACACAAGCGGCATGATGACCAGAGGCGGTTCCAGGTAGAGGCTGCCCGGAGCAATGGGTATTTGGGCCTGTCTGACAAGACCTGGAGGCATCCAATGAGCTGTGCCACGTGCTGGAGAAGAGGAGAAGGCGCAGCCCGAGCCCAGAGGTCAAGAGATGGAGGCGCTCTGAGAGGCACCCATCGAAGGACTGAGGGTATGTTTTACTGCCTATCCACTCACACAACTAAGGCAGTTTGTTTCTGTTATACATATCTTTGTGCTTAGTGTGAATCGGGTGACAAATTTGGGTGGGTTATCTGTACGCCTGTTTTTTTTTTGTTTTTTGTTTTTTTTGATGGGGGGAAAACGTTATGTATGGAAATAGTGGTATTAGTAAGATGGCGGCCGGGTTGGACGGGGAATGAGTAGGGGTGGCCAACTACCGGATTCTGGTGGTGATGCTACTCTGGGTATAAAGGATGTGGGCGGAAGAGGCTAGTCCTCTTTCATCGTGGAACACCTGGCTTGCTGGAGGGTCTGTTTATTATTGTCCTATTATAGATCCAACAACTGGCCCCAGAGAAAATGGCTAGTTGAAGGAGGGCATGACTGAGGAGAAGGAGCAGTAACGGCACCATGATCACTATGGCACCGGCTGCTGCAGGTGAAGGACAGCAAGAGGCAGAGTGAGAAGCTCTGCCTGGGCTGTAAGTATTCTGGCTTCCAGATAGCAGCACCCTATGATGATGATGTTGATGATGATAATGAGAAATATGATGATGATGCTGACAAGTGTCTTCCCCTGTATGGGTTTCCTGCGGACGCCCGGTGCCGTGGTGGCAGAGGGAGTACACCTGAAGAGTGGATCCTCCTCCTCAGCTTTTAGGGACTTTAATTGTTCATTCTTTTTAGTCCACTTTTAGTTGTTTTAGCTTAGTTTTTTAGTCAGTATTTTATTCTAATTTTTTAGGTTTTAGATAGCTTTGTATTTAAGTGGGCGTTTGTTGTACATATTGTTATACATATTATATGTAAATAAATTCCTTTGAGCAAGCATTTTAAAGTTTTCCCTTTGATTCGTCCTGTGGCTGTCATATACGCCCCTTTTCAGGGCATAAATGAGGCTCCAAGTGCCGACAGAGAGTTTGCTTATTCATTTACAAAAACACAAAATAATGAGCCACGTGGGGCAAAACACATACACTAAACTAGGAACACAAATAAAGAGCACAAACGCTAATACAAGAGAGCAGCGAGGGCAGAACCTGACGCTGTAGAATAAACACTTACAGATAATAGTAGTGAGGGCGGAACCTGACACTGTAGAATAAACACTTACAGCTAATAGTAGTGAGGGTGGAACCTGACACTGGAACAGGACTGGAGCCGGACGTAGGGACTCCAGTCTAACGTTGATGAGGTTGCAGCGAGGAGTGAGCCTCAGCTGCTCCCTTAAACACTAATAATAAAGGCAACGAACCAAACAGGAGAGGAGAAAACATAATCACCAAAATCATAATCAGCTGTGACAGTGCCGGCTTGACTTGACAGCTGGAAGTCCGGCCACCGCACTGTCACAGTAAAAGCCCCGGGAAGACCAATAGTAACAGGACAGTAATTATAAGGGGAAAAAGGGAAAATACTGAGTGAATCGAACGCGGATTAGCTCAGCGCTCAGATCACCACAGTGACTTTCTCTATCACCTTTAGCTGGTGAGATAAAAACAATAATTTTGCAGCATCAGTTAATAGTTTATGTTCAATTCAACTTTATTTATATAGCGCATATTCACAACAACGATTGTCTCATAGCACTTTCAACTGTAGGGCAAGTACACCACATTTTGCATAAAAATCCCAACAATCAGGCGATCTCCTGTGAGCAAACACTTGGCAATGGTGGAGGGGAAAAACTCCCTTTTAGCAGGGAGAAACCTCCAGCAGAGCAAGCTTTAGGGAGGGGCAGTCATCTAAAAGAAGAAAATAACAGACATGTTGATGTCTTTAAGTGATAATGATTCGTTCAGATATGATTTAAACTGTCTACTCAAGAAGGAGAGCTGCATGTTCATCATCATCACCATAGCAGTCTGTCGTGGGCGACAATGACTGTTTCATTTAGGTCTGATCAGATTCCTCCACACAGCTCTGTCCTTAGCCTTCTGCTGCCAGGAACTCCTGTCTATGTCCAACTTCTCCAAGTTTCTTTTTACAGTGTCTTTAAATCTGAGCCTTGGTCTACCCTGATTGCATTTGCCCTCGCATAACTGTGAGTAGAGTAACTGCTGAGGGAGACGCTGGTGGTCCATTCTCTCAACATGTCCGAGCCATCTCAGGTTCATCTGTATTAGCATGTCCTCCATTGATGGTAGACCAGCTCGTTTCAGCACTTCTATGTTGGTTATCTTGTCTTTCCATGAGATGTTCATTATGGTTTGAAGGTGTCTCATCATGTATGCATGGAGTTTCTTCACCTGCACTCTGTAGACAGTCCAAGTTTCAGCACCGTACAATAGAATAGCCAGTACTGTCGCTCTGTACACTTTGCATTTCACATGGATTGACACATGTCGATTGTTCCACAGTCTCTCCCTCAAGTTTCCAAACACAGCGCTCGCTCTTCCCATTCTGAGAGATAGTTCATCCTCCAGCCTAGCATTCTCTGAAACAGTAGTCCCTAGATACTTGAAAGTCTTGCACTTGACTAGTGGCTCTGAACCAATGCTGATCTCTTCTGGTAGTGATGTTAATAATTGGAACTTTGGTGGTTGATAAAGGCACTCTGTCTTCTTGATGTTGATTTGGAGGCTGAATTGGCTAGCTGCTCTTGTAAATTTCTCCACTAAAGATTGCATATCTTCCACGCCGTGTGCAACTAGAGCACTGTCATCGGCAAAGAGCATTTCTCTTACTATCTTTATCAATGTCTTACTCTTGGCCTTAAACAGTGCCACATTGAACAAGTCTGCTTCTTTCCTTGTTTGAATGTATACTCCTTCTGAAGTGTCTTTGAAGGCCACCTCAAGCATGGCTGCCAGATATAGCGAGAAGAGTGTAGGTGCCAGCACACACCCTTGTTTCACCCCGTTGCTTACTGAAAAGTCTTTAGATACTGAACCACTCATTGCCACGTTTGCTTGCATACCTGTATGGAGTGCCTCGATCAGGCTGACAAACTTCTCTGTACAACCATATTTCTTGAGTACCTGCCAAAGTCCTTGTCGCGAAACAGTATCAAAGGCTTTACTGAAGTCTATGAAGACTACTTAAAGCGGCATGTTCTGTTTGATACACTTTTCTTGAACCTGTTTCAAGCAGAAAATCGTGTCCATTGTGCTTCTTCCACTTCTAAAGCCGCACTGGGTTTCCGGTAGTACATTCTGCGAGATGTGTTCACTGAGTCTGTTAAGTAGTACACGTGAGAGAATCTTACCAACAGTGGCTAGTAGTGATATACCTCAGTAATTTCCACAATCCTTCCTGTCACCTTTCTTGAACAAAGGCACAATATTTGCATCCTTCCAGTCTTGAGGTACTTTCTGGACATCCCATGTCTCTTGGATGAGCTTGTGCAGGCAGTTGGTCAGCTGAACACCACCAAATTTCCACACTTCTGGAGCTTTACCATCCTGTGTTGTCCTGATAGCTGCCATTAGTTCATCAAAATTTGGTGGTTCATCCAGACTTGATACAGCTGGTCGCTGCACTAGAGCTTCTTTAGCCTCTTCAGTGAGATCTCCAGGGTTGTTTAGTAGTTGGTCAAAGTGGTCTGCAAATCTGTCCAGGATCTTGTCTTTCTCCTGCAAAACTGTTTCACCATCCATAGCCTTTAGTTGGATCAATCTTCTTGGTTTAGGGCCGTAGATTTCTCTCAAACCTGTGAAGAATGTTTTCATGTCCTTCCTGTCTGCTGCAGTTTGAAGTTTCTCCGCTTTTTCATCCCACCAGTTGGACTTCATCTCTCTGGTGTACTTCTGTAGCTCACTCTGAGCCTTTGAGTATTTCTTCTTCTTCGACCTTATGTTACACTGTAGGTTTTTCTGCCTAGCTGTATTCCTCGCTTCTAGTAGTTTCTTCAGGTGTTCATCATGCTCATCAAACCAATCTTGATGTTTCCTCTCGGGGTAGCCTAATCCATCACTCGCAGTCTGATACACCGTATCCTTCAGTGTTGCCCATTTCTCTTCTATGTCATTCTCTGAGTTGTTGCTGTCCCAGTCTTTCAAGTTTTCATCCATTTCCTGTGTAAGTTATTCCTGCTTCTTTTGGTCTTTCAGTGCACTAGTGTTTAGCTTCCGTGGTGGCTTCGCACCCGTCCTGCAGTGCTGTTTTTGTCTGCAAATCCTTAATCTAGATCTCAGCATGACATGATTAGTGCCACAGTCCATGCCTCTCATTGCTCTGGTGTCCAATACATCCCTTCTGTCTCTCTGCCTGACTATGATGTAGTCTAATAACTGCCAATGCTTGGATCTTGGTTGCATCCATGTCTTCTTGTGTGTGTCCTTGTGCTTAAATAGAGTGTTGGCTATCACAAGGTTGTACTCTGAACATAGTGCAAGTAGAAGTTCTCCATTAGCATTGCACTTGCCTACTCCATGACTGCCTAGCACTCCTTTCCATTTCTCGGTGTCTGGACCAACTCTGGCATTAAAATCTCCAATGAGTATCAGCCTGTCATCAGTCGGTAACGCCTGATAGTCTCACGTAAATCACTGTAGAACTCTTCCTTCACCTCCTCTGTGTTGGTCATTGTTGGGGCATATACACTGATGAGTGTGGCATACATCTTCCGATGTAGTGGGAGTCTCATAGTCATTATCCTGTCGTTGATTGACACCGGCTCCTCATCAAGCATTGTTGCTATCTCCTTTCTAACTACAAAGCCCACTCCTGCTTCTCTCCTTTCTTGAGTTGATCTCCCACTGCAAAAGAAGATGTACCCATGGTCTTCCAAGCTGTCATATCCAGGCAATCTTGTTTCACTAAGTGCAACTATGTCTACATTGTACCTGTTCATTTCCAGGGCCACAAGCGCGGTCTGTCTTTCTGGGCGCTGTGATGTTGTTCTGTCCAACAGAGTGCATACATTCCATTCTGCTACACACAAGGTTGCTGTTTTCCTCTTCTTTTGTCTTCCTGCTCCTAGCTTACTTTTCGCTGCCTGTCGGAGTGTGAACAGATCAGCGCAGACCTTGTAAGCCCGGGCAGTGTAAATTCTCAATAGAGCCGTGTATGTTCCTGGTTGGCCCAGTTAGGTACAAAACCGCCTCAAAATTCAATTCTCAGCCTCAACCTGACCCAAGGCCAGTCATTTATAAGACATAAGCCTGTTGTTTTATAGTTCGGTATCCAGGTCCATCAGCATGTATTGGTATTTATAGGAAGTTTTTTTTGTGCATGCAATCCAACATATAAAGGCACAAACAACAACAAGATGACATAACGCATGGCTCAGGAGACGCACACACACAGGCTCAGGGTAGTTCAAATAGCTTTATTAACAACAGGCGTTTATGAATGTGTGTCTGCGGGATGTAAATGTGTTGGTGGCGGCGTCTGCTTCGGGCACAGAGGCAGGAGGCCGTACAGCCGGACAACCCTATGGGAAAAGCACAGGGAGAAGGGTGACGGGCACACACCAACACAGGAGATATATGAGCGAGAGAGGAGCTTACTTGGACAGGATGGATGACTGGCACAGCAAGGGACGAGGTCCAGTAGACAGCCACCTGGGAGGCCCGGTGCAGCAGCGAGGAACAGGTGATGGAGAGGAGTAGTCCGCCGCCGGGAAATCCACCTGTGCACAGGGGAGCAGACTTGGAGGAGAAAAAAGGTAAGATCTTCTTACCGGAATGATCAGCTGAGAATGAAAGGAAACTCACAGCGATGCGTAGGGAAGTCTGACGGCTTCAGGCCGAAGCCCAGGGCGAGGCGGCTTAAATCCCTCGCCGCTGATGATGTGCAGGTGTGCGTGCAGGTGGCGCCGCTGATGAGCGGCGTGGCGTGACATAAGAACTGTTTCACAAAGGGAGAAAAGCTATTTCATCACTATATTAAAAACTATTACTGTAACTGACTACTGTATCTATTTTTACCTCTGCCAAGGAGGTCATGTTTTCATCTGTGTTTGTTTGTTGGTTTGATTGTCTGTCAGTAGGATTACACAAAAATTGCTGGATGGATTTGGATGAAAATTTCAACAGAGATGGTCCTTGGGCTAGAGAGGAACCCATTACATTTTGGAGGTGATCTATGAGTACATACCTCCACCAAGGCTCAATGTCCTAGCAATAGTTTAGCAGGCTTATGCAAAAACTACTGGGTGGATTTTTACCTTTGCCAAGATTTTTACCTGCAGTGGCAGCACAGAGTTTGAGTGAACAGCAGCCTTGGCAGAGGTATGTGCTCTCTGAATGCCCTTTCATTTTCAATGACCTCGTATGAATCTTCCACAAAAACTGGCTGAATAATATAAATTGAAGCCGGCATAGCGTCACTTTAAAACAACACTCAAACAAAACTAGCAATTTATCTTGCTGATGTGCACAGGCTTCATGAATGAGAAACTTAAATTCATACATTTCTGTTGTCTCTTGCAGCTTTTGTGATCTACCGGCATCATAAGGCTGACACACAACGCGTAAATCTCGCAGTTTGAAACAAACACGGCTCCAAATGTGCTCTTCATTCTCCATGCAGGGATTCAGTCACAGTCAATCACGTGCTGATGCCGGCAGACATGAGCAAGAGGAGTCGGAGCACATCCACAGTCTCAACATGTCTCTGTGAATAAGGGAATTAACTCCATCCTCATAAATATGTTGGTTGCAAAAGAAATTACCCATCCTGTTCAAGTCTGCCCGTCATATCGAAAATCCCTCTTTTTTCTATGCAAACAAGAGCAATTCATTTGAATAATTCTCACTAAACCTGTCTCATCCACTTGTTTTCCCTTTGAGAGGCAATCACCCGTTGTCAGCTTGTAATTTATGACCAGGGGCAAATCTGCTGTGGTTTTACAGGGCTCCATTAGAAAACACTCTTGTTACCGTGGTGTGTTAGTGTAAATGGGGAAAAATACACTTTTTAATGGAAAAGACAGGTGCATCTTCAGCCTTATGTGTTTCCGAGACACTAAAAGGAAGATGGATTATTTTTGCACTGCTTCCTATTCATTATCCCAATTATGCAAAGGCTTTTCGTCTGTGAAATGTTTTTTAAAAGCTTGTACACATTGCAATGCAGCCTCTCCAATGAATTAAGATGCATTCAGACTCGTGTTTGCAGTACTCTGGAACAACTTGATTATCAAGAGAGTGAACTGTGCTGCAAGTGGCTAGCTAAAGTGATAAGGCCAACAGCAACATTAACTTTCAGCCTCACAACTCCTGTTATTTCAAGCTGTAGGAGGTAGTACAAATCTGGAGAAAATAGCAAGATTTAAAATTAAAAAACTCTCCTCTCATTCTGAAACTCCTTCACTGGACCATCAGGACCATAATTTATAGAATACATAAGAAACTGTATAGTTATCATAAACTCACACCGGTTTCAGAAGTTCTGATGATGAGCAAGTAGTGGGATTTCTCCGAATGAGAAATCATGCTGTTTGTTCAAGTTTTAGGTGAGACAGGGCTGCTTGTGCAACATCATGCAAAGCTAGCATGATTGTGTCATGAAAACATTACTGCTTGGGTTGCCAAGGGCCCAGCAAAAGGGCCCTGACAGAACGGTGATTTATTACTTGTCCTGAGGCAGAGCGAGTGACACATTCTCAGGTAACACTGTATGCATCTGGTATTAAACATGTTATGTAAACCACTGAAAGATTCTAGCTACAGTGTTGATTTGTTTTCTTTAGAGCCTATCTCAGCTGTCCTGGGGCAAATCCATTCATGACATATGGCCAGTCCAAGGACAGTTAACCTACCTGAAATATTCAAACTCCACACAGACAATATCTGCATACCACCAGTGTCCTTTATTTACCAATGCTGAACAATAGTGAAATATATTAGAAATGCACACATCCTTCTTTGACAAAACCATTTTAAGACAGACCAGATTTTTTCAAGTCATTGCTTGCATTTAAGGAAACACTCCAATGGACCTCTTGCACCAATGTACTCCCGCACTCCAGTCCACCCGCCTTTCCGGTTCCACTTCCATTATATTTGCCCATTCCCTAGTGCTTTCTCATCAATAAATAAATTTTATCACTTTCACTTTTCATTGTATATACTGGAAATAGTCTGCGGGCAGATCGTTTTTTCTTTATAAAGTCCATGTTTCACATTTTGATCGTTTTTGTAACCATACTGAGCTGTTTCACAGTTCCCCAGTTAGCTTAGCTGCTAGAAGCTATTGTGTTTGTTTATGTCTGTTCCATTCCAAATACCACTGCATGGGCTGTAAAAGAGACTGAGTATTCACGTCGTGCCACGCTGCATTCTGGGCCGTCGTTGCCATTTTTGTGGTCTGGCTTCTTTGTTTACTGTAGTCTACCTGGTTTGTGGGTTGAGCGCATACACCCATGAGCAAATTAAAATCTATAAATCGTTAGAGGCTCATGTTCAATTCACCAACGGATAGGTCCAGCCGCCTCAAATCTTCCGGATGAACGACCAGAAAATCATCGTTTACGCAAAGGTAAGCAATCGTTGCTTCTACACAATTTTCTGCACTAGCATGTGTCTGCAACTACAGGCATTTCTAAGTCCCAGCGGTGAAATGTTGGATTTATGTTCAAATTTGTCATATGATGCTTGATAAGTATATACACATTATACACAACTGGACATGAAATACTAATCAAGTAATGCGATTTAATAAGCCCGACACTCCCGTTTACTGGTATAATTAGCTGCTATAAAAACATACTAAATCAGGACAGTGATTTTTTTTTTCAATTGTTGCTCAAAGTTTAGACCACAATGTTTACAAAACAAGAGAAAATTTTATTTTTGCGCTAACATTAATGTTTAGAAATTATTTTTAGCCTGTTTAGGGATTTAAATGGAATGTGGGACAAGACGAAAAAGGAGTAAATACTGCCTTGACCCAGACATTTTTATAGTCACCTGAAAGAGGAGAAGCTGATTGATAGATAGATAGATAGATGGTTTATTTCGAACACAAAAATATAACAAACACAAGCAAATGGCAAATGCATTAAAGCAGGGGTGTCAAACTCATTCCATGGAGGGCCAAGACCCTGCAGGTTTTACTTCCACCCAGTCTCTTCAGCAGGTGTTTTCACTGATCAGCAACCAGTAGGAAGAAATTCAGAGAAATCACCTGTTGAAGACACTGGGTGGAGGTAAAACCTGCAGGGTCTTGGCCCTCCATGGAATGAGCTTGACACCTGTGCATTAAAGTAACAGTATACACTGTTCGAAAGGGAGAAGGAAGAAGTGAACACTTATTAATTCCATCTCCTCTTTTCCATAGATACACCCATATGAATTTTATACAAATTACCACCTTTAAGATCCCAAGTAAACAATTTACTGTATTTTTTACAAATCAACATTAACACCCATCCATTCTAACATACAATGATGTCCATACATCAAAACCAGCCTCAAACAACACAGATATACACAGTGCTGTCCCACCCACCATTCCATAGCGTCCCATAATGTCCCAGAGTGAACATAATGAATCGTACATATGACTACTACCCTTCTAACATATACCCTTTCAGCAAATGGTGCTTATACCTCTTTTTGAATTGATTTCTGTTTGTACATAGTTTCAGTTCCAGCTCCAGACTGTTCCACAAATCCACCCCACAGACAGATAGGCACATACTTTTCTTGGTTGTACGTATCTTGGGTTTTGTAAAGTTTAAGTCTCCTCTCAAACTATGATCATTGTCTCTTTTTTTAAATATTTTTTGTATATTAGTTGGTAGTTGATTATTAATTGCCCTGTACATTACTTGTGCTGTCTTAAATTTAACTAAATCGATGAACTTTATGACATGTGACTTTAAGAACAACGAATTGGTATGGTCTCTATATCCTGCACTGTTTATTATCCTTATAGCTCTTTTTTGTAATGTGCATATTGACTGTAGGTTGGTCTTGTAGGTGTTTCCCCAGACTTCTACACAGTAGTTAAGATAAGGTAAAAACAGTGAATTGTACAATAAGACCAATGATTTGTAGTCCAAGAAGTGTCTTGTCTTCCCCAGTATGCCTATACATTTTGCTAATTTGGCCCGGATGTGACTGATGTGAGGTTTCCAGCAGATTTTATTGTCTAGCGTCACCCCCAGAAACTTATTTTCCTGTACTGTTTCTATTCTGGTATCATCTATCGTTACCATTATTTCATGATTTATATTATAATTTCCAAACAACATAATCTTTGTTTTTTTTAGATTTAGAGATAATTTATTTTTGTTGAACCACTGCGTTAATTTTTCCATTTCAGTTGTGACCACCTCTAAAACCTGCTGCAAATTCTCACCAGTGCAAAGGATATTTGTGTCATCCGCAAACAAAATAAATTTCAGAATTTTTGATACTTGGCATATGTCATTTATATACAAAATAAAGAGTTTGGGTCCCAAAACTGACCCCTGGGGCACACCACAAGTGATGTCCATGAAGGGTGATTTGTGCTCTCCAATTTGTACAAATTGTTGTCTGTTACTTAAATAACTTTCCACCCAACTCAGTCCTACCCCTCTTATCCCATACCTTTCCAGTTTCCTTAGAAGTATTCTGTGGTCAATGGTGTCAAAAGCTTTCTTTAAATCTATAAATACTCCTACAGCAACATTTTTTTTATCTATACAACTAGTAATTTCTTCTGTAAGTTCGATCAGTGCCAAAGATGTAGATTTATCTGTTCTAAAACCATACTGGCTATCTGTAAGGAGGTTGTGTTTTTCAGTGAAATCATCCAGTCTCTTAGTGAAGATTTTTTCAAGTATTTTGGAGAATTGTGAGAGTAAAGAGACTGGCCTGTAATTTGTGAAGCGATGACTGTCTCCTGTTTTGTATAGAGGTGTTACTTTTGCTATTTTCATTTTGTCTGGAAATGTACCAGTTTGAAATGATAGGTTACAGATGTGGGTGAGTGGCTTAACAATTCCCTCAATTACTTTTTTCACTATTGTCATGTCAATTTCATTCCAGTCCGTTGATTTTTTGTTCTTAAATTTACTCACAGTCTCAATAATTTCCTTTTCAGTAACTGCACCCAAAAAGATTGTGTTTGGATTTCTATCTTCTATTTCATTCACAGAACCACTGTAGTTTGTTTCTGGTGTCACTATTGATTTTGCTAATTCAGGACCAACGTTTACAAAAAATTTATTGAAACCACTGACCACATCTTCCATATTATTTATCAAATTGCCATTTTCGATAAAATATTCTGGATAATTTGCATTCTTAGGACGATTACTAATAATCCCATTGAGTACTTGCCATATTCCTCTTATGTTATTTTTGTTATCCTCTAGTATTCTGTTGTAATATTCTTTCTTACAGGTCCTCATTATAGTAGTAAGCTTATTTTTGTATCTTTTATATTTGATCTCAGCTTCCACTGTTCTGCATTTAATGAATTGTTTATATAATGTATTCTTCTTTTTACATGCATTTATTAACCCCTTGGTGACCCAAGGAATATTTTTTTTTTGTTGTCTGTCACTGTATTGTTTTATAGGACAGTATTTATTGTACAATGATTGAAATATTTGTAAAAATTTATCATATGCTCTATTTATGTCATTTTCATCATAAACTATCTTCCAATCTTGTATTAATAATTCCTTTGTCAGTAAATACATTGATTCTTCGGTTCTTATTCTTTTATATTTAATATTTTTGGTATACTTTTTCTTCCTATAATCACATTGATAGACAACAAAAATTGGCAGGTGGTCACTGATATCATTCAATAAAAGCCCACTCCTGATATTATTTTCCATGTTTGTGAATATGTTATCTATTAGTGTGGCACTGTGTGATGTGATTCTGCTAGGTCCGGTAATTGTTGGATGTAAGCCCATACTGTACATTGTGTTGATAAATTCTTCTGTCAAACTATGTTGTTTTGAGTTCATCAGATCTCTATTGAAATCCCCACAGATGAACATAACTTTATGAGTTAGTTTTGCATACATTTTTTCCATCCAGTCCTTAAATAAGTCAATGTTTGATCCAGGTGTTCTATATACACAGCTCACTACTACATTCTTCACATTGTCCAGACAGATTTCTATTGTAATACATTCAAATAAATCATCCACAGTTACTGACAGATTTTCAACAACCTTGTATTTCAAGCTCTTGTCAACATAAATTGCAACTCCTCCTCCTTTTTTCACTTTTCTATTTATATAATTTAATTCATAGCCATCCATGGTAAAATCCACTCCTTTCTCTTCACTGAGCCACGTCTCTGATATTGCCACAATATTGAAGGGCTCTTTAAACTGATGTAAATAATCTTTAATGTTATTAAAGTTTGCATAGAGACTCCTGCTGTTGAAGTGGATCATAGAAATATTGAAATCAGATGTGACCATTGTGTTAAACTGTTCATCTGTGTAGTAATTACAGTCATTATTGATGGAGCTAAATAAATTATTATCAGGGTCTATGTCATATTCTATGTCCTGTAGGTTGTGATCTGTGTATTCAAAAACTTTCAGTTCCTGTTGTTCCTGTTTGTTGATTTTTTGATTCATGTTGTTTAATGTTTTGTTGCAGATGAGTAAAATCCTTCAGTGTCCTACAGTTGTCTGAATTGTTGCTGTGACTCCAGTTCATAATATTCATTGATATTTGTCCAGTTCCATAATATTATGGATGTTAATGACCTTGGCTTCTTCAGGTGATCCGTTTAATTTGATGTATATTTTACAGTTTGATGTCCAGGTGTTTTGAATCTTTTTCTTCTTTTTCATGTATCTTGCTTTCCTGGCTATTTCTGCATTTTCCTTCGTGAGGTGCTCGTTTATGTAAATGTTTGTTCCTTTTAGCTTCCTACCTTGTTTCAGTAGCGCAGTCTTGTGTTTTTTGTTCACAAACCTCATGATCACAGCCGGTTTGTCGCCGCTTTTCCTGGGCAGAGAGTGGCAGGTCTCTATGGTGTTGCAGTCCAGCTGAATTCCTTTGGACTGCATGAAGGCCGCCGCTTGTTGCTCAGTGGATTCATCTTCCAGCTCACCTCCACTGCTGTCTGCGGCAACTGCTCTCGCGTATGATCGGGGTTTGATGTGGAGCCCCGTGATGATCATGTCATTCGCCCGAGTGTTCCTCAGCAGCGAGGAGACTGGGTGAGTGACAGTGAGAAGGAAGCCTAGTCGCAAAGCCCCGGTACACCACCAATCTGTTCACGTTTCTAATCGTTTTTCCCCGCTCAGCGACACACCCGCTGAGGAAAAAACTCTTATCATTGGCGATTCTGTAGTCAGAAACGTGAACCTAGAGACTCCAGCGGCCATAGTCAAATGCATTCCTGGGGTCAGAGCAGGCGACATCGAGTCAAATTTGAAAATGCTGGCTAAAAGTAACTGTAAATACTCCACAATTGTTATTCACGCTGGCATTAATGACATCCGTCTCCGGCAGTCGGAAGTCACAAAACTTAATGTAGAATCGGTGTGTGACTTTGCAAAAATGATGTCTGCCACTGTAGTATTCTCTGGGCCCCTCCCCAATCTGACCAGTGATGACATGTTTAGCCGCTCATCATCCTTGAACCGCTGGCTGTCTGTGTGGTGTCCTGCAAATAACGTGGGCTACATTGACAATTGGAGCTCTTTTTGGGGAAAACCTGGTCTTATGAGACGAGACAGCATTCATCCCACTTTGGATGGTGCTTCTCATTTATCTAACAAACTGGCATCTTTTTTATCCAAATTTCCAAAACCGTAACTACTCAGAGTTGGGACCAGGAAGCAGAGTCGCAGTCTTACACGCCTCTCTGCAGCTCCTCTTCATCCGCCACCCCTCAACTTAGCCCCTGTCTTCCCCATCAGAGAATCATTGTCTGCTCCCTCCAAAGTAAATAAAAATAAAATATATAAGCATCCCAAAGTGATTAAGCAAAATATTGGTAAAACTCAAATTAAACATAAAACCTCTAAATTGAATGATTTGGCCTTTGTTCCTCCTCATAATTTAAAAATTAAATGTGGTTTATTAAATATTAGGTCTCTAACTCCCAAGTCTCTGTTAGTCCATGATCTGTTAATTGATCATCAGATTGATTTTATTTCCCTTACAGAGACTTGGTTAGGGCAAGAGGATTATGTTGGTTTAAATGAATCAACTCCCTCTGTTTATTTAAACTGTCAAAATCCCAGAAGTTCTGGTCGTGGAGGAGGAGTAGCAACAATTTACCATTCCAAATTACTAGTTAATGTAAAGCAAAAAACATGTTATAATTCCTTTGAGGGCCTGGTCCTCAGTATTGGGCACTTTAGCAATTTTAGGTTAAACCCAATTTTATTTGCCATAGTTTATCGTCCCCCATCAACCTATTCAGAATTTTTATCCGAATTTGCTGATTTCTTAGCTGATTTAGTGCTGAAATCTGATAGAATAATTATAGTAGGGGACTTTAATATACATGTGGATGTAGATAGTGACTGCCTTAATGTGGCATTTAATTCAATATTAGACTCGATTGGGTTTTCTCAGAAAGTAGGAAATTCTACTCATTACCTCCACCATACATTGGACCTTGTTCTGACATATGGCATAGAAATAGAAAATCTTGTAGTGTCTCCTCATAACCCTGTACTGTCAGACCATTGTCTGTTAACCTTTGATTTTACTATTTCTGACTATTTGGCTCCTAAAGAAAAATATTATTACAGTAGATGCCTCTCAGATGACGCTGTTACCAAATTTATGCAGATTGTTTCCTCTATGCCATGTGTCAACACAACGGAAATATGCTATAGACAGCTTGCTCCTTCTGTAATTGATAACATGGTGGATAGTGTTACAGCTTCTCTGCATTAGACTCTAGACTTGGTGGCCCCCTTAAAAAAGAAAAAGTCTAATCAGAGATTTCTAACTCCTTGGTTCAACACAGAAACTCGTAGCTTAAAACAGAAGACTCGTCAATTAGAAAGAAAATGGCGCTCCACTAATTTAGATGAAATCTATTTAGCTTGGAGAAATCATCTTTTAATTTATAAAAAATCTCTTAGAAAAGCTAGAACGAGTTATTACTCTGCATTAATAGAAGAGAACAAGAATAATCCCAGGTTTCTTTTCAGCACTGTAGCCAGGTTGACAAAGAGTCAGGACTCTGTCAATCCTAGCATTCCCTTAGAGCTTACTAGTCAGGACTTTATGAACTTTTTCAATAATAAAATTTCATCCATCAGACATAAAATCAATCAGATTCTTCCCACAGTTAACTTAAATACTGTAACTACTACAACTCCTTCAATTGATGTCTGTCTTGATGAGTTTACTCCAATCGACCTTTGTGAGTTAGACAAAATAGTTTCCTCATCCAAACCTTCAACTTGTCTTTTAGACCCTATTCCTACCAGGTTATTTAAAGAAGTCTTCCCACTTATTGGTAGCTTTATTCTTCATATAATCAATTCTTCATTAACTTTAGGCCATGTACCACAGGCTTTTAAAACGGCTGTAATTAAACCCTTACTCAAAAAGCCAACGCTAGATCCAGGAGTTTTAGCTAACTATAGACCAATCTCTAATCTCCCTTTCATTTCAAAAATCTTAGAAAGAGTTGTTGCTACGCAATTATTTGACCACCTGCAGGGAAATGGTTTACTTGAAGAGTTTCAATCTGGGTTTAGAATCCATCATAGTACTGAAACAGCCTTAGCGAAGGTCACTAACGACCTCCTCATCGCATCTGATAATGGACTGGTTTCTGTACTTGTCCTTTTAGACCTTAGTGCAGCTTTTGATACTGTCGATCATAATATTCTACTTGATAGATTAGAACACTATGTTGGACTTAATGGAACTTTGTTGCAGTGGTTTAGATCTTATTTATCTGATAGGTTCCAGTTTGTTCATGTAAATAATGAGTTTTCTTTCAACTCAAAGCTTAGTCATGGAGTTCCACAGGGATCTGTGCTAGGCCCTACTCTTTTTAGTTTATATATGCTTCCGTTAGGCAACATTATTAGAAATCACTGTATACATTTTCATTGTTATGCAGATGACACACAATTATACCTGTCAATGAAGCCAGATGATAGTAATCAATTAGCCAAGTTAGAAGCCTGTCTTAAGGAAATCAAAGCTTGGATGACTTGTAATTTCCTGCTATTAAATTCAGATAAGACTGAAGTCATTCTTGTTGGTCCAAAAAACCTTAGAAATTCCTTTCCAAATCAAACTTTCAGTTTGGATGCGGTTACTCTTCCTCTTAATAGCTCTGTGAGGAACCTTGGAATTATTTTTGATCAAGATCTGTCCTTCAATTCACATATTAAATTTGTTTCTAAGACTGCCTTCTATCATTTGCGTAATATTGCCAAGATTAGGAGCATCTTGTCTCAGAGTGATGCTGAGAAACTGATCCACGCTTTTGTTAGCTCGAGATTAGATTATTGTAATTCTTTATTATCAGGCTGTCCTAAAACATCTTTAAAAAGTCTTCAGATGATCCAAAATGCTGCCGCAAGAGTTTTAACAGGTACTAGAAAGAGAGATCATATCTCTCCGGTTCTGGCCTCCCTTCATTGGCTTCCCATAGAGTTTAGAATTAAGTTTAAAATCCTTCTTCTTACTTACAAAGCTCTAAACAATCAGGCTCCTTTTTATTTAAAAGATCTGATACTACCGTATTATCCTAACAGAGCACTACGCTCCCAAAATGCAGGATTACTTGTAATACCTAGAATTTCCAAAAGTACAATGGGAGGCAGAGCCTTCAGTTATCAAGCTCCTCTCCTGTGGAACCAGCTGCCAATCTGGATTCGGGAGTCAGACTCGATCTCTATTTTTAAGAATAGGGCTAAAACCTACTTTTTTGATATAGCCTACAATTAGGGAGGGATCATGTGTTTCTGAACCCTCCCTTAGTTATGCTGCTAATAGGTTTAGTCAGCCGGGGGACCTCCAGTAATGCACTGGGCCTCACTCCTTTCCTCACTCTCAATGAAATATTTTTTTTGCTGGTCATTAACATTTGTTTGTTCTCTCCCATAGATTGAGTCCCCATCGTGCTGTTTGCTCTCTACATGTCTGTTCTTTTCATCTTCTCTATCCCCTCACCCCTCAGCCAGTCGCAGCAGATGACTGCCCCTCCCTGAGCCTGGTTCTGCTGGAGGTTTCTTCCTGTTAAAAGGGAGTTTTTTTCTCTCCACCATCGCCAAGTGCTTGCTCACAGGGGATCGCCTGATTGCTGGGGTCTGTCACGACTCGCCGCTCATCAGCGGCGCCAGCTGTGCGCACACCTGCGCCTCGTCAGCGGCGAGGGATTTAAGCCGCCTTGCCCTGGGCTTCGGCCTGAAGCCGTCTGTTCTCATCGGCATCTCTTGCTGCAAGGAACCCCCTTCATCAAGCAAGATTCTACGTAAGCATCTCTTACCTTTTCCTCCCAGCCTTCTCCCCTGTGCACAGGTGGATTTCCCGGCGGCGGACAACGTTCCCTTGCCACCATCTCCTCGCTGCTGCTTCAGGCGCTCCAGGTCGCTGTCTACCGGGCTACGCCCTTGCTTAACGCCAGCCACCTGCCCAGACCAAGTAAGCCAGCTGTCACTATTATCATCTCCTGTATTGGTGTGGTGCCCGTTACCCTTCTCCCTCTGCTTCTCCCATAGGGTTGTCCGGCTGAACGGCTTCCTGCCCCCGTGCCTGACGCAGACGCCACCACCAATACATTCTCATCTCACAGACACGCAGTCATACACTCTTGTTGTTAATAAAGCTATTGGATCTACTCTGAGCCTGCGTGTGTGTCTCCTGAGCCGTGCATTATGTCAGTACGGCTTCAGCAGAGCGGCTCGGCAGACAGCGGGCTCGCACGCCGACTTTCCACTCTCGAGGCTCGGGTGGATCTAATAGCCCACCAACAACAAGTGATCCTCAATCAATTATGCACTATTACTAACCGATTGGACCGTCTGGACCCCCAACAGCCGTTCCCCCCGGCTCGTCTGGGTGGCGCAGCTCCTGCTGCTCCAGCGGCCGTTCAGCCTGCTCCGGGTGCACCGGCACGACTCACACCTATTCCGACCCCCGCCCGCTTTAGCGGTAAGCTCGGTGGAGCGCGGGGGTTTATCATGCAGTGTGAGTCTGTGTTCCACCGCGTCCCCGGAAATTTTCCCTCAGACCATAGCCGGATTGGCTACATAGGAACTCTCTTGGAGGGTCGAGCGCTTACCTGGGCTTACGCCGTAATGGCGAAGCCCAGCTACGCCACCCTCACCTATGGTCAGTTCGTGAGACTGTTCCTGGAAGTGTTCGATCATTCGCGTACAGAGAGCGTTCAGGTCGATCGTCTTCTCAGCCTTCAGCAGGGAAGCCGATCGGCCACTGATTACGCGATCGACTTCCGGGTTGCTGCGGAGGAGGTTGGCTGGGGAGAGCGTTCGCTCTGCGGCATCTTCCTTCGCAGTCTCAGCGCTGGTCTGAGGGATGAACTGGCTGGACGGGATATCCCGGAGACGTTAGCGGAGCTGACTTCCCTTGCCATCAGCTTGGATAACAGGCTGCGCGAGCGTGCCTGGGAGCGGAAGCCTTCTTCTCGCTCTCGAGGGGCCTCAGCGCGCCCGTTCCAAGCTCGCCCCCTGGCGTTGCCGCCACCGGGGTTCTCCGAGGAGTCGGAGCCGATGGTGACAGGCTGGACAAAGCTCCCCCCAGCGGAGAAACAACGCCGCCGTGAGTTGGGCCTCTGCATGTATTGCGGGGGCAGCCAGCACACGGTGGAGCATTGTCCGGAAAAGCCAAACGGGGAGGTCCGCGAGTTACTGTAGGGAGCCTTGCGGACGCTAATCGGTTAACTCCCCTCACTCAATTAACGCTGCCCATCCGATTCTGTCACAATCCCACAGGGCACCTCTCCCATACACTGGTGGATTCAGGCGCGGAGGGTAGCTTCATTTCACAGAGCCTGGCAACCCGATTGGGCATCCGTTGTCACCCTCTCAAGTCTCCTCTTGCCCTAGTAAATCTCTCCCGTGTCTCCCTGGGAAAAGTAACACACCGGACGACCCCTGTCCCAGTAATTATCTCAGGAAATCATCGGGAGGATATCACCTTCTATGTCCTACCATCTTCAGTAACACCTGTGATTCTTGGATACCCTTGGCTCCGCCTCCACAATCTTGTCCTGGACTGGAGGACCGGCAGAGTGTCCGCTTGGAGCTCATTCTGCATGGGCACCTGCCTCCAATCCGCTGCCTGCGCCCCGTCCTCTCCTCTCACTCCCAAGGACGCCGCGCCTCCGGATTTCACCCTGGTGCCCTCGGAGTTCCACGACCTGGGCATGGTCTTCAACAAATCCAAGGCGATGTCCCTTCCTCCACACCGGCCCTACGACTGCGCTATTAACATTCGCCAGGGGGCACCCTTACCCTCGGGACATCTCTACAGCCTGTCAGCGCCGGAGAAGGAGGCAATGAACACCTATTTGAAGGAGTCGCTGAGTGCTGGAATCATCCGCCCCTCATCATCTCCATTAGGCGCAGGGTTCTTCTTCGTGGGCAAGAAGGACGGCTCCCTTCGTCCTTGTATTGACTACCGTGCCCTCAATAACATCACAGAGAAGGACCGCTACACCTTGCCCCTAATGGACACCGCCTTCCACTCCCTCCAGGGGGCGACTTGGTTCACTAAGCTGGATCTTCGCAGCGCATACCACCTCGTCCGGATCCGGGAGGGAGATGAGTGGAAGACAGCCTTCCGTACCCCGAACGGTCATTTCGAATACCTGGTTATGCCGTTCGGGTTGACCAACGCTCCAGCCGTCTTTCAGCGCCTTATTAAAGACGTCCTCCGGGATTTCATCGGCCTGTTCGTGTTCGTCTACCTGGATGATATCCTCATCTTCTCTAGATCCAGGGACGAGCACCGGGTCCATGTGAGGCGGGTCCTTCAGAGGCTGCTGGAGAACAGGTTATATGTTAAAGCGGAAAAATGTGAATTCTACGCCAAGACTACGTCCTTCCTGGGGTTCGTCATCTCTCATGACCAGGTGCTCCCAGACCCAGCGAAGGTTAAAGCGGTGGTAGAGTGGCCCACTCCTACATCTAGGAAGCAGGTACAACAGTTTATAGGGTTTGCCAATTTCTACCACCGCTTCGTCCCAAATTTTGGAGCCATCGTCGGTCCCCTGACCCACCTCACCTCCCCTAAGACCCCGTTCCGGTGGACTGAAGAGGCCGCAGCTGCTTTCCAGGCGCTGAAGGCGGAGTTTTCCTCCTCCCGGGTTCTCAGCCAAGTCGACCCCGTGCTGCAATGCATCGTTGAGGTGGACGCTTCGGACACGGGGGTGGGGGCGGTGTTGTCCCAGCGGTCGCCTGTCAACGGAGCCAAACGGCCCTGCGCCTTCTTCTCTCGGCGCTTGTCCCCAGCGGAACGTAATTACGACGTGGGGGACAGAGAGCTCCTCGCCATCAAGCTCACGCTTCAGGAGTGGCGCCACTGGCTGGAGGGGGCTGCCCTGCCGTTTGTGGTACTTACCGATCACAAGAACTTGGAATATTTAAGAACTGCCAAACGTCTGAATGCCCGCCAGGCGCGTTGGTCCTTGTTCTTTGCCAGGTTTCGCTTTAACATCACCTTCAGGCCTGGCTCCAAAAACGGCCTGCCTGACGCCCTCTCTAGGCAATTTGTCCCTGAGGCGTCAGAAGACGCTGTCCACACCATCTTGCCCAGGTCGTGCATTGTGGGGGCCGTCTCGTGGGACATCGAGAGCAAGATCCAGAAGGCGCAGGAATTGGAACCGGACCCTGGCGGCGGACCGGAGGGGAGGCTTTTTGTGCCATCCACTGTCCAGGGGGAGGTTATCCACTGGCTTCATACATCTAAGCTCACCTGCCATCCTGGGTCCTCTCGGATGATCGACCTCCTCCAACGTTCCTTCTGGTGGCCGGGTCTGCGGAGGGACGCTGCCCGCTACGCCCGGGCCTGCCCCGTCTGTGCCACCAGCAAATCAGGTAACGCTCCCCCCGCGGGCCTGCTCCAGCCCCTGTCCATCCCTGGTAGGCCCTGGTCGCATATCGCCCTAGACTTTGTCACCGGTCTCCCTGTCTCCAACACCTTCGACACAGTCCTGACCATCGTTGATCGTTTCTCCAAGGCTGCTCACTTCGTTCCATTACGGGGGCTCCCTTCTGCCTTGGAGACGGCGGACCTCCTCATCCAGCACGTGGTCAGGCTGCACGGGATTCCGGTAGACGTGGTTTCGGACCGAGGCCCCCAGTTTGCCTCGGACGTCTGGAGGTCTTTCTGCAACGCCCTGGGAGCCAAGGTAAGCCTCTCCTCCGGCCATCACCCCCAATCCAACGGGCAGTGTGAGCAGACCAATCAGGAGCTGGAGGCTGCGCTCCGCTGCGTCACTGCATCCAAGCCTGCGTCCTGGAGCACACACCTCGCCTGGGTGGAATACGCCCATAACACCGCCCGCTCTTCTGCCACCGGGATGTCCCCATTCAAGGCATCCCTGGGCTACGATCCTCCTCTGTTCCCTATGCAGGAGACCGAGTTGACTGTCCCCTCAGTCCGGGCGCACCTCAGGCGGTGCCGCTCCATTTGGTCTTCAGCGCGCAGCGCACTTTTACGCACGGCGGAGCGCAACAAATCCACGGCGGACCGGCACAGGAGACCTGCCCCTGCCTACCAGGTAGGCCAATGAGTCTACGTGTCCACTCAGGACGTCTGTTTAAAGGGTGAGAGGAGAAAGCTGGCCCAACGGTTCATCGGCCCATTCTCCATCACCAAGATCATCAACCCGGTGGCTGTGCGTGTGGCTACCCCCCCTCCCTCCGCATCCATCCCACCTTCCACGTCTCCAAGGTGAAAGTGGCGCTCTCCGACCCCCTCTGCCCTCCCCCTGCAGCGCAGCCCGCGTCCCGGATGATAGATGGCCATCCAGCCTGGACAGTCTCCACCATCCTGGACTCCCGGCGCAGGGGTCGCGGGTTGCAGTACTTAGTGGATTGGGAGGGCTACGGACCTGAATGGAGACAATGGGTGCGCTCCTCGTTTGTGTTGGATCCGTCCCTCATTGCTGAGTTCCACCGAGTGCACCTGGAGAAACCATCGCCAGGTGGCGCTGCTAGAGGGGGGAGTATTGTCACGACTCGCCGCTCATCAGCGGCGCCAGCTGTGCGCACACCTGCGCCTCGTCAGCGGCGAGGGATTTAAGCCGCCTTGCCCTGGGCTTCGGCCTGAAGCCGTCTGTTCTCATTGGCATCTCTTGCTGCAAGGAACCCCCTTCATCAAGCAAGATTCTACGTAAGCATCTCTTACCTTTTCCTCCCAGCCTTCTCCCCTGTGCACAGGTGGATTTCCCGGTGGCGGACAACGTTCCCTTGCCACCATCTCCTCGCTGCTGCTTCAGGCGCTCCAGGTCACTGTCTACCGGGCTACGCCCTTGCTTAACGCCAGCCACCTGCCCAGACAAAGTAAGCCAGCTGTCACTATTATTATCTCCTGTATTGGTGTGGTGCCCATTACCCTTCTCCCTATGCTTCTCCCATAGGGTTGTCCGGCTGAATGGCTTCCTGCCCCCGTGCCTGACGCAGACGCCACCACCAATACATTCTCATCTCACAGACATGCAGTCATACACTCTTGTTGTTAATAAAGCTATTGGATCTACTCTGAGCCTGCGTGTGTGTCTCCTGAGCCGTGCATTATGTCAGGGTCTTTGCTATGAGATGACTGTTGTTGTGAAATGGCGCTATATAAATAAAGTTGAATTGAATTGAATTGAATTAGATAGGAAGAGAAATGGAGTAGGAATAATCTTGAAGGAAGAGGATATCAAGAGTGTTCAGGAGCTAAAGAGGGAGTCAGACAGAATCATGAGTTTGAAGCTAGAAGTGAAAGGTGTAATGTTGAATGTCATCAACGCGTATGCCCCACAAGTTGAATGTCAGGTAGAAGAGAAAGAGGAATTCTGGAATTAGTTGGATGAAGTGGTAGAGAGTGTTCCCGGGTGGAGAGACTGGTGATTGGAGCAGACTTTAATGGGCATGTAGATGAAGGGAACAGAGGTGATGAGGAGGTTCTGGGTAGGTATGGTCTTAAGGAGAGAAATGTGGAAGGACAGATGGTCGTGGATTATGCTAAAAGGATGGACATGGCTGTGGCGAACACATACTTTAAGAAAAGAGAGGAACATAGGGTGACTTACAAGAGTGGAGGAAGGTGCACACAGGTGGACTACACCTTATGCAGAAGGAGAAATCTGAAAGAGATAGGAGACTGCAAGGTGGTAGCAGGGGAGAATGTAGCTAGACAGCATTGGATGGGAGTTTGTAGGATGACTTTGGAAAACAAGAAGAGGAAGAGAGTGAAGGCAGAGCCAAAGATTAAGTGGGGAAAGTTACAGAAGAAAGAAGGTTGCACAGAGTTCAGGAAGGAGCTGATACAGGCTCTGGGTGGTAGGGAAGAATTACCAGATGACTGGGAAAGTACAGCAAAAGTATTGAGGAAAATGGGTAGAAAGGTATGTGGTGTATCCAGTGGACAGAGGAAGGAAGACAAGGAGACTTGGTGGTGGCATGAGGAGGTACAGGAAAGTATTCAAAGGAAGAGGTTAGCAAAGAAAAAGTGGGATAGTCAGGGAGATGAAGAAAGCAGACAGGAGTATTTGGAATCTAGGGACATGGCAAAAGAAAAGGCATATAGTGAGCTGTATGAGAGGCTGGACACTAAGGAAGGAGAAGAGGACTTGTATCGATTGACTAGACAGAGATCAAGCTGCAAAGGATGTGCAGCAGGTTAGGCTGATTAAGGACAAAAATGGTAATGTACTAACAAATGACGAGAGTGTGTTGAGAAGGTGGAAGAAGTACTTTGAAGAGCTGATGAATAAAGAAAATGAGGGAGAGAGGAGGACGGTTGAAGGAAAGATGGTGAACAAGGAAGTCTTGAGGATTAGCAAGGCAGAAGTGAGGGCAGCTTTGAAGAGGATAAAGAATGGAAAGGTGGGTGGTCCAGATGACATACCTGTGCAGGTATGGAGATGTTCAGGAGAGATGGCAGTGGACTTTTTAACCAGATTCTTTAACACAATCTTGAAGAGTGAGAGGATGCCTGATGAGTGGATAAGAAGTGTTTTGGTACCAATTTTCAAGAACGAAGGTGATACTCAGAGCTGTAATAACTACAGAGGCATAAAGTTGATCAGCCACATTATGAAGATATGGGGAAGAGTTGTTGAAGCCAGGTTGACAATCAGTGAGCAGCAGTATGGTTTCATGCCAAGAAAGAGTACTACAGATGCAATATTTACTCTAGGAGTCCTCATGGAGAAGTATAGAGGAGGTTAGAAGGAGTTGCACTGTGTCTTTGTGGATCTAGAGAAAGCATATGATAGGATGCCAAGAGAGGAAGTGTGGAACTGTATGAGAAAGTCAGGAGGGGCAGAGAAGTGTGTGAGGGTGGTGCAGGACATGTATGAGGACAGCAAGATGGTGGTGAGGTGTTCTGTAGGATGGGTTCAAGGTGGGGATGGGGTTACATTAGAGATCGGCTCTGAGCCCCTTCTTGTTTGCCATGGTGATGGACAGGCTGACAGATGGGGTCAAGCAGGAGTCTCTGTGGACCATGATGTTTTCAGATGACATTGTGATCTGTAGTAAGAGTAGGGAGCAGGTGGAAGAGAACTTGAAAAGGTGGAAGTATACTCTGGAGAGAAGAGAAATGAAAGTCAGTAGAAGCAAGATAGAATACATGAGTGTGAATGACAGGGAGTAAGGTAACGGTGAACATGGAAGGAGTATAGGTAGTGAAAGTAGGTGAGTTTAAATGCCTGGGGTCAACCACCCAAAGCAATGGAAAATACACAAAAGAGGTGAAGAAGAGAATGCAGGCAGGGTGAAGTGGGTGGAGATGAGTGTCAGGGGTGATTTGTGACAGAAGGGCCACAGCAAAAGTGAAAGATAAGATAAGATAAGATAAGCCTTTATTAGTCCCACAATGGGGAAATTCCAGGATTGCAACAGCACAGGGATAGCAACACTCAGAGCAACAATCAGAAGGCAAGAGAAAAAACAAGAGCAGCAAGTATACATATGTATTTTTCCTTTTTTTTTTTTTTTTTTCCTTTGAAAGACAAAAGTAAAATAGAAAGATGTCTTTACCTTCTTTACATGTTTCAACTGCACTGCAGCCTTCATCAGAAGAGTCAGCTGATTGCTGCCAGGTGACATTTATCAGCTGATTTTCGTAGGCGGGGCCAGCTCAGCAGATCTGTCAGATCCACCGAGCCGGCCCCGCCTCCCGCCGTCAGATGGTCTCTGGAGAATGTGGTCCCAGGTGTGAGAAAGCATAAAGGCCCCCTCATCTCGGTTCATGGTGTCTTTTCCCCGCTTTCTGATCTCTATTGCCTCCTTGATCCAACGTTTGTGTCTGTTGCTCTCCGATCCAATAATTTTTGTGTTGTCCCAGTCCATGATGTGATTATTTCTTTTGCAGTGGTCCGATATAGCTGATTTTAATGTTTCTTGTTCTGCTTTTTCTTTTTGTGATCTTGTGAGTCGTCCTTGCGTTTCCTTCTCACATTCCTTTTGGTGTTCCTTTTTTCTTGTGGTGAATAATCTTCCGGTTTCTCCAATGTAGGTTTTGTTACATGATCTGCATGATATTTCATATAATACATTGCATTTATTGTCTTGTTCTATTCTGTCCTTGGGGTGTACTAATAACTGTCTTAATTTTTTGTGTGGTTTGACTGCTGTGTTTATTTTGTATTTTTTCATGATCCTTTGAATTGGTTCCGTGATCCCTCGTATGTATGGTATAGTTATGGTTTCCTTGTTTTTGATTTCAGCTTTTGTTCTGTGTCTTGTGTCCTGTTTATTTTCTTTGTTTTTGACTTGCTGTTTCCCTTTGTTTATGGCCCATACTGGATATTGGCAGCGTATAAGTGCATGTTTTATGTGGTTTTCCTCTTCCTGTCTGTCTTCTTGTTCCGTGATGATGGTGGCTCGTTCATATAATGTCCTGACGACTGATAGCTTGTGTGCTGTGGGGTGTTCCGATGTCCAAAGTAGGTATTGATCTGTGTGGGTTGGTTTCCTGTAGACTGTGATTTTTATGCTGCCGTCCTCGTTGTGGTGGATTTTCATGTCCAGAAAGGCTATGGTGCCATTTTCCTCCTCTTCGTGTGTGAATTTTATGTTCCCCGTACTGTCTGTACTGTTCAGATGGTCAGTGAGTTCTTGTGTATGTCCTTTCCTTATTTTTTCCAGAATGTCATCTACGTATCTCTTCCAAAGGGTGGGTTTGCATATTGTGGGTGCTGTGTTGATGGCTTTATTTTCCAGATCCTCCATAAAAAAACTGCTCATGATGGCTGATAGTGGGTCTCCCATTGCAAATCCTTCTTTTTGTTTGTAGATTTTTCCTCTGAATTGAAAATAAGTGGATTTTGCAACAAACTGTAGTAATTTGGATATGTCATGGACTGTGAGGTTGGTGCGTCTTTTTAGGGTACTGTCCTTGTTGAGGCGTTCTTGCACTATATGTAGTGTGACGTCAATAGGAGTCTTTGTGAATAAAGAGATGACGTCATGTGAGATGAGGATCTCGTCTGATTCTATTTTTATGTCTTTGAGTTCTTGTGCCAGCTCTTTTGAATTTTTACAGTGAAAGTCTGATAGTCCAAGGAGGGGTTTGATGATTTCAGCTAGGGCTTTTGATAAGTTGTATGTGACTGATCCAATGCTGTCTATTATTGGCCGCAGTGGGATATCCTTTTTATGTATTTTCGGTGTTCCATAAATCCGAGGGGTGATGCTGGCTGTGGGGATCAGGTGATCATATGCGTCCTTTGTGATTTTATTGCTTTCTAATAGAGGTTTTAGAAGGGCTTTGAGCATTTTTTTCTTTTCTTCTGTCGGGTTTGTTTTAATGATTTCGTATGTGTTACTGTCTGCCAACATGGTTTCCATCTGTTTTTCGTATGTTTCCGTGTCCAAAATTACTGTTGTTCTGCCTTTATCTGCTGGGAGTATTGTGATCGTTTTATCTGTCTTGAGTGAGTTTAATGCTTTTTCTTCTTTTCTTGTAACGTTGCTTTGTGGTAATTTGGCCGTTTTGAGGATTCCTGCGACTGCGTTCCGGAGTGCTGCTTTTTCTCCTTGGTCCTGGATTTTTTCGCATGCCAGTTCTGTTGCGAGGATGTATTCTTCATGGGGGATTCTGGCTGGTGTGATGGCGAAGTTCAGTCCTCTGTTCAGCACTGTTTTCTCCGTGTCCGTGAGTGTGCGTTGTGATATGTTTTTGACCCACTTATCGTTCTTTTCCGTGTGTGTTTGTCTTCGTCCGTTCTTTCTTTCTGTGAGTTTTTTTAATTTTTTCAATTGGCGGTTTTTCGTTGTGATGAATTCTTGTTCGTGTGCGTGTTTCAGTTGTGCTTTTATCTGCTCCTGCGTTTTCTGGTCCGTCGGGTAGCGTTGCTTAAACATGTCCGTTTCCTCTTTGATTTGGTTGTTTATTTTGTCTACTTTATTTGCCGTTATTCTTATACGTTCTTTTATAAGGTCTTTCCGTGCTTTGTTGATGATTTTTTCTGCGTTCTTGGTCGGGATTGGATTTCTTATATTGAGGCTTTGGGGTGTGACCTCCTCATCTCTGCAACGGAGGTTGAACCGTAGGTGGTTTCTGAAGCGTGCCCGTGTTTTCTCCAATTTCTCCAGCCGGCGGAAGTCTTTAATGCAGACTTGTCCATAACTTCCACGTAATACGTCAAACAGGTTCATTTTGTCTTCTTTCAATTATTTTTCCTTTTTTTTTTTCCTTTGAAAGACAAAAGTAAAATAGAAAGATGTCTTTACCTTCTTTACATGTTTCAACTGCACTGCAGCCTTCATCAGAAGAGTCAGCTGATTGCTGCCAGGTGACATTTATCAGCTGATTTTCGTAGGCGGGGCCAGCTCAGCAGATCTGTCAGATCCACCGAGCCGGCCCCGCCTCCCGCCGAGGTGAGACCATCTGACGGCGGTAGGCTGGCCCCGCCTACGAAAATCAGCTGATAAATGTCACCTGGCAGCAATCAGCTGACTCTTGTGATGAAGGCTGCAGTGCAGTTGAAACATGTAAAGAAGGTAAAGACATCTTTCTATTTTACTTTTGTCTTTCAAAGGAAAAAAAAAAAGGAAAAATAATTGAAAGAAGACAAAATGAACCTGTTTGACGTATACATATGTACGTCCATCCATCCATCCATCCATCCATCTTCTGCCGCTTAATCCTTTCGGGTCGCGGGGGGGCTGGAGCCTATCCCAGCATCTTTGGGCGAGAGGCAGGGTACACCCTGGACAGATCGCCAGTCCATCGCAGGGCCAACACAGAGAGACAGACAACCATTCACTCTCACATCCACACCTAAGGACAATTTAGAATCCCCAGTTGATGCCAATTAACCTAACCTGCATGTCTTTGGCATGTGGGAGGAAACCGGAGTACCCGGAGTAAACCCACGCAGACACGGGGAGAACATGCAAACTCCACACAGAAGGGTCACTGATGGTCTGGGGGTGGGATCGAACCCACGATGGTCCAGGGTGGAATCGATCCCATGACCTTCTTGCTGTGCTGCCACTGTGCTAACCACTGTGCCACCGTGCTGCCCTACATATGTACATATAAATATAAATATATATATATAAATATATATATATATATATATATATGGAGAGAGAGAGAGAGAGAGAGAGAGAGAGAGAGAGAGAGAGAGACTTTGACTTTTAAAAAAAGGCTTTATTGCACATTCCGAAATTGCAAAAAGATCAATATCACTTGTCCAAGTGTATCACATCTCAAAAGTGCAAACATAACTCATCCCCCTGACCCACTGAACACAAAACATTCCCTACAGCCCATCTATTGATGAATGCCTCCAAATTGTCCACCATTTGATAGTAAGAGAACTCCACCCAGAGTCTAACTTTCAACAAGACCCTGAAAGCGGACACAGGATCCACATTGCCAGCATTGCCTGCCCGATTTTTCCTCGTCAGCCAGATGGCAAGCTTAGCAGTACCAGATAGGAAGTTCATCAAAGTGTGGGCAGCCTTCCTTGCCACTTTATACTTCGGACCGTAAATGAACAGACCAAAAGAGAAACGTTCACCCAAAGCCCAAAACCACTCGCGCAAAATCTCAAAAAGTCCAGATAAACGAAAACAGTGGACAAACAAATGGTCGAGGTTCTCAACTTGGGAACAAAACAAACATTCCCCCCCCCACAGTCGGATCAAGGTGTGCCCTGTATTTATTTGTGGCTATTGCGCCATGCACAATCCTCCACTGGAGATCTGCTGTGCGTTTCTCAATCGGTTGCTTGTACATGCACCGCCAGCTGCCTTTTGGGGAGACCCCTGGCCCCAAACAACCCGCCCACCTCGACTCCGTGACATCCTTCAGAGAGCGCAGATTCAGAACCTTCACACAGATGTGATACGCCGCCCTTGTCCCGACAAACTGGAACTTGCCCAGGCGAGGAATCCTGAAAGTCAGTAGGTGATCCTCTCCTCCCTGCCACTCCGCCACAGCTGGAGTTATGGAAATTGCAGGAAAGGTGGACGCAGTGTCATCATCCCATTGATTGGAAAGAGTGCGGTTTGTCGCAAACGCTCGAAGCGGTTGTGGCAGGGCGGCGCACATGTCCTCCACCACCCTTTGCAGCAGTCTGACAGATGTAATGTTGGCACTCCGCCTCAGTGTATCCATCGATGTGGTCGACATCCTCATAAGATGACCAAGCTTGGTACAGCGTGCCTCCCGCAAACAACTCCGCAGACTGACAGACTGCAGCACCTCAGCTTCGATGAATCGATTGAAAAACAGTGGTTCCTCGAACAGCCACATGCCCGGCGTCTCGTCACGGAAGCGGGCCACGTTGAAGACTCGCCATGCATGCAAAACGGACGTGTAAAAAGCAGATAGTCCAGTAAGGTCCACCTCCCCAGATGTCACGAGGAAGAGCTGCTTATCATAGCCCAAGCAACCAACTCTCCTCAAGAGCAGTTTAGCAGTGTCCATCCAGCAGGGTACACATCCGTAAAGGAGTCGTTGTGCAGTTCGAAGCCTGAAGCTGGCGATCTTGGAATGTATGTCCACCAGGCCCTGTCCCCCCTCGGCCACAGGCAGGTAGAGAACTGGCGCACGGACCCAGTGGCGACCAGACCAAAGAGAGAGAGAGAGACAATGCGGAGCATTGTAGCTAGATGGGATAGATATATAAATATATAAACAGTGCGGAGCATTGTAGCTGGATGGAATAAATATATGAGTATATAAACACACAGTGCGGAGTATTGTGGCTAGATGGAATGAATATGTGAATATATAAACACACAGTGCGGAGCATTGTAGATAGATGGAATAATATGTAGATATATAAACACACACAGTGCGGAGCATTGTAGCTAGATGGAATAAATATATGAATACATAAACACAATGCGGAGCATTGTAGCTAGATGGAATAAATATGTAAATATATAAACACACACAGTGTGGAGCATTGTTGCTAGATGGAGTAAATGTATAAATATATATATAAACACACACAGTGCGGAGCATTGTAGCTAGATGGAATGAAACAGCACAACCGTCTACTTAGTTATCCTACATGGTATGATTATGTACCCATACATATTCTCACCCTCCATAACGACCGGTATTTTCCTAGTTGTATACCGGAGGGGACTATTGCGTAAGTCTATTGCGTCTTTTGCATTCAAAACTATTAGGTTGTCACGTCTTTTTGCTATCTCTGCAAGCAGCCCTGCTTAGGTTGTACAGTCTGACAGCCATAGGTAGGAAGGACCTGCGAAACCTCTCAGTTGTGCGCCTAGGATGATGTAGTCTGCTGCTAAATGAGCTCCTCAGTGCATTCAGTATGTCCTGCATAGGGTGGAACTCGGACTCCAGCAGAGATGACAGTTCAGCCACCATCCTTCTCTTTCCTATCTCCTCCACTGGGTCAGGGCGCTGCCCCAGGACAGAGCTAGCTTTCTTGATCAGTTTGTTCAGTCTCTTCCTATTGGCTGCCGTAATGCCACTGCCCCAGCAGACCACTCCAAAAGTGATGGCTGATGCCACCACCGTGTCATAGAATGTCTTCAGCAGCGCCCTTTGTACACCAAAAGACCTGAGTCTCCTCAGTAGGAACAGCCTGCACTGTCCCTTCTTGTAGAGTGTGTCAGTATTGTGTGACCAGTCTAGTTTATTGTTCAGATGAACACCCAGGTACTTATAGGATGTCATCATCTCGATGTCTGTTCCCCTGAAGATTTATAAGACGGTAATGAGACCTACAATGATGTATGGTTTGGAGACAGTAGTGCTGACAAAAAGACAGAGTTGAAGATGAGTTGAAGATGAAGATTTTCATTGGAAGTGACTAGGAGGACAAGATTAGAAATGAGTACATCAGAGGGACAGCTCACGTTGAGTGGTTTGGAGACAAACTAAGAGAGGCAAGGCTGAGATTGTTTGGACACGTGCAGAGGACGGATAGTGGATATATTGGACAAAAGATGTTGAAGATGGCATTGCCAGGCAGGGAGAAAAGAGGAAGATCACAGAGAAGATTCATGAATGTTGTGAAGGAGGACATGGAGAGGATTGGTGTTACAGAGGAAGATGCAAGGGATAGGGTGAGAAGGAGGCAGATGATCTGCTCTTGAGACCCCTAAAGGGAGCAGCTGAAAAAAGAAGATTTCTGTCCACCTTCAGACACCACTCTTTTTCATGTCCCATATCTGGCCTGTCGTTGCTCAGTCAGTCAGAGCGGCCTCAGCCGAGCTGCACGCCTAGCAGACCAGTCTTCATGGTCTAACATACAGGTGGCAAGCTCGCCAGTGTTGGCCGCCCCAGTGTCTGGTGTCACTAGTAAACCACTGTCTTCGCTCACTAGTAAACAAAGACAGGTAGACCACCTTGCCCACAATTCCTTGCAGTTTTTCCATCGG
Source organism: Pholidichthys leucotaenia (assembly GCA_020510985.1). Taxonomy (NCBI): domain Eukaryota; kingdom Metazoa; phylum Chordata; class Actinopteri; order Cichliformes; family Pholidichthyidae; genus Pholidichthys; species Pholidichthys leucotaenia. Next base: position 43,792,274 of record CM035842.1, read on the forward strand.
GGGGCATCACGCGCCCATTCTCTACAGACCTCTGAAACTCACAGAAACATTTGTCTCACTCCCAGTCATTACTCACCTTCTTTTAATATTATGTGTATGCAGAATCCCTTGGTTGATGTTACCATTACCATCCATCCATCTTCTTCCGCTTAATCCTTTTCAGGTTGCGGCTTCCAGTTGCTAGAGTGTTATTTATTCTTGTACTGGAGTAGTGGCCTAGTTAATAGAGCATCCGCCCCACAACCAGGAGGTTGGGGGTTCAAGTCCTGGCTGGGTCATACCAAAGACCATATAAAAATGGTACTTCCCACCTTCTTAGCATAATAGAATGGGGGAAGGAGAAGTTGTTTGTGGCGGTGCTTTGCAACCCCTCTGATTGTACATGTGAGTAACATTGTAGATAGGAGAAACATAACTTTGTTCTACTGTACATGATTGGCTGTATGGACTGAATGAAAATAGAGATGGCTTCTTCTTCTTTGACTCACTCCTAGTAACATTGCATGGACTCAAATGAACGTGAATGAGCTCGTATAAAGACTTTGTACAATACATGTCTATTACAGCCCATGCAGTGGTGTTTTATAAACGTGAAAATCTAAAGCAAATATATATAACATCAAGCCTTGAGGCAGGAGTGTATGCAGAGTGTCAGCACCACCGTGTGGACAAATTTGGGAATTACAACATTTAGTTACTTTGCACACCCAGTGCGTTTTTAATCAAACTACGGGACAAATACATTTGCAGCTATTTGTATTAATGAGTTTTCTCAGTTTTTCATTCATAAGTGTTTTATAGTATTGAAGTATAATTTCACTACCAGAAACAACATAAATTACATTTAAAAATTAAAATCTAATTATCCACTCATAACATTCTGAAATTAAAGGTTGTCAAATAAAATACAGCTTTCAAATCATTTTCATGCGTGCCTATCAATGAAAGCTTTTTTTTTTTTTCATTTTTCCCCTAAAGGGAACATTCATCAAGCTTCTTTTATATCAAAGCCCTCATTCACTAAAACATGGTGTTTTTGTATTTAAAATGTCTTCACTTGGGAATATTAATATTTATACACTCTTGCAGAAACCAGCAGTGGTCTCCCTGGTTAACCTTCCTTGTGTCACTAAAACAAAACAATGCCTTCATCTACCTTTCATTACAGTGTTATTAAAGCCCCTTTCAGAGTACCCTGGCAATCCAGAAAAATCTAGTACGGTCCAGATTTCCTCTGTTGTCTAAATAAGTTACCCATGCTTCTTGACGTGGGTTAAATGATTCTGCAGTCGGCACGGCTTGTTGCCCACCTCACTTCAGCTTGGTGGCCATTTGAACAGGAAATGCGGATAAACGCACAATGAAGTGTGTATCACCGTCACCACATCACAGTACAGCGAAGGGGAGTGGAAATGAATCTGAAGGTTGTCATTATCCTGAAAGATTATATTAATTTCAAAGTTACAACAGTGGCTGAGGGTGAGAGGTTTCTTTCAGAGCATTTTTTTCAGTTGAACCTGCGGAGCCTCCAGCAGCTCTGACCGTCCCTGGCAGCTGTGGAGCACACCAGTCTGTCCTGGTTTGGTGAGGGGCAATCTCCCTGTTCAGCTCTAGGCTCATTCATGCATTCCATTTGACCCTGCATTAACTCATCCTCTGCTCCTGTTTTTTTTTTTTTTGTTTTTTTTTTTTCCCGTGACAGCCCCCTCTGAAATAAAATGGGTTCTGCTTTGTGTAGGGCTGGAAATGAAACATGGCACAGAAGCACATGCCTCCACCAAACAAAAGTACAAGCCCAAGGCTTGTGGTGATGATTGTGTGTATGTATTTTTTTGCGCTATGTGGTGTAGTTTTAATATGATCATTTAAATTTTATTGTCTGAATTATATTGTTCATGCATAAGCCCAGCTAGGGACAACAGTTGAAAATTAGCAATACAGTAGCTATTAACTTTCTGTACAGCATATCAATTGCATTTGTTGTATTGGAACTATGCTAACCTGTACTGTTCCTATTTAAATAAAATTCTATTCTATATCACACACACTTTCAGCTGCTTCCTATGTGTGGTCACCTCAACGGATCATGGGTCTGCATTTTTAATTTGGCACAGATTATTTATACCCAATGCAACCCTTTCCATTTACCCAGGCTTGGGACCTATGCTTCTTTGTCCTCCTTGTAAACGATGTGACTTCATGTTCAGTATGACTTTGATAAGTCTGATATTAAGAATATGAAACCCTAATAATACTGGAGTAGCAGATATCTATCCTTTGTCACAGCTCTAAGATAAAATTGTATGTTATTAATTTTCTGTAACATGTAATGACTGATGAAATATCTAGGAGAAATGGCTCCTTGATTATACTTGAACATCAACAAAAAAATTGAATAATTTAATAAATTCCTGAATAATTGACAACTCACGTCACCATCACACATGTCAGAGAGATGTAAACTTTTCTTCAAGCCGTTTGTTTTATTATTATTGTTTCAGAGCATATTTATCCTCCAAAGACAAACTTTAGTGGGAACATGCACCGGCATCCATAAAAATCAATAAATAAATTTTTAAAAAATCAGTCATGTATTGGTCTTTAAGTCTTCCATTGTGTTTATTTATTTTTTTAATTGTGCTTTTGTTTTTAATGATACTAGTGCATACCCGTGCATGCCCATAGAAATTGAGTATGAGCAAGCATTTCTGCATGCCCGTAGAAAGTTACTGTTACCATGGTAACAGTAACCATGGTGATGTCTGCCTTTGATCTTTGACATGGTTCCCATGGCAGCAGTAACCATGGGTAAATCTGCTTTTGATCTTTGATGTCACCACTCGTTCAGTGATGCCTGCCTTTAATCTTTGATGTGTCTGCCTGGCAACAGTGACCACAGTGATGCCTGCCTTTGATCTATGACATCACAGTAACCATGGTGATATCTGCCTTTGATGTCTTCCTGGCAACAGTGACCACGGTGATGCCTGCCATTGATCTATGAACGCCCATAGCTCCCCTAAGGACGTTCATTAAAGAGTTCCCCTCCTAAACTTCCGCATATCCGCGGAGGCTGAAATTCGGGGATGCACATCCTCATAACCTCAGCAAAGCACATATAAAATCTGAGGCCAGTCTGACGAACGGTTCAAGAGATATGTGCGGAACACACACAGACACACACTGACAGACACACAGACAGAGATTTCTTAAATTATGATATTTGATTTACTTGATCCTGGCAGCAGAAGGTGAAGGACAGAGCTGCGTGGAGGAATCTGATCAGACCTAAATGAAACAGTCATCGTCACCCCCGACAGACTGCGATGATGATGATGATGATGATGACGACGATCTCATTTTTAATTCTAGAAAAAGTCTGTTAACAACCATCTTGCCTCTAACACTACATCTTTACGTATATGCAAACTAGAGAGGTGGGGGGGGGGTCTGTAGCAACAAAGATGCTAGCACTTACCTGGTCCACACCACACTTGCTGATGGGAGGTTGGGGGATCATAGGCTGTAACTAACCTACACTTATATAGCGCTTTTCTAGTCACAAAGACCACTCAAAGCACTTTCACTAGTACTAACCCTCTATTCTAAGGGCCTGTAGGAAACAGATATCTAGGGACAATTTAGAACAACCAATTAACCTAGCATGCATGTCTTTGGATTGTGGGAGGAAACCGGAGCCCCCGGAGTAAACCCACGCAGCACAGGGAGAACATGCAAACTCCACACAGAAAGGTTCCAACCCTTGCCAGCCTGGGGATTCGAACCAGGAACCTTCTAGCTGTAAAGCAACAGTGCTAACCACTGCACCACCGTGCTGCCCAAGAATGCATTCACTGGCCACTTTAAAAGATACACCTGCTCAACTGCTTGTTAATGCAAATATTAACTCAGCCAATCACTTGGCAGCAGCTCAGTGCATACATGTAGGCATAGAAGAGAATAGTCAGGCTGGCTTAAGCTGACAGAAAGGCAGCAGTGATTCAAATGACCAGCCAAGGCTACAGTTCCCATAGGCTCACTAAAACGGGACAAAAGTAAATGGGGAAAAAAGTTGCCTGGACTGAGTCTCAATTTTGCTGCAGCGGCTAATAGGTTCAGAAACATGAAAGAATGGATGCATGCATGGAGTATCTTGGATGTCCATCCATCCATTCAGCTATCTTCTTCTGCTTAATCCTTTTCGGGTCACGGGGCGGGGGGGGGGAGGGGGGCTGGAGCCTATCCCAGCATCTTTGGGCGAGAGGCAGGGTACACCTTGGATAAATCTCCAGTCCATCACAGGGCCAACACAGAGAGACAGACAACCATTCACTCTCACAGTCATACCTAAGGACAATTTACAATCCCCAGTTGGACGGAGAAGAGCTCCTGACTAGATAGAGTGATGATATAGAGTTAAGTATGTGGCGGTAATGCATCTGTAAGCTGGTTGCCAACTGCCAATCAAATCTAAAAGAAGAAGAAGAATCCCCAGTTTGATGCCAACTAACCTAATTGCGCAGCCAACAAATCTGCAGCAGCTGTGTGATTCTAGCATATACACATGGACCAAGAAATGTTTCTCGGTGAATCTATGCCCTGAAGAATTAAGCCAGTTCTTGGGATAACAAGGATGAAACCCAGTATTAGTAAAGTGTACCTAATAAAGTGGCTGAGGACAGTAAAAGCAGAAGAGGCTTGAGTGCCCCCTGGTGGAATCAGATGTGTTGTGCAATGATCCTCACACAAAAACACTCTTAACTTGGCCTATTGATTGATTGATTTGAACATCAAGAAAAAAACAAGGAATCAAACCAAAAATAAACATAACAAAAAAATGTCCTTGTTCAAAAGGAGTGGGAAGAAGCCAACGCTTATATAGTCCCACCCTTCTCCATACCCAATAAATTATAATGTCATTATAGTCATTGTCCATCCCATAATTATATTCATTATACAATACCATAATATATAAGCCATCTTTTAATTAAATTATGCAGTAGAAATAATACAACAATGATAATTTATAATGACAATAATACCAACATCTATCAATCAAATTTTATTTGTATAGCATTTTTCAAACATTAGAAGCTGCCCAAAGTGCTTTACATAGATAAAAACAGTAGACACATTTAGTTACATATATTTACACGATTCATCCACACCCCTTCCAACCCTCCCATTAACATAACCACGAAACACACACACACAAACACACACTGAGGCACATACGCCAGCCCTGCTTCTCTTACGCACATATAAAATAAAAGAGACATTGCTAGGCACCCAGCACCATGTGAAGGAGCAACCATCCTGTGGAGCCCCCGCACGCCGGGAGATCACACAGCCCATCTAATAATAATTGTAATAATAATAGTAAGTAAATACTTCTGGTATGTTTAACATAATTATAGACAGAATTATCATAATCACCATATATACCACCATATACCCCCACATGGCTTACAGTACACAGGTACAATAAGTAACCATATAATAATAACCATAATAATAGGTAGGCATATAGTAGTTACAATAACAACAACAATAATAATCATAGTAATAATACCACCTGACCTATATAAAACTTTAAATAATTCCATCTTAAACAACAATCATAATACTATAATAGAGTTGTAATAGTCTATTAATAATAATGATATCAATAATAACAATAGTACTCAGCATATACAGTGGTGTGAAAAAGTGTTTGTCCCCTTCCTGATTTCTCTTTTTTTTTGTATGTTTGTCATACTTAAATATTTCAGATCATCAAACTAATTTAAATATTAGACAAAGATAACACAAGTAAAAACAAAATGTAGTTTTTAAATGAAGGTGTTTATTATTAAGGGTAAAAAAAAAAAAAATCCAAATCTACATGGCCCTGTGTGAAAAAGTGACACCCCACCCCACCCCTTCCCTGGTTAAAACATAAATTAGCTGTGGTTTATCACATCTTTGGAAAGCTGAGTTCAATTTCTCTAGCCACACCCAGCCCTAATTACTGCCACACCTGTTCTCAATCAAGAAATCACTTAAATAGGACCTGCCTGACAAAGTGAAGTAGACCAAAAGATCCTCAAAAGCTAGACATCATGCTGCGATCCAAAGAAATTCAGGAACAAATGAGAAAAAGTCATTGAGCTCTATCAGTCTGGAAAAGGTTATAATGAAGCGGCAGATAAAATAAAGGCAGCGATGAGAGGTTTTAAGCAGGTTTATTAAATCATACCGCCATCACGGAGCTCGCCCCGGCGCCGTGCATGCACGCCGGGAGTGAGCCCGGAGGCTCTCCAGCAAAGAGACACAGGATGTGTGTGTCAACAGCAGTTGAAGGAATGAGAGAATGAGCATGGATTTCAGTCAGCTTATATACCCAGTTACAAACAATACATGAAAGAGCATTCACAGCAGTTGGTATGGGCATTTGCATATGAGAGACATACATAACAATAAGGAGATTGCTGGCCTCTGCTCCAGCTGCAGGACAAAGAGGTTACAAGGCACATCTACATATTGATATCAGTCCCTAGGTCACAGTAAGGACAGGACGCATGAACACAATGCATGAATGGCACATTAACATCAGAGTAGTGAGCCAGAAGAAGCGGGGCTGCCTGTAGACATTAATACACACATTTCACTGTTCTGTTATTTGCTCTAGCCGAGCGCTGTGTCTGTCCCAGTCTGTTGTGGGGGTTACGCCACAATAAAGCCATTTCTAAAGCTTTGGGACTCCAGTGAACCACAGTGAAAGCCATTATCCACAAATAGCAAAAACATGGAACAGTGGTGAACCTTCCCAGGCCGACCAAAATTCCCCAAGAGCACAGCAACGACTCATCCAAGAGGTCACAAAAGACCCCACAACAACATCCAGAGAACGGCAGGCCTCACTTGCCTCAGTTAAGTTCAGTGTTCATGACTCCACCATAAGAAAGAGACTGGGCAAAAATGGTCTGCATGGCAGAGTTCCAAGATGAAAACCACTGCTGAGCAAAAAGACTGAGACTGCTCGTCTCAGTTTTGCCAGAAAACATCTTGATGAGTCCCAAGACTTTTGGGAAAATACTCTGTGGACTGACAAGATAAAAGTTGAATTTTTGGAAGGTGTGTGTCCCATTACATGCAGCGTAAAAGTAACACAGCATTTCAAAAAAGGAACATCAAACCAGCAGTAAAATATGGTGGTGGTAGTGTGATGGTCTGGGGCTATTTTGCTGCTTCAGGACCTGGAAAAAGTTTACTAATCTGTAGTTGAAAAGTTTTTCCAGAATCTTTGAAAATTGTGGGAGGAGCGATACTGGTTTGTAGTTTGTGTAGTGGTGTTTATTTCCTTGCTTTAATAATGGTATTACTTTTGCTATTTTCATTTTCTGTGTGAATGAGCCAGTTTGAAATAATAGATTACAAATATATCTACGTAAATGGTTTTAATATGCCATCAACAGGTCTTTTTACTAGTGCCATATCAGTATCATCACAATCAGTAGATAATTTATTTTTGCACTTTTCAACAACAGACTTCACCTCTAGTTTCTCCACCGCTGAGAGAAAGATTGACCGAGAGTCATTTCCAATCGATGTCTCACTCACGGTGTCTCTTCCTTGGTTTGTAATTTTTGCTGCCAACTCTGGTCCAACATTTACAAAAAAATTTATTCATTCTATTTACTACCATGTTCTTATCATAATTATCACCACAATTATCAGTAAAATACTCTGGATATATTGTTTTCTTAGTTCCATTTTTCCTTAATTTAATATGTCCCAGACTACTTTTATATCATTCTTATTTTCATTTAACATTTTCCTATAGTGTATTTTTTTTTTACTGGTTCGGATTATTTCAGTTAATTTATTTTTTTATGTTTTATATCTTTTTTCAGATTCTTTAGTTCTTAATTTAATAAATTTTTTATAGAGATAATTTTTCTTCTTACAAGCATTTTGTAGCCCCCTGGTTAACCACAGGAAATTTTTGTATTTATATTTTTTATTAATTTCTTTAACTGGACAGTTTTTATCATATAATGATTTAAATATATCAATAAATTTATCATATGCCATGTCCACTTCTTTTTGTCTATAGACAACATCTCAATTCTGGAACATTAAGTCATCTTTTAAAGCATTGATTGTATCTTCTGTTCTTATTCTTTTATAAATAAACTTTTTACATTGTTTATTATTATTCTTACTCTCATTAACCCCATAATTAACATCTAAAGAAACAAATACAGGCAGGTGGTCACTAATGTCCTTTATTAGTATACCACTCACCATATTATATTCAATAACATTGGTAAAAATGTTGTCTATCAAGGTAGCACAGTGTGTTGTTATTTTCGTAGGTTTTGCAATCTTTGGAAATAAGGTTAAGCTATACATTGTATCTAAGAAATCTTCAGTTGGTTTATGTTGTTTTGTTTTCATTAAAACTATATTAAAGTCATCACAAATAAGGGTATCTTTTTGTCTTATTTTTGTATACATCTTTTCCATACCATTTCTATTTTTTCCATGTCAGATCCCAGTGCTCTATATATACAGCTTACTATCGTGTTTTTTTTCTATTTTTCATCATAATTTCAACTGTTAAATATTCGATAATTTCATTCCCTGTTGATGTCATGCTATCCACGTTTTTACTCTTAAAATTTCTATCAACATACAGTGCTACCCCCACCACCACTACCACCATTTTTACATTTCCTATTTTGTGTGTACATCTCATATCCATGTAATTCTTTTTCATCTTTTTCTTCATTAATCCATCTTTCAGTTATTGCTATAATCCTAAATATGGTGTTAAATTGTAATTAAGGTAATTTGATTTTTTTTTTTGAAAAAAAATGGTGTTAAATTGATTTAAAAACTCCTTTATACTATAAAAGTTGGCATAGAGACTCCTACTATTAATATGTATTATTGTCAACGTCTGATCCGAGTTCATAATTCCATTTGATTGTTGTTCATCATAATAAGTACACTTACTGTAAATATGATTAAAGTAGTTATTATCTTGGCCAATATCACCTAAAATATCTTGTGGTTGCTGTTCAGTATTTACAAAGGTTTCAGCTTCAATTGGGACCTAATACACTTCCATTATTAAATGAGGAAGGATGATTGGTTAAAGTGCTGATCATAAGTTGTGTCAATAATGTACACCAAAAAGAAAAAAAAAAGAGGAAAAAAAAACAAAAAAACACAAAAATTTCCCACTCATAATCTAATTGTGTTGTTATTCGTGCATAAGAGCTGAGGTTTAAATTTGTCTACTTCCTCCATATCTCTAATCATTATTACTTTAGCTTCTTCTGGAGTGCCATCCATCCATCTTCTACTGCTTTCCCAGAGGTCCGGGTCACGGAGGCAGCAGTTCAAGCAGAGAAGCCCAGACTTCCCGCTCCCCAGCCACCTGCTCCAGCTCTTCAGAGAGGATACCAAGGCATTCCCAGACCAGCTGGGAGACATAGTCTCTCAGGCGAGTCCTGGGTCTGCCCCAGGGCCTCCTCCCAGAGGGACGTGCCCGAAACACCTCAAGTGGGAGGCGTCCAAGAGGCTTCCTGATCAGATGCCCATACCACCTCAACTGGCTCCTTTCAATGTGGAGGAGCAGCGGTTCTACTCTGAGTCTCTCCCAGATGACTAAGCCCCTCACCCAATCTCTTAGGGTGAGTCCAGCAATCCTACGAAAAAGCCCAGTTCAGCCGCAATCTCGTTCTTTTGGTCATTACCCAAAGCTCATGACCATAGGTGAGGGTAAGAACGTAGATTGACTGGTAATTCGACAGCTTTGCCTTAGAACTCAGCTCCCTCTTCACCACAACAGACCGGTACAATGTCCGCATCACTGCAGATGCTGCTCCAATCCATCTGTCAATCTCCCACTTCATTCTCCCCTCACTCGTGAATAAGACCCCGAGATACTTAAACTCCTCCACTTGGGGCAGGAGCCTGTCCCCAACCCAGAGAGGACAATCCACCTTTTTCTGGCTGAGGACCATGGACTCAGACTTGGAGGTACTGATTCTCATCCCAGCCGCTTCACACTCAGCAGGAAACCATCCCAGTAAGACCTGTAGGTCATTGCTGGATGAAGCCAGCAGGACAACATCATCTGCAAACAACAGAAATGAGATCCTGTGGTCACCAAGCATGATACCCTCGGTTCCCTGGCTATGCCTAGAAATCCTGTCCATAAAAATTATGAACAGGATCGGTGACAAAGGGCAGTCCTGGCGGAGTCCAACTCTCACTGGGAATGAGTCCAACCGAGTGTTGGCAATACGAACCAAACTCTCACAACGGTCATACAGAGACCGAATAGCTCGTAACAAGCCCGATACCCCATACTCCCGAAGCACCCCCCACAAAAAACCACGAGGGATGTGGTCGAATGCCTTCTCCAAGTCCACAAAACACATGTAAACTGGTTGGGCAAACTCTCACGAACCCTCGAAGATTCTTGAGAGGGTAAAGAGCTGGTACGATGTGCCATGGCCAGGACGAAAACCACATTGCTCCTCTTGAATCCGAGGTTCAACCAACAGCCGGATTCTCCTCTCCAGTATCCTGGCATAGATCTTCCCAGGGAGGCTGAGGAGAGTGATCCCTCTCAAGTTGCAGCACACCCTCCTCCCAACAACCAGGGCCTTGAGGTACTCAGGGTGAATCTCATCCACCCCCGGGGCCCGGCCACCAGAGAGATTTTTAACCACCTTGGTGACCTCAGCTCCTGTGATAGGCGAGTCATCCCCCTCGTCCACAAGCCCTGCTTCCTCTGTGGAAGGTGTGTCAGTGGGATTGAGGAGATCCTCCAAGTATCCCTTCCACTGGCCGACGATATCCCCAGTCGAAGTCAGCAGTGCCCCATCCGCACCATACACAGTGTGGATAGGGAGCTGCTTCCCCCTCCCGAGCCACTGGACAGTTTGCCAGAATCTCTTTGAGGCCGACCGAAACTCTTGTTCCATGGCCTCACCGAACTCCTTCCATACCGGAGTTTTTGCTTCAGCAACCACCTGAGCTGCACTCTGCTTGGTCTGCCCATACACCTCAGCTGCTTCGGGAGTCCCACAAGCCAACCAAGCTTGATAGGACTCCTTCTTCAGCTTAATGGCCCCCCTCACCACTGGTGTCCACCACTTGGTTCAGGGGTTGCCACCACGAGATGCCCCGACGACCTTGCAGCCGCAGCTCTGGGCAGCCGCTTCAACAATGGAGGTGGAGAACATGGTCCATTCAGACTCCATGTCTCCAAACTCCCTCGGAATGTGGTTGAGGTTCTTCCAGAGGTGGGAGTTGAACACCTCCCGGACAGGGGCCTCAGCCAGACGTTCCCAGCACACCCTCACTATACGTTTGGGTCTACCAGGTCTGAATGGCATCCTTCCCTGCCACCGGATCCAACTCACCACCAGGTGGTGATCAGTTGACAGCTCTGCACCTCTCTTTACCCAAGGGTCCAAGACATACAGTTGCAGGTCTGATGACACAATAACAAAATGGATCATTGACCTGCAACCTAGGGTGTCCTGGTGCCAGGTGCACATATGGGCACCTTATGCTTGAACATGGTGTTCGTTATGGACAAACTGTGGTTAGCACAGAAGTCCAATAACTGAACACCACTCTGGTTCAGATCAGGCAGGCCGTTCCTCCCAATCACCCCCCTCCAGGTTTCACTGTCGTTGCACACGTGCGCATTGAAGTCCCCCAGTAGGACGATGGAGTCTCCAAGAAAAGCACCCTCCAGCATCCCAGTCAGAGACTCCAAAAAGGGTGGGTACTCTGAACCCTCATTTGGTGTATAGGCACAAATGATGGTCAAGACCCATTTCCCAACCCAAAGACGCAGGGAAACAACCCTTTTGTCCACCAGGGAAAACTCCAACATAGAGGCAGCAAGGTGGGGGGACACAAGAATACCCACCCCTGCTCGTCACCTCTCGCCCGGGGCAACTCCAGAGTAGGTCAAGCTCCAGCCCCTCTCCAGGAGACTGGTTTCAGAACCGGAGCTGTGTGTTGAGGTGAGGCCGACTATATCTAGCTGGTATCTCTCAACCTTGTGCACCAGCTCAGGCTCCTTCCCCACCAGAGAGGTGACATTCCACATCCCAAAAGCCAGTTTAGGAAGCCTAGGATCAGACCGCCAAGGTCTCCGCCTTTGACCGCCACCTGATCCACATAGCACCGGACCCCTATGGTCTCTCCTGCAGGTGGTGAGCCCACTGGAGGGCAGACCCATGTATATCCTTCAGGCTGAGCCCAGCCAGGTTCCATGAGCGGAAACCCAGCCACCAGATGCTAGCCATCAAGCCCCACCCCCAAGCCTGGCTCCAGGGTGGGGCCCCTGGTAACCCCATACCGGGCGGGGTACACTGAATCCTTGTTCTAGCATTCATCATGAGAGTCTGTTGGATCGTTCCTAGTCTGGCCCTTCATCAGAATCAGAATCAGATTTATTGCCAGGCACATTTACAAGTAAACAAGTAAACATACGAGGAATTTGACTTGACATTGGGCGCGCACAAAAGGCGCATCCCAATGACACGGCAGCCATGACGAGGCGCCTGTCATATGGGGGGGGGTGAAGAGGGGGGAGGGGGGAAGGATAGGGAAAAACACAATAGGAGAGAGAAAAAAGCATTGTTGATCAAAATAGAGCTCATTTTATGACCAAAATTTTGATTACAAGAAAAAAACTCTCAAATGCACAATTAGCAGACAATAAATCACACAATGACAAAGCAGTAGTTGAGAGAGTCAGTGTATTGTGAATATATGTCAGTAATTGTATCAGTAGTGTAATGTTGAATGCAAGTGTAGGTGTGTCAATTGCTAGTGAACAGCAGAGGGCGCCTCCTGGCAGTGGATAGATGTTAAAGTCATGTGATCTAAGCAGTCTAGAGTCTCTCGCTCTTGCTTGCAGATGGTAAATTGTCACATGGTGCACTGTCCTTGAGCGTTTCTTCTGCTGAAACAATAACAACTGTGTTGATTGTTTGGGTTAGCAGGCAGAGCCGCTCCTTCCGCTTATCTTCATCAGGAGGAATGTAAATACAGGGCACCGAGACAAGGTCAAATCAAATCTGCACAGTGCACTCAGAGAATAGATTTTTCCTCACCCGTGCAATTCTGTGCTTTCATAATTTCCATGTGCAGGCTTAAACTTTATTTCTTCCATGGAGAGCACAGGGCTCCAGATGTATTCCTCCACTGAATCACTGTCATTCAGTTCACCGTTTGCCGCTACTCGTGCCCTCCCCAACTGGTCAAATTTGATAAAGGAGCTTGCCGGGTCCACTTTGATCAGCTCTCTCACCTTCCTTCAATTTCTGATACATCAGGGAACTTCACAGCCGAAAATAGAAGTCCTGAGATCATAACCAATAATGTTTCCACAGACGCATGAATTCCAATGTCCATGAGTCTCCTCGCAGGTTCCAATTCTTGGGCTCCCACTTGGCCCAATTCTTGTTGAAAATTAGTGACAATAGCACATTTAAGCCGCTTCCAAATCCATAATTTCCATTTAGATTAAGATTCAGCAGAAGAAGAGCGACTAAACACAGACAAAAACGCAACATTCCAAAGCTGGGAATAGGTCAGGAAGGCAGACAGGAGGAGGGAAGAAAAATGCAACTGCTCTCTCTCAGAGCAAGAAGAACTCAGGACCAACTCAGGAATCCTGGACCAGTTTATTTTGGGTGACACTACCAGATGCAAATTGCCCCGGACAACATAGCTCCTGGGATCACTAGGGCACGCAAACCCCCCACCACGATAAGGTGACGATCCATGAGGGCTTGGCACTCCATCTTCTGGAGTGCCAAGCAGTTTTATCTACACCTTACAGTTCTTTGTCCATGTTGATTGTATTTTTCCCTGTTTTATGAGAGCCCTGGCTTGTCTAGCTATTTCAGAGTTCTTTTTTGTTAAACTGTGGTGGACACAATACACATGACACTCCACCCAGGACAATGGGGTTGATGGGGGAGAAGAGAGTGAGAGATGCTAATGGAGAAAGGTGAGAGGAGACAACCAAACAAAGATGTGCCTTTCGCCCCCCACTGCACCAGGTTGACACCTGAGGACGCAGGGGTGTGACTGTATGGTAGCAAGACCTGCTCTGTGACATGTGTGTCAGTGTTATGTTAATGTGTGTACATGTCTTTCGGTCTGAATGTTAATGTGTTTATTCTGTGTGCCGAAGGCGGGAACCAAAGTATACAGTGGGGTAAAAAAGTATTTAGTCAGCCACCAATTATGCAAGTTCTCCCACTTAAAAGATGAGAGAGGTCTCCAATTTTCATCATAGGTATACCTCAACTATGAGAGACAAAATAAGAAAAAAAAAATCCAGAAAATCACATTGAAGGATTTTTTAATGAATTAATTGGTAAATTCCTCGGTAAAATAAATATTTGGTCAATAACAAAAGTTCATCTCAATACTTTGTTATATACCCTTTGTTGGCAATGACAGAGGTCAAACGTTTTCTGTAAGTTTTCACAAGGTTTTCATACACTGTTGCTGGTATTTTGGCCCATTCCTCCATGCAGATCTCCTCTAGAGCAGTGATGTTTTGGGGCTGTCGCTGGGCAACACAGACTTTCAACTCCCTCCAAAGATTTTCTATGGGGTTGAGATCTGGAGACTGGCTAGGCCACTCCAGGACCTTGAAATGCTTCTTACGAAGCCACTCCTTCGTTGCCCGGGCGGTGTGTTTGGGATCATTGTCATGCTGAAAGACCCAGCCACGTTTCATCTTCAATGCCCTTGCTGGTGGAAGGAGGTTTTCACTCAAAATCTCACGATACATGGCCCCATTCATACTTTCCTTTACACGGATCAGTCGTCCTGGTCCCTTTGCAGAAAAACAGCCCCAAAGTATGATGTTTCCACCCCCATGCTTCACAGTAGGTATGGTGTTCTTTCTCCTCCAAACACGACAAGTTGAGTTTTTACCAAAAAGTTCTATTTTGGTTTCATCTGACCATATGACATTCTCCCAATCCTCTTCTGGATCATCCAAATGCTCTCTAGCAAATTTCAGATGGGCCTGGACATGTACTGGCTTAAGCAGAGGGGCACATCTGGCACTGCAGGATTTGAGTCCCTGGCTGCGTAGTGTGTTACTGATGTAGCCTTTGTTACTTTGGTCCCAGCTCTCTGCAGGTCATTCACTAGGTCCCCCCATGTGGTTCTGGGATTTTTGCTCACCGTTCTCGTGATAATTTTAACCCCACGGGGTGAGATCTTGCGTGGAGCCCCAGATCGAGGGAGATTATCAGTGGTCTTGTATGTCTTCCATTTTCTAATAATTGCTCCCACAGTTGATTTCTTCACACCAAGCTGCTTACCTATTGCAGATTCAGTCTTCCCAGCTTGGTGCAGGTCTACAATTTTGTTTCTGGTGTCCTTTGATAGCTCTTTGGTCTTGGCCATAGTGGAGTTTGGAGTCTGATTGTTTGAGGTTGTGGACAGGTGTCTTTTATACTGATAACGAGTTCAAACAGGTGCCATTAATACAGGTAACGAGTGGTAGACAGAGGAGCCTCTTAAAGAAGAAGTTACAGGTCTGTGAGAGCCAGAAATCTTGCTTGTGACCAAATACTTATTTTACTGAGGAATTTACCAATTAATTCATTAAAAATCTTTCAATGTGATTTTCTGGATTTTTTTTCTCATTTTATCTCTCATAGTTGAGATATACCTATGATGAAAATTGGTGACCTCTCTCATCTTTTAAGTGGGAGAACTTGCACAATTGGTGGCTGACTAAATACTTTTTTGCCCCACTGTATAAAGGAGTTCACTCAGGCACTCAGAGTTTTTTACTGTGTGTGGTGTTGGAAGGTGAATAAAGTTTGTGTCATTCAGCTCGCTGTCTCGTCTGCTTTCATCTTACACATTGGTGACTCTAAGACGTGCAATGGAGAACGAGCCGAGCACCGCCCCGGAGACAACCCAGAGGGAAAACAACAGCGTGGCATGTGCTGTCACAGTCAAGCTCCTAGACTTCTGGCTCCACAATCCGACCGCTTGGTTTCTACATGTGGAAGCCCAATTCACACTCCGTTGGATCTCCACAGACGACACCAAATATTATTATGTTGTCGCTGCGCTGGATGTGCGTGCTACACAGCAAGTAATGAGTCTGCTCCAAGAGCCGCCAGCCCAGGGGACATATGACGTGCTCAAGCAGATTCTGCTTCAATGTTATACCCTGTTGGACAATGAGAGAGCAGAAAAACTCCTCACGCGCTCACAATTGGGTGACAGGTCAGCTGTGGAGCTGATGGAGAGCATGTTGGTGCTGAGGGGGAAGGATGACAAACCCTTCCTGTTCACTCACCTTTTCCTCAGGAACCTACCAGCTACAGTGAGGGTGATCCTGGCCAACTCATCGGTGCTGGTGGCCAAGAACTTCCGCACCCTGGCGCAAGAAACGAACCATATCATCCTAGCGAACAGGGCTCTCTGTGTGCATGCAATGACACCAACAGCCACGAAGCACTCCAGCGAGGTCGAGGAGCCGTTGGGGGGTGGCTGGGACAGATGCCAAGAGACGCAGGTACGGGACACTCCGTTTCTATCACTGCCGGTTTGGCTCAAAAGCCCAATGCTGTCTGCCACCATGCCAATTCAGGAAGCCAGGGAAACGGCACGGCCAGCAGTCAGTAGCAGCTGCGACCGCTGGCAACAGGAACAAGCTGCTTTTCATCAAAGACACACCTTCGGGGAGATGTTTCTTGGTGAGCTCCAGCTCCCAGAAGAGCCTCGTTCTGCCTGTCAACGCAGACAGGTTGGCAGAAGGCTGCGGCCCTGAGCTTACAGTTGCCAACAGATCCAACATCAGGACGTTTGGTGAACGAATATTGA
This sequence comes from Pholidichthys leucotaenia, assembly GCA_020510985.1. Classification (NCBI taxonomy): domain Eukaryota; kingdom Metazoa; phylum Chordata; class Actinopteri; order Cichliformes; family Pholidichthyidae; genus Pholidichthys; species Pholidichthys leucotaenia. The sequence continues at coordinate 43,809,176 of CM035842.1, forward strand.
CAGTATGCTTACATCGACGCAATTACCAGTGGGACTTTGTGGTAGCTGCATGTTCTGTCCCCATTTTAGGCACTGATTTTTTATGTGCTTACGGACTGTTAGTCGATGTTGCCAACAGATGTTTAGTGGATGCTGTTTCTTTTTCCTCCTTGCCCTGCACAGCTCGGGAGTTGGGCGAACAACACATGCTAACGTCATAGCTCCAGGGTTTAAGTACCAGCATTTGCTTTCACAGTTTCCAGCACTCACGGTTCTGACTTTTTCTGCTACGGTAACCAAACACGGGGTCGAACATTTGATAACAAAAGGTCCGCTGGTGTTCGCGCACCCTTCGCGCCTGGACACGGTTAAGTTGGCCAGGCCGCAAGAGGAGTTTGCTAATTTAGAGTAACCGGGCAGCGTTAGACGCTCCAACAGCCCGTGGGCATCTCCGTTACACATGACGCTCAAGGCCGATGGGTCGTGGCAATCGTGTGGTAATTTCCGCCGCTTGAACAATGCCACAGAACATGACCAGTAACCCATCCCGCACATCCAGGACTTTTCTGTAAATCTGGCCGGGATGCGGGTTTTTTCAAAAGTGGACCTGGTCAGCGGTTACCACCAGGTCCCGGTGCACGCGGAGGACGTTCCCAAAACAGTGTTAATAACTCCTTTTGGCCTTTTCGAGTTTTTACGTATGCCGTTCAGGTTAAAGGGCACGGTGCAAACCTTCCAAAGAATGATGGACGCAGTGCTCCGTGACCTGCCTTTCGTTTTTGTCTACTTAGACGATATTTTGGTGGCTAGCGTGTCCAAAAAGGAGCACCTCGCCCATCTCAAACTAGTTTTCCAGAGGTTAGAGGCGCATGGGCTTATCATTAACCCTGTGGTGACCCAGCACGCTGCAGATGGACATGATCTCACACTCATCAGGGCTGGAGGAAGGGGAGGACAATTGACATATGGACAGAGAGCCCCGGGGGGGCAATCAGACGGGACTGTTATGTATACATCCCCAGAGGACGGAGAGGACATCCGTGCGCCAGCTGGTGTCATGCTAATGATGGGTATTAAATGACAATCACTATGCTAATGTGCCATGCATTCTCTCTGTCTGTATAATGTGTATAAAAGAGCTTGTTACACATGCCTCAGCAGCGCAGTAGCTCACCGAGCTACAAAGCATGTTTCATTATGTTGGAGGAAATAAAACCTTGCACCCTTCCAGCTCGTTGCATCTCGCCTGTTCTATTACCTCCACATTGGTGACCTGACGGAGATGAACTGTCTCTCCCTTACGCCGCACACCACATTGGTGACCCTGGACGTGCATGGTGTGTCTCTCAACTATGCCATTTTCTCCACATTGGCTTCCTTTCACCGTGCTGTGGATTCCAGAGACCAAAGAACGCCTGCATCCTCTTCATCCGCACCGGAGCGCACTCTCCGGAGCAGGCAGTGCTGGGACCAAGACGCACCATGAACGGCGACACGAGCGAACTGAAGGAAACAGCCTGAACGGGGAAGATCATTGGCGCCGTCTGCGTTGATTTCCATCAAGCTCCCCGACCCTGACTCACCTCCCGACAGCGGACTTTCTGTGCACAGAAGCCCCGTGCGCACACTGCAGGATTACAGGGACAGCGCAACTTTCAGCTATGTGGTCACTGTGCCAGGTGCGCGCCACGCACCCGGGACAAACCGGCTCCACAGACTTATACATCATCCTCCGCCGCTGCACATGCCTGAGAAACACAGCCGATCGCCATCCTGGGAATCTTTAGGGCTGCTGCCGCTCCTAAAGCAGACGTGCAGCCTCGCACGCAGGACATGTGTTTGTCTCTCAGCTGCTGCGCACAACAGGAATTTAGCCGATTGCTTTCCCTGATGACTTTAGGGCTGTTTCCGCACCTAAAGCAAAACTGCCAAGTCCCTCACACAGCTTCAGTTTTTTCACAGCCACTACACATCCTCAGGGAATTTGGCCGTTCGCCTTCCCCTCATCCTCGCAGGACTGCGCCCGCACGAGGAGTCAGAGACAATTTTTTTTTTCACAGCCTCTGCGGATCACCGCCAGGTTTACCGGCAAAGTCCCTCACCATGGCGGATCCACACGCAATTTTTGCGCGGCCCAGACACTTTTGACGTCCCAGGCCGGCACTCACTTATTCCCATCCACCTCAAGCTCCTCCTCCACATCGTTCTTCCCGCACCTCACTCCCTAAAGTCGGCCAATTGCCGGTTTGTTTCATTACGCATGACGCGCACCGGCCCCATGCGCCCACGATCCACGGCCGTTCAACATGCTGGAACTCGGAGCGGAGCACACTGTCTTTTCCACCCCCCACAGACTGACATGCCCTCCGACACTCCTCTACAGCAGGACAGTTCTACTGAAGCTGGAGCCCAAACAACCGGGGGCGGGGGGGTCACAGCCCCTTCTGAGTGTTCTGGGGGGAGCCTGTGTGGTGACCCAGCATGCTGCGGACGGACATTATCTCACACTCATCAGAGATGGAGGAAGGGGAGGACAATTGACATACAGACAGAGAGCCCCGGGGGGCAATCAGATAGGACTGTTATGTATACGTCCCCAGAGGACGGAGAGGACATCCGTGCGCCAGCTGATGTCATGCTAATGATGGGTATTAAATGACAATCACGATGCTAATGTGCCATGCATTCTCTCTGTCTGTATAATGTGTATAAAAGAGATTGTTACACATGCCTCAGCAGCGCAGTAGCTCACGGAGCTACAAAGCGTGTTTCATTATGTTGGAGGAAATAAAACCTTGCACCTTTCCTGCTCATTGCATCTCGCCTGTTCTATTACCTCCACAACCCAGTGAAATGCCAGTTCAGTGTGCCAGTGATTGACTTTTTAGGTCACCGCATTTCACCGGAGGGCGCGATTCCACTACCTGAAAAGGTGTGCGCCATGTTGGATTTTCCGCGGCCCCAGACCGTGAGAGCCCTACAGGAATTTTTAGCCATGGTCAACTTTTATAACCGTTTCCTCCCTCGAGCAGCCAAGCTGCTGCAACCATTATACACCGCGCTCAAAAAAAAGAACCCCGCAGAAAACATCGACTGGACCCCCGAGCGAGTGCAGACTTTCGCAAACACCAAAACAGCACTCGCTAATGCCGCTTTGCTAGCCCACCCTGCCCCGTCAGCGTGGATAGCACTCACCACTGACGTGTTGGACGTTACCTTGGGGCAGTGGTGGAGCAGTACGTCTCTGGTTCATGGCAGCCACTCACATTTTTCAGCTGTACTTTGCACAACAACATACGCAAATGCAGTACGTTTGACAAAGAGCTGTTGGTCCTCCACCTGGCGACGTTCATTTACATAGACAGCCATTCCACGACTGTTATAGCCTACATGAATCAGTAGACTATAACAGCTTTGATAGAATTTTCTCTTTACACACACTGGAGGATCTTAAACCTAAACAACATATTTGAACAATTCTCTGTATCACAGGGGAGCATTCCCCCAGGTGGGATTCAGAAATCCAGGCAATCAACTGATCATCATCATAGAGTCCTGACTTGGGAGACACGTGAACTCATTTGGTCACCAGATTAGAAATAATCGTTTTTCTCTTCTGGCTCAGAAATACAGTAGGTCTATTTAATTCATCATTGGTTGTTGATATAGATGTCATATGTGGAATTTGCATCGTTTTCCCCTAGACGAACACTTCATTTTGCTCAATATTAGAAAGAATAAACGATCAAAATTACTCACTACTCGAGTAACTTTGTTAGAAGATTTTGCTGACACTTTCTTAAATATTTTGATTTTAACTCTTGTACTTGAGTAGGCCTATTGCCATCAAACAAAGCCAAGCTACTTGGATTTTAGGAACAGCATGCCAAAACGCATGAAAGTTGAGATTAGAAATACAGGTTATTCCACCAAATACTCATGTCTGAGCTCTTCTTCAGTTAAAACATCAGTACTGTGGGGTTTAAGAATTAATATAACAATGCTTTGTTGTTGTTTTGTATTATTTGAGGTTTGAAAACTGTCCTTTTTTTAATAAATTTTTGGCTAGTTGCCATTTTCTTCAAATAAATGTTCTAAATGATATCTTTACTAGAATTTGGATGCATTGTTTTCAGTCATTTACAGAGTAATTAAAAATAACTTGTTCAACTTAATCATATACAGTGGTGTGAAAAAGTGTTTGCCCCTTCTTGATTTCTCATTTTTTTGTATGTTTGTCACACTGAAATGTTTCAAATCAAACAAATTTAAATATTAGACAAAAGATAAGTAAACAAAAAATGCAGTTTTTAAATGAAGGTGTTTATTATTAAGGGAAACAAAAACCCAAACCGACATGGCCCTGTGTGAAAAAGTGATTGCCCCCTAAACCTAATAACTGGTTGGGCCACCCTTAGCAGCAACAACTTTAATCAAGCATTTGCGATAACTGGCAATGAGTCTTTTATAGTGCTGTGGAGGAATTTTGGCCCACTCATCTTTGCAGAATTGTTGTAATTCAGCCACATTGGTGGGCTTTCCAGCATGAACTGCCTTTTTAAGGTTATGCCACAGCATCTCAATCAGATTCAGGTCAGGACTTTGACTAGGCCACTCTAAAGTCTTCATTTTGTTTTTCTTAAGCCATTCAGAGGTGGACTTGCTGGTGTTTTTTGGATCATTGTCCTGCTACAGAATCCGAGTGTGCTTCAGCTTGAGGTCACAAACAGATGGCCCGACATTCTCCTTCAGGACTTTTTGGTAGACAGCAGAATTCATGGTTCCATTTACCACAGCAAATCTTCCAGGTCCTGAAGCAGCAAAACAACCCCAGACCATCACACTACTACCACCATATTTTACTGTTGGTATGATGTTCCTTTTCTGAAATGCTGTTACTTTAATGCCAGATGTAATAGGACACACACCTTCCAAAAAGCTGATCTTCTGTCTTGTCAATCCACAGAGTATTTTCCCAAAAGTCTTGGGGATCATCAAGATGTTTTCTGGCAAAACTGAGACAAGACTTTTTTTTTGCTCAACAGTGGTTTTCATCTTGGAACTCTGCCACGCAGGCCAGTTTTGCCCAGTCTCTTCATGGTGGAGTCATGAACACTGACATTACGTGAGGCCTGCAGTTCTTTGGATGTTGTTGTGGAGTCTTTGGTGACCTCTTGGATGAGTCGTCACTGCGCTCTTGGGGTAATTTTGGTTGGCCGGACACTCCTGGGAAGGTTCACCACTGTTCAGTGTTTTTGCCATTTGTGGATAATGGCTCTCACTGTGGTTCGCTGGAGTCCCAAAGCTTTAGAAATGGCTTTATAACCTTTCCCAGACTGATAGGTCTCAGTTACTTTGTTTCTTATTTGTTCCTGGATTTCTTTGGATCGCAGCATAATGTCTAGCTTTTGGAGATCTCTTGGTCTACTTCACTTTGTCAGGCAGGTCCTATTTAAATGATTTCTGAGAACAGGTGTGGCAGCAATCAGGGCTGGGTATGGCTAGAGAAATTAAACTGAGCTTTCCAAGGATGTGATGAACCACAGTTAATTTATGTTTTAATGGGGGGGTCACTTTTTCACACAGGGCCATGTAGGTCTGGAGTTTTTTTTTTACCCTTAATAATAAACACCTTCATTTAAAAACTGCATTTTGTGTTTGTGTTATCTTTGTCTAATATTTAGTTTGATCTGAAACATTTGTGTGACAAACAAAAAAGTGAGAAATTAGGAAAGGGGCACTTTCACACTACTGTACCTGTAAATACTGTAGTAGAACCAGATAAACTGATAATTTGGCAGTAATTTCTCAGTTTTTTCTGGCTCTGTATGCATTGTTGGCATGTAAATGTATGTTTTCTTAAGAAATGGGTTCACTTCACCGTCTTAGGGTTTTAAACAACTTAAACCTCTTTTTACATCCCACCTTTGAAATCACTCAGTAATATGGATCAACAAGTCAGCTGGCAAATGTTAATCACATGAGGTGCCCATTCTTGAGAAAACACAAACCTAAATACTGTCAATACCAATACATATGTTTGCCCAGTTTTATTGGCCCATTGTAGATGTACTTAATTCAAACATGAGTGAAAAATACAACCAACTAGAGTCTATTAAATAGAATTAATTTATTTATATATAGACAAGAAGAAAAATCAAGATAAAAGACAACATGATTACAAATAAACACTGTTGTGGTTATATTATACACTTGACAAGAATTTCTTAATAAACACTAAGATAATAATCGTATGAGTTGTATGAGCTAAAACATCAGGTTCAATCACTTAACATGTCAGGCATCTGATTGGCCGAGCTGTGACCCTGCCTCACACGGATACAAGGCAGTCTCACCATCTAAATAAGTAGATATCACATTCATACGTCACATTTATTAATGATCAAGTCATATTGTGGATAAAGTAGAAATATTAAACTCAGTGAAAACAGACAGACGTTCTACAACAGGTTCAGTATGTGAGGCAACAATATGGGGGCCATGAAATGCCACCAAAAAAAACTAGCAAACCGGAAGTTGAGTGACGTGAATACAATTTTATATTTTGTACTTGTAAATACCACAGTTTAAAATTCTCAAATGGAAGTCGTCATTTTTAATTTTCTGTTTGTTTTGTTAATTGTTGAATTCTTTACATGTTAAAGGGCAAACTGTAAAGAAATACCAGCAGCAGTGGCTACATGTGACTGGGCTAATGGTAAAATTATATATAGAACAAATAACGTAAAGTCAGCATCATCAAATGTAATCCACCTCAAGTGTGCTAGCATACTGTAAGCCCCCCCCCCCCCCAAAAAAAAAATCCAGTGTGTGCCTATGTGAGAAAGAGTAAAATTATATTTTAATTTTATTTGGGGAAAAAATTGCTTTAAATGGATATAAAACTTATCCTGTATTTTATGTAAAAGGGATTTAGCAATTTAAGAAAAAGCATTATTCCAGTTAATTTAAAAACATGTTTGTATATAGATTCATTTTCGACACCTGCAGGACTCCATACAGGATCACTTTATCACCAGCTGGCACAGCTGTAACTTCCCAAAGATAAAAGCTTATAGTGAAGTAGCTTGGTTATTGGTATCTCATGATTTCCTACAGTGGGTCCACCAGTGGCTGTGACCATCTTTGGCTGCTACAGCTAACAACAAATGAGTCGCAAAGACAGACTGTGCCCCATTGACAAAACACGCACAGCCTCTGAGCCTGTCAGTGAGCATGACTCATCAGATGTCTTCTGGTAATGGTCCAACAGAAAGAAAGCGGAAAGAATGTTAGCTATGCTTAGAGCGAACAGAACCGGTTGGTGGAGTGACAGCCAGAGGCCTCACTTGTATGCTGCCTGACAAACAAGGCGTGTCCCAGCCCAGCACTGATGTAGTCAAACCTCCCTCTCTGCATAGCAGTCACTAAGTTCACTGTTACATTTGATGCTACTCACTGATTTCAACATTTTCTGCTTTAGATTCCAGGGATTTTTTTAAATTACCCCGGGGTCCCTGCCTGGATGCTAAGCTAATAGCATTTGGCATCGTCATAGGAGGTCACATCTTGGTCAAAGTAATCCTCAAGTTTCCACTGCAGGGTCTCAAATGTGGGTCTGTCCTGTTCATTTTCCTTCCAGCAGTCCAGCATGAGCTCGTACAACACTTTGGGGCAGCTGGGTGGGGAAGACATCCTGTAGCCCTGAGTCACCCTTTGGACCACCTGAAAGTTTGTCATGGCTGAAAAAAAAAAAAATTACAAGTAGAATGTTAAGTTGGACTCTATGGAGAGTTTCATATCAATAATAGTTAATAAAAATTATGTAGATCTTACATGGATAAGGCATCTGGCCAAATGTCATGATCTCATAAAGCAAAATTCCAAAGGACCAGACATCAGATTTGATAGTGAATCGGTTTTCATGGATGGCCTCTGGAGCAGTCCACTTCACTGGGAATTTAGTTCCTTCTTTGGCTTCATACACGTTTTCATTCTCTTTCTGAAAATCAGAGATACGAGCCATTGTTTGTTTTTTATAAGAAAACACTAAGTCATCCATAATTTTTTAAGACGTAAAACATTTATGATGTTTCAACAACTCTTTGACCAAGAAACAAAGTGGTCATTCAAAAGGGAAACATCTTCTGAGGTGGAGTTTTTATTACCATCTGTGATGCTTCTGAAAAGAAGCAGTAGGTATAATTGGTAAAGAATGATGGTATGCTCAGAGGAGGACTTTAAAGTGATGAAATATGCCAACACAGGTGATGACAAGCGGAAAAAATATGAAAGGAGTCACACGCAGGATTGATAGTACACTGGTTGTCAAACAGCCCAAAAAAGGCAGAAAAGTATTTCTGGTGTATCCTCTAGATAAAAGAAAGAAGACAGTGGAATGAGGAAGTTCAGGAAAGGAAGGGGTTGACAAACAAAGTGGAATAGTCAAGGCAGTGAAGAAAGTAGAGAGATGTTGAGCAAATTGAGAGGTAGCAAAAAAAAAGGCATGTCGTGAGTTGTATGACAAGCTGGACACCAAGGAAGGAGAAAAAGACGTACCAACTGGCTAGACAGTGAAACTGAACTGGAGAGGATGTGCAGCAGATCAGGTTGATTGAGGAGAAAGATGGTAATGTACTAACGAGTGAGGAGAGTGCTGAGATGATGGAAAGAGTATTTTGAGAAGGTGATGAAAGGAAACGAGTAGGAATGAGGAAATTTGTCTTCACTCTTATTTTATTTTCCTTTTAAATTCTTAGATGAAATACGGGTGGGCAATACAAGCTGCGGCTTCAGCCATCACCGATTTCGGATAACTTATGTTGAACTGTATAATCCGAGGAGTTATTGTTTAATTTGACCTTGTTAGATTTCTTCCCCCCTTTGTTACATTATTCTGTTCCTTTCTTTTAACCTTTACATCTAATATATCCGAAATAAAGATTCATTCATTCATTCAGGAGGGTGGATGAAAGAAAGATCGTGAACCACGAAGTTCCAAGATTAGCAAGGAGGCAGTGAGGACAGCTATAAAGAGGATGGAGAGTGGAAAGGCAGTTGGTTGAGATGACTACCTGTGAAGGCATGGAGGTGTTTAGGAGAGATGGCAGTGGACTTTTCAACCAGATTGTTTAACACAACCTGGGAAAGTGATAGAATGTCCAAGGAATGAAAAAGAAGTGTTTTGGTATCAATTTTCAAGAACAAAGGTGATGTTCAGAGCTGTAATAACCACAGAGGCATAACGTTGATCAACTACTCTGTGAAGATATGGGAAAGAGTTGTTGAAGTCAGGTTAAGAGGAGAGGTAACAATCAGTGAGCAGCAGTACGGTTTCATGCCAAGAAAGAGTACTACAGATGCAATGTTTGCTTTAAGAATGTTGATGGACAAGAATAGAGAAGGTCAGAAGGAGCTGTACTGTGTCTTTGTGGATCTAGAGAAAGAATATGATAGGGTGTCAAGAGAGGAAGTGTGGTACTGTATGAGGAAGTCAGGAGTGGCAAAGAAGCATGTGAGGGTGGCACAAGACTTATATGAGAACAGTGAGACGGTGGTGAGGTGTGCTGCAAGAGTGACAGATGGATTCAAGGTGGGGGTGGGGTTACATCTCTGAATTCCATCTTGTTTGCCATGGAGATGGACAGACTGACAGATGAGGTCAGGCTTGGGATGTTTAGACACTGTATTTTCTAGTGATAGTAGGGAGCAGGTGGAAGATAACCAGGAAAGGTGGAGGTATGCACTGGAGAGAAGAGGAATGAAAGTAGAAGCAAGAGAGAATACATGTGTGTGAATAAGAGGGAGGCAGGTGCAACAGTGAACAGTATATGAGTTTAAATAGCTGAGGTCAACCATCCAAAGCAATGGACAATAGAGTATGCACACAATGTCACTCTTAATGCCCTAATTAAGAGCATCACTGCCACAGTTACTATAATCACAATACCGTAACTCCGTCTTGTGTAATACTGCTTATATACAACAGTTCCGGCAAGCAAAATTTATTACATCAGAGCAATACTGGACAAAATATTGTGATTTGTTTAACCAGTTATTTTGCACAGCTGAGCAAAACATAGTCCCTAAATCTAGCCAGTAACTTGCTAAATATCTCAATCAGCATGAAGACCTCTATTGTCATTTCACACACATGTAAACAAATTAAATGCTGTCAAGTGCAAATGCAACTAGAAAAGCACTCGGAGAGCGCAGACCTCCGCCAAGCGCCACAATTCCCCCCATACAGTGTTTGTGTGTACGTTTTCAGATTCCTTGAGCATGTAAACATATGACTAGCAATTGGATTCACAATGATTATTTGTTTATTTGACAGGGACAGTGCAATAAACACACAATTAATCAATGACAATCAATCTGATAGTGATAGGATTAGTGGTTCAGTAGTAAAAGCATTGCCTCCTTGGCGGAGGTAATAAACTGAAGTGTTGCTGTTGTGTCCATCTCCTCCACTGACGGATGCAAATTTGGTAGACAGGTTGGCGTGGGTTTTATATTATATTGTAACGTGCTGCTCGACATGGCGACGTCCCACCGGGAGGTTCGAACTCACGCCTCCCGCTCCGGAGTCCCGCACTCTATCTGTGTCGCCAATAGGGTCAACCCACTTGGCAAGCCAAGTAGGGTGCTCATATTGAGTTCGCTACAATATTATTTTTTGGGGGGTTGTGCTCTGTGGCAAACGAGAATTTAGAAGCTTCGCCGGCTGAGAGCTCGTTTTTGCGCAGCGCCTATGGCTGGCCGGTGAATTTCTGCCAAAGAATCCGTCGGCGGACAGCTGCCCATGTGAGGTTTTGCAGTTGCACGCTGGCGGGCCGAGGCCAGCAGTGTTTTCTGCGTCCTTTTGTGCCTAAAACGTTGAAGAACGCAGCGTTTGTGTTGCAGACACGACGACCAGCGCCCTCCATTGCGCCTGCGCACATGTTGAAAATGGCTGTATGTCACAGTGTTGAATGAAAAATGCTTTAAAAAATTCCTGTATCCAGACGGTGAACCGGATCACCCCCAAAATTTAATCAGTTCTTCCTTGTACCATTTCCAACAACGCCTGAAAGTTTCATGGAAATCCGTCCAAGATTTTTTGAGTTATCTTGCTAACCAACAGACAAACAGACAGACAGACAGACAAACAAACACACAGACAAACGCCGGCAAAAACATAACCTCCTCCTGGCCTTTTCGGCCTGGCGGAGGTAATAATTGTTTATAAAACATACCTGTTAAGTCGATACGGTGCATCCGTAAAGTATTCATAGCGCTTCCACTTTTTCCACATTTTGTTGTTCCAGCCTTATTCCAAAATGGATTAAATTTATTTTTTTCCTTAAAATCCTACACACAATACCTCATAGTGACAATGTGAAAAAAGTTTTGAGATTTTTGCAAATTTATTAAAAATAAAAAACTAAGAAATCACATGTACATAAGTATTCACAGCCTTTGCTCAATACTTTGTTGATACACCTTTGGCAGCAATTACTGAATCAAGTTTTTTTGAATATGATGCCACAAGCTTGGCACACCTATCTTTGGGAAGTTTCACCCATTCCTCTTTGCAGCATCTCTCAAGCTCCATCAGGTTGGATGGGAAGCGTCAGTGAACAACCATTTTCAGATCTCTCCAGAGATGTTCAATTGGATTCAAGTCTGGGCTCTGGCTGGGCCACTCAAGGACATTCACAGAGTTGTCCAGAAGCCACTTCTTTGATATCTTGGCTGTGTGCTTAGGGTCGTTGTCCTACTGAAAGATGAACTGTCACCCCAGTCTGAGGTCAAGAATGCTCTGGAGCGGCTTTTTATCCAGAATGTCTCTGTACATTGCTGCATTCATCTTTCCCTCTATCCTGACTAGTTTCCCAGTTCCTGCCACTGAAAAAACATCTCCACAGCATGATGATGCCACCACCACTGGCATGGTTATGAGTGGTGCCTGGTTTCCTCCAAACATGACGCCTGGTATTCACGCCAAAGAGTTCAATCCTTGTCTCATTAGACCAGAGAATTTTGTTTCTCATGGTCTGAGAGTCCTTCAGGTGCCTTTTGGCAAACTCCAGGCGGACTGCCATGTGCCTTTTGCTGAGAAGTGGCTTCCGTTTGGCCACTCTACCATAGAGGCCTGATTGGTGGATTGCTGCAGAGATGGTTGTCCTTCTGGAAGGTCCTCCTCTCCCCACAGAGGAACAATGGAGCTCTAACAGAATGACCATTGGGTTCTTAGTCACCTCCCTGACTAATGCCCTTCTCCCCCGACTGCTCAGTTTCGATGGCCGGTCAGCTCTAGGAAGAGTCCTGGAGGTTCCAAACTTCTTCCATTTATGGGACCATGGAGGCCACTGTGCTCAATGGGACCTTCAAAGCAGCAGAAATTTTTCTGAACCCTTCCCCAGATTTGTGCCTCAAGATAATTCCTTTGACTTCATGCTTGGTTTGTGCTCTGACGTGCACCATCACCTGTGGGACCTTATATAGACAGGTGTGTGCTTTTCCAAATCAAGTCCAATCAACTGAATTTACCACAGGTGGACTCCAATTAAGCTGTGGAAACATCTCAAGGATGATCAGTGGAAACAGGATGCACCTGAGCTCAATTTTGAGCTTCATGGCAAAGGCTGTGAATACTTATGTACATCTGATTTCTTAGGTTTTTTTTTAATTTTTAATACATTTGCCAAAATCTCAAAAAAACATTTTTTTCCACATTGTCATTATGGGGAATTGTGTGTTGAATTTTAAGGGAAAAAATTAATTTAATCCCTTTTGGTATAAGGCTGTAACACAACAAAATGTGGAAAAAGTAAAGCACTGTGAATACTTTCCATATGCACTGTACTTCAGAAAATCCCAGATCAAAACATATCCAATACCGGTCGCCAGAAGCTAGTAGTTAGCATGCTAGTGATTTAACAGAAGCTAGCAATTCAGCACATTATGCTCGCTTTTCTTCACATTTTCAGATGAAACAGAGTCCATCACCACAAAGGTAATGTGGTTTGTTTATCAAGACAATATCAAACTCTAGCACTGCCTAGTTTTTTAAAAAGACGTGAAATTGCTTAATGTAAAATGACTAGGTAGATGGAAGTAGACCTTTGCAAAAGGGTGGAACTTCTGGGTCACGGATGTTTAATTTTTGTCAAACAGCACTTCACTGTGGAAATTAAGGTATCCAAAACAGTACTGCAATTGTCAGAGTTGATTGAAAAATACTGTTAGTAGTCAGGGTGGAACAGGTGAAGATAAATGTCAGGAGTGGTGTGTTAGAAGGACTGCAAGACAGTAGTGAGATCTGCTATGATGTATGGGTTTGGATTTGGTGGCACTGGCAAAGAGACCGGAAGCAGAGCTGGAGGTGGCAGAGTTAGAAGATCCTAAAATTCTCATTGGCAGTGACTAGGAGGTACGGGGTTAGAAATGAGCATATCACAGGGACAGCTGAGGTTGAGCAGTTTGAAGACAAAGTAAGAGGCAAGGCTTAGATGGTTTGGACATGGGCAGAAGAGGGATAGTGAATATACTGGACAAAGGATGTTTAAGATGGAGATGACAAGCAGGAGGAAAACAGGAAGACCACAGAGAAGTTTCATGGATGTAGTGAAGGAGGACATGGAGAGGGTTGTTGTGACAGAGGAAGATGCAAGGGATAGGGTGAGATGGAAGCAGATGATGTTATGTACAGTATGAGAATATGGGTGTCTGGGATGCCGTGCCCACCCACAGGGTGATGTCAGGCGGGCACGGCCCACTCTGTATATAGATGAGCGTTCGGCCTAATAAAGTGCAGTTGTATGTTCCTCAAGAAGCTCTCTGTGCTGTGTGATTTCTGATATAACAGATGATACATTGTGGCAACCCCTACAGAGAGCAGCAAAAAGGAGAAGCAGAGCATGGAGACGTACATTTATGAAGTGTACAACACCACTTATGCTTACCATGAAAACTCTGGCGAGGCCAAAGTCAGCAACTTTGCAGATGCTGTTGTCACTAACCAGGACATTTCTGGCTGCCAGGTCTCTGTGGATGTAGTTCTGAAGCTCCAAGTAAGCCATGCCTGATGCCACCTGTGCAGCCATCTCAAGTTGGTCAGCGAGCCGCAGCTTGGCACCCTTATCCTCTGCAAATCAGAGACAAAGGCCATGTTAGAACTATAATCACAAAGAGGAAGAAGTCTTCCAGTTGGAATGCTATCAAACTATTATTCCAGTAACTGAAAACCAACCATAATAATAGCTTTATACTAGGAAATGTTTTTGCATTGAGAACACATACATGTGACTCGCATGCTAATTTGCTGTCAAGGAGTCAGCAATCATTTTCCTCTCCATGATCTCAGTAATGCCATAAAGGCCTGATGCAATAAGATTAATTTGTGATGCAGTTACCAGTTAATGTTAAGTTTCCACACACTTCACCCACTTTTTCTTGGCATCTTCAGATTAAATGAAGACTATAACCCCTCTAGGTATCACTGTTGGCCAATTCAGATGATAAATACAACACCAAACATTAGTGCCAACTAGCTATTGCCATTTCTGTATTAGTTTACTCATACGCTGCCTGCTTCTTCTTAGTATTTTCAGATGAAATGGTGTCAGAAGTACACACTATGCTGTGAGGCCTTCATAGAAACTACCCAGCAGGCACAAGACATTGATTCAACGTTGTATTCTCATTGATCTATGTCGTGACGTTGTGCAATGTAAAATCAACGTTGTTTCAACGTTGATTTGTTTCGTCTAAACAACGTGATGAATCAACATATCAACGTTGATTCATACAACGTTGTATGAATCAATGTTGTATTAACGTTGATTCATGGTCGGATGCTCAACAAGCAACTGTACCTGTACCTTTAGTTCTATGTATCCCATGATTCATTGCATCGTTTCGTCAAACAAGCACCATTTTGGAAACTTCTCTGAAACAAACTTCCAAAGGAGATATCTTGTTCGTTGGGAATCAGATTAATCTTCTTACAGGTAAGAAATTCTTGAACATCAGGGGTGTCATTTCTTTTAAGGAGTATATAATATACCTAGATAAGACCATATTTTGTTCTTGCAATCGATCCATTACATGTATTGTGTTTACCAGTGCTCATGTGAGACGAGCAGTGTGGGCATGTTTTTTTTTTTTTTTATACTTGCAACACATCCACTAATCTAAAAATTATATTTATATAGACAAAACAGCATACATTACTGATTTGTTGCGTTTGTTATTCAAAATTTCATAAATAGAAATTCCCAATACTCATGTCACATGGTGAAATTATACCAGTGATCAAGCATGTAGGCCTGAGCCCATCTGTGATGATGATCAGCGTTTTCACTTTGTATTGTTCAAAGTGAATTTACCAATTGATCATGCCAATTGTAATAAATGTGTGCTTTTTTGTTCTGGTTTTGAAAAATTCACTTTAAAATTAGCTGTCCTGTTTAAATAAGTTGAATGTTGCTGCAGTCTCCAGTCCACACACCCTGTAATTGAAATACTGGAGTTACCACCACTGCTTTGTGAAAATTATCGGTTTTGTTTTTGGAAACAGAATCAGCAGTTCATGTCTGTAGAAAGAGCGGCGCTCCGCACAATTGTTCCACACGCACATAAAGTTGAGAGCGGAGCTGCAGTGAGTTTCTCACAGCTTGCATCGTTTGCCACAAAAGTTATGCCACAGGTACATACATTGTTTTGAAATAAATTATTTGGTCTTTATTGCATATATTGAATAATGCATGCAGGTATTTCATGCTATATGCAAATTTACATTTTTTTTTTTTTAAATTTTGTATTCGGAAAATAGACTGATGACCACCTGATGGCAAGAATGAACTTTCAAGGGAAGAGGGAAAGTTTGGTTTTGGAGGAATCAAACTTTATAAAATTATTGAAGGTAATACCTAATAGGTGTTTAAATATAAACTTGTATACAACATATGCCATATGAGTAAATCAAGCATTTCTTTAAATATAATTTTGTGTGTGTGGAGAGAGAGAGAGAGCGAGAGAGCAAGAACACAACAAGATGTAGAGGCAGCCTGTACATCCTGCCTGAAATAGGCCCCCCAACAGGGCTGGAGGAGGTGGCAGGAAGAACTAGGAGCAGTCATCAAATCTATAGATAAGAAACACCAGCATATATGTTTTAGGTTACCTGGCACTTTAGGTCTGATAACCTACTGTCATGTTTTGTTTTGGGTTTTTTTGTCCATTGGATCATATATAACTGATATTGTATTTTTTAACGTGACCTTATATGACCTCATATGGGGGGGTGGGGGTGGACTTTCTTTGGTATGTGCATGACATTTATCATATTTGTAGTGTTTTGTTATAATAAAAGTGTGACACTTTGATTGGCTTCATGTTTTATCGTGTTTACTAGTATATCCTGCAAACTTATATCCTACAGATACAGTGTCAGTGTGGAGGAGGAACAAGTTTGTTGTGGGGGGAGGGGAGGCTGTAGTACAAATTTTTGTAGCGGCATGAAATTGATGTTAGTTTTTTTTTTGGGGGGGGGGGAGGTGAAAGAACACAAAGTTTTAAAAGGTATAGGGTTTTCTTGACAGCAGCTTCTGAGGCTAGAATTGGCTTTTCAAATGACTTTCCAGTGTTGACGGCGACACTCTGTAAAACGTTCCTGGAGCTAGGAAAGGCAAACTGTTGGAAAAAGTGTTATATCTGAATAACGGGAGACTGGAGTCCGTCTTATGCCAAGCAACGAACTCACTTTATTAAGAGGAACACAGAACTATATACATTGGCCGTGCCTACCTGACGTCACACCCAGGGTGGGTACGGCAAGCCTCACGGGCCACACACACCACACATCATTGCCCTCCCCTTACAAAAGTTCAAAATACATACACACAATTCAGACCCAACCCAATTTAGGATCCTAATCATGCACTAAGGGAAATAGCAGGGAAACAGTGAACTAGAATGGCCTAACACATTCATCCAAAAAAACAACGAAAAGCTAGGACCATGTCTCTATCAAATCCATAAAATTAATCCCCAAATAACATGTAACATCCACGTGTGCATCACACACATCCAACACTATTAATAAACACATGCACGTATGAACTAGTATTATTATTAAACACCATATAAACACATATACACATTCATTATAATTAGGACTAATTTAATATACATTTCTTTCCTATCTACAGTTTTATTTTTTAAGTAATACCACAGCCAACGGGCAGCCAAGGATAAAACCGGCTCGGGGGCCCAGGGCAGCCCCATGGCATGTGCGCCCCTGGTGGCTGCCTGCCCCTGGGATCAAAGCTGCCCTCCCCAGCGAAAAGGTCTCCTCTCACCACCGACTGCTTCTCTCGTCTGGTCCCGCAGTGCTGCTGCCCGGCACGCAATTCATTTGTGTCCGTCGGTCCGCCCCCGACCGCCTTCTCCATCACTGAAGCTGTCACCATTGTAGCCGCAAACACTCCGGCCCCCTGTGGCCAAACTTCGGGGAAAAGTGAAGCTCGTTCATCAGCGCCGTTCCTCGACCCAGGCACCTTGCCGCTGCTCCCAGCACCCTTGTCCAAGGCGCTCCGCTGCGGTGCCTCTGCGCCCGACTGGCGTTGCTCACTGCTAGGGCTCACAGCATCACTCTTGTCGGCGTCACTCACCGACCCAGGCGCTTCGCCGCTGCGCCCAACATCCTCGGCCAAGGCACGCCGCTGCGCTGCCTCTACGCCCGGCTGTCGCTGCCGCTTCCCGAGGTTCCCAGCCCACTTGCCCCCACTCTCCCGCTGCCCAGACTTCAGCTGCAGGGAAGACTCCGGTCGCTGCTCTCCCTCTCTACTGTCACTGCTCACTGCGCCGTCAACATCACCAGCACTATGGTCACGTACTGTGCCGAGCTCCTCGGCTGGCTTGCCATCTTCGGTGACCGGGGACTTCTCCACTCGTGGCCCCTGTCCCACCTCGCTGTCTAGCTGGTAGCCTGTAGCTTGATTTTGGCGTGCATCTAGCTTCGCGGCTAACTTTCCCACTGCCACTAACTGAGCCGTTAGCTTCTCCGAGCTAGCTAGCTTAGCTTCTTTTGGCGGCAACAGCTCTTCTACCCACAGCTGCGTGGTCCTCATATGTTTGGTAAAATATTCGTCCAGCTACCCGACAGCCTCCGCATAAGACTCTGTCTCTCCCAATGTGCAGAGAATTCTCTGACCTTCCACGCCGAGATGGTGGGCCAGAAGTGCTCGTCTTCGTACTCTGTCGAGTCTACTTAGGCTCAGCGTTGCGATGTAACCCTCGAACATGGCCACGTATTTCGGCCACAGGATCACTGGCTCTCATGGATATTCCAGAAATGGTGATAATGGTGGAGGTAGCCCATATGCCCCCATAGTTTTCTCTCGTTGCCAAAATGTTATGTCTGAATAACGGGAGACTGGAGTCGGTCTTATGCCAAGCAACAAACTCATGAACTGACTTTATTAGGAGGATCACAGAACTATATATATTGGCTGTGCCTGCCCGACGTCACACCCAGGGTGGGTACAGCAAGCCTCACGGGCCACACACACACACACACACACACACACACACACACCACAACACAACAAAAAGCACTTAGCAGAAGAAGAGCAAAACTCGGGAATGAAAGGGAGGCGTATCCCAGCAGGCACAAGACGTTGGATCAACGTTGAAAGAACAGTTATTGCCAGCGTTGAAACTATGTTGAAAATACACTGTATTCGTATCTGTATTCAGTTTACAAATACAATGTAATTTCAACATAGTTTCAATGTTGGCAATGACTGTTCTTTCAACATTGATTCAACCACTTGTGCCTGCTGGGTATATTCTGTGATGCTTTAACAAACTATCCAGCAAATCATTTTGAAAGGGGACAGTGCTAGCTATATCGGCCAACATGGAGGAATAACATCCGGGTTGGGACCATGACATCCAGATTTTGAGGAGTATCGCTTGTTTAACAAAAAGAAGGTGCTGTACAGTCGTGAAAAAATTAAGACACCCTATGAAAGCCTGTTTGTTTTTTTGTTTTGTTTTTTTACATATTTGGACATATGGATATGTGATATCAATTTTAACAATACTGGGAGATTCAAGTAATATAACTAACCAATTAAAACTGAAGTCCAAATCCATCTCCTAATTTGGATTTGGACTGTGTCTTGGTGTTTTTGGCTATGGGTCTTTTATGCGTTTTGTTTTCATGCATTTTAACAAGCAGGTGCTGCAACACAAATTTCTGTGTAAACGGACAATAAAGATCCTATCTTAAAAGACTTTAAAATTTTCAGTAAAATGTAATTCTAAAAACATGCAATTTCTGGTGAGGAATAAATTAGGACACCCAAACATTTATTTCCAACTTAAAATGGCTAAAATTACACAGGTGTATCACATCAGGTGCACATGATTAGAACATCGTTACTCAGCATTTAGAAAGAGGCTTGTCCTATTTAAACCTCAGACATGTAGTTTGGTGTGCTCCTGACTGTTGAAGTGAGAGTGAACACCATGGTGAGCTTGAAAGAGCTGTCTGAGGCCTTCAGACAGAAGATTGTAGCAGCTTATGAGTCTGGTAAGGGATTTAAAAAGATCTCAAAAGAATTTGAAATCAGCCATTCCACTGTCCGGAAAATAGTCTACAAGTGGAGGACATTCAAAACAACTGCCAACATGTCTAGGTCTGGCTGTCCAAGCAAGTTCACCCCGAAAGCAGACTGCAAGATGCTAAAAGAAGTCTCCAAAAATCCTAAAATGTCATCACGGGACCTACAGCAAGCTCTTGCTACTGTTGACGTGAAAGTGTGTGCCGCTACAATCAGAAAGAGACTGCACAAGTTTAACTTGCCTGGGAGTTGTGCAAGGAGGAAACCTTTGCTTTCTAAAAGAAACATGAAGGCCAGACTGAAGCTTGCCAGAGAGAATGTAGACAAAGACCAGGACTTCTGGAATAATATTCTTTGGACAGATGAGTCTAAAATTGAATTATTTGGACACCAGAACAGAAGATATGTTTGGCGTAGACCAAACACAGCATTCCAGGAAAAGAACCTCATATCATTTGTGAAGCATGGAGGTGGAAGTGTCATTGTTTGGGGAGGCTTTGCTGCAGCAGGACCTGGCCAGCTCACCATCACAGAATCCACCATGAATTCTACCGTTTATCAGAGGGTGCTTGAGGACCATGTGAGACTATCTGTAAAAAAATTAAAGCTGAAGCGGAACTGGACCCTGCAACATGACAATGACCCAAAACATACCAGTAAATCCACCAAGGACTGGCTAAAAACTAAGGAATGGAGAGTCCTGGAATGGCCGAGTCAAAGCCCAGATCTTAATCCATTGCGATGCTGTGGAGTGACTTGAAACGGGCTGTACGTGCAAGAAACCCTCAAACATCTCATAGCTGAAAGAATTCTGCGTTGAGGAGTGGAGCAAACTTTCCTCAGACCGATGTCAGAGACTGGTAAATAACTACAAGAAACATTGCACTAAAGTTGTTTCAGCCAAAGGGGGTAACACTAGCTATTAGGCGGTAGGGTGACTTAACTTTTTCCTCAGAATATGCCTTTTTGTCGAAATCTTTTGTTTAATGAGTAAAACGAGGTTAATTTTTGTTATTTACCTGCAATTAAATCACCTTTTCCAAAGATAAATAAAAACAAGATTAGACATCAACAAGTGAACATTTCTTAATAAAGAACTGAATATTTAATCGAGTGTCCTAATTTTTTCACATAACTATATACCAAGGTATCTTGTTCACATTCTAATAAGTAAACAGCAGTTAGGCTAATTAATGATAATTATCTATGAGGTGAAGCAATATGTGCATTGTGCAGAGCAATGTTACATTCCACCATTATCAGCACTCTGAAAATTGTCTGTTGAACTAACTGTTGAAAAAATTGCATTAGTATACATGCCTGTACCACATCCTGCCACAGAGGCAGTGCTGGACTCTGACCGCTTCATAAAGTAGCAATGCTGATAATTATACAGCATGGAAAATGTATGGCTGTCTTACTCTGAAGGTATTCCAGCAGGCTGCCATTGCTCATCATCTCTGTGATGATGTAGATGGGCTCCTCCAGAGTGCACACGGCGTACAGCTGGATCAGCTTTGGGTGTCGCAGCCTCTTCATGATCTGAGCCTCTCTCAGGAAGTCCTCAGGATCCATGGTACCTGGGAAAGGTGTGGAGACATTTCAAGATTTGGTGTTTCTCCACTGAATATACACAGAAATTGTATTTACTGAAACATTTGCCCTCTCAGAGATAGGTCTGCTAACTATTGCCAATAAAGAACTGGCCGATACACTTGACCCAAAGAAGTTACTCAGTTTTAAAAGCTGAAAAATTAACCCTTCATATCAATCATTTCAGAATTTCCAAATATATAGCTTATTGTCTCTTAACATTTCACAGAGATTATTCAGAAAGCAGCCAATAATACAGAGTTTGCAATATTTTAAACTTTTTTTTTAATATGGGGGAAAAAAAAGACTCCAGCAAATGCTCACCCACAACAATGTATCTGCTATTTGGTGTTGCAGGAAATTACATCTGGAATGCCTCAGGGCACCAACATGAGCATAAATATTTTCTTTTTGAAAGTTTCAGTCAATTAATCAATTATTTTAAAATACATACAAGTTTGAGAACTGTAAAAACACTTGGTGACATCTACAAGATTTCCTAGTGTGCCAATTTGCTTCAGTTTGCCAACGGCTGTGTTGACTAAATATTTCTTACAAGCAGTTACGTGGATTAAACTGAATCCAGGGTGGAATATTACAGTGCATCCGGAAAGTATTCACAGCGCTTCACTTTTTCCACATTCTGTGTTACCACCTTATTCAAAAATGGAATGAGTTCTTTTTTTTTCCTCAAAATTCTACACACAATACCCCATAGTGACAACATGATTTTTTTTTTTTTTGAGATTTTTGCAATTTTTTTAAAAGTAAAAAAACTAAGAAATCACATGTACTTAAGTATTCACAGCCTTTGCTCTATACTTTGTTGATGCACTTTTGGCAGAAATTATAAAAGACTTGAGGCTGCACTATGATGCCACAAGCTTGGCACACCTATTTTTGGGCAGCTTCGCCCATTCCTCTATGCAGCATCTCTCAAGCTCCATCAGGTTGAATGGGAAGTGTCAGTGAACAGCCATTTTCAGATCTCACCAGAGATGTTCAATTGGATTCAAGTCTGGGTTCTGGCTGGGCCACTCAAGGACATTCACAGAGTTGTCCTGAAGCCACTCCTTTGATATCTTGGCTGTGTGCTTAGAGTCGCTGTCCTGCTGGAAGATGAACCGTCGCCCCAGTCAGAGGTCAATAGTGCTCTGGAGCAGGTTTTTATCCAGGATGTCTCTGTACATTGCCACATTCATCTTTCCTTCTATCCTGACTAGTCTCCCAGTTCCTGCCGCTGAAAAACATCCCCACAACATGATGCTGCCACCACCATGCTTCACTGTAGGAATGGTACTGGCCTGGTAATGAGCGGTGCCTGGTTTCCTCCAAAAATGACGCTTGGCATTCACGCCAATGAGTTCAATCTTTGTCTTATTAGACCAGAGAATTTTGTTTCTCATGATCTGAGAGTCCTTCAGGTGCCTTTTGCCAATCTCCAGGCGGGCTGCCATGTACCTTTTACTAAGGAGTGGCTTCTATCTGGCCACTCTACCATACAGGTCTGACTGGTAGATTGCTGCAGAGATGGTTGTCCTTCTGGAAAATTCTCCTCTCTCCACAGAGGAATGCTGGAGCTCTGACAGAGTGATTAAGGCCCTTCTCTCCCGATCGCTCAGTTTAGCTCTAGGAAGAGTCTTGGTGGTTTCCAACTTCTTCCATTTACAGCTGATGGTGGCCACTGTGCTCATTGGGACCTTCAAAGCAGCAGAATTTTTTCTGTACCCTTCCCCAGATTTGTGCCTCAAGACAATCCTGTCTTGGAGGTCTACAGACAGTTCCTTTGACTTCATGCTTGGTTTGTGCTCTGACATGCACTGTCAACTGTGAGACCTTATATAGACAGGTGTGTGCCTTTCCAAATTATGTCCAGTCAACTGAATTTACCACAGGTGGACTCCAATTAAGCTGTAGAAACATCTCAAGGATGATAAGTGGAAACAGGATGCACCCGAGCTCAGTTTTGAGCTTCATGGCAAAGGCTGTGAATACTTATGTACATGTGATTTCTTAGTTTTTTATTTTTAATAAATTTGCAAACATCTCAAATAAACTTTTTCACGTTGTCATTATCAGGTATTGTGTGTAGAGTTTTGAGGAAAAAAATGAATTTAATCCATTTTGGAATAAAGCTGTAACATAAAATGTGGAAAAAGTGAAGCGCTGTGAATACTTTCCACATGCACTGTGTGTGCTCATGTTATTGCATTCAATAGAATGAACATTCAACAGAAGAATTCCAAAATAGAAAAAGATTGTGTGAAAAATGGTAAAAGCAATTCTTTGGAAGCATAATATATCCACCTGAGAGATGCCACATATCAAGATGCTGATTAAACAGCATGAGTGGTTGTTGCATAGGTGTGCTGTAGGCTGCTCTTATAGATAGATTGCAGTGAAATAACTCTCAAACACAAAATGTTGGATTTTTTTCAACAACTGTGAAAAAGAAAGACGGTGACTTTGAGTGCAGACACCGCAATTTGAAGCTCTACATGTATGCCAAATGTAGTCATTCCCAGTGAGAGTTGGACTCCACCAGGGCTGCCCTTTGTCACCGATCCTGTTCATAATTTTTATGGACAGGATTTCTAGGCGCAGCCAGGGAATGGAGGATGTCATGCTTGGTGACCACAGGATCTCATCTCTGTTGTTTGCAGATGATGTTGTCCTGTTGGCTTCATCCAGCAATGACCTACAGCTCTTGCTGGGACGGTTTGCCGCTGAGTGTGAAGCGGCTGGGATGAGAATCAGCACCTCCAAGTCCGAGTCCATGGTCCTCAGCTGGAAAAAGGTGGATTGTCCTCTCTGGGTTGGGGACAGGCTCCTGCCCCAAGTGGAGGAGTCTAAGTATCTTGGGGTCTTGTTCACGAGTGAGGGGAGAATGGAGCGAGAGATTGACAGACGGATTGGAGCAGCATCTGCAGTGATGCGGACGTTGTACCGGTCTGTTGTGAAGAGGGAGCTTAGTTTTAAGGCAAAGCTGTCGATTTATCAGTCAATCTACATTCCTACTCTCACCTATGGTCACGAGCTTTGGGTAATGACCGAAAGAACGAGATCGCGGATACAAGCGGCTGAAATGAGCTTTCTCCGTAGGATTGCTGGACTCGCCCTCAGAGATAGGGTGAGGAGCTCAGTCATCCGGGAGAGGCTCAGAGTAGAACCGCTGCTCCTCCACATTGAAAGGAGTCAGTTGAGGTGGTATGGGCATCTGATTAGGATGCCTCCTGGACGCCTCCCACTTGAGGTGTTTCAGGCACGTCCCACTGGGAGGAGACCCCGGGGCAGACCCAGGACTCGGTGGAGAGACTATGTCTCCCAGCTGGTCTGGGAACGCCTTGGTATCCCCTCTGAAGAGCTGGAGCAGGTGGCTGGGGAGAGGGAAGTCTGGGCTTCTCTGCTTGAACTGCTGCCTCCGTGACCCGGACCTCCGGGAAAGCGGTAGAAGATGGATGGATGCCAAATGTGATTTTCCCATCCAACAGCCTTCAGTTGTGCTCTCACCAGATGTCACTGCACTATACACAGTGGGGCAAAAAAGTATTTAGTCAGCCACCAATTGTGCAAGTTCTCCCACTTAAAAGATGAGAGAGGTCTCCGATTTCCATCATAGGTATACCTCAACTATGAGAGACAAAATGAGAAAAAAAAATCCAGAAAATCACATCGAAGGATTTTTAATGAATTAATTGGTAAATTCCTTGGTAAAATAAGTATTTGGTCACCTACAAACAAGCAAGATTTCTGGCTCTCACAGACCTGTAACTTCTTCTTTAAGAGGCTCCTCAGTCCTCCACTCGTTACCTGTATTAATGGCACCTGTTTGAACTCATTATCAGTATAAAAGACACCTGTCCAAAACCTCAAACAGTCAGACTCCAAACTCCACTATGGCCAAGACCAAAGAGCTGTCAAAGGACACCAGAAACAAAATTGTAGACCTGCACCAGGCTGGGAAGACTGAATCTGCAATAGGTAAGCAGATTGGTGTGAAGAAATCAACTGTGGGAGCAATTATTAGAAAATGGAAGACATACAAGACCACTGATAATCTCCCTCGATCTGTGGCTCCACGCAAGATCTCACCCCGTGAAGTCAAAATGATCATGAGAACGGTGAGCAAAAATCCCAGAACCACACAGGGGGACCTAGTGAATGACCCGCAGAGAGCTGGGACCAAAGTAACAAAGGCTACATCAGTAACACACTACGCCGCCAGGGACTCAAATCCTGCAGTGCCAGACGTGTCCCCCTGCTTAAGCCAGTACATGTCCAGGCCCGTCTGAAGTTTGCTAGAGAGCATTTGGATGATCCAGAAGAGGACTGGGAGAATGTCATATGGTCAGATGAAACCAAAATAGAACTTTTTGGTAAAAACTCAACTTGTCGTGTTTGGAGGAGAAAGAACACCATACCTACTGTGAAGCATGGGGGTGAAAACATTATACTTTGGGGCTGTTTTTCTGCAAAGGGACCAGGACGACTGATCCGTGTAAAGGAAAGAATGAATAGGGCCATGTATCGTGAGATTTTGAGTGAAAACCTCCTTCCATCAGCAAGGGCATTGAAGATGAAACGTGGCTGGGTCTTTCAGCATGACAATGATCCCAAACACACTGCCTCGGCAACGAAGGAGTGGCTTCGTAAGAAGCATTTCAAGGTCCTGGAGTGGCCTAGCCAGTCTCCAGATCTCAACCCCATAGAAAATCTTTGGAGTTGAAAGTCTGTGTTGCCCAGCGACGGCCCCAAAACATCACTGCTCTAGAGGAGATCTGCATGGAGGAATGGGCCAAAATACCAGCAACAGTGTGTGAAAACCTTGTGAAGACTTACAGAAAACGTTTGACCGCTGTCATTGCCAACGAAGGGTATATAACAAAGTACTGAGATGAACTTTTGTTATTGACCAAATACTTACTTTACAGAGGAATTTACCAATTAATTCATTAAAAATCCTTCAATGTGATTTTCTGGATTTTTTTTCCCTCATTTTGTCTCTCATAGTTGAGGTATACCTATGATGAAAATTGGAGACCTCTCTCATCTTTTAAGTGGGAGAACTTGCACAATTGGTGGCTGACTAAATACTTTTTTTCCCCCACTGTAGGATGGGTTTCATTGTGGTTTGGAGATCTGAAAAAGATGCTACCTGGAAGAGGAATTTCAGTCGTGTGCAACAGACAAAAGACTGCAAGACCCTAGACGCACACGAGAGTTTATTTCTCTTTGCAAGTTTAAGCATGCTTTAAATCAGCACCAGTAAATCTAGAGGGGAATCTGGGTCTCTCTGGTTATGCCCTATGATTGAGCCCCAAATTAGCAGCAGACAAGACCCAGTTTTGTCTCCATTTGTGCAGACAAAATGGCTTTTGTGTACCTGGTTTGAGGGTCTTAACAGCCACGGCAGTGGTATCGTTCCAGATGCCTTCATAGACTTCACCAAACTGCCCAGCTCCCAGCTTCTTCCCCAGCTTGATAGACTTGCGGTCAATCTCCCATTGGTCCACAGTGTTGTAAGAGAGACCATAGGTTTGTGGAACCTCGATCTGCTCGAACAAGAAGGGTCAAAATGAGTAGCATCAATATAAATCAGAAACAAACAGGTCTCTGGTATATGTGTTGCTGAACAGTGGGCTATACCTTTTTGCATGGCTCACCCAGACGCACACAGAGGCCATCAGCCTGCTTGGAGTGATGCTCCACCAACTCCTTCAGTGTTTGAAAAGACCTGGATCTTGACACAAAGTAGTTGCCATTGTCCAATTTCTTTAGCTTGTAATGCTTCACCTTCCCATTGTCCAGTACTGAAAGGATAAATAAAAACAAATAATTAAAACTGTCAATAGAAACCACACAATGGTTTCTTCACATTTGTTATATGAACAAACACTTAACTGTGACCCAACACAACTGAGAACCCTTGAGGGTAGTCGGGCTCAGTCTGGTCCTGAAAAACAAATCTGAAGTAACTTAACTGTGATGCAAGCATGAGCCGAACCAAGATCAATGCCTCCTTGAATATGTGCAGCATGTTTCCCAACGTTCATCAGTACCTTTAGATATTTTTGACTGATAATTCATTTTAAAATAATCGACATTGTTTTGGCCAAACATATCCATCGCTCCACATTATTACATGTTAGCTGTAACACTAGTTTTGGATGATGAGAGTGATGATTATTAGTGAAGTACGTGGCAGTAATGCACCTGTAAGCTGGTTGCCAACCACCAATCAAATCTAAAAGAAGAAGAAGTAGTTTTGGATGATAATTTCCTGCTTTCAAATGTTTTTATAAGATAATTAATTGATACTGTGCCTTGATTATGTTTTTTAACACCAAAACTGAAAATGTGTTCATTTTTCATCCTTATTTACTTTATAAATATACCTTTTGTTAACTTTACAAAGTTAATATAGTACATTTTAAAGTTAATAAAATGATGTACAATCAAACATTGTGTAGCTTTACATGAAATATTGACTTCCAGTCTTATTCTCAGTATTGTATTACGGTTACTGCAACTACAGTAAAGCAGTATGTGAATTCATTCATTTATTCGTCTTCAACCGCTTAATCCTTTTCAGGTTGCTGGGGGGGGGGGGGGTGGCTGGCGTCTATCCCACCGTTATGTATGAGAACGTGTGTGTCTGAGATGCCGTGCCCACCCGCAGGGTGATGTCAGGCAGGCACGGCCCACTCTGTATATAAACCCAAGTTCACATAATAAAGTTGTTAGTTGCTGCATGAAAACTCGCCTCCTGCCTAATTTTACAGATACAACATTTGGCGACGAGGAGACTAATGGGAGCATGCGGGCTGCCTCCACCACTGGCACCGTTCCTGGAGCGTGCAGGAGAGCCGGTGATCCTCTGGCCACAGTGGAGAGCTTCATTTGAAGAGTACATCAGAGCACTGGGCCTACACAGGCCAGACAGGAGACGACGGCGGGCACTCCTGGCCCACAATCTCGGCATGGAGGGCCGGAGAATCCTTGATACGCTGGGCACACTGGAGGGTTATGAGGATGCCGTCAAGCGGCTGGCCATGCACTTCACTGGGCATACGAGGGCCACGAGGCTGTGGGCATTGGAGCTCTTGGTGCCGATTAGGGATGGGCATAATTTACCGATTAACCGATAATTGATCATTAAGAATTTCACCGAGGAAGTTCATTTTCGTCGACAAACCGTTTTTTTTTGTTTTTTTTTAAACAATCCGAGGTTATTAAGGCCTAGTGCACGGCCGTCCTCAAACAATGCAATGGCAAAATTTGGGCACCAGGGGGCAACATTACACCATCGCCGTACCCTGGCGTGCCTCCGTTGATACATGCGGGCTTCCGTAGGGCGATCGCCAAATCATGAGGCGGTTACGGCGAAGTGTTGCGTGGGACCATTTCAATTTAAAAAATGACCAGGTGTACTGCAATCACTGCAATGCAGCATACAAATATACCTCATCGACAGGGTCCATGGAACACCCTTATTACGCGAAGAAACCGCCAACAGTGGTTGCGCGCTGAGTAATGGCGGTCGTGAAGATTCTTTTTTTTTTTTCAGAAACTTTATTGAGAAGGTCATGAAGATTAGGTGTACACACGTCGAGGGAAGCTGCAGGAGGCGGCGTAGTGCCTCGACGGGAAGACTATTTCGCACAAAATGGCACAAGAGAACAGCAAAAAGTTCCACGCGGCTAGACTAAGCAATACGAGCGATAGAGCAATGAATGCGGTCTTCGTTTGTTGGGTGGCCGCTCGGCAGGGAGAGAGAGCTGGGTAAAACGTCTCGGCCAATCAGCTTGCGGGGTGAAACGTCTCGGCCAATCAGCTTGCGAGATTCCCGAGCCGAGCAAACACGAGAACAGAGAGAGAGAGATTTGAGAGAGAGAGGTAGATTTGAGTTGTGCGGCTCTCCGTGCTGATACCTGATGTTCTAATTTAGTCTACCTACCTAAAAATGTTAATGATTAACCGATTATTAATCATTAATTCTCCCGGCGATCGGTGAAGAAAATTTCACCGAATGCCCATCCCTAGTGCCGATGGACGGGCTAGTTGAGAAGCTAACTTTGCGCCAAAATTGGGCAGCGAGCGGCAAGCTGGACATCAAGGTGGGACTGGGGCAAAGTGTGGAAGAGTCCCTGGTCACTGAGGACGGCGAGCCGGTCAGGGAGCTCAGCATGGTGCAGGAGCATAGCGCTGGTGGGTCAGACAGTGTGGTGTGCAATGACGGCGGAGAGGGAGTGCAGCCGGAGTCAACCCCGCTTGTGGAAGCTACGCAGCGGGCGAGCAAGACCAGGCAGGCTGACAGCCCCAGGGAGGAGCCGCAGGACACTGTGACAGCATAGTGAAGCACCAACACCGAGAGTGCTAGATGCAGCAGTGAGGAGCCCGGGGCAGTGGACGGGCCCGGCGAGGGTGATGGTGCATGCCCCGGAGGTGAGCAGCAGCCGAATACGGAGGCTACACAGCAAGACATGTGGAACGAAGGAGTCGAGAACTGCGTCAAGATGCCTGGGCCAGAGAACGATGCAAAGGAGGATGACGCTGTGAACCCTGAAGGTGAGCGACGACGGCCAAATATGGTGGCAGCGCGGCGGAGCGCCCTGGACGAGGGTGCTGGGTGCTAGGACGAAGCGCCCAAGGCAGCGAACAACACCGACGAGCGGGCTTCAGCGGTCCCTGGAGCACGACCATAAGGGGCTGAAGTGTTAGGGGCCAAGAGAGAAGAGAGTGGAGAAGGACCTAAAGATGCGGTCTTAGGGCGTGCCAAAAGCCACCGCCGTGGGAAGGGTCCAGACCGGGCTGGTGGGGCGGCCCGACCTAGGAGGGAGGTCCAGTCATGGCGTGGAGAACGCTGGAGGTTGACCCAGTTTTCTCTGCGGATCGTCGATGAGGTCCAGGCCAGGAACGTGACTCTGGCGAGTGAAATTCACGTGAAGCCGAAGCTTATGGCAGGAAGGGACATATTTGCCAGGGAGGGGGGCTTCGACCCTGGAGGTGGACAGAGGCCGGGGCACATATGCCGTAGGGGTGCCAGGGGCCTCCGAGGCAGTTTTGTGAATGGTGGCTGCCCAGAGACATTGGGGTTACCTGAGAAAAAAAAATTCCTTGTGTAAATACCTGTGTATACTGTATATGTGTGAAAGTGTGTAGTTTGTACAGTGGGGTAAAAAAGTATTTAGTCAGCCACCAATTGTGCAAGTTCTCCTACTTAAAAGATGAGAGAGGTCTCCAATTTTCATCATAGGTATACCTCAACTATGAGAGACAAAACGAGAAAAAAAAAATCCAGAAAATCACATTGAAGGATTTTTAATGAATTAATTGGTAAATTCCTCGGTAAAATAAGTATTTGGTCAATAACAAAAGTTTATCTCAGTACTTTGTTATATACCCTTTGTTGGCAATGACAGAGGTCAAACGTTTTCTGTAAGTCTTCACAAGGTTTTCACACACTGTTGCTGGTATTTTGGCCCATTCCTCCATGCAGATCTCCTCTAGAGCAATGATGTTTTGGGGCCGTCGCTGGGCAACACAGACTTTCAACTCCCTCCAAAGATTTTCTATGGGGTTGAGATCTGGAGACTGGCTAGGCCACTCCAGGACCTTGAAATGCTTCTTACGAAGCCACTCCTTCATTGCCCGGGTGGTGTGTTTGGGATCATTGTCATGCTGAAAGACCCAGCCACGTTTCATCTTCAATGCCCTTGCTGATGGAAGGAGGTTTTCACTCAAAATCTCACGATGCATAGCCCCATTCATTCTTTCCTTTACATGGATCAGTCGTCCTGGTACCTTTGCAGAAAAACAGCCCCAAAGCATGAAGTTTCCACCCCCATGCTTCACGGTAGATATGGTGTTCTTTCTCCTCCAAACACGACAAGTTGAGTTTTTACCAAAAAGTTCTATTTTGGTTTCATCTGACCATATGACATTCTCCCAATCCTCTTCTGGATCATCCAAATGCTCTCTAGCAAACTTCAGACGGGCCTGGACATGTACTGGCTTAAGCAGGGGGACACATCTGGCACTGCAGGATTTGAGTCCCTGGCTGCGTAGTGTGTTACTGATGTAGCCTTTGTTACTTTGGTCCCAGCTCTCTGCAGGTCATTCACTAGGTCCCCCTGTGTGGTTCTGGGATTTTTGCTTACTGTTCTCGTGATCATTTTGACCCCACGGGGTGAGATCTTGCATGGAGCCCCAGATCGAGGGAGATTATCAGTGGTCTTGTATGTCTTCCATTTTCTAATAATTGCTCCCACAGTTGATTTCTTCACACCAAGCTGCTTACCTATTGCAGATTCAGTCTTCCCAGCCTGGTGCAGGTCTACAATTTTGTTTCTGGTGTCCTTTGAAAGCTCTTTGGTCTTGGCCATAGTGGAGTTTGGAGTCTGACTGTTTGAGGTTTTGGACAGGTGTCTTTTTATACTGATAAGTTCAAACAGGTGCCATTAATACAGGTAACGAGTGGAGGACTGAGGAGCCTCTTAAAGAAGAAGTTACAGGTCTGTAAGAGCCAGAAATCTTGCTTGTTTGTAGGTGACCAAATACTTATTTTACCGAGGAATTTACCAATTAATTCATTAAAAAATCAGACAATGTGATTTTCTGGATTTTTTTTTTCCTCATTTTGTCTCTCATAGGCATACCTATGATGAAAATTGGAGACCTCTCTCATCTTTTAAGTGGGAGAACTTGGCCAATTGGTGGCTGACTAAATACTTTTTTGCCCCACTGTATATATTTGATGCTGGTGTGCATGTGAGTGAATGTGAATAATATGGGATTATTTTGTATTTTCAAGAGACAAGGTCCAGTTTAGTTGTTTTGTGTGAATGTGATAAGATGTTCATGACAGTATATTATTCTCCTTGTTCTTAGCGCGTCATTCAGGTTTCTAAATTTGGGAGGTTACAATGGTGTGTGTGGTTTTGCATTTTTCTAAAGGGGGGGTGGATGTTATGTATGAGAATGTGTGTGTCTGGGATGCCGTGCCCACCCACAGGGTGATGTCAGGCGGGCACGGCCCACTCTGTATATAAACCCAAGTTCACATAGTAAAGTTGTTAGTTGTTGTATGAAGACTCGCCTCCTGCCTAGCCATTTTACAGACATAACACCCACCATCTTTAGGCAACAGGCAGGGTACACCCTGGACAGATCGCCAGTCCATTGCAGGGCTAACACGGACACAGACAACCAGTCACACTCACATTTATACCTAAGGACAATTTGGAATCCCCAGTTGATGCCAATTAACCGAACACAACTATGTGCATACAGTGAATACAAAATAAACTAGAAAAGCACTCAGAGAGCGCATACCTCCGCCAAGGGCCCTTCCATCCCTCATGGATCACCTCCAAATTGTAATGGGTTTGTGTGTAGGCCACAAGCCATTTCTGGTGAAAATTGCATCATAGTCTATCCAGTATTGTTTTGGAGGATTCTTGCTAACACACTGTGAAAGATAAGAGCCTTGGCAGAGGTATGCATTCTTGGATGATCTTCAAAATATTTTGGGTTCCTCTCTAGGCCAAGAACCACCTCTGGTGAAAATTTTACCCAAATCCATCTCGTAGGTTTTGTGTAATCCTGGTGCACAAATACAAACAAAGTCCTTGGTGGAGGTATGCACTCTCAGATCATCACTAAAATGTAATGGGATCATTGTTGGCCCAAGGGCTTCCTCTGGTGAAATTTTCACCAGAATCCATCTAGTAGTTTTTGCATAATCCTGCTAACAGACAGACAGACAAACCACCCCAATTACATAACCTCCTTGGCAGAGGTAATGAACAATGAATGAATTCGGCTATGGTGGAACACCAGAGAAACAAGTTATTACACTGCTTCTGCAGGAGCAAACCGCTTCATTTATTTAACCTGATGATCCTCACATCAGGATATCATAGTCTGAAAAGGTTAACCACTGAACATTGCCTTCACTGTTGGAAAATGGCAATTTAGTGACTGTGGG
Organism: Pholidichthys leucotaenia; assembly: GCA_020510985.1. Classification (NCBI taxonomy): domain Eukaryota; kingdom Metazoa; phylum Chordata; class Actinopteri; order Cichliformes; family Pholidichthyidae; genus Pholidichthys; species Pholidichthys leucotaenia. The sequence goes on from CM035842.1 coordinate 43,842,356, forward strand.
AAAAAATCCAAATACATGTTTTGGATATCTGGTTGCTTTAGCGCACAGTCACATCGCTGTTACAAGTTTATTATCATTGAGGTGCTTAAAAGATTTACAGTCAACAATAATAATTTAAGACGACAACTAGATTAATGTTGCCAGAAAAAAATAAATTGCAAAGTCCAACAACTGGTGATATTACCGGTCATTAGCTAATGGTCATACTGATAAGTAAGGAAGGCACTTCATTTAGCAAATGCACATTCTATTGCTTAATAACTGACTTTCTGTGACTGTGTTACAAGAGTCATGTCACTTAGAAAATTAAACCAGACAGTCGATGGCGGAGTAACTCATTCCGGCCTGATGAAACCACCCTGAGAGTGGTCAGATCCCCTGACTTGAACTGAAGCACAGCCTTAGATGCAGATGCCTCTAGGATGTGCGGTCAAGGTCAATGGCCTTGAAGTAATGATCTTTGTGAACTCAAAGACCCAAATCTCTTGATCTTTGCTGTTGACCTTTAGCACGACCTGGATGCAGACCCACAAGGATCATTGTGAGCGAGTTTGGTGAGCATTGGGGAAAAATGCCTAGGAGGAGTGATTCCTGTGAAATTAGGATGGACGGATGCCATGTCATCACATGACACTGCATTCCAAATTATTATGCAAATGATATTTGTCTCTGATTTTCCTAAACAGTCGATGCAAATGACAGTCAGCATAATTTTCAAGTCATCAACCATTAGAGCATAATTCAAATTTTATTGAACAAACCTCCCAATGATTACACTGGTCAACACCAAATTTATTGTCTAAGTCTTTTTAGCTGATTTAGGACAATTTTGATATGCTGAATCCAAAAATCACATTGGTTTTGCTCAATCAGGTCAACTTTTTGAACTATGGCCACATGTTTTTTTTTTTGCATTTTTGTTTACATGTACAAGTATTTTCGCTTTATATGACGCAAAATTCTTTTTTATTTCTTGAAATTTCTCAAACTCTGAAGAGTTTGCATGCACCAATTTATGACATGTCACAAATTGTCATGATGGCTGATTACTGTTGGACTCTGAAGACAGACATCCCTGCCGCTGAGCATTCTAGAGGTTTGAATAAACAGAAGTTGAAGCTCTGAATTTTGAACAATGATGATGTAACATTCAGTTTACATGTACTTGCCTTTATCAATGTCTACTCTTCACTTTACAGTAATTGAAGTTTGTAACATTTAATCGATTTAGTCAGAAAACCAGATTTTATAAAAATCAACTTAGCATAAAAACCTGACCTGATCAAGAGAAACGGATGTCATTTTCGGATTCAGCGGTGTAAAACTGTCTTAAATCAGCTGAAAAAAAACACAGACAACTTACAATTTTTTTTTTTTTTTCTTGCCTTCTGATTGTTGCTCTGAGTGTTGCTATCCCTGTGCTGTTGCAATCCTGGAATTTCCCCGTTGTGGGACTAATAAAGGCGTATCTTATCTTAAATATTTTTGTAACCCTGTGTAACTATTTTACTGCAAAAATAAAAAAACTCAAAATGCACCGTTCCAAATTATTATGCACAACAGAGTTTCAAAACATTTTATTGGTTGTAAAGAACTGAAAATCAATCAATCAACTTTATTTATAAAGCACTTTAAAAGCAACACTCGCTACACAAAGTGCTGTACAGCAAGAGAACATAAAAGCAGGGCACTAACACAAAGGGTGCTAACACAAGAAAAAAGAAGTAAAATAAATAAAAATCCATTTCACTCAATAAAATCAATGTCTCATGCTGGATCGAAGGCCAGGGAGTAAAAATGTGTTTTAAGACGTGTTTTAAAAATGGACAGTGAAGGTGCTTGTCTAATGTCCAGGGGTAAATCATTCCATAACCTGGGGGCCATGATCAAAAAGGCTCTGTCCCCTCTGAGCTTGCGCCTCGCCTTTGGTACCTCTAAAAGCAGCTGTTCAGCTGACCTAAGGGACCGGGTGGGAGCGTAGGGATGCAGAAGCTCAGAGAGGTAAAGTGGAGCAAGACCATTCAAGGATTTAAAAACAAATAAAAGAATTTTAAAATGAACTCTAAAATACACGGGCAGCCAGTGGAGTGAAGCTAAGATGGGTGTGATGTGATCTCTTCCACATGTACCTGTCAAAAGACGAGCAGCGGCGTTTTGAACCAGCTGCAAACGGGAAAGAGATGACTGGCTGACACCGGCATAAAGTGCGTTATGGTAATCCAGCCGAGATGAAATAAAAGCATGGATTACTGTTTCCAAGTGTGGTCTAGAGGGAATGGGTTTTACTTTTGCTAAACGCCTTAGATGAAAGAAGCTGGATTTTACCACAGAACGAATCTGCGTGTCTAATTTAAAATCACTGTCCATGATAAAACCAAGGTTCCTAGCTGTGGATTTAAGATAAGGAGTAAGGGGGCCCCAAGTATGCAGGAAGGGACTCAGAGGGGCGACTAGGTCCAAACACCATCACTTCGGTCTTCTCATCATTAAAATTTAGGAAGTTTAGGGCCATCCAAGACTATGTCTGGGATGGCCCATTATGAAAATGGTCATTTGTTGAATTTACAGCATTATGTCATATTTACTAAAATCAAAAGCCATTTCAAACATCTTAACAAGTTACATGTTAACATAGGACCCCTTCTTTGATATAACCTTCACAATTCTTGCATCCATTGAACTTGTGAGTTTTTTGAGAGTTTCTGCTTGAATTTCTTTGCAAGATGTCAGAATAGCCTCCCACAGCTGCTGTTTTGATATGAACGGCCTCCCACCCTCATAGATCTTTAGCTTGAGGATGCTCCAAAGGTTCTCAATAGGGTTGGGGTCAGGAGAGGATGGGGGCCACAAAATGAGTTTCTCTCCTTTTATGCCCATAGCAGCCAATGACACAGAGGTATTCTTTGCTGCATGAGATGGTGCATTGTCATGCATCAAGAAAATTTTGCTACAGAAGGCACAGTTCTTTTTTGTACCATGGAAGAAAGCGGTCAGTCAGAAACTCTATATACTTTGCCAAGGTTATTTTCATCCCTTCAGAGACCCTAAAGGGGCCGACCAGCTCTCTCCCCATGATTCCGGCCCAAAACATGACTCTGCCACTTCCTTGCTGACATCGCAGCCTTGTTGGGACATGGTGGCCATCCACCAACCATCCACTACGCCATCCATCTGGACCATCCAGGGTTGCATGGCACTCATCAGTAAACAAGACTGTTTGAAAATTAGTCTTCATGTATTTCTGGGCCCACTGCAACCATTTCTGCTTGTGAGCATTGGTTAGGGGTGGCCGAATAGCAGGTTTATGCACAACTGCAAGCCTCTGGAGGATCCTACATCTTGAGGTCCGTGGGACTTCAGAGGCACCAGCAGCTTCAAATACCTGTTTGCTGCTTTGTAATGGCATTTTAGCAGCTGGTCTCTTAAGCTGATGAATATGTCTGGCAGAAATCTTCCTCCTTATGCTTTTATTTGCACAAATCCATCTATGCTCTGAATCAGCCACAAATTTCTTCACAGTACGATGATCTGCTTAAGTTTTTGTGAAATGGCTAATGTTTTCCATACTTTGTCCAAGGCATTGCACTATTTGATGCCTTTCAACAGCAGAGAGATCCTTTTTCTTTTCCATATTGCTTGAAACCTGTGGCATGCTTAATAATGTGGAACATCCTTCTGAAGTAGTTTTCCTTTAATTGGGCTCACCTGACAAACTAATAATGACAGGTGTCTGAGATTGATATCAGTGATCCAAAGAGCCCTGAGACACAATACCATCCATGAGCTTAATTGAAAAACAAAAAAAATTGAATATTTATGACACTAAAATCCTATTTGCATAATAATTTGGAATACGGTGTAGCTCCTTTTGGCTTCACTGGAATGAGTTCAAAATGATAAGTAAAAGAGGATCTTTTGGACCATCTTATTTTGAATTCGGCTACTTTCCCATAGCCAACACAAACAAGGAAATGAATATCAAAGGAGAAACTGAAATCTTGCCTAATCCATTAAAGGCCATCATGGATGCATTTTGCTCACTTCCAGTAACTAAAATACTGGTGGCTTCCAGTGGTACCCTTCAGCCTCTCTGTTGTTGCAATATAGCTTATATTCAATTCAATTCAATTCAACTTTATTTATATAGCGCCATTTCACAACAACAGTCATCTCATAGCACTATCAACTGTAGGGAGGACCCCCACAGTTGCAGAAAGACCCCAGCAATCAGGCGATCCCCTGTGAGCAAGCACTTGGCGACGGTGGAGAGGAAAAACTCCCTTTTAACAGGAAGAAACCTCCAGCAGAACCAGGCTCAGGGAGGGGCAGTCATCTGCTGCGACTGGCTGGGGGGTGAGGGGATAGAGAAGAAGAAAAGAACAGACATGTAGAGAGCAAACAGCACGATGGGGACTCAATCTATGGGAGAGAACAAACAAATGTTAATGACCAGCAAAAAAAAAAAAAAAAAATATTTCATAGAGAGTGAGGAAAGGAGTGAGGCCCAGTGCATTACTGGAGGTCCCCCGGCTGACTAAACCTATTAGCAGCATAACTAAGGGAGGGTTCAGAAAACACATGATCCCTCCCTAATATGGCATTTCAACCGCAGGGATCCAAGTGCTGCAAAACCGATGGAAGAAGTGTGTGGACCGAAGGGTAGACTATGTTGAAAAATAAACCACAGTTGGTCAGATTTGACCACTATGAACTTTTCAGCCTATGAACCCCCCCCACCCCCAAGTGCTTCTGCAAACTGGGTAGTAGTGGTCTGAATACACTGAATTTGAATAAAATAAAATTTGCCTCGAAAGTCTTCACCTTTTTTTTTTTTTTTTAATGCACAGGCCTTCAAATCCCATACAGCTATGATATATTAGCTGGAAAACAAAATAGGACTGTAGTACCAAGTGTTACGAAGTTCAGGTTTAAATGTTGTCACGATACCACAAAAATGATTTTTTTTCTTTGTCTTTCGGCTGCTCCCTTTCGGGGTCGGCACAGCATATCATCACCTTATACCGTGATGATCCGCACACTGACTTTGCAAGGATTTTTACACCGGATGCCCTTCCTAACGCAACCCTGCCCATTTATCCGAGCTTGGGAGCGGCACAGGGAGTACACTGGCTTGTGCACCCTCTGTGGCTGGGTAACCAACTTTCCTTCCTCCATTCTATTTTTGCTTAGCACCAAGCTAGAAGGCAGGAAGTACCGTTTTTATATGATCTTTGGCATGACACGGTCGGGACTTGAATCCTTGACCTCCCGGCTGTGGCGCGGATGCGCTAACTCTAGGCCACCACTCCGGTCCACCACAAAAATGAATATATTACAGTTTTTTTTTTTTCTTAGGGTCCCACCAGTCATTTTAAACTGTGCCAAACTGTGCTACATAACAGAAAAAAAAACATCTATAACTTTTGAATGCTTCTTGGAGGTGTTTTTTAAATAAATTTGGCCATTTTGTAAAAAAAAAAAAAAAAATAAGGATGTACACAACCTCTAACGTGCGTTTGGGGGAACAGTCGTTAGAGGACGTGCGCATGACTGACTGGGTCATGTGACATATTGCCGAGTTGAGAAATTTATTCTCTACACAATACTTCAGTCACCAACAGACTCACCTGCAAATGGCTCACTTGGTACATGAGATGTGGGACTAGTACTTACAATAAGTGGGCATTTGTTTACTATTAAAGGCTGTAAAAATATAACCGTAGCTCCAATCAGGTTGAACAAGTTCTTGATGGAAACTACAAAGTCAGGGGAGTCTCTTCAGCTTCCATTTCCAGCACTATCTCCATAGGAAATGTAGTTTTTATGCATGTAAACACAAAAAAAAGCCAGAAGTCAGCCTGGCTGGGACTCAAATAATGTGGTGATTTTAGTATATTTACCAACATAACCAAGTTGATGGACAATAAATCTGACTTGAGTGGATCTAGTGGGCCTTTGACAATCAAACAGGACTGGATTCGTTGGACTATTACCCATTCTAAAAATTCAAGGATTCTTCATTGGTGAGTCACTGCTGTGGTGCTATGTTGTGCCATCTACTTCAGGTGTTGCAACTGATTTTTAAATCTGATTTAATAACCAAACAGAATAAATTCTAAGCTTTCAAATGATGTATGGCATAACTTGCAACTCCAAACAGATTTACTTCACTGTGCGGTAGCAAAAACATTGTGTAGGTTATGCGTAGGGGGCGTGGCGGGCCGCTGGAGTATCAACAGGTTTTGAGCCACAAGCACAGTTAAAAATAAATAATCCCATTAAGTTCTTTGATCTTAAAAGAAGGGAAAGAAAGCTCTTCTTATTTTTCTTACCTGAAAGGGACAACTCTCCTCTCTGACTTTCACAGTTTCTGATGAGGAAGGCTCCATGTTCGTTTCCTGGGGCCAGCAGCATCTTCTCTGCATCCAGTCGCTTGGTGTCGGCAAAATACCATCTGTAAATCACAGAGAAAGCAAACATATATCCAACTTAGAGACGTCGCTGCTAAATGCTGAAAAGGATGATGATGTCTAACTGCACCATGCGCTCGTACCACGAATCTCACTGATCAAAGTAGCTAAACCATGAAGATGCCCCAAGTCATTTCAGAGCCAGTATTGATCAGTGCTGGAGCAGAACCTACAACCAACATGTGCAACCAATCGACTGTACATTTATAGGAAAAGTTTAGAATACACAATATAGTTCTGATAATTAATCACATCTACTAAGGAGGCTGTGTGATCATTGCAGTTTGTTTGCCTGTTTGTAATCCTGTCCGTCAGGATTACACAAGAACTACTGGATGGATTTTGACAAAATCTTCATCAGATCTGGCCCTTGGGCCAGGGGTGGCCCCATTAGATTTTGGGGCAGATCTGGATCACTGTGCTATTCTGGATCACTTTTTTAACATTGTATGACATGGTAAAAAATAATGGCCTAATACCTAAAAACTACACGGAAAACTTATGATGCTCTGTCTCTGAATTGGATAAAGACCCTTGGTGGAGGCATGCACTCTGAGTATCCTCTATTCTTGACATCTATCTATGAATGCAGCGTATCTCTGTTTGTGTGCGTTTTCCTCAGATATCTCTCAAACCGTTCATCAGACTGGCCTAAGATTTTAAATGTGCTTTGCTGAGGTTACAAGGGTGTGCATCCCCCAATAGCAACTCCCACTAGTCACTTTGGCGGGTGGAGTGTTCTCAAGCGACATGTAAATAATAAGCCTATCGCAGTGTGAGACTACAAAACTACAACTCCCATAAGCACTATCTGCACACACGTGTGTTCTCATTGGTCCACTGTCAGCAGCAGCAGCCCCAGTACACAGAGGACAGAGTCCATGCTCAGAGTGCTGGTTACAGGTGAAGGCGTGGACGGTCTGTTCCACGGCTTGGTTCATTTTATAGCCAGTCTGGTGAAACGGCGATGATCAGACAGGTGCTACTCTCAGATCGCGGGACAACTGCCCCTGATCCCCCACCCAGCGGTGAGAATAACCTCTGCTCTCAAACCCCACATTAGCTCCTTACTCTGTGGTTACATATGATTATTTTTAGAGCAAGAAGCTCCCATTAGTTCTGCAAATTTAAGTTTTCATATGATGCACAGAAAAAGTGACTAAACTTTATGTTGCTGTAAAGAGCAAATGATGCTTCTTCTGAGGTGAACTTTTCTTTATCTGCAATTATCTGATATCTGTGATTTGCAGCAATTTCATGGAAGTAAAATGTCTAATTATGCATTTTTAATGTGCTAGTCCAGGGGTGTCAAACATATGGCCTGTGGGGCAAAAACAGCCCACCAGGTGGTCCAAGTTTTTCTCTGAATTTACAGCTTTCTGTCTAGTAAATTTCTGACTTTTTCTACTGATTAGAATTGTTCATGTAAATATGAGACATTTTTTCTCCTTAAAATGAGACTTTTTCTCATCAGTTTTCTTTTTCTTCTTTTTTTTCTCATGAAAACAGGTTGTGTCCATTTAGATTAAATCCATCAGCGACTATGAATGACGTTGTGCAGCCCTGAAGGGGTGTCCCAATAGGGTAATTTTTAACCCCTACCCCTTGATTTCAAGGGCTAAGGGGTGGGGGTAGGCAAAGGGGAAGAGATACAAATGACAACTGGGATGGACCCCAAATCTACCTGTATTTCACTCATATTGCAAACAATTTTCTTGACTGTTTTACAGTATTTACTCCTGTTAATAAATAAACAGTGTTTCTCTTGCTATTTTTATGTATTATGTATGTATGTATGTACATATGTATGTCTGTATAAGGGTCATTTACATTTAAAACGGCTGTAAATTTAGTTGAAGTAAAATTCAGAATGCAATAATCAAATCTGACCATATTAAACATAATTTTCCAACCACAAAATTTTGGCTAGTGAAAAGGCTGAGTGGCTAATAACTTTAGAAAATCACTAACCACAGTGGCTGGTGAGCAAAAAAATGAATGTCAAACCCTGTATGTATGACAAATGTAATAAATGAAAATGACCCACTTCTGTTTCAAAGGAGCTAGCTCTAAGGTGTCATGTTATTAAGAAGGTTCATTAGCCTTAAATAGGGGTCAGAATATAGTCGTCACTTCAATATTCATCTCTTACTATAGGAATTGATAGGCTTGGGCTAGAAGCCAGAACCAATAAATTTGAAGCAACTACATACATTAAATCCAGTAATACAAGTATAGCCATCTTGTGGCATGCAGGAAGTTACTACCGCTGCTGTTTTATGGTCACTTACAGTGGTGTGAAAAAGTGTTTCCTCCCTTCTTGATTTCTCATTTTTTTGTATGTTTGTCACACTTAAATGTTTCAGATCAAACAAATTTAAATATTTGACAAAGATAACACATGTAAACACAAAATGCAGTTTTTAACTGAAGGTGTTTATTATTAAGGGTAAAAAAAAATCCAAACCTACATGGCCCTGTGTGACAAAGTGATTGCCCCCCTGTTAAAACAAATTAACTGTGGTTTATCACATCTTTGGAAAGATTAGTTCAATTTTCTAGCCATTTCTAAAGCTTTGGGACTCCAGCGAACCACAGTGAGAGCTATTATCCACAAATGGCGAAAACACGGAACAGTGGTGAACCTTCCCAGGAGTGGCCGGCTGATAAAAATTACCCCAAGAGCGCAGCGACAACTCATCCAAGAGGTCACAAAAGACCTCAAAACAACATTCAAAGAACTGCAGGCCTCACTTGCCTCAGTTAAGGTCAGTGTTCCTGACTCCACCATAAGAAAGAGACTGGGCAAAAATGGCCTGCATGGCAGAGTTCCAAGATGAAAACTGCTACTGAGCAAAAAGAACAAACATTCACTGGCACTTCGGGCGCCACACGAGTTGGCTGCCTTTTTGCAACAGCGGATCAATTTCTTCCTATTTCTATTTACTATCTGGCTCTCTTGCTAATCTTTCGGATCCAGCGACATCTTTATTCCATCCAGACACATAGATTGCCCAAACTGTCTCCTGAGCCAGCGGACGGAGCCACTGTTTCTTCAGAATCAGAAAAGCTTTATTGCCAAGCATGTTAAAAACATACAAGGAATTTGACTTGACATTGGCGCGCTAATGTAAGCGCATCACAATGACACGGCAGCCATAACAAGGCTGCCTTCTTGCAGGAGGCAGTACAATAGAGACCAGCTGTTAGCACTTAACCGGCCCACGATGCTAACGCAAAAACTCGACATACCAGGAGAAATAAGACAGAAACAGCGTGGATGTCGAGCTGGAGTTAGACGGCGGGCAAGGAATATAAGGTACAGACCCGTCCTCCCATCCGTTATTATGGGAAATGTTCAATCGCTACTCAATAAGACTGATGAGCTAGCGGCTATCTCCCGCTACGAGAGCATGTACAGAGACAGTAGTTTGATGTTGTTTACCGAGACGTGGCTAACAGAACTAGCAACAGATGCTAACATCGAACTGGAGGGTTTCCACGCAATACGGGCAGACCAGACACCAGACAGTGGGAAGGCAAGAGGCGGGAGAGTGATAATGTATGTCAATAACACCTGGTGCAGACCGGGACATATCACGGTTAAGGAACAGCACTGCAGCAAAGACATTGAGTTGCTAGCTGTTAGCATGCGGTCTACCCATCTCCCGAGGGAATACTCACACGTGATCTGCATTGTTATTTATGCAAATCTGACGGCGAACGCTGGGACAGCGCGTGACGTCATCCACTCAGTAACTGGCAGGCTGCAGACAGAACACCCAGATGCTCTTCTCCTCATCTCAGGTGATTTCAACCATATTTCACTGTCCCCCATTCTACCCACGCTCACCCAGTATGTCACATGCCACACTAGAGACAATAAAACACTGGACTTATTCTATGCAAATACTAAGGAGGCGTATACCTCATCACCACTCCCCCCACTTGGGAGATCGGATCACAACTTGGTTCATCTCCTGCCGGTGTACAAACCCCTAGTACACAGACAACCTCCGGTCATGCGCACAGTGAAGTTATGGTCTGAGGAGGGAATGGACGCTCTAAAGGACTGTCTTGAAACCACTGCCTGGGAGCAGCTCTGTGATCCACATGGTGAGGACATCGATGGCCTCACTCACACCATCACGGACTACATCAGTTTCTGTGTAGACAACACTGTACCCACCAAGACCATACGGTGTTGCTCGAACAACAAACCCTAGATCAACCTTGAGATAAAAACACATCTGAGAGAGAAGAAGAGAATCTTCAGGTCGGGGAACAGGGAGATGCTGAAGTCCGTACAGAGGGAAGGACAGCTTCAGGAAGAAGATGGAGTACAAGCTGCAACAGAGCGACATTGGCGAGGTCTGGAGAAACCTTAAAACCATCTCTGGGCTCCAGAATACCTCCCCCCATGCCACGGGGGGCAGGGAGTGGGTGAACAATCTGAACCTGTTTTTTGGTAGGTTTGACCAACCACCCCCCCCCCGACTGCACAACAACCACTGCTGCCTCTAAAGTCATCGAGACCTGCTGTCCACACACCACTCCACCAACACCCCCCCACCACTCCCAGCACACAGCCCCCCAACCTGACCCTCACTAAGACCCAGGTGAGGACGGAGCTGAGGAAGATCAAGGCGAGGAAGGCCTCGGGACCGGACGGCATCAGCGCGAAGCTCCTCAAGTCCTGTGCAGACCAGCTGTGTGGGATTGTGGAGCACATCTTCAACCTGAGCCTGAAGCTGGGGAGGGTACCACAGTTGTGGAAAACATCTTGTGTGGTACATGTACCAAAGACTTCCCACCCCAAAGATCTGAACAGCTACAAACCAGTGGCCCTGATGTCTCACATGATGAAGACCCTGGAGAGACTGCTCCTTGCTCACCTCCGCCCCCTGGTGGGTCCAGCGATGGATCCACTCCAGTTCACCTACCAGCATGGCATTGGGGTGGAGGATGCAGTGATCTTCCTCCTTCACCGTTCTGTGTCCCACCTGGAGAAGCCCGGGAATGCGGTGAGGATCATATTCTTTGACTTCTCCAGTGCTTTCAACACCATCCAACTGATGATGCTGAAGGACAAGCTGCTGTGCACAGGGGTGGACCAGCACCTGTCATCATGGATCCTGGACTACCTCACTAACCGGCCACAGTTTGTGAGAACCCGAGATTGTGTGTCCGACACGATCATCGGTAGCACGGGGGCCCCCCAGAGAACAGTTTTGGCTCCCTTCCTGTCTACCCTTTATACTGTGGACTTCACACACAACACAACACACTGCCATCTACAGAAGTTCTCTGACGACTCTGCGATCGTCGGCCTCATCTCCAAAGGAGATGAAGCTGAGTACAGAGGACTTATCCAGGACTTCGTGGACTGGTGCCATCGGAACTGCCTCCAGATCAACGCAAGGAAAACCAAGGAGCTGGTGGTGGACTGCCGCAGGCAAGGACAACCCCTCACAGCACCAGTAAACATACAGGGAACAGACATTGAGATGGTGACATCCTACAAGTACCTTGGTGTTCATCTGAACAATAAGCTAGACTGGTCACACAATACTGATGCACTCTACAAGAAGGGACAGCGCAGGCTGTTCCTACTGAGGTGGCTCAGGTCTTTTGGTGTACAAGGGGCGCTGCTGAAGACATTCTACAACACGGTGGTGGCATCAGCCATCACTTTTGGAGTGGTCTGCTGGGGCAATGGCATTACAGCAGCCGATAGGAAGAGACTGAACAAACTGATCAAGAAAGCTAGCTCTGTCCTGGGGAAACGCCTTGACCCAGTGGAGCAGATGGGAGAGAGAAGGATGGTGGCTAAACTGTCATCTCTGCTGGAGTCCGAGTCCCATCCTATGCAGGACATACTGAATGCACTGAGGAGCTCATTTAGCAGTAGACTACATCATCCTAGGTGCGCAACCGAGAGGTTTCGTAGGTCCTTCCTACCTACGGCTGTCAGACTGTACAACCTAAGCAGGGCTGCTTGCAGAGATAGCAAAAAAACGTGACAACCTAATAGCACTGAATGCAAAAGACGCAACAGACTTCCACAAATGGTCCCCTCCAGTGTACAACTAGAACAATATCAGTCGCTATAGAGGGTGACAATATGTATGGGTACATACTCATACTATGTAGGATAACTAAGTAGACGGTTATGCTGTTTATTCCATCTTGCTACAATGCTCCGCACTTTGCATATATATATTAATATATTTACACTACCGTTCAAAAGTTTGGGGTCACCCAGACAATTATTTTGTGTTTTCCATGAAAAGTCACACTTATTTACCACCATGAGTTGTAAAATGAATAGAAAATATGGTCAAGACATTGACAAGGTTAGAAATAATGAATTGTATTTGAAATAATTTTTTCCAGATACTCAACCTACTCAAAGGAAGGTCAGTTTTATAGCTTCTCTAACCAGCTAAACTGTTTTCAGCTGTGCTAACATGATTGCACAAGGGTTTTCTAATCATTCATTTGCCTTCTGACGCAGTGAGCAAACACATTGTACCATTAGAACACTAGAGTGATAGTTGCTGGAAATAGACCTCTATACACCTATGTAGATATTGCACAAAAAAAAAACAGACATTTGCAGCTAGAATAGTCATTTACCACATTAGCAATGTATATTAGATATTAGAGTGTATTTCTGATTAGATTAAAGTTATCTTCATTGAATAAAACAGTGCTTTTCTTTCAAAAATAAGGAAATTTCTAAGTGACCCCAAACTTTTGAACGGTAGTGTATGTGTACGTATGTATATTCACTGCTCTTATTTTTCTTATTGTCTTAATTATTGCTCTGAGTGTTGCTATCCCTGTGCTGTTGCAATCCTGGAATTTCCCCATTGTGGGACTAATAAAGGCTTATCTTTTCTCATCTTAAAGGCTTGTCTCAGTTTTGCTAGAAAACATCTTTATGATCCCCAAGACTGTTGGGAAAAACTCTGGACTGACGAGACAAAAGTTGGAACTTTTTGGAAGGTGTGTGTCCCTTTACATCTGGTGTAAAAGTGACACAGCATTTCAGGAAAGGAACATCATACCAACAGTAAAATATGGTGGTGGTAGTGTGATGGTCTGGGGTTGTTTTACCGCTTCAGGACCTGGAAGACTTGCTGTGGTAAACAGAACCATGAATTCTGGTGTCTACTAAAAAATCCTGAAGGAGAATGTCCAGCCATCTGTTCATGACCTCAAGCTGAAGTGTACTTGGGTTTTGCAGCAGGACAATGATTGAAAACAAACCAGCAAGTCCACCTTTGAATGGCTTAAGAAAAATAAAATGAAGACTTTGGAGTGGCCTCGTCAAAGTCCTGACCTGAATCTGATTGAAATGCCGTGGCATGACCTTAAAAAGGCGATTCATGCTGGAAAACCCTCCAATGTGTCTGAATTACAACAATTCTGCTAAGATGAGTGAGCGAGAATTCCTCCACAGTGCTGTAAAAGACTCATTGCCAGTTATAGCCAACATTTGATTGCAGTTGTTCCTGCTAAGGGTGGCCCAACCAGTTATTCGGTATAGGGGGCAATCACTTTTTCACACAGGGCCATGTCTGTTTGGATCTTTTTCCCCTTAATAAGAAACATCTTCATTTAAAAACTGCACTTTGTGTTTACTTGTGTTATCTTTGTCTAATATTTAAACTAGTTTAATGATCTGAAACATTTAAGCATGACAAACATACAAAAAAAAAAGAGAAATCAGGAACGGGGCAAACACTTTTTCACACCACTGTATACTTCATTTCCTTGTACCGTTTTCTTTACTTTTGTTAGATAAACAAAAGGATTAATGAACCCAACTCCATGTTATCAGAGATAAATATATAAATACACACACAAGTTCAAAGTCAAACACAAATTTTAGGTTTAAAAACATCCCACTGCATCACATACAGTATAAAGTCAAAAGATTTCTTTGTAGTCAAGTACAAATTTGGGTAGCTCGGTGGCGCAGTGGTTAGCACAGTGGCAGCACAGTAAGAAGGTCACGGGGATCGATCCCACCCCATGACCATCAGTGACCCTTCTGTCTGGAGTTTGCATGTTCTCCCCGAGTCTGCGTGGGTTTACCCCGGGTACTCTGGTTTCTTCCCAAAGGCCAAAAATATGCAAGTTTGGTTAACTGGAGACTCAAAAGTGGCCCTAGGTGTGAATGTGTGTATGAATGGTGAAGGGATGGTGCCATACTGTGGCTGCTTCATCCACCTAGGTGGATGCCCTGAATTTCCCCTCTGGGGATCAATAAGGTACACAAAATAAAAAAATAAAATAAAAGTAGATTAACAAGGTATCCGGAAACTACTGTATTTCTGATCAATTAAAGCAACAAAGTCAAACAAACATAACACACACACACAACAAATGGAAACAGAGGCAGGCCAACAACTCCAGTGGTTGAGATTTTAGATAAGATAAGCCTTCATTAGTCCCACAGTGGGGAACTTATAGGATTGCAGCAGCAAAGGGATAGCAGCACTCAGAGCAACAGTAAATAATAGGTTAGCCCAAGCCATAAATAAACATACATATGTACACAGTGCAGAAGCATTGCATATAGATGGAATCAACAGCATTACAGTTAGTTACAGTGCATCCGGAAAGTATTCACAGCTCTTCACCTTTTCCACATTTTGTTATGTTACAGCCTTATTCCAAAATGGATTAAATTCATTTTTTCCTCAAAAATTCTATACACAATACCCCATAATGACAATGTGAAAAAAGATTTTAGATTTTTGCAAATTTATTAAAAATAAAAGACTAAAATCACATGTACATAAGTATTCACAGCTTTTGCCATGAAGCTCAAAAATGAGCTTCCTTGAGATGTTTCTACAGCTTAAGTGGAGTCCACCTGTGGAAAATTCAGTTGATTGGACATGATTTGGAAAGGCACACACCTGTCTATATAAGGTCCCACAGTTGACAGTGCACGCCAGAGCACAAACCAAGCATGAAGTCAAAGTAATTGTCTCGAGGTGCAAATCTGGGGAAGGGTACAGAAAAATTTCTGCTGCTTTGAAGGTCCCAGTGAGCACAGTGGCTTCCATCATCCATAAATGGAAGAAGTTCAGAACTACCAGGACTCTTCCTAGAGCTGGCCAGCTGTCTAAACTGAGCGATCGGGGGAGAAGCGCCTTCGTCAGGGAGGTGACCAAGAACCTGATGGTTCCTCTGTCAGAGCTCCAGCGTTGCTCTGTGAAGAGAGGAGAACCTTCCAGAAGGACAACTGTCTCTGCAGCAATCCACCAATCAGGCCTGTATGGTAGAGTGGCCAGACGGAAGCCACTCCTTGGTAAAAAGCCATGGCGACGATTCCTTGTCAGTTATGTGTTGTCCACCCATATTGGACTATATATGTAAGTCACCTCAACTTATGTTCCACATTTCATGACTCCAGGACCTTCCCACCCCTCCCCATAAGCTTACGGACTGAATGGCGGGGAGGGCGTGTGTGTCCATGGTAACACTTTTCATGTCATGCTATAGTTGACATAGCAGCCTGCCTGAAGTTTGCCAAAAGGCACTTGAAGGACTCACAGACCCTGAGAAACAAAATTCTCTGGTCTAATAAAACAAAGATTGAACTCTTTGGAGTGAATGCCAGGTGTCATGTTTGGAGGAAACCTGTACCATTCATAACCATGCCAGTGGTTGTAGCAGCATCATGGTGTGGGGATATTTTTCAGCGGCAGGAACTGGGAGACTAGTCAGGATAGAGGGTAAGATGAATGCAGCAATGTACAGAGACATCCTGGATGAAAACCTGCTCCAGAACACTCAACGTCAGACTGGGGCGATGGTTCATCTTTCAGCAGGACAACGACCCTGAGCACACAGCCAAGATATCAAAGGAGTGGCTTCAGGACAACTCTGTGAATGTCCTAGAGTGGCCCAGCCAGAGCCCAGACTTGAATTCAATTGAACATCTCTGGAGAGATCTGAAAATGGCTGTTCACCGACATGTCCCATCCAACCTGATGGAGGTTGAGAGGTGCTGCAAAGAGGAATGGGCAAAACTGCCCAAAGATAGGTGTGCCAAGCTTGTGGCATCATATTCAAAAAGACTTCAGGCTGTAATTGGTGCCAGAGGTGCACCAACAAAGTACTGAGCAAAGGCTGTGAATACTTATGTACATGTGATTTCTTAGTTTTTTTATTTTTAAAAAAAAAAAAATTCAAATATTGCAAAAAAAAAAAAAAAAAAAAATTCATGTCACTATGGGGTATTGTGTGTAGAATTTTGATGAAAAAAATGAATTTAATCCCTTTTGGAATAAGGCTGTAACATAACAAAATGTGGAAAAAGTGAAGCACTGTGAATACTTTCCAGGTGCACTGTATATTACCCAGCCAAATACTGTATAAATATCAACCCAGACAGTATATTTCACACTGAATTAACAGTGTTGTTGCCACCCTTGATAATTGTAATTGTCTTAGGGCACATTCAAAGGACCAAACAGTGGATTCCGTGGAAAGTTTGGTTCGTTTGGTGCCGTCTTAACACATGTTAGAACTCTGGTGTGCACCAAACAAGCAAGTCTGGACCCCCTGAAAACAGGGGTCTTAGTTCTCTTGCAAACGAAGTCTGGTGCGCCCCGCTTGCAGTGTGAATCCAAATGTAGTATCCAGCGGACCAAAGGGCGGAAGTGCCCCTCGGCGTTTGTGTAACCACAGCAACACGTCGTCTGAGAAGAGGAAGTAGTGTTTACCGTAGTACATTTTGGGTAGAAAATAAGAGACAACTGCACAAATCCAAGAAATCCTTTTACTGGTGAAAGCCGAGGAGAAAAGTTAAAAAATGTCTCATTTCTGGCGGACAAACAACCCAGTTGAAGAGAACAGATTTCCATTTTCGGTCCTGGCCAATCAATGAGCCAGATTTTTCTTCTTCGTTGAGATTTTTTCTTCCTGGTCAGTGGTGGTTTTGGCTACAGTGCCCCAAACAAGCAGTTGTTGTAACTGCATGATGTTGTCCAGGCAGTTTGGTCTGCTGCAGTGTCAATGCAAACCAAACCAAGGTGTGAAAATTCTCGCCATTCCCCACCCAGTTGAACCAAGACCCCTGGACTATCCTGGTCTGAATGCAGCCTTAGTTGTGTATTGGAGGGGAGGATCTCTATTGTGCCGAGTTGTGACATTTAATACAGCCTCTATGATCAGTATTTAGATTATACAGTCTGACAGCCGTAGGTAGGAAGGACCTGCAGAATCTCTCCCTCGAGCACTGAGGATGGCACACTCTACTGCTAAATGAGTTCCTCAGTGCGTTCAGCATATCCTGCATGGGGTGGGACTCTAACGCCAGTAGAGATGACAGCTAAGCCACCGTCGTCTTCTCTCCTATCTCCTTCACTGGGTCGAGACATTGCCCCAGAACAGAGCTGGCTTTTTTGATCAACCTGTTCAGTCTCTTCCTGTCAGCTGCTGCTGCCCCAGCAGACCACTCCATACATAAGGGCTGATGCCACCACAGAATCATAGAAGGTCTTTAGGAGTGCCCCTCGCACTCCAAAAGACCAGAGTCTCCTCAGTGACAGTGGCAAGTGTGGTAGTGCAACAGTTTCACTTCAGCTATCTGAATCTTGGTAAAATAGTAAAAATCTTCTCAATACAGCATACATTTAAACTTCAAGAGGTGTTCTAAGTGGCTAACATCCTGGCAATTCGCCTGCTGACCCTCAAAAGCAGTACACAACTCATTTTGGAGAAGTATGGTGCTCCTTTCTGTTCGAGGGAGTGTCTACTGTAAGTACAGACTGTACAGCAGAGCTTCAATCAACTTTGCATCAAAGAAACAATTATGGACACTAAAGTGAAAACAATGAAATGGCTATTTTAAAGTTCCAACATTGGTCAAATATTCTATGTGACTTTCTGTGATGCAAAACAAGAATGGTCTGAAAGCAATATTGGCATAGAGAACCTAAGTCATGCCCCCTCTACTTCCACTTACTTCTTTGCTAAAAAGTTAGGGATATTCGGTTTTTGGGTGAAATTTCAGGATGCACCTAGAATGCACTATAACCTTTACAGGTGAACTTAATTTGACCTTCTCTAACCTTTTGAATGCACATGTCCAACTGTTCAATGTTCCAGTACTTTTTGCAGAACTTGCTGTTCTCTAACAAGGTGCTTAAAAGCAAAATTCACAACAGGTATTTGATCCATGAATCGACAAATAAATTTTCTGGTTCAATTATAAATGGTATCTAAACATTCTTTTCATCATGCTGTTCACATTTTGACATCATGAGACCAAGACGACACCTAACAACAGATCAACAGTACCTCGCCATTGTGAGGCTTCAAACAGGACGTTCTCAGAGGGAAGTGGCCACTGAGCTTAGAGTGTCACAGACTGTCATCAGCAGGTTGCAACAGAGAGACTGGAAGCGAAGAGCCGATCCCTCACACCCTGGTCACGTACTGTTTGCCCCCCTCCCCTCTGGTAGAAGACTCCGGTCCATCCAGACTAAAACCTCCCGTCACATGAACAGCTTCTTCCCCTCTGCCATTAGACTGCTGAACACTAAGTGACTTATTGACTCTCGTGCACCATGTACAGCAGCTCAACCAGACTCATGTCAATCATCACTGTTTTCTTCCTGCATTACCGACTGCACTATATAGTTCTCCACAGTATCTGCTGCTGGCTAATATATATTTTAACTGTTGACCAGTATCACTTAATCTTATCCTACACTTTATTACATGTATAGTTTATTTCTCTTATCCTATCATGTTTAATGTTGCAGCATTGTACCGAGACAAATTCCTAGTTTGTGTACTACATGAACAATGGCAATAAACCTGATTCTGATTCTGATTCTGATTCGGAAGAGTCACAGAAAGGCATAGACGTGAGCGTCCTTTGGCCACATCCCACGCCAATGACCGTTTCATTGTAAACAGTGCCCTGCGGAGTCGGATGATGAATGTCACTCAACTCCAGGCACATTTAAGGGAGGCGAGAGCCACAAATGTCACGTTAGACCATTCAAAACCGCTTACATTAGCGTGGTCTGCATGCTAGATGACCTGCAAGGGTACCTGGCCATACCACCAGGCACAGGCATCATCATATGCATGGGCCAAGGAGCATTTGTGCTGGACAAGGAACCAGTGGACCTTAATGGTGTTCTCTGATGAAAGTTGATTCACGCCGAGCAGAAATGATGGCTGCCAACAATGTTAGAGACATCAAGGAGAGTACTATGCATTAACCACTGTTGTCACCAGATGTGCCTTTGGTTGTGGTGGTACAGTCTGGGCAGGTGTGTCTAGTCAATACAAAATTGCCCTATACCTTGTGAATGGTACAGTGACAAGCTGATACTACCTGAATAACATCATTAATCCAGTCATTGTACCCCTGCATGCACAACACAGGCCTAATTTCATCTTCATGGATGAGAATGCTCCAGCTCATTGAGGTTGCATCATTAGGGAACGGCTGCTGGAGGCTGCGGTACCTCAAATGAAGTGGCCTGCACTTTCTCCAGACATGAATCCCACAGAAAACCTATGGGATCAGTTGAGTCGCTGTGCAGAGACTCGTAACCCTGCACCTTACAACCTCAATGAGCTGAGGGCCGCCCTTCAAGAAGAGTGGAATGCCATGCCTCAGCAGACAATAAATCGACTTGTGAACAGCATAAGACATTGTTGTCAAGCTGTAATTGATGCTCAAGGGCACATGACAAGTTACCGAGACATTGACATTTTTGTTGTGGTATACCCACCACTGTTGCTGATTTTTGTTTCAATAAATTGTTTGAGATGAGGAAATCACCATTGCACGCTTCTACGTAAATGCCCTATTTTCATGATATAATATCACTGTAGCATGAACTTTACATTTTCCATAAATTTCACTCGAAAGCCAAATATCCCCAACTTTTTGTGAATAGTGTATCTTCCTATCTCAATCAAACTTTGCAATGAGTTACACATATGATATTTGTCAATTTAAAAGATTTTTCCAAGTTTTCCAAGATAGCGACCGGGATGGCCACACTTTCTCAGTGCTGAGACTAAGCCACTGCTTTTTGCCATTAAAATAACCAACCTACAGCGATCGGCGCTCGTGACGGACACCCACGGGCTGAATTCCCACCACCGTAAGAAAACCGCTGGAATACCCCCTTTAATCGGGTAGAGCTGCTGCTGCTACCCGAAGCGATTGCAAAGCTAACGCTAGTTAACGCTAGTTAGCTTAACGCTGGCCCAGTTGTGCCTCCTAACTCAGACATGAAGCGACTCAGCCTCCGATGAAGACTTACCGGAGGAATTAACCGAGGCGGCAGCTGAGCGCAAGCGCGAGCCGGATCGAAGCTCGGGAGCGACGTTGGTGAGAGACGGGGGCCACCTGGACCACCCAGGCAGATGGCGGCAGGCAGCGGTGATCAGCGGCGGTGACCAGCGCTGCTCGGCTGCACAGACGGTGTGCGGCGTGACCACCCAGGCAGACGGTGGCAGGCGGCGGTGATCGGCGGCGGTGATCAGTGGTGCTCGGCTGCGCCGGCAGTGTGCGGCATAACCGCCCAGGCAGACGGCGACAGGCGGCGGTGATCGACGGCGGTGATCAGCGGAGCTGTGCAGCGTTACTTGGCGGAGGAGCTGTGCAGGAGCTCGGTTGCGGCGGCGAGCGGAGGGACCAGCAGCGGTCGGGCTAGTTGAGGCCTAGCCGGATTCACTGTTTATTTCTATCCACAGGTCAGTAAAATGCCAGCAAAAAAAGAAGAAATGGAAGAAATCAAAAAATCTCTGAACTTTATGTCAGAAGAATTGGCCAAATTGACTAGCCAGCAGGGCAAAATAATAGACCTCATACCTGCCAACTTTTCAAACCTGAAAAGCCTAGTAGCTAGCCGGGGTCCAGGGGCCGATGCTAATGCTAATGCTAATAATGCTAATGCTAACAATAATAATGCTAATATTTGCCAAACAAATATTCGCATTAAATCTAGTTAAATGTAGCTAACAACCTCATCTTTCTTCAACTTTCAAACCTGAAAAGCCTAGTAGCTAGCCAGGGGCCAGGGGCCACAGGCCCCGGTAGGTCCAGGACAAAGTCCTGGTGGGAGGGGTTCAGGGTTCGCCCCCAACGCCAAACAAATATTAGCATTAAATCAAGTTAGAATGTAGCTAACAACCTCATATTTCTTCAACTTTCAAACCTGAAAAGCCTAGAAGCTAGCCAGGGTCCAGGGGCCGCAGTGTCAAACAAATATTAGCATTTGACATAGAAGTCACATATTAATTATATTAAAGGTAAAATATCTAAATCAATTGCAATACTACACAGAGCGAAATATTTGCTGAATCAACAACCCACATTATATACTTTGTATCATTCATTAATACTCCCATACATGACACATTGTACTGAAGTATGGGGAAATACATATAAAACAAACATATATCCAGTCTTTATGCTTCAGAAGAGAGCTATTAGAATAATAAACAAAGCTGCTTACAGGGAACCAACAAACCCACTTTTTCTTAAATTAAAAGCTCTCAAGTTGAAAGATCTGGTTGACTTTAAAACTGCAGTAATAATGTTTAAAGCTAAGAATCTATCACTGCCCGCAAATATCCAAAAGCTGTTCCAAATAAGGGAGAAACAATATCATTTCAGAGGAACATGTATATTTCAAAAACCTTCAGTGAGAACTACCACCAAGCAACACTGTGTTTCAGTGCAAGGAGTCAGATTATGGAACGATTTTGGACCTGAATTAAAATCATGTACAACGCTTGGACAATTTAAACAAAAACTAAAGGAAGAAATACTCCAAACATATATCCAAGATGACATGTAAAAGCACATAAGGATTGTCATATCCAGTCTGTGTTGTGCTGTTACTTAGTTTTTTGTTTTTTTTTTGTCACATTTTGTCTTAGCTTTGTTCTGAATTGTAATCGCTCTTGTTTTGTTTTTCTTTTGAATTCTTGGATGGAATATGGGTGGGCAATATAAGCTGCGGCTTCAGCCATCACCCATTTCAGATGACTTATGTTGAACTGTATAATCAGAGGAGTTATTGTTTAATTTGACCTTGTTGGATTTTTTTGCCTTTGTTATATTATTGTTTCTTTTTAATCTTTACTTTTAATCTATCCGAAATAAAGATCCATTCATTCATTAAATTTGCATTCAAAAGACCATCTTAACACTGCATAGAACTTTGAATAGGCCAGATGTGATGTATTAGGAATACTAGAAAAGCACTCGGAGAGCGCAGACCTCCGCCAAGCGCCACAGTTCCCCCATACAGTGTTTAACATCATAAATAAAATATTGAAAATGGCCCTCTCTCGCAATGTTAAATTTAAAAAAAAAAGAATCCTTTAAAAAATTCCTGGATCCAGACGGTGATCCGGATCACCACCAAAATCTAATCATCTGTAGGATACCCCATTTCTGACAATCTGTGAAAATTTCATGAAAATCCGTCCATAACTTTTTGAGTTATCTTGCTAACAAACAAACAGACAAACCAACGCTGATGATCACATAACCTCCTTGGCGGAGGTAACTAGAAGACTAGAAATATCAGCAGGGTATACTAGCACTGTTTAACAGACACGTGCGTAATGACGGCAAAATCGCTCTGATATTTTATGTGTTTACATGATACACCAAGCATGACAAGGCTTGCAATTACACAGCACATGTTCTTCAGAATCTTAGGCATTATATAAAATGTATTCTCCCTTTAGATGTTTCTCTTTTGTTTTGTCTCTTTAGATGTTTATGTTGAATTATATAATCCATGGTCCATTTGCCAGGGTTGAAGCGCAGTGGTGCGAACGTCTGCAGCAGTTTACAGCGTGTTTACATCTCGCCATGTGCGCACGCCTCTCCGGGATTTCGCGCGAGAATAGAAACCTCAATACCCTCAATAGCGATAGCGTTAGCTTAGCAAACGCTTCAGGTAAAGCGTAGCAGCGAACCACGAAAAGAAACGCTACTGACGCTACTATGTCCTAAATTTAGATACGATTCCTAGCGATCTCGTGT
Organism: Pholidichthys leucotaenia; assembly: GCA_020510985.1. Taxonomy (NCBI): domain Eukaryota; kingdom Metazoa; phylum Chordata; class Actinopteri; order Cichliformes; family Pholidichthyidae; genus Pholidichthys; species Pholidichthys leucotaenia. The sequence goes on from CM035842.1 coordinate 43,865,894, forward strand.
TTGGAATTGCTTTCGTGTTTTTTTACGATTTAAAATTTTTGACTGAATTTTTAGTGAAAAACCGTAATTTTGATTAATAAAGCCGTAACCCGGAATGGGATCTTGAAAACCGGAACCATTACGGCAAAACCGGAGTGGTTGGCAGGTATGAGACCTAATAGAAGATGTACAAGCCCTACAATCAATAATTCAAGAAAAAGACAAAAAAATTATGGACCTGGAGCAACGCGGGCGTCTTTTGGAGCAACGCGTCGAGGATCTTGAACAAGGTTCTCGTATTGATGACCTAGTTATAAGTGGACTAGACATCAGATATCAGTCATACGCCCATGCCGCAACAGGACTGAATGGTGAAGATGCTCCCATGAGTGAATCAGTCTCCTTAGAAAATCAAGTGCTTCAGTTCCTTAATAATAGAGACATTAAGGTAGAAGCCAAAGCAATCTCAGCCTGTTATGCTTTACCGAAGAAAGATCCCAAAACAAAGAAATCAATTGTGATGCGCTTTGTGAACAGAAGGGTAAAGAATGACATACTGAGGCAGGCCAGAAAGCTACAGGGAACTCAAGTTTACCTAAATGAACACCTGACAAAAAAAAAATGCTGAATTAGCACGGCAGGCACGGATGCTGAAAAAAACAAAATAAGATACAGGCAACCTGGACAAGAAATTGTAGAATTTGGATTAAACTAAATGGAACACCAGAGCAAGCAAGGAGTATAATGATCAGAGATGCTACTGACTTAAATAAATACAGATGAACACCGATTAAAAAAAATTATGAGTCAATGATAATCCCTATTCATACACACAATAAGAATAGTTCCTTTGATACACCATGCCAAAGTACTTTAAAAAAAAATAAGCAAAATAAACAAAAACTTATGACCGACTCGAGTAGACATCAATTATCCCCAGCTGGAGGAAGTCATCTGACACAGAGTGAGGAAACTCAAACTCTGAAAATATGCCACTATGCTGAACATAAACCACAAGAGATGGAGAATGATATTGATCCTGATAACCACTTTTTCAATAATATTCATAACCACTGTGAATATTACACTGAAAAGCAATTCAAAAGTCAAGTGCAATTAGATGGTAAACTGTCAATAATACACTTCAATAGCAGAAGTCTTAACAAAAACTTTCCACAGATTCAGGACTATTTAAAACAGCTGGACAGAAAATTCACAGCTATTGCAGTCTCTGAAACCTGGCTTAATGAAGAGCAGGCTCCCCTGATGGCAATAGAGGGATATCAGATGTTTTATATTAACAGAACTCAAAAAAAGGGTGGTGGTGTTGCACTGTATATTGATGACCTGTATAGATGTAAGCTTGTAAATGAAATGTCCTTTGCACTACCAGGGATCTTGGAATGTGTTACTGTTGAGATTGACCTAGACAAAACAAAAAATCTAATCATAAGCTGCATATATAGAACGCCAGGAACTTGCATCGAGACATTCAGAGATAAATTAGTCGAGCTGTACAATAATATTACTAGTAAGAAAATGGTAGCAATTTGTGGAGATTTCAATATTGATTTAATAAATCCACATCAACAAAATGTAGTTACAGAGTTCATGAACTCTATGTACAGCATGAGTCTATATCCCACAATAACACATCCCAGTAGAATCACAGCTCACTCTGCTACACTTATTGACAACCTGTTTGTCAATGTTATCGATAAGAAAATAGAAAGTGGATTATTGATAAATGATATGTGACCACTTGCCAACCTTTGCACTTATCCATGGCCACACGGGGCCCAACGCAGAAAAAATTTCAAAATCGTTCAGATACAAATCACCAAATGCAATCAATTCTTTTAAAGAGGACTTGCCGAAGCAAGACTGGACAGAAGTCTATGTATCAGATGTAAATGAAGCCTATGACACATTTATAAACATTGTAACCACTCTTTATGAAAAAAACTGCCCATTAGTAAAAAAAAAGCTTAAACACAAATTTGCTGATAAGCCATGGTTAAGCAAAGGACTACAAAAGGCGTGTAAAAAGAAAAATTTATTATATAAAGCTTTCCTAAAGAAAAGGACAAAAGAAGCAGAGCAGCGGTATAAAACATACAAAAATAAGTTAACATATATAATAAGACGTAGTAAAAGAGACTATTACAGTAAAGAACTGGAGAAAAACAAAGACAATATTAAAAATACATGGACAATACTCAACAGTATCCTTGGAAATAAAAGCAGAAATACAAGCAACCCAACTAATATTCCAAAAAATAATAAAACGACCCAGAGTGTGAATATAGCTTCACCTGCAGATGAATTTAATAATTTTTTTGTTAACATTGGACCTAATCTGGCCCGAGAAATACCCACTACGGTGCCTACAGGTGATACAATATGCAATAACACTGCTGTAAAAGACTCCATCTTCATAAAGAACACAGACGAAAGAGAGGTCATTGAAATTGTTAAATCGTTCAAAAGTAAAACATCTACGGACTGTGATGGTATTGACATGCTATTAGTCAAAACTGTTATCGAATGCATAGTAAAACCACTGACGTATATCTGTAACCTGTCTCTCCAATCAGGTATATTTCCCAATGCAATGAAAATAGCTAAAGTAATTCCGATATACAAGACGGGCGACAGAGGGGAACTCTCAAACTATAGACCAAGTTCACTATTACCGCAATTTTCCAAGATACTTGAAAAAATATTCTATGAGAGAATTGACAACTTCATACTGAAGAATGATTTATTGTGTGAGCAGCAATATGGGTTCAGACACAAGAGGACAACTGCATATGCCCTAATGGAATTTACAGAAAAAATATCAACAGCCATTGAAAATAAAGAGTATTCAGTTGGAGTATTCCTAGATCTTAAAAAAGCATTTGATACAGTAGATCACAATTTATTATTAAAGAAACTACAAAATTGTGGTATTAGAGGGGTAGCACTGTCCTGGTTAAGTAGTTACTTAAAGAATAGATATCAGTATGTATGTGTTAGCAACAAAAACTCAGAGTTACTGAAGGTCACCTGTGGAGTCCCACAGGGTTCAGTTTTGGGACCATTATTATTCAATATGCATATAAACGATATATGTAAAGTTTCAGAAAAAATGGACTTAATATTGTTTGCCGATGACACTAATCTGTTATGCAGTGGAAACAATTTGGAACAACTTCTGGATATACTCGGAAAGGAATTAGGAAAGCTTAAACTGTGGTTTGATTCAAACAAATTAACGCTCAATTTAAGTAAGACAAAATTTATAGTCTTTAACAACCATCACAACAACCCAGTACCCAAACTCAGTGTAAATGGTGTAGAGATTGAAAGGGTATCTGAAACTAAATTTCTTGGAGTAATAATTGATAACAAACTGTGTTGGAAGTCACATATTAATTATATTAAAGGTAAAGTATCCAAATCAATTGCAATATTACACAGAGTGAAATATTTGCTGAATCAACCCACACTATACACCTTGTATCATTCATTAATACTCCCATACATGACATATTGTAATGGAGTATGGGGAAATACATATAAAACAAACATATATCCACTCTTTATGCTTCAAAAGAGAGCTATTAGAATAATAAACAAAGCAGCTTACAGAGAACCAACAAACCTGTGGTCTATATTAATCATATATTCCATAACCAACATATGTTTAAGCATGTGAGAGTGTTTGGTGATTACATATGTAAGGCGATTTCACACCTCAGAACAGGACAAAGAGTCTCAACCGCCAGTGAAGATTAAAGAGCATCCAAGGCACTGCGGTGGAGACCGGATGGGTTGCCCTGACCCCCCCAGGGCCAGGCAGAGGAGTACAAAGACAATGGGGGGATTAAGATAATGAGGGATGTCAGCTTTTGATATGCATGTCTTTTGTTATGTGCGAGTATAAGTTCGTAGAGCCGAAGGTGTTCTTCCTCTTACTTCTTCTGCTGCTGCACCTAGATGAGACTTGTTAGAGGAGCTGATAATAAACTTTGGTTTATGAATCACATCGCCTCGTTATTTCAAGCTCCTCTACACTGGTGACCCTGACGCGAGAATGGACCAGAGGCGTTCCCCCATGATCGACTCATCTGTGGCGACCCAGGCAGACGCCGGCGCCCATGCAGACAGGGGAACAGATGGACGACGTTCCCCCACGGCAGAAGTGATAGAGAGGGCTCAACCGAGCACCAGTGCCGCGGAGAGAGCCGAAGCAAGGCACTCTCACCCTGCGGACACATCAGTGACGGTCCACACAAACGCCGTCACCGTCAACCTGCCGGACTTCTGGCAGGAAGACCCCGCCTCGTGGTTTCAGCAAGCTGAAGCCCAGTTTGCACTTGCGGGCATCACGGCTGACGATTCAAAGTTCTATCACATCGTCGCCAAACTCGACGCCGCCACTTCGAGATGTGCGCGGAGCATAATCTAACGGCCGCCGGCCCAGGACAAATATAAAGAACTGAAAGCGACCATCGTGGCAAATTACGTCCCCTCAGCCGAGGAGAGAGCCGAGAGGATCCTGGCGGTCTACGGCCACAGAGGAGGCAGACCCAAGGCCCTCATGGAGGACTTGCTGCAACTTAAAGAAGAGGACAATGACAACTTCCTCTTCCATTTCATATTCCTTAGTACGCTGCCGCCACACATGAGAGGGACGCTGGCCAACATGCGATGCAGCACCCAGCAAGACTTCCGCACGCTGGCTCATGAAGCTCAACGGCTCGTCAACGCCTGCAAGGAGCAGACACCCACAGCAGCATCCGCAGACCTCAACGCTGATGTCCGGAGCCATGAGGAGCCACAAACCACCGAGCAGAATCAGCCCGCGGTGACAGCGACACGGCCAGGACGCAACAGACGGAGCGACGTTTGTTATTACCACCACCGCTTCGCCGAGAAGGCTTACAAATGCGTTCCTCCCTGCAAATTCACGATTTCGGGAAAACGCCGAAGCCGAGAGCCGTTAACAGCGGCGGTTCTCGGCGAAAAAAGCAAGCTTTTATATGTGACGGACGGACACACCGGCAAGCGGTTCCTTATCGACACGGGAGCTCAACTAAGTTTTGTCATGCCCTCCCAAGCAGACCGGGCCATGGGCCCCCGGGGCAATGGAGCAGTGGCAGCCAACGGCTCCATCATTGACACTTTTGGCGAAAAGAGCCTGCCCCTCTGCATCCACGGCCGCAACTACAGATGGACATTTGTTGTAGCGGCGGTGAGTTTTAACTTGTTGGGCGCAGATTTTTTGTGTGCACATGGGTTATTAGTTGATCTAGCGAACAGACGCTTGGTTAATGCACTGTCCTTTGCTTCTATTCCCTGCTCAGCTCGACTTTCTCCACCACCCGTGCAGGCTAGCGTCACCACAGCAGGAGATAAGTTTGATCAACTCCTCACCCAATTTCCAGCACTCACAATTCTCAAATTCTCAGTCACAGTGGCTAAACATGGGGTCAAACACTTCATTCCCACAACGGGCCCACCCGTATTCGCCAAAGCTCGGCGCTTAGACGCGACCAAGCTCGCCATAGCTCGGGACGAGTTCACCACCCTTGAAAAATTAGGCATTATCAGACGCTCAAAAAGCCCCTGGGCGTCACCACTTCACATGGTCCCGAAATCCGACGGTTCTTGGAGGCCGTGCGGCGATTACCGCAGATTAAACAATGCGACAGCGCATGACCGCTACCCAATTCCTCACATTCAAGACTTTTCACTACATCTGGCGGGTGCGCGCATTTTTTCAAAAATAGACCTGGTCCGCGGTTATCATCAAGTCCCAGTTCGAGCAGAGGACATTCCTAACAGCTGTAATAACCCCCTTCGGTCTTTTTGAATTTTTGCGGATGCCTTTCGGCCTCAAAGGCGCTGCTCAAACCTTTCAGCAGATGATGGACGCAGTATTACGCGACCTCCCTTTCGTGTTCGTCTACCTCGACGATATGCTGGTAGCCAGCTCGTCTGAGGAAGAACACGAGCGGCATCTCACTATGGTTTTTCAGAGACTAGAAGAGCACGGGTTAATAATCAATCCAGCCAAATGCAAATTCGGCGTGTCACAAATTGATTTTTTAGGACACAGAGTTTCTCTGAAGGGGGCAGTCCCACTTCCAGACAAAGTTCACGCAGTAAAAAGTTTCCCACGGCCACAAACGGTCAAATCGCTGCAGGAATTTTTGGGCATGGTTAATTTTTACAACCGCTTCCTCCCCCACGCAGCTCAGCTCATGCAGCCCCTATATGACGCGCTCAGAAAACAAAAACCTTCCAACGCGGTCGAATGGACCCCGGAGCGCGAACGCGCCTTCGCGGAAGTAAAAAGCGCCCTAGCTAATGCCACATTGTTGGTTCACCCCAATCCCTCGGCCCGCATTGCGCTAACCACAGACGCTTCAGACCTGGCCATAGGGGCAGTTGTAGAACAACACGTCGGCGGAATCTGGCAACCTTTGGCATTCTTCAGCAAATCGCTAAACCAAACTGAGCGTAAATACAGCACTTTTGACAGAGAGCTACTAGCACTCCATTTATCCATCCGCCACTTCCAGTTTTGGTTAGAGGGGTGGCGTTTTACGGCTTTTGTAGACCACAAACCGCTCACCTTTGCTATGGCTAAAATTTCCGAACCGTGGTCAGGCAGGCAACAAAGACAGCTAGCTGCGATTTCAGAGTTCACCACAGACATTCGACATGTGGCAGGCAAACTTAACGTGGTAGCAGACTGCCCCTCTCGCGCTGTGACATCGCCAGAGCGCGAGGAGACAGATTATACTACCTCAGCCGCGGAACTTTTCACCAACGCGGACACATATGCGGCCCCAATCCATGCAGGGATAGATTATGCAGCCATGGCAGAGGAACAAAGTAGTGACGCAGACGTGCGCGCACTCCTGTCTGGACCAACAGGGTTAAGGCTGGAGAAAAGGGGTCTACGCGACGGTGTGCCCCCCCTAATAAGCGACATCTCAACCGGCCGACCTCGCCCGTTAGTCCCAGCTGCATGGCGCCGCCGTATTTTCGACTCGATTCACTCCCTCGCGCACCCAGGTGTGCGCGCTTCAGTTAAAATGGTCGCCGAAAAGTTTGTGTGGCCTGGCCTGCGCAAAAATGTAAAAGAATGGGCAAAGACTTGCATTTCTTGTCAGCGCGCCAAAGTACACAAACACACAAAAGCCCCTCTGGAGCCTTTTCAAATCCCTGCTAGAAGGTTCGACCACGTTCATGTCGACCTCGTGGGACCACTACCTTCCTCCCAAGGTTTCACACACCTGTTAACAATGATAGACCGCACCACGCGCTGGCCAGAGGCAGTCCCTCTGGCGTCAACCACAGCAGAGGAAGTCGCTCGTGTTTTTTTGACAAACTGGGTGGCACGTTTCGGCGTCCCATCGGACATCACGTCCGATAGGGGACCTCAATTTGTCTCGGAGCTTTGGTCAGCCATGTCCAGCAACTTAGGGGCAACAATTCACCGCACCAACACTCATCACCCTCAGGCTAATGGGTTATGCGAGCGTTTTCACAGATCTTTAAAGGCCGCCCTCAGAGCCTCACTAACGGATACAAATTGGGTAAATAAACTTCCCTGGGTTTTATTGGGGTTGCGTGCTGCGCCTAAAGAGGATCTAGACTCCTCTCCAGCAGAATTAGTTTTTGCACAACCCCTCAGGCTCCCAGGTGAATTTTTACCAGAGAACCCAGAGCCAGGGCATTTTCCAGCCCCGAGGTTTTTAGGCAGCAACGGACCGGACTCTCTCCCCGGGCCGGCACATCACTCTTTTCCACGGGTTTTTGTCCCCCAAGCTTTAAAAAAACGCTGAATTCGTTTTTGTTAGGCATGAAGCTTTAAAACCAACTTTCCGCCCACCATACGATGGGCCATTCAGAGTGCTGGAACCTGGTGATAAACACTTTGTGCTTGATTTTGGGGATAGAAAAGAAACAGTCAGCATTGACAGACTTAAACCTGCCTTCTTGTTGAGAGACGAGCCTGCACGGTTGGCGAGAGCACCTCGGCAGGGTAGACCCCCCAAGAGAAAAGACTCAGCCCCCCTGCAGGGAACAAATAATCACTCTCCTTCCCAAGCTGCAGATTCCTTACAGGAAGGTCCCAGCAGGACGCCCAAGCGGACCCACAGCAGATTCGGGGAAGATTAAAACCCAGACGGCACAGAGACTGAAGCAAACTACTCAACAGTTGTTCACTAATTGTGCTGTAACAGTTTAGGACTGCCTTGTGATTTTACTATGCCGTTATGATTACCACTGAACTCTCTTAGGAGCATGGCTGCTGGAAAGTTTCTTCTGTGGCAAGAGGTGTAGCAGTTAGTATGTCATAATAATTATCTTAAACTGTGAATTTTTCTATTGTCCTCTTCTTAGTCGTTTGGGGGGGCTGTGGTCTATATTAATCATATATTCCATAACCAACATATGTTTAAGCATGTGAGAGTGTTTGGTGATTACATATGTAAGGCGACTTCACACCTCAGAACAGGACAAAGAGTCTCAACCGCCAGTGAAGATTAAAGAGCATCCAAGGCACTGCGGTGGAGACCGGATGGGTTGCCCTGACCCCCCAGGGCCAGGCGGAGGAGTACGAAGACAATGGGGGGGATTAAGATAATGAGGGATGTCAGCTTTTGATATGCATGTCTTTTGTTATGTGCGAGTATAAATTCGTAGAGCCGAAGGTGTTCTTCCTCTTACTTCTTCTGCTGCTGCACCTAGATGAGACTTGTTAGAGGAGCTGATAATAAACTTTGGTTTATGAATCACATCGCCTTGTTATTTCAAGCTCCTCTACAAAACCCACTTTTTCTTAAACAAAAAACTCTCAAGTTGAAAGATCTGGTTGACTTTAAAACCGCAATAATAATGTTCAAAGTGAAGAATTTATCACTGCCCGCAAATATCCAAAAGTTGTTCCAAACAAGGGAGAAACGATATCACTTCAGAGGAACATGTATATTTCAAAAGCCTACAGTGAGAACAACCACCAAGCAACACTGTATTTCAGTGCAAGGAGTCAGATTATGGAACGATTTTGGACCTGAATTAAAATCATGTACAACGCTTGGACAATTTAAACAAAAACTAAAGGAAGAAATACTCCAAACATATTTACAAGACGACATGTAAACTCACATAAGGATTGACATATCCAGCCTGTGTTGTGTTGTAGCTTAGTTTTTGTTTTTTTTCTCCGTCACATTTTGTCTTAGATTTGTTTTTGAATAGTAACCGCTTAACTTAGCCTAGCTTAGTTTTCTTTTTTCTCTCAGTCACATTTTGTCTTAGCTTTGTTTTAAATTGTAATCGCTCTTGTCTTGTTTTCTCTTTTTTCTCTTTTGAATTCTTGGATGGAATATGGGTGGGCAATATAAGCTGCGGCTTCAGCCATCACCCATTTCGGATAACTCACGTGGAATTGTATAATAAGAGGAGTCTTTGTCTAATTTGACCTTGTTGTTATATTATTCAGTTTCTTTTAACCTGTACTGTACTATCCGAAATAAAATTCATTCATTCATTCATTCATTCAAAAAAAAGATAATTTTCCATGTACAGTATTTCCTCTGGCTTAAAGATCTTGGCGCGGTGGCAACATATTTTTCCAGGGGGGCAGAAAACACATGGCACGATTGTAACCAGAATATGTTAATTTTGCGCTATTTATTTTTTTTAATTTTTGCACAGTAATATTGCATAATGGAACTTACCATTTGAAGTATTGTACAACCAAGGCTTGAATATTGGAATATTGGACCAGTTGGGGTCCCACCCAGATGCCGATGTTTGGACTTTTTACTGGTGTCATCCTTCTCTCCTTCCTCTGCTCTCACCTCTCCTGAACCCTCTGCCTGAACACTTTCCTCTCCTTGGCTCTTCTCTTCTGTCTCATCTTTCCCTCTCTGAGCCCCGTCTAATTCAGGTTCTCTCTCTGTCTATGGTGGTATACAAACAGGTTATAAAATACCATGTCATGTTTTGTCCTGCAGGATTTTTTTTTTTTTCATAGTTTAAATAAATAACCAAAATGTGCATTTTTATTCTAGTATTTCTTTTTTTTTTCCATTGACGAAGAGTAGGAAAGGGAAAAAAACCCCAAACATTCATAATAGTAATTTACTCATTCATATTTAAATTATATGATCAGAGGTGTGTATAGTAGCCAGAAATTCTACTCATGTAAAAGCAGTACTATGAAATTAATAATTAAAAGCAGACAACCAAAAATTTCTAGTTGAGTTAAGGGTACAAAGAGCACCCACTTAAAAACTTGAGTAATGACTTCAGTCTTGAAGGTTTGAGGTTTTTCTCCAAAATTTATAACAATTTTCTTATAGTTTTCTACTTTTCTCTGTAAATTTATCTAAATTTGCAATACTTTTCCTCAAATTTGTAATTTTCTCGTAAAATTACAGCTTTTGTACATTTGAGACCATTATAAATGTGGATTTGTGGGCAACATATGTTGGTTACATATGCTCCACAAATATATTGCTGTGTGTTGATTGTATTGCGTGCTGCACGTCTCAAGGAACAAAAGGGCTGAGCCTCCGAGGGAGCCTCCGGGAAGTAACGGGAGAGTGAGAGGTTTGACCTTTGTTTCAGGGAGATGACCTGGAGAGATTTCCAAACCACCAGAGACTAAGGGACAATGGTGTGAAGATCAGAAGAGTTACATTGTGACTGGGATTAAGTACCATGTGACTGTATGTTTGATTAAACACCATGTGACTGCAGTTTTGATGTCCGGGGTATAAAGGACAGATGTGAGATAATTCATCCTCTTCTTCTGCTTTGAAATTGTTGGAGTGTGTGTTTGTGAATAAAGCTGAACCTGAGGAATAACTCAGTCTCATCCTTCCACACATCCTCCACACTGGTGACCTTACGACGAAGCATGAGCAGAAATAATTCTCCCGAGCGGGGCTCAGCAGAAGCCAGCCTGATGACTGCCGCCACGTTCCAGCTACCCGACTTCTGACAGCATAGCCCGCGCTCCTGGTTTAGTGTGGTCGAGGCGCAGTTCAACCTCCGGAGAATCTCGAGAGGCGACACGAAATTCTACCATGTGGTGGCGAAGCTGGACAGCCACACAGTCCAGAGGGTGGAGGATCTGGTCAATCACCCACCAGACAGCGACAAATACAGCGCATTGAAGGATGCGCTTATCAGCCATTTCACCCCCTCGGTGCAACAGCGAGCAGAGGGGCTCCTAGCGTTGACGGAGTCAGAGAACGATAGACCCGTAGACCTGATGGTGAAAATGCTGAGGCTGAGAGACTCCGAGGATTGCGATTTTATCTTCGCCCACCTTTTCCTCCGGACCCTGCCGCCAGCGGTGAGAGTTACCCTGACAGACTCACCTCGGTTGGCCCGGCGAGACTACCATGGGCTGAGTAAGGAGGTGCAATGACTCGTCGACGCCCACAAACGGAGCGCGGTTTCGGCCGCGGCAGCAGAGCTAGGAGCAACGTCCGGAGACGGCATGGGGCCAGTGGTTGCAGCACCAGACTCACCGGCAACAGCAGCAGTCAGGACCAAGCGACACGGAGCGGACGACGTCCTTTGTTTCTATCATTGCCGCTTTGCAGAGAGGGCACACAAGTGCCTCCCACCGTGCCACTTCAAGCGTTCGGGAAACGCCAAGACCGGGGGTTGGTAGCGGCTGCGGCCCTCGGGGAGGAGAACAAGCTGCTCTACCTGACGGATGCACGCTCGGGGAGGCATTTCCTCGTGGACACAGGCTCCCAGCTGAGTTTCATCACGCCTTCCTACGCGGACCGGCTGATGCCGTCTAAGGGTCCCCGGGTGTCAGCAGCGAAGGGCTCAGCGATTAAGACCTTCGGTGAGAGGACTCTGCTTCTGTCTTTGCAGGGCCATACATTTGAGTGGACTTTTGTTATAGCGGCAGTCAATTTCAACATGTTAGGGGCTGATTTTTTGTGCTCACATGGTTTATTGGTTGATCTTGCTAACAGATGTCTGGTTAATGCACTGCATTTCACTCTATTCCCTGCACAGCTCAAGTGGCGCCGCCAACTGCACAAGCCAACGTCACAGCTGCGGGTGGTAAGTTCCACGCACTCCTCACTCAGTTCCCAACACTCACAGTCCCAACGTTTTCGGCGACAGTGGCTAAGCATGGGGTGGAACATTATATCACTACCACCGGCCCGCCTGTTTTTGCAAAAGCTTGGCGCCTGGACTCAGCTAAACTGACCATAGCGCGCGAGGAGTTTGTCAACCTTGAAAAACTGGGCATCATCAGGCGTTCGAAAAGCCCCTGGGCTTCACCACTGCATATGGTCCCAAAGGCTGATGGCTCGTGGCAACCTTGCGGTGATTTCCGCAGGTTGAATAACACCACAGCACACGACCGCTACCCAATTCCGCATATCCAAGATTTTTCGGTGCATTTGGCGGGGGCGCGCATTTTTTCTAAAATAGATTTAGTACGTGGTTACCATCAGGTTCCAGTGCGCGCTCAGGACATACCCAAAACAGCGGTAATAACTCCTTTCGGGCTTTTTGAGTTTTTGCGCATGCCTTTTGGACTCAAGGGAGCAGCGCAGACGTTCCAACGCATGATGGACGTGGTCCTGCGCGACCTCCCTTTCATGTTCATCTATTTGGACGACATTTTGGTAGCCAGCACGTCCGAAGACGAACACGAAAGCCATCTCACAGCAGTTTTCCAGAGGTTGGCAGAGCATGGGTTAATAATTAACTCAGCGAAGTGTCAGTTTGGGGTGGCGCAGATTGATTTTTTGGGGCATCACGTTTCGCCAGAAGGAGCGGTCCCTCTGCCCGATAAAGTGCGCGCAATAACAAATTTTCCCCAACCTCAAACGGTCAAAGCGTTACAGGAGTTTTTGGGAATGGTTAATTTTTATAACCGTTTCCTCCCCAGCGCAGCGAGGCTCATGCAACCATTGTACGCTGCACTAAAAAAACAAAAACCCACGAATAAAATCAAATGGTCTCCTGAGCGGGAGCACGCATTCTCTCAAGTCAAATCAGCCCTCACAAACGCTGCTTTGTTGGCACACCCAGTTCCAACGGCCCGCATGACGCTCACCACTGACACATCCAATTTAGCCATCGGGGCGGTCGTTGAGCAGTATGTAGCTGGGCCCTGGCAACCGCTCGCGTTTTTCAGCAAAACCTTGCGCGATAGCGAGCGAAAATACAGCGCGTTCGACAGGGAGCTGTTGGCTCTGCACTTGGCCATCAGCCACTTCCAGTTCTGGCTGGAAGGGCGCCGTTTCACCGCGTTCATGGACCACAAACCGCTGACTTTCGCGATGGCCAAGATTTCGGAACCTTGGTCGGACCGGCAGCAGAGACAGCTGGCCGCCATATCGGAGTTTACCACCGATATCCAGCATGTGGCAGGTAAATATAATGTAGTGGCAGACTGACTCTCACGTGCTGTGGCGGCTCCGGGCCCCGTGGGGGCAGACTCTGCAGCCATGGCCGCGGGCCAGGGTAGCGACACGGAAGCGCGCGCAGCCCCGATGCGCGTAGGGTTAGATTATGCAGCCATGGCCGCGGAGCAGGTTAGCGATGCGGACGTGCGCGCGCTCCAGTCTGGACCAACAGGATTAAGGCTGGAGCACAGGGTGCTGCAAGATGGCATGCCCCCCCAATCTGCGATATTTCCACTGGACGGCTGCGTCCGGTGGTACCAGCTGCGTGGCGCCGTCGCGTTTTCGACTTGATCCATTCTCTGGCGCACCCGGGGGTGCGCGCATCGATCAAAATGGTAGGAGAGAAATTTGTATGGCCGGGGTTGCGCAAACAGGTCAAAGAATGGGCGACAGCCTGCGTAGCTTGTCAGCGAGCCAAAATACACAAACACACTAGAGCTCCTTTGGAGCCTTTTCACATCCCGGCTAAGCGCTTTGATCATGTGCATGTCGACCTGGTAGGCCCCCTCCCGTCGTCACAGGGGTGCACACACCTTTTGACAATGGTGGACCGCACTACGCGTTGGCCGGAAGTGGTCCCACTGGCATCAACCACAGCCGAGGAGGTGGCGCGCGCGTTTTTAACAGCGTGGGTAGCGCGTTTTGGAGTTCCGTCGGAGGTCCTCAGTTTGTGTCCGAGCTCTGGTCAGCGATGGCCCACAGCCTGGGGGTAACGATCCACCGCACTACCGTGTACAACCCCCAGGCTAACAGTTTATGCGAACGTTTCCATAGGTCATTGAAAGCAGCCCTCAGAGCGTCGCTTATGGATACAAATTGGGTAGACAGGCTACCATGGGTTCAGTTGGGGTTGCGTTCAGCACCTAAGGAGGATTTGCAAGCCTCCCCAGCTGAGTTAGTTTTTGCACAGCCTCTCCGGCTGCCCGGGAATTTCTCCCGGATAATCCTGCGCCAAATTGCCCCCCTCCCCCCGCTCAACGGCTGCAGAGCGACCCGGGATCAAACACGCTTCCTGGCCCGGTTCATCACAGCTTCCCACGCGTTTTTGTGCCGAAAGCCTTAAAAAATGCGGAGTTTGTTTTTGTCAGACATGATGCCCATCGCCAAAACTTGCGGCCGCCGTACGATGGACCGTTTAGGGTGCTGGAAACAGGAGAGAAGCATTTTTTGCTAGATTTGGGAGACAGAAAGGAGATAATTGGTATTAACAGACTCAAACCCACTTTTGTTTTGGCGGATGAAGCTGTGCAGCTGGCGAGGGCCCCCCCGTCGCGGCATTCCCTAGAAGGCATTCTCCAGAACACCCACAGAGATTGACCAACAGTTCTAATCCACAAGAAGCAGTAAAGCCGGCTTACAGCAAATACGGCAGAAGACTTAGGCCTAGGCAACGGGTGGATTGATATGTAGTAATGTTATTATGTCATGCATTTCTAGTTATGATTGTTCCATTTTAGACGTTTGGGGGGGGGGGTCATGTGGGCAACATATGTTGGTTACATATGCTCCACAAATATATTGCTGTGTGTTGATTGTATTGTGTGCTGCACGTCTCAAGGAACAAAAGGGCTGAGCCTCCGAGGGAGCCTCCGGGAAGTAACGGGAGAGTGAGAGGTTTGACCTTTGTTTCAGGGAGATGACCTGGAGAGATTTCCAAACCACCGGAGACTAAGGGACAATGGTGTGAAGATCAGAAGAGTTACATTGTGACTGGGATTAAGTACCATGTGACTGTATGTTTGATTAAACACCATGTGACTGCAGTTTTGATGTCCGGGGTATAAAGGACAGATGTGAGATAATTCATCCTCTTCTTCTGCTTTGAAATTGTTGGAGTATGTGTTTGTGAATAAAGCTGAACCTGAGGAATAACTTAGTCTCATCCTTCCGCACATCCTCCACAGATTATTTTATGGCTAATTTTTATCTTTTTTTAATCCAACTTATTTATAAAGCTTTTTAAAAACAATGACAGTTGACACAAAGTGCTGTACATCAACGATAAATAAAATATAAAAAAATTAAAATACAGCTAAAGTACAAAACAGCACAAACAAAACTAGAAAAGCACTCGGAGAGCGCAGACCTCCGCCAAGCGCCACAGTTCCCCCCATACAGTGTTTGTGTGTACGTTTTCAGATTCCTTGACCATGAAAACATATGACTAGCAATTGGATTCACAATGATAGGATTAGTGGTTCAGTAGTAAAAGCATTACCTCCTTGGCGGAGGTAATAAACTCAAGTGTTGCTGTTGTGTCCATCTCCTCCATCTGCAAACTCCCAGGCTGCGGGCGTTGCAATTCATCGCACAACCGCGTACAACCCACAGGCCAATGGGTTATTAGAGCATTTTCATAGATCACTGAAAGCAGCACTCGGGGCTTCACTGACGGATGCAAATTGGGTAGACAGGTTGCCGTGGGTTTTATATTGGGGTTGCGCTCCGCGGCAAAAGAGGATTTGGAAGCTTCCCCGGCAGAGAGCTTGTTTTTGCGCAGCCCCTATGGCTGCCCGGGGAATTTCTGCCAAATAATCCCGCGCCGGACAGCTGCCCGTCTCAGCTTTTGCAGCGTAGCGCAAACACAGGCACGCTGCCGGGGCCGGCGCACCACTGTTTTCCGCGTGCTTTTGTGCCTAAAACTTTGAAGAACGCGGAGTACGTGTTCGTCAGACACGACGACCAGCGCCCTCCATTGCGCCTGCACACATGTTGAAAATGGCCGTATCTCACAATGTTAAAGAATCCTTTAAAAAATTCCTGTATCCAGACGGTGATCCGGATCATCCCCAAAATTTAATCAGTTCTTCCTTGTACCATTTCCAACAACGCCTGAAAGTTTCATGGAAATCCGTCCAAAACTTTTTGAGTTATCTTGCTAACCAACAGACAGACAGACAAACGCTGGCAAAAACATAACCTCCTGTGGCCTGGCGGAGGTAACAATAGTCATACAATAGAGACAATAAGAACAAATAAAATCAATATCTCAAACTGGGTCAAAAGCCAGAGGAAAAAAATGGGTTGGAAGAGTTTTAAAACGGGACAGTGAAGAGGCCTGTCTGATGGACAAAGGCAGATTATTATACAACTAGAAAAACACTCGGAGAGCGCAGACCTCCGCCAAGCGCCACAGTTCCGCCCATACAGTGTTTGTGTGTATATTTTCAGATTCCTTGACCACGAAAAGATATGACTAGCAATTGGATTGACAATGATAGGATTAGTGGTTCAGTAGTTATTCACGAAAATGGCATTTTCCGTAATGGCGGCCACAGTTCTCCCCGTACAGTGTTTGTGTGTACGTTTTCAGATTCCTTGACCATGAAAACATATGACTAGCAATTGGATTGACAATGATAGGATTAGTGGTTCAGTAGTTATTCACGAAAATGGCATTTTCCGTAATGGCGGTTTTCTTGTGGACGGTGATCCGGATCATCCCCAAAATTTAATCAGTTCTTCCTTGTACCATTTCCAACAACGCCTGAAAGTTTCATGGAAATCCGACCAAAACTTTTTGAGTTATCTTGCTAACCAACAGACAGACAGACATACAGACAGACAAACAGACAAACCCCGGCAAAAACATAACCTCCTGGCGGAGGTAATTACTATTTTTCTAATAAATTTGAAACAGAATGTTGCAAATTTTTTACTTTTTTCCCCTCATACAATTTAAACTTTTGACCATAATTTTGTAGAGCCAGAACAGAATAACTAACTCTGAATTCAAATAAATATACTTATTAAAATTATATTTAAAGAAATAAATAAACTTAAATGACCAAATATGCAGTTATTTCTGTTATAATCTTTCTACATATTTATGGTTTTTTAGAACACTCCTCACCAACCCGACAGCAGGAAAAACCTCCCTTATTTTTAACCTTCCTTATTTTTTTTTATTTTTTTTTTTCTCCCCGGCGCCACACCAGTAGGCTGCCTTTTGCAACAGCGGCTCGATTCCGAGTCTTTTTCCCCTTCTCTCTCTTTTTGATCCGTCTTTTTTATGTACATATGTATATTAGCTGCTCTTGCTTGCTTGTTGTTTTTTTTTTTCTTGCCTTCTGATTGTTGCTATCCCTGTGCTGTTGCAATCCTGGAATTTCCCCGTTGTGGGACTAATAAAGGCTTATCTTATCTTATTTTGAAATCCAAATGTTGGCACGTTTAGTTTGTCTGAAGGCTGCTGACTGATTAAAGTCACTGACAGTGAATTTCGGTCAGCTCAACTTGCCAGGTACATAATAGGGAACATAACTTAATATTGTAGTGGCTGGTGAAATATATACTCAGCAATTCATCAGTCCCCCTTGCCTTTCTCTTCATATGAAGCCGGCTGCATATGAATTCTAACCACATCTCTTAGCTAAGTGACTCTTCCATTATTGCTCCCATTTCCAGTGGGTTAAAACCATGATAAACGCCAGTGCTTACATACCTCTTCTGATTTTTTTCTGCATTTAAAGTACTTTTATAAACTCATGTTTCTGTCAGACAGTCACGCTAGCAAGATACACTGCCTGACTGGAAAGCTTGCGTGGGCGGGGCGCTTTTAAACTCCACGCAGATGACGGCCATGCGCGCTGTTCGTGTGCGCACTTGCGGAAAGTCATTGCTTCATACATTTTTCTTAAATTCATATCTCCTCATTAGCATGGCGGTAATTTTTCTGGCGAGACGGGCCGCCACCCAGAAATGTTACCAGAGGAAACACTGACGTAATTAAAGTTGTAGGTTGTCACATAATAAAAGAGTAATATTTATATTATTTTGGAACCATTTAGTGGAATACATTTCATCTCAGACTATACATGTCAGTAGACAATTTTGGCGGTTCCCCTCTCAAAGCTCATCTCCCATTTTCTGACCGATGAAAGAAGCATTCAGAGGAGAGAAACAACACAAATGTACTGTTTTGTATTTTGAGAGCTGCAGCTGATCCAGAGGACTGTTAGTTACTTCTATCAGGGTGCTCTTCGAAAACAATGACAACTTGAGTGAGTCTGTCTTGAAATTTACTTACTTTCCCAACCTTATATTTTAACAATTAGATGACAACCTACAGTGTCATTTATGTGGAAAATTATCTTTTAAATTGACATCATATGTGTAACTCGTGGCAAAATTCGATCGGGATGAAAAGAATTTCTCTCTTGCCATTCACTCCAATTGAGTTTTCTTCCAAAGTTAGGTCCCATATGTGGAAGTAGAGGGGGTGTGACTTGGGCTCTATTATGTTGTTACCTAAAAGAATTGAGTTAGAGAGAGAAATGTGTTGTCAAAATTATTTATGATCATGTAATATAACCAGGGATGGATTATACAACTTTAATGCCCCATGCCTACAGATGCTTCCATGTGAAAATGAGCTCAATCAGACTAGGACCCAAGGAGGAGTTCTTTAAAATAAGAGGGTAGGAATTCACCAAAATTAGCACCGGTGCCACTTTGAGCCCAGATGGTGGATTTCCTGTTGAGCATGGGTCATGGCCCCAATGATGTGATACACACGTCTGCCAAATTTCTTGTCTATGCCAACCTTAAGTGTTGTGATCTCCTCTGAATTTTTACATTCAGGTACCAATTTTGGGGAGGAGCCCTTGTTTCTTTCAAAATATAATTTTCACTTGGTCTGGGCTCTGTGCAAAAATTTGCACATGTTTGTCAACATTGAGAATCTCAAATAAACACATTTTGAGGGAGAACTGGAATAATAATAAAAATCTGAGCAATTACAATAGGGCTCTCGCCACTCACTTTGTGAGTAGGCTCGAGCCCCAATAATAATACCACTTTCATATTCTAGTTGATAAACTACTGCCAGTCTCTTTCTCTGTAGAAGCCATGTACAGGGTTTCCTCTGGTAACATTTCCGGATGGCGGCCTGCCACGCTTGAAATTCTCCTGCCACTCTACAAGGAAATATATATTTAAGAAAAAAATATGAAGGAATTACAGTCCGCAAGCACGCACACAAACAACCCACGTGACCGTCATCCGTGCAGAGTTCAGAAGCACCCTGCCCACGTGTTCCAGTCACCAGGCAGTGTCTCGCTACGAGCATCGCTGTCCAATAATGGAAGAGTTGCTTAGCTAACAGGTGTGATTAAGAGCTCGAGTTGGTTCATTTGGTCTTCTTTTTAATTCTTAGTTTTGTTTTTCTTATTTCAGACAAGAATAAAAAGGAGATGCTTTTACTTTTACCCTAGTTAATATTAATTAACTAATTTATGTTCATCACTATGTACCGGAGTGGTGGCTCAGTTGGTAGAGCATCTGCCCCACACCCGGGAGGTTCAAATCCCGGCCAGGTCATGCCGAAGACCATATAAAAGCGGAACTTCCTGCCGTCCAGCTTGGTGCTCAGCAATAATGGAACAGAGGAGGGAAATCTGTGGCGGCGTCTTGCATGGCAGCGGCCCTCTGATTCTACATATGGGGAGTGTGTGATTAACACTGTAGATAGGAAAAACACAATTTCGTTCTACTGTACATGATTGGTTGTATGGTTGAATGACAATAAAGGGTGATTTTAATTTAATGTACCTGGCAAGTTAAGATGACCGAAATTCACGAAGTCAATGACTTTAATCTGTCAGCAGCCTTCAGACAAACTAAATGTGCCAATATTTGGATTTCAAAATAAGAGATTTTTCTGCTGTCTGGGTGGTGGTGAGATTTCTTAAAAAAAAAAAACTATAAATATATAGAAATATTATAACAGAAGCCTGGGATCAGTCCGCCAAGGTCTCCGCCTTTGACCGCCACCTAATCCACATAGCACCGGACCCCCATGATCCCTCCTGCAGGTGGTGAGCCCAATGGAGGGCGGACCCATGTAAAACTGGCTTTTGGTACGTGGAATGTCACCTCTCTGGTGGAGAAGGAGCCTGAGCTGGTGTACGAGGTTGAGAGATACCGGCTAGATATAGTCGGCCTCACCTCAACACACAGCTCCGGTTCCGGAACCAGTCTCCCGGAGAGGGGCTGGAGCTTGGCCTTTTCTGGAGTTGCCCCGGGCGAGAGGCAATGAGCAGGGGTGGGTATTCTTGTATCCCCCCACCTTGCTGCATCTATATTGGAGTTTTCCCCGGTGGACGAAAGGGTTGCTTCCCTGCGCTTTCGGGTTGGGAAATGGGTCCTGACCATCATTTGTGCCTATGCATGTATATGTATATGCCTATGCATGTATGTGTATATATATATAAAAGATCTGATATTACCTTACCATCCTAATAGAGCATTACACTCCGAAAATGCTGGCTTACTTGTGGTGCCCAGAATCTCCAAAAGTACAGTGGGAGGCTGAGCCTTCTGCTACCAAGCCCCTTCTCTCTGGAACCAGTTACCACTCTGGGTCTGGGAGTCAGACTCGGTCTCCGTTTTTAAGAACAGGGTAAAATCCTTCCTTTTTTAATATAGCTTACGTTTAAGGAGGGTTTTTGTGTCTCTTAACCCCACTCTTGTTCTGTTGTTATCTGATCCATACTGTTGGTTGACCTCCAATAATGTACTTGGCATCTTATTGTTATGTTCTTTATGTCTGTCCTTTCCATCCTCCCAGCCAGTCGCAGCAGACGACTGCCCCTCCCTGAGCCTGGTTCTGCTAGAGGTTTCTTCCTTCCAAATGGGAGTTTTTCCTCTCCACTGTTGCTTAGTGCTTGCTCATAGGGGATTGTCTGATTGCTGGGTCTTTCTGTGACTGTGTGGGTTTTTTTTTCTGCACTATGGCGCCATGAGACGGCTTTTGTTGTGATGTGGCGCATTATAAATAAAGCTGAATTGAACTGAATTGAATCTTGAGTTCGTTCCATAGATTTCCCATTGGATTCAGGTCAGGTGACTGACTGGGCCATTCTAGCAGCTTTATTTTCCTTCTCTGGAGCTAGTTGAGAGTTTCCTTGGCTGTGTGTTTGGGATCATTGTCTTGCTGAAATGTCCACCCTCGTTTCATCTTCACTATCTTGCCAGGTGGCAACAGATTCTTATCAAGGATGTCTCTGTACAGTTGTCCATTCATCTTTCCTTCAATTATATGAAGTCTGCTTGTACCATATGCTGAAAAACACCCCTACACCATGATAGGATGTGCAGTGTCATTTCTCCTCCAAATACGCTGTGTGTTGTGGCATCCAAAAAGTTCAATGTTGGTCTCATCTGACCAGACTATATTTTCCCAGTATTTTACTGGCTTGCATGAATGTTGTGCAGCAAACTTTAAATGAGCTTCAACATGCTTTTTCTTCAGCAATGAAGTCTTGCGAGGTGAGCAGGCATCGAGTCCATGTCAGTCGAGTGCATTACTTATCGTTTTCTTTGAAACAGTAGTACCTGCTAACTCCAGGTCTTTCTGGAGCTCTCCATGAATGGTCTTTGGCTCTTGGATAACTCTTCTGATGATTCTTTTGACTCCTCTGTCAGAAATCTTGCGAGGAGCTCCTGGTCATTGCCAGTTTAAGGTAAAATGATGTTCTTTCTACTTCTGAATGATAGCTCCAACAGTGCTCACTGGAACACTCAGCAGTTTAGAAGCGCACCTGTAACCAATGCCATCATTATGTTTTGCAACAAAAAGGTTGTGAAGGTCTAGAGAGAGCGCTTTGCATTCTGAACTTCTTCCATTTACGGATGATGGAGGCCACTGTGCTCATCAAGAGTTCTTTGTGGTGTAACAATCTGATATTCACAGACCTTTTTAAAGGCTATCAGTCAGGACTTAAACAGCTGAAATTAATTTGCACTGATGGGGTATGGGATGGTTTCCTACATTCTGATGGATTTCAGCTGGTTTCTTGGCTTTCTATGCCTTTTTACAACTCTTTTTTTTGTATGTGTTCAGTACTTACTCCCTGTGTCATTCCACTTTATTAAATACAACTTCTTTTGTGAACACAGTTGCCTTGATTTCTTTGTATGTAGGGATTACATCGGTTGTTACTGATATCTGGTGAAAATCTCAAGTCAATGGCTCTATCAGAAATATGTTTAATAAGAAAAAGGTTCAATTCAATTCAACTTTATTTATATAGCGCCATTTCACAACAACAGTCATCTCATAGCACTATCAACTGAAGGGGGGACCCCCACAGTTGCAGAAAGACCCCAGCAATCAGGCGATCCCCTGTGAGCAAGCACTCGGCGACGGTGGAGAGGAAAAACTCCCTTTTAACAGGAAGAAACCTCCAGCAGAACCAGGCTCAGGGAGGGGCAGTCATCTGCTGCGACTGGCTGGGGGGTGAGGGGATAGAGAAGAAGAAAAGAACAGACATGTAGAGAGCAAACAGCACGATGGGGACTCAATCTATGGGAGAGAACAAACAAATGTTAATGACCAGCAAAAAAAAAATATTTCATAGAGAGTGAGGCCCAGTGCATTACTGGAGGTCCCCCGGCTGACTAAACCTATTAGCAGCATAACTAAGGGAGGGTTCAGAAACACATGATCCCTCCCTAATTGTAGGCTATATCAAAAAGGTAGGTTTTAGCCCTATTCTTAAAAACAGAGATCGAGTCTGACTCCCGAATCCAGATTGGCAGCTGATTCCACAGGAGAGGAGCTTGGTAACTGAAGGCTCTGCCTCCCATTGTACTTTTGGAGATTCTAGGTATTACAAGTAATCCTGCATTTTGGGAGCGTAGTGCTCTGTTAGGATGATACGGTAGTATCAGATCTTTTAAATAAAAAGGAGCCTGATTGTTTAAAGCTTTGTAAGTAAGAAGAAGGATTTTAAACTTAATTCTAAACTCTATGGGAAGCCAATGAAGGGAGGCCAGAACCGGAGAGATATGATCTCTCTAGTACCTGTTAAAACTCTTGCTGCAGCATTTTGGATCAGCTGAAGACTTTTTAAAGATGTTTTAGGACAGCCTGATAATAAAGAATTACAATAATCTAATCTCGAGCTAACAAAAGCGTGGATCAGCTTCTCAGCATCACTCTGAGACAAGATGCTCCTAATCTTGGCAATATTACGCAAATGATAGAAGGCAGTCTTAGAAACAAATTTAATATGTGAATTGAAGGACAAATCCTGATCAAAAATAACTCCAAGGTTCCTCACAGAGCTATTAAGAGAAAGAGTAACTGCATCCAAACTGAAAGTTTGATTTGGAAAGGAATTTCTAAGGTTTTTTGGACCAACAAGAATGACTTCAGTCTTATCTGAATTTAATAGCAGGAAATTACAAGTCATCCAAGCTTTGATTTCCTTAAGACAGGCTTCTAACTTGGCTAATTGATTAGTATCATCTGGCTTCATTGACAGGTATAATTGTGTGTCATCTGCATAACAATGAAAATGTATACAGTGCTTTCTAATAATGTTGCCTAACGGAAGCATATATAAACTAAAAAGAGTAGGGCCTAGCACAGATCCCTGTGGAACTCCATGACTAAGCTTTGAGCTGAAAGAAAACTCATCATTTACATGAACAAACTGGAACCTATCAGATAAATAAGATCTAAACCACTGCAACGAAGTTCCATTAAGTCCAACATAGTGTTCTAATCTATCAAGTAGAATATTATGATCAATAGTATCAAAAGCTGCACTAAGATCTAAAAGGACAAGTACAGAAACTAGTCCATTATCAGATGCAATGAGGAGGTCGTTATTGACCTTCGCTAAGGCTGTTTCAGTACTATGATGGATTCTAAACCCAGATTGAAACTCTTCAAGTAAACCATTTCCCTGCAGGTGGTCAAATAATTGCGTAGCAACAACTCTAAGATTTTTGAAATGAAAGGGAGATTAGAGATTGGTCTATAGTTAGCTAAAGCTCCTGGATCTAGCGTTGGCTTTTTGAGTAAGGGTTTAATTACACCTGTTTTAAAAGCCTGCGGTACATGGCCTAAAGTTAATGAAGAATTGATTATATGAAGAATAAAGCTACCAATAAGTGGGAAGACTTCTTTAAATAACCTGGTAGGAATAGGGTCTAAAAGACAAGTTGAAGGTTTGGATGAGGAAACTATTTTGTCTAACTCACAAAGGTCGATTGGAGTAAACTCATCAAGACAGACATCAATAGAAGGAGTTGTAATAGTTACAGTATTTAAGTTAACTGTGGGAAGAATCTGATTGATTTTATCTCTGATGGATGAAATTTTATTATTGAAAAAGTTCATAAAGTCCTGACTAGTAAGCTCTAAGGGGATGCTAGGATTGATAGAGTCCTGACTCTTTGTCAACCTGGCTACAGTACTGAAAAGAAACCTGGGATTATTCTTGTTCTCTTCTATTAATGCAGAGTAATAACTCGTTCTAGCTTTTCTAAGAGATTTTTTATAAATTAAAAGATGATTTCTCCAAGCTAAATAGATTTCATCTAAATTAGTAGAGCGCCATTTTCTTTCTAATTGACGAGTCTTCTGTTTTAAGCTACGAGTTTCTGTGTTGAACCAAGGAGTTAAAAATCTCTGATTAGACTTTTTCTTTTTTAAGGGGGCCACCAAGTCTAGAGCCTGATGCAGAGAAGCTGAAACACTATCCACCATGTTATCAATTACAGAAGGAGCAAGCTGTCTATAGCTTATTTCCGTTGTGTTGACACATGGCATAGAGGAAACAATCTGCATAAATTTGGAAACAGCATCATCTGAGAGGCATCTACTGTGATAATATTTTTCTTTAGGAGCCAAATAGTCAGAAATAGTAAAATCAAAGGTTAACAGACAATGGTCTGACAGTACAGGGTTATGAGGAGACACTACAAGATTTTCTATTTCTATGCCATATGTCAGAACAAGGTCCAATGTATGGTGGAGGTAATGAGTAGAATTTCCTACTTTCTGAGAAAACCCAATCGAGTCTAATATTGAATTAAAAGCCACATTAAGGCAGTCACTATCTACATCCACATGTATATTAAAGTCCTCTACTATAATTATTCTATCAGATTTCAGCACTAAATCAGCTAAGAAATCAGCAAATTCGGATAAAAATTCTGAATAGGTTGATGGGGGACGATAAACTATGGCAAATAAAATTGGGTTTAACCTGAAATTGCTAAAGTGCCCAACACTGAGGACCAGGCCCTCAAAGGAATTATAACATGTTTTTTGCTTTACATTAACTAGTAATTTGGAATGGTAAATTGTTGCTACTCCTCCTCCACAACCAGAACTTCTGGGATTTTGACAGTTTAAATAACCAGAGGGAGTTGATTCATTTAAACCAACATAATCCTCTTGCCCTAACCAAGTCTCTGTAAGGGAAATTAAATCAATCTGATGATCAATTAACAGATCATGGACTAACAGAGACTTGGGAGTTAGAGACCTAATATTTAATAAACCACATTTAATTTTTAAATTATGAGGAGGAACAGAGGCCAAATCATTCAATTTAGAGGCTTTATGTTTAATTTGAGTTTTACCAATATTTTGCTTTATCACTTTGGGATGCTTATACATTATATTTTTATTTACTTTGGAGGGAGCAGACAACGATTCTCTGATGGGGAAGACAGGGGCTAAGCTGAGGGGTGGCGGATGAAGAGGAGCTGCAGAGAGGCGTGTAAGACTGCGGCTCTGCTTCCTGGTCCCAACTCTGAGTAGTCACGGTTTTGGAAATTTGGATAAAAAAGATGCCAGATTGTTAGATAAATGAGAAGCACCATCCAAAGTGGGATGAATGCTGTCTCGCCTCATAAGACCAGGTTTTCCCCAAAAAGAGCTCCAATTGTCAATGTAGCCCACGTCATTTTTAGGACACCACACAGACAGCCAGCGGTTCAAGGATGACGAGCGGCTAAACATGTCATCACTGGTCAGAATGGGGAGGGGTCCAGAGAATACTACAGTGGCAGACATCGTTTTTGCAAACTCACACACCGATTCTATGTTAAGTTTCGTGACTTCCGACTGCCGGAGACGGATGTCATTAATGCCGGCGTGAATAACAATTGTGGAGTATTTACAGTTACTTTTAGCCAGCATTTTCAAATTTGACTCGATGTCGCCTGCTCTGGCCCCAGGAATACATTGGACTATGGCCGCTGGAGTCTCTAGGTTCACGTTTCTGACTACAGAGTCGCCAATGATCAGAGTTTTTTCCTCAGCGGGTGTGTCGCTGAGCGGGGAAAAACGATTAGAAACGTGAACAGGTTGGTGGTGAACCGGGGCTTTGCGACTAGGCTTCCTTCTCACCGTCACCCACCCAGTCTCCTCACTGCTGAGGAGAGCCGGGGAACCGCTGACAGTGGGACCTAAGCTAGCTAGCTCCGCTGCAGCTAATGGGCGTCCGTCGAGATTAACTGGCGCAGATGGTGTTTCAATGCAGCGGAGCCGGGATTCCAAATCAGACAACCTCGCCTCGAGCGCCTCAAAAAGACAACATTTATTACATTTACCGTTATCGCTAAAAGAGGCAGAGGTGTAGCTAAACATCTGACAGAGAGAGCACACCAGAGGAGGAGAGGAAAGAGAGGTAGTAGCCATAGCTAGTGGCTAGCTAGTGGCTGGAGAGCTGGAGAGCAAACCACACAGGCAGACAGCAAAATAGGAAGTGACGATACGGTACCACAAGGAAGGTTGACGTGATCAATACTTATTTTCCCCACTGTATATGAAGACTGATTTTACAACACTTTCTTTTACAATTTTTTTTAAACAAGAACAAACCCATCTAATGAAGGGCTGTGAAACTTTCAGAAAAGAAATCTAATCAAAAAAGTTAATTTGTTCACTCACTGTAAGATTTTTTTTTTTTTTTGGTAGTGTGTGTGAAAAATCCCCCTCCTCCCAAAATAATGATATGGGAAACACAAACTTCAACAATTTGGAAAAACACTGCATCCCGAAAGTATTCACAGCGCTTCACTTTTTCCACATTTTATGGTACAGCCTTCTTCCAAAATGGATTGAATTCATTTTTTCCCCTAAAAATTCTACACACAATACCCCATAATGACAACACAAAAAGTTTTGAGATTTTTGCAAATTTAATAAAAATAAAAACCAAAGAAATCACATGTACATAAGTATTCACAGCCTTTGCCATGAAGCTCAAAACTGAGCTCAGGTGCAGCCTATTTCCACTGATCATCCTTGAGATGTTTCTGCAGCTTAATTGGAGTCCACCTGTGGTAAATTCAGTTGATTGGACATGATTTGGAAAGGCACACACCTGTCTATATAAAGTCCCACAGTTGACAGTGCATGTCAGAGCACAAACCAAGCATGAAGTCAAAGGAATTGTCTGTAGACCTCCAAGACAGGATTGTCTCAAGGCATAAATCTGGGGAAGAGTACAGAAAAATTTCTACTGCTTTGAAGGTCCCAATGAGCACAGTGGCCTCCATCATCCATAAATGGAAGAAGTTCAGAACCACCAGGACACTTCCTAGAGCTGGCCGGCTGTCTAAACTGAGTGATCAGGGGAGAAGGGCCTTAGTCAGGGAGGTGACCAAGAACTTGATGGTCACTCTGTCAGAGCTCCAGCGTCCCTCTGTGGAGAGAGGAGAACCTTCCAGAAGGACAACCATCTCTGCAGCAATCCACCAATCAAGCCTGTATGGTAGAGTGACCAGACAAAAGCCACTCCTTAGTAAAAGGCACATGGCAGCCCGCCTGGAGTTTGCCAAAAGGCACCTGAAGGACTCTCATACCATGAGAAAAAATTCTTTGGTCTGATGAGACAAAGATTGAACTCTTTGGCGTGAACGCCAGGCGTCATGTTTGGAGGAACTCAGGCACCGCTCATAACCATACCACTGGTGGTGGCAGCATCATGCTATGGGGATGTTTTTCAGCGTCAGGAACTGGAAGACTAGTCAGGATAGAAGGAAAGATGAATGCAGCAATGAACAGAGATATCTTGGATGAAAACCTGCTCTGGAGCGCTCTTGACCTCAGATTAGGGCAACGGTTCATCCTTCAGCAGGATAACGACCCAAAGCACACAGCCAAGATATCGAAGGAGTGCCTTCAGGACAACTCTGTGAATGTTCTTGAGTGGCCCAGCCAGAGCCCAGACTTGAATCCAATTGAACATCTCTGGAGAGATCTGAAAATGGCTGTGCACCGAGCTTGAGAGGTGCTGCAAAGAGGAATGGGCGAAATTGCTCAAAGGTAGGTGTGCCAAGCTTGTGGCATCATATTCAAAAAGAATTGAGGCTGTAATGGGTGCCAAAGGTGATCAACAAAGTACTGAACAAATGCTGTGAATACTTACGTACATGTGATTTCTTAGTTTTTCATTATTAATAAATTTGCAAAAATCTCAAAAAAAAAAAAAATAATGTCATTCTGGGGTATTGTGTGAAGAATTTTGAGGAAAAAAATTAATCTATTTTGGAATAAGGCTGTAACATAACAAAATGTGGAAAAATTTAAGTGCTGTGAATACTTTCCGGATGCACTGTAAAACAAGGATAGAGCCTTAAAGCTAATGAAAAATTTGGGAGGGTTTGCTCTAGTCAAAGCTGGCTGTTAAAGGCTCCTCCACATGTGAGCATGTGATAAGCTGCATAATTCAGATGTCTCTGTGTTATGAAACACGTTCCTCTGCTCGTCTGTCAGGTTTTCCACCTGGTGAAACTATGACACAGATGATTCTGACATTAATTCTCTCTAAACAAGTTTTAATCTTGTACTCAAAGGAGGAAAACAAAGGTACAGTATAGAATGGTTTCACTGATTGGTCAAATGGAAAATATTGATCTGTGTCAGGACTTTCCAGTGACGTTACCTTTTCTAACTACTAAGCTACACACGGCAAAAAAAAAAGAATTTGGCACACTTGATATATCAGACAATGTTTCACAGCAGTCATTTTTGACAAATGAGCCACTGAAGAGATGCATGTTTTGCAGACATTTTATTCATATTGCTAACAAATATTTTTCTATACTATTTCCATCTGCAGCTCCGTTAAACGTTCTTATTAGTTTGGTGGCCTAGTGGGAGAGCATCTGCCCCATAGCTGAGAAGTTGTGGGTTCAAGCCTAAGCTAGGTCATACCAAAGACCATCGAAAAAAAAAAAGGTACTTTCTGCCTTCTAGCTTGGTGCTCAGCATAAATAGAATAGGGAAAGTAATGTTGGTTACCCAGCCACAGGGGAAAAAACAAGCCAGTTTACTCCCTGTGCCGATCCCAAGCCCGGGTAAATGGGGAGGGTTGCATCACGAAGGGCAAAAATTCTTGATCTGCTGTGGCGACCCTGAATAGGGAGCAGCTGAAAGAGTGTGCACGACTAGTTTCAGTCCCCAGTTGCAGGAATGAATGTTAAAAACTACATAGCACCCATGACATGCCTGTAAAGTTGTTAGAATGTACTGCTGCTGAACTTAAGTTTTTGAACTCCACCTTCACGGGAATGATTAACCTGTAAAGAAACACTTCCTGGTCCCAGGACAATAATTAACTAGGTTCAGCAAAGACTTTAAACACAATTCAGTTGGAAAACACAACCTCTCATCACATTTTATAGCCTTTTATCTGTGTGGCATGATGAATAATTTAAATACTTCAGCAATCTCACACAGCGGTCGACTGTCAAGCATTTAAATCACAGACTTGTCCTAACCTCTTATCAGAAAAACAAATACTTCTGTTGACTGAATTACCACTGTGAATTTTCCCCCCTGCTAATTAATCCTATACCCCACTACAATTCTGAGGGAAACGTTGCTTTCACAGCACCCTGTCTTCCTGAGGGTAATGCAAGACACATGACCCACATGACCCAACACATGACTCCTGATTACCTCCACCAAGGAGGTAATGTAATCGGGGTGTTTTGTTTGTCCGTCCAACCGTTTGTCTGTTAGCAGGATTACGCAAAAACTACTCGATGGATTTTGATGAAAATTTCACCAGAGGTAGCCCTTGGTCCAAGGATGAACCCATTAAATTTTGGTGATGCTCTGAGAGTGAATACCTCCACCAAGAACCTTGTTTGTGTTTGTGCAGCAGGATTACACAGAAACTACCGGATGGATTTGGATGAAATTTTTACCAGAGGTGGTCCTTGGCACAGAGGGGAACCCATTACATTTTGGTGATGATCCGAGAATGCATACCTCCACCAAGGCTCTTATCTTCTCACCGTGTGTTAGCAAGAATCCGCCAAAACTACTGGATAGACTTTGATGCAATTTTCACTAGAACTGGCTTGTGGCCTACACACAAACCCATTACATTTTGGAGGTGATCCATGAGAGACGGAAGGAGCATTGGAGGAGGTATGCATGCTCAGTGCTTTTCTAGTTTGAGAATTTAATGATTTATTCACATTTAAGTATATTAAATTTTAGGACCTAAAAGCAGGACTTGGTATCTGCAAGTTCTAACAGCTTTAAAGTCTTCTTTTGTTTAAATTACAGAAATAATTAAATGTAGAAAATGTTAAGTTCAGATAAAAACAACAGGTTCTGCTGTAATAATTCAATTTTAATTGTACAAGACATGTTTACATCAACATCAGTTGAGAAATGCAAAGTAAAGGACTGTACAGTACTAGAAAGAATACAAACGGCAGATGTCTATGGCACCCATCTGCTGCAGCCAGTTGCAGAGTGAGGAAAAAGTAAAGATTTAGTACCGTTTTAAAAGCAGAGATGAGGTCTGTCTCCTGACGCCAATCTGGGAACTAGTTATTAAGGGAAGGAGCCTGACAACCACAAGTAGGTATGTGAAGATCAGCGCCACTTGCAGCCACCATTTTGGGCTAGATTTCTGTTCCCGATTTGCACCACTGGTGGGGGGGGGGGGGCACCCCAGAAAATACCCGTTCTTATTGACTAGCTTTGGTAAATTCCTTGTGATTCCGCCTAATGACATAGGACATTGCTCTTCATCCTCCATGCTGAATTTTCCAATTCAGTAAACATTTTGCACTTCTTTGTAAAATTTGAAAATAACACTCATTTTGGACATACAAAGACCACTTCAAACACAAATACAACACTAATGAAATGTAGGTTGATATTATTTCAGCTTTCTTATCCAGATGTTTCATCATATTTTATGGATCAGAAAAAAATTTGTCTGACAAGGTCCAGCGGCAATCAACTTCTTCTATCATTAGCGATTAAGGTCACATGACCGCAGGATGCTTCCTCAGTGGTCTGAGGCATTTACAAAACAAATACCATGCGCTCATGTGTGACATTACAGTTTTAAGCCTTTGTCCTTGTTTTTGATGATCATGCCACCTAGAAGATTAGAAGGTTGTGCCTTAGATGTTATTAAGATTGATAAATTTCTTATTCACCTTGAATGATTTAGTTTTCACTTTTTTTATTCAGATATTTTCCTTTCAGTTTGTATAACACGAAGATACATATTGCCTGAAAGTGTCATTGAGATATCTTGAGAAATAAGGTAACTACTAGCATAATATACAAGAAAATAGGTTTTCGGGCCCTTCATCCATTTTATATCGCTTCTCCAGAGGTCCGGGTCGTGGAGGCAGCAGCTCAAGCAGAGAAGCTCAGATTTCCCTCTCCCCAGCCATCTGCTTCAGCTCTTCAGAGAGGATACCAAGATGTTCCCTGGCCAGCTGGGAGACACAGTCTCTCCAGCATGTCCTGGGTCTTCCCCATTGTCTCCTCCCAGTACGATGTGCCCAAAACACCTCAAGTGAGAGGCGTCCAGGAGGCATCTTGCTCAGATGCCCAAACTACCTCAGCTGGCTCCTTTTGATGTGGAGGAGCAGCGGTTCGACTCTGAGCCTCTCTCGGATGACTGAGCTCCGGGAGTTCCTCTCGAGTAAACTGGTTCCGGAACTGGAGCTATGTGTTTAGGTGAGCCCAACTATTTCTAGCCAGTATCTCTCAACCTTGCGCACCAGCTCCTTCCCCAACAGAGAGGTGACGTTCCACATCCCAGAAGCCAGTTTTGAAAGCCTGGAATCAGACCGCCAAGGTCTCTGCCTTCAACCACCACCTGATCCACACTGCACCGGACCCTCACGGTCCCTCCTGCAGGTGGTGAGGCCACTGGAGGGCGGACGTATGTAACTCTGGGCTGAGCCCGGCCGGGTCCCATGGACAGAAACTCGGCCACCAGACACTTGCCATCGAGCCCCTCCCCCAGGCCTGGTTCCAGGATGGGGCCCCGGTAACCCCATACCAGGCAGGGTACACTGAATCCTTGACATTTCATTCATCATGGGAGTCTATTGGATCGCTCTTACTGTAGTCTGGCCCTTCACCCAGGACCATTTTGTCTTGGAAGACCGTACCAGAGGCAAATTGCCCTGGACAACATAGCTCCTGGGATCACTAGGGTACACAAACCCCCCCACAATGATAAGAAACCCCCTATCATGATAAGGTGGCAATCTATGAGGTTTTCAGTCACAGAATTCTACTCATTTTTACCTTTAAAACAACAAAGCTAATTAACTAACTTCAAATACTTGTACTTCCCTTATTTATTATGACAATATCTCAGTGGTTCTGGTGCCATTTAAAAGGATTTTTCAAGCTCTTTCCAATGATGCCAGCTGCATTATAATTAGTTGAGTTTGATTTTTTTTTTCTTCACATACCCAACATTGGCCCTATACTTGCCATTGTACATAAAGAAACTATAGAAATTTTAATTACTCCCACACTGAGACACAGGTGCCCTACTGATATAATCTAGTACTATGAAATAAGATGTGATATGACCAGACAAGAAAGATTTTAAGTTCAATTTCCTATAGGAAGACAAAGAGAGGGAGCTAAATGCTGAATGGTCTGATAGTGCTAGTGTATCTAAAGCATGAGCTGGCTTCTTTTCCTGGCGTTAATAAACCTTATTTGTAGATCTTTGGTGTGTATATCTGTATTATGGAAAATGACTAGTTTGCATTGAGCATGGCCACCCATCAGCCACCTGTAATTGTGTTGTTATCCCCTCACTTTTCTTGTACATAAACTTTTCAAAACTTTACACTCCAACTCGTTCCGCAGTTTTTGTGCTCCATACTTTATGTTGGTATCAAAACGTTCAGTTTTTCTGGAGATGTATGCTTGTATTTTTCTTCTTCCAAACTTTTACACTTTTGTAAAAATTACAATTTTTCAGATTTTAAATCCCATTCATTCCTATGGAAAACTTCTGCAAATTCTGCATTTTCTGCTTAATAACTTCTGCAGTTTTGAAGTTACAGAAACCATTTTGTCTTTATTTTGTTTCCCCAAGTGTCAGCTACTTAACTTCCATTCAGCTTTTCAATAACTTTTACGGTTTTTGAAATATTCACATCTAAAATCCGGTAGGTTTTTCTGCAAAAATCACCGTTTAGTATTGAAGTCAATGGGAGGGCGGCTGGCAGCTGAGAGTGTGTGATGTCATCACTAGAGTGTGAAGCATTTACAAAATATTACTGGATAAATCGTGATTGTGGCCACAATTTTCACTCTACCAACTTCATTTTTTCCAAAAATGCAGCCACAGATGTCCTGATGCTCACAAACTTTTCGTCTAAGCCATAACTTTTGTAGTTTTATCTCCAGGAGCCCTGAAGAGGAGAAAAACCGGTGAATCCTGCCATACCTTTGAAAGGGACAGAAAAATATTGATTCAAAATTTTTCTCGGTTTTTAACTCACGAGTATGAGCACAGTTTTGTTTCGGAGCATAAAATTTACATCACTGCGTAGCTCAGAGTCTCAGAATTCTCACGGTGCCAAAATTATATCCGTCAGTCTTACGGTTTCTGTTCTATTCACGGTTGTACACTGAGTATATCATTGATGGAGCAGGATTTAAAGGGTGGCCTTCTGCTAGGACTCATTAACAGAACATGTACATCGTAAAGAACTGTTTCCATGCCGACCGGCATGCGTTGATGGCGTGCTTGGCATACAAAACGTGACAGTTACAGCTCAGACAATCCTTGTCGGATTTGGACCAAATTTTGTACAGTGGATTCTAATCCAACTTGCCAGCACGTCTATATGTTAATATTCAAGAAATATTCACAGTGGTCCCTAGTGGTGACATGAGGTACTGCACAAAACTGAATTTTCACTCAAAGACCAGTAGCCACAATGACATGAAATTTTCAGAGGTTTATCACAGTACACTGGATGACCCTCAATGGAAGTCAAATTTCTCCTGTTATCACCGCTGTTGCCATGGTAACGCATTTGTCACCATTCAGTCCATTTTTTACATTCAAGGGTTACGAAAGTCATGGCTTCATGAAAATTGGAACATAAGTCATGTGGACGGCCCTCTATAGTCCTATATGGGTCTTGAACATGTATCTATTACATAACTGTTTCTATGGCGACAGCCTACTTTTGATGCTTCGCCATAAAATAGGTGACAGTTGTATCTCAGATACGCAATTTCCAATTAGCACCAATTTTTTTTTTTTTTTTTTTATCATGGACAATAATCCTGCTGCTAATGATAATATGCACACTGATTTTCCCTCAGGTTCCAAATTTTTCGTAAAAAATTACGAACTTTCCCCTATTATATTCAATGGGTTTTCCCATTGAAAACAATGTAAAATGTTTGGTTTTTTTTTTTTAAAAAAAAAAGGTGCATAAATTGTTTTATTTATAATTCAACAACCACTTGCCATAATGACAAGAATTGTAATCCACACACAACAGGATGTTAGACTTTCAAAATAAAAGCCTCCAAAACTTAAAAAATTAGTAATTTTGCCCCAATTTAAATGAGATATGATCACTACCATGTTTCTTCATGACAGGCACTCGACAACCACACAACACTGAAATACACAGATTTTTCAAAATAAAAGCCTCTTGATATTGAATGTGTCAGTATTTTCTTGGACTATTTGGTGACTATATCACTCTCATTTTCTATGATATTAACTAGAACCTGTAGCAGGAAGGAATGGAACCCACACACAATGGGATGCTAGACTTTCAAAATAAAAAACCCCCAAAATAAACACCCTTAAAAAGTGTGTGGTTTTGCTCCAATTTTAATATCTGAGATGCTATCACTATCATTTTACTTACCGATGGATGTTGGAACAAACTTTGAAATACAGTGGTTCTTCAAAATAAAAGTCCATTTTTATTGAAGTAGCTAGTCCTTTGCTGCAACATTTTGGGATTTCACCCTTTCAGCTAGCTTTTCTTCAATGAAGTAGGGTTGTATTTAGCATCTTTAAGCTAACTTATGCAACATTAAGCAAGTTCTACTTTTATGCTAGTGTTTTTCAAGATTAGGCGGTTTTAGCTTGGAAGCTAACATTTTTTCAGTTTTATGCTTACATTTACCATCTTTAAGCTAACTTCCTACAATGTTAAGCTATTCTAGCTATTTGCACTATTTATGCGACTTCTACTTCTGCTTTATGCCATTTCTACTTTTATGCTAATGTTTTTAAAAACTAGGCTAAGTTAGCCATTGAGCTATCTTTTTTCAATGAATTATAGATGCATTTAGCATTTTTAAGCTGACTTCTACAACCTTAAGCTATTTTATACTTTTATGCTACTGTTTTTATGACTGTGCTAATTTAGCCTTTCAGCTGGCATTTTTTTTTTAGTTTTTAAGCTTATATTTAGCAAAATTACGCTAAATTCAGGCAACATGAAGTTATGTCTACATATATACTTTTCAAGCTATGCAAACATATTTCTGTATTTTTAAGCATTTCAGCAATGCATTCTGCATTTTGAAGCATTTCAGCAATGCATTTTCAGCTAACAGCATTCACACCACATTTCTGCTAGGAAATGCATTTTTTTTTCCTAGTTAAAATAAAAATACAATTTGAAAAGTAATAACTTTTAATAAAGAAGCTAAAATTAGATGCAACCCTCCCACACAGCACGTCTTAACATCATAATTTTTCCCAAATCATTTTTAAATCATGTTTATAATAACAAAAAGTAAATATTAAAAAACAAAAACAACCATGTTCTAGGCCTGTACATCTTAAGGCTCAAACTGAGTATGTGGCCAACAACAGAGATAGCAAAGATGCTAATTTACGCACCTGGTTAGCGGAAGTTCCAAAATAAAAGCTTCATAAAAAAACAAGTGCAACACAGCGTTTTATCACCTTTTAGTTTGGTACTTCCGTTGATCAGTTGAATAAACTTGCATTTTACCTAAAAAATGATATTCAGCATTTAAAGTAACATTTAGAATAAAATCTTAAATTAAAAAGTACTCTTTTAAATAAAAAATGTACATTTAGTTTGCAAATACTGCTATAGAACTAGCTGATAAACCCCATATAAAAAGCATCATTTTTAAATTTAGAAAGTCAGGAGTTTTCTTAAGTCACTGACTATCTAAGCAGCAACTTAAAACATCTACCGTGAACACATATTTCCGACAAAAAACTAAATGAAAGAACACTTACGGTTCTGCGTGGATGCTCTCCACGGGCGCCACATAATTGGCGGGGATGTATCCCTCTTTGGAGGCTGAGATCCCCGTCAGGGCTCTGGCACGCCACCAGTCCCCGGTGCTTTTATCCAGAGCCTCTAAAATGTCCCCGGTGTTGAAGCTCAGGTCCTGCACGGTGCGGGCCGTGTAGTCATACAGAGCCACATAATTATCACGGGAAGGCAGCGCGGGCAGCGGTCTGACCGGGTGGTCCGGTTCGACATGGGGATTGCCAATCACCACCGCTCTGTCTTTCTGCTGGTTCTGTCCCGGAGATGGACAGGGTTTTTTAAAGCAAGCCAAAAAGCTGGCCCAGCATGAAGAAAACCTCTTCTGGAGCTCCATGGTGAGTTCGAGTGAGTCGTCAGTCACAACGGGTCATTTTTTGGTGGAAAAGCGGGGAATAAAGACAGAAGCAGATTGGGGCTTCCCTACTCCAGTCCTCTTCATGGTTTACGTTCCATAAAACGCAGCGCAATAATAATCCCGTGCTGGGACGGTGCTGGGACGGCGCTGGCCTTTGCCCTCAGTCAACACACACCCAGCAGCTCTTAGCAGCAGTGTTCAACTGCACGGTTTCCTGGTAGGACCGGGTCCGCCGCACAGGAGCAGATAACGATCTCGGACACCTGCCCAGGAATTAGGAGCGGCCCAGGTGACGTCACCTGTCACCCCTGCCTCCTTGTTTTCCTGTGGACAGGTGTTCTCAATAAAGTTTAGAAAAAAAAATTTCCTGCGGACAGGGCCGCTTCCAATTTTCTTGGGACCATAGGCAAGATGTGTTGGGGGGGGGGGGGGCTGCTATTTTTGTAATGTGAATCATTCATTCCTTCTTAACCACTTAGTCCTTTTCTGGTGTGGAAGACTTCAAACCTTTTAAAATAGTAATAAAAAAAAATTCTATCCCCTCCCATCAAATCATTACATAGAATACCTGTTAAAAGGCTGAGCAGTCACAGCGGCCTTCTTGCGTGCAGAGAATTAAGCAAAGCTAGACTCTCTTCTAGTCCTCAGGAAAGCTTATTAAACCATGGACCTGTTCGCAAATACAGCCATGTTTGGCACACGCAGGGGCGTCGGACTGGGGAGGGAAAGGGTACTCTTTACCCAGGACCCACTGCAGAGATGGGCCCACAAAAAGCCTGGAATGAAAACATTTTTCTGTGTTGCATTCTTTTAATTTCTAATTTCTTTTAATTTCTAATTAATTAATGTCATAGTAAAGTTCACCCTGGCTGAAGTGTTTGAGTGACTGAAATTTGCATTAACAGTAATGATGGATGTTCTCTGAGGCCCCTATCATCCCTTTAATGAAAGCACCAAGGTGCCGATGCCTCAGTGTTAGAGCCTTGATGGAGGTATGCATTCTCGGGTCATCACCAAAATGTTATGGGCTCCTCTCTAGCCCAAGGACCACCTCTGGTAAAAATTTCATCCAAATCCATCAAGTAGTTTTGGAGTACACGCATGCGCAGTGAAAATAATCTGCAGTTCACATAGCCATACTGTTGGTGGCAGCCAAGAGCCACCAACCTGATTTGAACAGCTGCAATCCAAACAAAAGAACACGGTGCACGGTGGCAGATGTTTTAAATGGCGGAAGCGATGGAGTTACATGAATACAAAGACAATCAAGATGAACAAAAGCTTTTGCTGTTCAGTGGCAGAGGAAGAAAACAGACGGGCGAAAAGACAGACATTTGTTCACCCAGAATTGGCGAATTGCTCAGTACTTTCCTGTGGCGGGAGTTTCCGGGCGCATGAACAGTTCACTGCAACCATTTGCAGATGAGGAATGTTGGGACTTGGGGTTTTTAACGAGTTTTACCTTATCCTTCCTCTGCAAAACTAAACAGCAAAACCAGTGTGAAAACAATCAATGTGATGAATAAATGGTGTAGCTGCTGAATCCGTGTTTTTTTTTTTTTCAGTAACCACTATATTACAACAGTTCAGCTCTACATGCTGTGTTGTGCTGTAAAAAAGTCACATTGCTACCTCTAGTGGCCCAGCATAGTTATTACAATACCTTTTCCCCTGGCTTCATTGACATTAAAGGTGAGTTAAATTTGTGTTTATTTTAAAAACAAAGCCTTACCTCAGAATTCTGGAAAATTAAAAGTCGAGAAACTATGGCGATACAATGATAAAGGCCTTTAGTTGTGCTTAAATTTTGACTGGGTGAGCTTAAAAGCTGATAAATGACAGACACACACACACACAGACACATTCACCGATTACCACATGCCTCTCCATTTCACCAAGGCATAAAAATTTGCAAAATAGTTTAGTCTGCACACCTGCACCCGGTTTATTCAACTGCAGCACCAGTTACAGCAACCTGCAGCCTATTCCTGCCACACGTCTGCTTCCTCAGCCAGGTTAGTGCATCGTTACCCGAAACCTCACCTTTTATGTGTATTTATTGCTTTGTGAAAGTACACGCAGTAGGTGATTTGTTATTTAACAAGGAGGTTGTGGGTGATATTCATAGTTAGAATTTGGTGGATCTACAAAGGTGTAAATGTCATTTCAGTACAAATTTCCAAGAATAAAGGGGCAAAAATATGATAATTTACAACTTAAAAAGTCACGTATTTACTATAAGCAAGTCCCAAATTTATGAGAAAAACATTAGATTTTTGTGAGAAAAACCAGAGCTTCCAAATAGCAACCCCCCCACACACACACACATTTCTAAGAAAAAGAAAATCTGAAATTTACAACAGTAAAGTCACAAATTTACAAGAAAACGAGTTTTTCTGAAACTTTTTTTTTTTTTTACCTTTTTCTCTCATAAATGTCCAATTTTCTCACCAGTTAGTGAGGTTTTTGTTGTAAACATTTTTCTTGGAAAGTTAATTCTTTCAGAATATATTTGCAACTTTTTCCTGATAAATTTATTACTCTTTTTCCTATAAATTAACCATGTTTTATGATAAACATGCTACCCTTCCTATAAAGTTTTTCTATAAAATTTGCAACTTTTTCGTTGAATTTTCATT
Source organism: Pholidichthys leucotaenia (assembly GCA_020510985.1). Lineage (NCBI taxonomy): Eukaryota > Metazoa > Chordata > Actinopteri > Cichliformes > Pholidichthyidae > Pholidichthys > Pholidichthys leucotaenia. Next base: position 43,905,685 of record CM035842.1, read on the forward strand.
CCTTTTCTTGTCCATTTGCTCCTCTCCTCTCACTGATAAACTAAGTTTCCCTGGATAAACTATCCTTACAGTCTTTATTGGGATGAAGGACTCAGGTTAACAGAGGGGAGGACTTCGGCTCAATTTGCTCACAAGGGGAATAGATTTTTGAAGTTTTTTTTGCAAATATTTATTTATTTGAATGGAGATTTAATATTTTATTTATTGAAAAAGAAGCTTTTTCATAGTTTTGCAAAGATTTTTTTTGTATTTTGAACATATTTATTTTTAATGGAAGCTGCCCACTTTTTGTCATTGACTTTTACATAATTAATGATGAAGACCATGGACTCTGTGAGTTGATAATTTTGTAAAAATCTATGTGGTATTAAATATGTAAACAAGTGTATATATTGTTTAGGAGTGCTTTTATAATTATTATTTTTTTTTTTGGTTGACCACCTGCCCCCCAAAATCTCTGTGCACATCACAGTATATTGTTAAAGATGCTCTACTAGCCAAAAAAATGGAACTATAAAAAAGAATAGGACCAAAATAAAATAAATAAATAAGTGCTCAACCCATAACTTATGTAAGTTCATGTAAGTAAATAAGTGTAAATGGAAAATACTACAGGTCCATTCTCAAAAGTGCATTATAGACAAAGAGGTTTGGAAATACTGATGACAGTAAAAATATTCTCAAAGACAGTTAACAAATCATGTACTAGCATCAAATTGTCTGTAACACTGGAGCTAATAGAAATGGACCCATCTTAAACCTTGGAATGTAAATTTCAAATTGGGTTTGTGTTTGAGGGGCTGACACACAGTGCTGTACCTGGGACCCAAAATTTGGTGCTACACCCCTGGACACACGTAAAGCCGTATGGGATTGTTTAAGGGCATTGGAAGTTGGCTTGTGCTTGTTTATAGTAAATATTTCATTTTTAGATATTATTTGTGAATATTTAGGCATTTCCAGCAGACAAGAAGACTGATTGTTACAGAGAAATAAGAGAAGAAAAAAATAATGTGTGGCAGCCTCAAAAGTCACATTTAGGGCGCATTCAGATGGCCACTGTTTGGTCCGAACCAAAGGAATTCTGCTCCGCTTCTGTGGATAGTTTGGTTCATTTGGTGCAGTCTGAACGTAGGTTGGAACTCTGGTGTGCACCAAACAAGCGAAGTCTGGTCCCCCTGAAAACCGGGGGTCTTGGTTCACTTGCAAACAAAGTCTGGTGTGCTTCACTTGCCATGTGAATCCAAACGGACTATCCAGCGGACCAAAGGGCGGAAGTGCCCCTCAGTATTTGTGTAACTATAGCAACACATAGTCTGAGAAGAGGAAGTGGCATTTACTGTAGCACATTTTGGGTAGAAACGAACAATAAAGACAACCGCGCGAATCCAAGAAATCCTTTCACTGGAGAAAGCCAAGGAGAAAAGTTAAAAAATGTCTCATTTGTGGCGGACAAACTGTTAGGTATTCACATACTAACAGCAGGCAGCGCGGACATGAGGACGCAGGTACGGGTGACGTCATCATACCATGCTTTTATTAGGAGACTAAGGGTGGGAGACTGCCTCTTTGGTGCTCCGTCTCCAGCAACACACCAGCCTGTACTTAACCCCAGTTAGCATAACGGCTATATTAACTGTAACACGTGTTGTTAACAGTGTGTGTTTAATAAACCATTGTTCAGGTGAGCCATCGCCTCCACTGTCCTAATTTCCAGACACAACAATGGCGACGAGGAGAAAAATTGGCCTTCCAGAGGAAAATTTAACGTTTTTCGTGAAGATGAAAGCGTGCCTGTTACTCTGGTCAGAGAGTGACGTAGCTGGGCGAGCTAAGCTCTGCTGTCTGGCAAGCAGGTGCAGGTTTGGGCAACTAGAGGAGGAAATGGTGTGGGACCAGCTAGTGAAGCACACCAGCAGCCCGCGGCTGCGTGCAAAGCTAATCAGGGCACCCGACGACCTACCGCTGGTGAAGGCGGTGGAGTTGGCATTCCAGTTGGAGGCCGCCAACAAGCTAACATCACAACTAGGTGACCCATAACAACAAATCCCAGTAGCTCATGCAGTTATCCCAGTAGAAGTACCCGTTAACACTGCAAATCTCTTGGAGGACGCCGAGGTGAACATTACGGGGCAATGGAACATCATGGAACACCATTCGTGCGGGAACTACAGCTCCCCGACACACCGAGAGCAAGCGTGATTATGCCAAGCTGGGGGCCAGCGATCCAGATGCTACGGCAAGCTCAATCACTTCGCCAAGGTGTGCTGGTTGACACGACTGACATCAAGCCAGTCACCCAGTTCAAAAGAACCACCATCCACACAGTGGGCTCCAGAGGGTCGGTGGACAAGTGGCGCACAGTGAGGTTAGATGACATCAGCTTGCCGTTGCTGCTGGACACCGCCACTGTGAGGTCAGTGATGAACTGGGTTACAGTGAGAAAATTCTTTCCCTACCATCCTATTGCAAACAATCCAGTGGAGCTGCATGGCTACGGGCACACACGCACCAGCTTAGTAGGGACCATATCACTGGCAGTTTCTGCGGGTCAAGAGTCCTCTCAGTGTTTGGTTTCCAGGTGGCTACACACAGGGATAATATCTAGGGATGTGACCTTTTTTACGAACTGTGTTTTACCATCTGCGACAGCCTTGGGCTCTGGGGGAACGCTAATGTTGGGAGCGCAACACGCCCGGACGGGGATACAGCCACTCAGAGTTTGACACCTCAGGGAGAGGACAGCAAGGAACGGGGCAGAATCTGGACTCGTCTCATATCCGCACCCGGCGTCAGCAGCAAGGAGCCACCGCAGTGCTGCGGGATAGAGAGTTCGTGGCCCAGCAGGATCCAGTAGGACAATGCCAACTGGGGGCACATCCTGCCACCGGCGTGAGAGTCACGTCGCCACAGCAGCAACCAGCATCAGGGATGAGACAGCAGGAGCACCACATGAAGCCAATTAGGGCCGGATTCATGGTGCTCAATTGGGTTCGGGTCCGCCCATCTGAATGCCTAGATGGCCTGCAGATGTTCTTGTCCCCGCTGATGCAGATCACTGCACAGCGAGGGCCAGCCAACTTCCAGATGACCGATGGTTCAAGATGGCACCCAGGACTGCCGCAACTGGCGCCTCCATGGCTGTGTCCACCGCGGGCTCGCCAGTGGCCCCCTGAACTCAAACCACAACAATGACTCTGTTTTAATGTGTTTAGTAGAGCGTGACTGGTTCACAGTGGCAGAATAATTCACTCAGTCATGCAGTGTCAGCCGGTGGTTCTCCCAATGGCCCAGGTTCTATTTTTTTTTTTTTTTAAAAAGCTGTTGTGAGCTTAAAGGTTTGAAATGTTCATAATGTTTTTGGGCTTCACCAGTGGGGAGGTAGATGTTAGGTATTCACATACTAACAGCAGGCTGCACGGACGGTGGGACACAGGCACGGGTGATGTCATCACGCCATGCCTACATTAGGAGATTAACAGTGGAAGACTGCCTCTCTGGAGCTCCACCTCTAGCAACACACCACTCTGTACTGCACCCCAGTTAGCATAATGGCTACTGTATATTAACTGTAACACATGTTGTTGACAGTGTGTATTTAATAAACTATTGTTCAGTTCAGCCATCGCCTCCGCTGTCCTAATTTCCAGACACAACACAAACAACCTTGCTGAAGGGAACAGATTTCCATTTTTGTTCCTGGTCAATCATTGAGCTGGATTTTTTTTCTTCGTCGAGATTTTTTTCTTCCTGGTCAGTGGTGGTTTCGGCTGCAGCGCCCCAAACGAGCAGCTGTTGTAACTGTGTGACGTTGTCCAGGCAGTTTAGTTCACTGCAGTGTGAATGCATTTCGGCTTTAGGACTGTGACTAGGATTCTTCTTTGACTTGGCACAGAGGCGTCGTCTCTTCGAATTTAGTCTGCTGGTAGGATCATTAGCTTCCCCAGGCGAGCCCGGGTACTGGCGGAGGGCGCGACGAGAACGCTGATCCATTGCCCCGGATCAGCGTTCCATTGCTGATCCATTCCCGGCGAAAGAAATGGGAGGAGACAGTTGCTGACCGGAGCTTTACCCACTCTAGCAGGAAATGTTGGAGCCTCATCCGTCGCCTAGGAGCTGCACAGAAGCCCCCTAGCCAAAGCCGAGCATCCGTCACACCCAACCAAGTTGCATCCCACCTACTGACTATCGCCAAAGCACCCCAAGACAAAGACACCAGAAGAGCAGTTACAACTGAGCTAAAAAACCACCAAAAAATGCCTGTAGAGGAAACGAACCCTGAACCCTTCGAGGCTGCTGAACTGGAGAAAGTCCTACAGGGCCTGAAATGTGGAAAGGCAGCAGGATACGATAACATCTTCCCAGAATTCATGAAAAATCTTGGCCCCCGAGCCCTAACCTGGTTGACACAATTCTACACAAGGATCACACAAACGAACTCGATCCCAAAGAAATGGCGGGCAGCAAAGGTCATTGCCATCCCAAAACCTGGCAAAGACCACAAACTACCAGCAAGCTACCGCCCAATCTCCCTACTCAGCGTTCCTTACAAAATCATGGAGCGCCTAATACTGCAACGCATTTCCCCAGAAATAGAGGATATTCTAAGTGTGGATCAAGCAGGTTTCCGCAAGGACCGCAGTACAGGAGAACAAGTACTGGCCCTAACCACCTTCATTGAAAATGGCTTCGAGAGCAGACTGAAGACAGGGGCTGTGTTTCTCGATCTTACAGCCGCCTATGATACGGTCTGGCACAAAGGCCTCCTCCTGAAACTTATAAAGGCGATCCCTGCTTGGGCAACAGCAATTATAAAAACGCTGCTGACCAACCGAAGGTTCAGAGTCCACCTCAGTCAGAACACAAGTGCATGGAGAATGCAGAAAAACAGACTCCCACAAGGCTCAGTTCTAGCTCCAACTCTGTTCAACCTCTACATAAACGACCTGCCTACTACAAAATCCCGCAAATTCATCTATGCAGACGACATCTGTCTGGCATTCCAAGCACCAGACTTTGAACCACTGGAACGGGTGCTCACGGAAGATCTTGCTAAACTGGACCAGTTCTGCAAAATCTGGCGCCTAAAACCAAGCCCAGCAAAAACCGTCTCCAGTGTATTTCATCTAGAGAACTAAACATCCACCTGAGCGGACTCAGAATCAGAATCAGAATCAGAATCAGAATCAGGTTTATTGCCATTGTTCATGTAGTACACAAACTAGGAATTTGTCTCGGTACAATGCTGCAACATTAAACATGATAAGATAAGAGAAATAAACTATACATGTAATAAAGTGTAGGATAAGATTAAGTGATACTGGTCAACAGTTAAAATATATATTAGCCAGCAGCAGATACTGTGGAGAACTATATAGTGCAGTCGGTAATGCAGGAAGAAAACAGTGATGATTGACATGAGTCTGGTTGAGCTGCTGTACATGGTGCACGTGAGTCACTTAGTGTTCAGCAGTCTAATGGCAGAGGGGAAGAAGCTGTTCATGTGACGGGAGGTTTTAGTCTGGATGGACCGAAGTCTTCTACCAGAGGGGAGGGGGGCAAACAGTACATGACCAGGGTGTGAGGGATCGGCTATGATCCGGCCAGCACGCCTCCGGGTCCTGGAGATGTACAGATCCTGGAGAGATGGGAGCTTGCAGCCGATCACCTTCTCAGCAGTGCGCACGACGCGCTGCAGCCTTAGTCTGTCCCTGGCAGTGGCTCCTGCGTACCACACGGTTATGGAGGTGGTGAGGATGGACTCGATGATGGCTGTGTAGAACTGCACTAACATCTTGGTGGGTAGCTTGAGCTTCCTCAGCTGCCGCAGGAAGAACATCCTCTGCTGGGCTTTTTTGATGAGTGAGCTGATGGTCAGCTCCCATTTGAGGTCCCTGGTGATGGTAGTGCCTAGGAAGCGGAAGGAATCAGCAGTGGTGATGGGAGAGCCTGAGAGGGTGAGGGGGGGCAGAGGAGTAGTGACTTTCCTGAAGTCTACAATCATCTCCACTGTCTTCAGAGCGTTCAGCTGCAGGTTGTTATTGCTGCACCAGGACGCCAGCTGGGCCACCTCTCTCCTGTAGGCGGACTCGTCGCCGTTGGAGATGAGCCCGATGAGGGTGGTGTCGTCCGCAAACTTGATCAACTTGACAGACTGGTGGCTGGAGGTGCAGGAGTTGGTGTAAAGGGAGAAGAGTAGGGGGGAAAGTACACAGCCCTGGGGTGATCCGGTGCTGATGCTAGTATAGTCTGAGACAGTCTTTCCCAGCCGCACATGCTGCCTCCGGTCCGTCAGGAAGTCGATGATCCACCTGCAGAGGGAGTCAGGCACGTTGAGCAGGGACAGCTTGTCCCGGAGCAGAGCGGGGCGGATGGTGTTGAATGCGGAGCTGAAGTCCACAAACAGGATCCTGGCGTAGGTTCCCGGGGAGTCCAGGTGCTGCAGGATGGAGTGGAGGGCCAGGTTGACTGCATCGTCTACAGACCTGTTGGCTCGGTAGGCAAACTGCAGCGGGTCCAGGAGAGGGGTGGTGATGGACTTGAGGTGGGACAGGACCAGGCGCTCAAAGGACTTCATGACTACAGAGGTGAGCGCTACAGGTCTGTAGTCATTAAGTCCAGTGATCCGTGGCTTCTTGGGGACAGGGATGATGGTGGAGGATTTGAGGCAGGATGGCACGTGGCATAACTTAAGGGAGGTGTTAAAAATGTCTGTGAATACAGGAGCCAGCTGTTTCGCACAGAGTCTCAGGGTGGAGGGAGACACGCCGTCTGGGCCGGGGGCCTTGCGCGGGTTCAGTCTGGAGAACTGTTTGAGCACATCCTGCTCACTGATGATAAGGGGAGGGGGGGAGGTGGGGGGGGTGCCTTAAATGAAGTAGGGAATGTGGAGGCTGTGGAGCTGGAGGGAGGGGGGGAGTTGGACACAGATGACGAGGTGTCAAAACGGGCATAGTGTTGGGACAGTCTCTGACAAAGGGCTTTGTCATCCTGACCTTTAGGAGCCTGAGGCCGATAGTTGGTGATCTGCCTCAGTCCTCTCCACACGGAAGCCGAATCATTAGCAGTGAACTGCTGCTGGAGTCTCTCTGAGTACACAGATTTAGCCCTCTTCAGCTCTCTGTTAAACCGATATTTAACCTCCCTGTAGCAGTCCCTGTCTCCACTTTTCAGCGCTGCTTCCTTCTCCTTCCTGATCTGTCTGAGCTTAGCTGTGAACCAGGGTTTGTCATTAGAGTAACTCACCCTGGTGCGTGATGGAAGAATGTTCTCTTCACAAAAGTGGATATATGAGTTCACAGTGTCCGTGTACTCATCCAGATCATGCGTGGCTCCTTTAAGCATGCCCCAGTCAGATATTTCCATGCACGTTTCCAGCTTCTCCTCAGCATCACTGGTCCGTATCTTCGTAGTGCTCACAACAGGTTTAGTGAGCTTCAATCTCTGTCTGTATGTGGGAATGAGGTGAACCATCACGTGATCAGATAATCCCAGTGCAGCTCGAGGGACAGCGCGATATGCGTCTTTCACTGTGGTGTAACAGTGATCCAGTGTGTTTAATCCTCTGGTGGGGCATTTAATAAACTGTTTGTAGCGGGGGAGATCGTGGCTCAGATTGCACTGATTAAAGTCGCCAGCCACAATAATCAGCGAGTCTGGAAAACTCCGCTCTGTGTGTTGAATGTGATCCGCGAGCACGCGCTGAGCTTCGCGCGTGTCCGCGTCGGGAGGGGCGTACACAGCGATCAGTATAAAAGAAGCAAACTCCCGTGGGGAATAAAAAGGCTTGCAGTTGATAACAAGAAATTCCAAGGCAGGAGAACAGTGTTTGGAAATTTCCGTTACATCAGAGCACCAGCTACAGTTGATGTAGAAGCAGACACCGCCTCCTGTGGTCTTGCCGGAAAGCTCTGTGTCACGATCAGCACGGAAGAGCTGGAAGCCGTCGAGGCGCAGCGCGCTGTCCGGTATATTTTCCCGGAGCCAGGTCTCAGTAAAGCAGAGGACAGCTGAGGAGGCGAGGTCCTTAAAACGCATCAGCAGTCTCAGTTCATCCACCTTGTTAGAGAGAGAGTTGGTATTGGACAGAAATATGCCAGGCAGCGCCGTTCGCGAGCCTCTCCTGCGAAGTCGTACGAGAGCGCCCGCTCGTCTTCCTCTCTTCCGCCGTCTCACTTTCCGAGCCAAACAATAAACCAGATCGGCGGCAGGGGCTAGAAAAACTGGGAGGAGGTCCGTGGGGGTCAAAGTCCTGATATTTAAAAGTTCTTCACGGGTATAAGTGCAAGCAGACACACAATTGACAAACAAAAACAAACAAAGAGCGCAGCGAAGCACCATGTCGACCGCTGTGGGCGCCATGTGTTGGGAGTGAGAAGAGAAGAAGAGAAGAGAAGCCTAAGCACTCAAGCTTAAGCATGCCCCAAATCCAACTTATCTTGGAGTGACCCTTGGAGTGACCCTTGATAGGACCTTATCCTTCAAGGAACATCTAAAGTGGACGGCTGCTAAGGTGAAAGTACGAAACAACCTGCTCTGCAAGCTCGCTGGTGCAAAATGGGGGGCGGCAGTCTCCACCCTGCGCACCTCAGCACTGGCCCTTTCATACTCTGTAGCAGAATATTGTGCCCCTGTCTGGTCCAGGTCATCTTACACACACCATGTAGACACCCAGCTCAACTCAACCATGAGAACTATAACTGGAACAATCCGCTCAACACCACTCCCCTGGCTCTCTGTACTGTCAAACATAGCCCCTCCACACATCCGGCGAGCAGCATTAACTCAAAGGATGCTCCAAAAAGTTAAAGATTTTCCTCACTTACCAATCCATGCAGATATCTACACCCCACCCACTGCCCGACTTTCATCCAGACGGCCAATTTGGAAAAACCCTCCCCCAGCTGACTTTACCATCCAGACAGCTTGGCAAGAGGAATGGGAGACCAAGGAGGTCCCAAACAAACAGCTGGTGATAAACCCCAACCAACAGGTCCCGGGCACCAACCTCCCAAGGAGACAGTGGTCTACACTCAATCGCTTCAGGACTGGACATGGCCCCTGCTTGGCCAGCCTTCACAGATGGGGCAGTAGCCCTAGCCCACTGTGCGCATGTGGAGAGGAGCAAACTATGGAACACATCATAGAGGCTTGCCCGCTCCAAAGACTGGAAGGAGGATTACACACCCTCCATACAGCAAACCAGGAGGCAACTGCTTGGCTTAAGGACTTTGCATTCGCTAAATAAAATAAGTGTGAATGCAAACCAAACGAAGGTGCAAAAATTCTCGGCATTCCCTGCCCAACCGAACTGAAAACCCCGGACTATCCTGGTCTGAATGCAGCCTTAATTCTAAAGAACCATGTTTTGGAGGAGACAGGTGCTGCACAACATCGTTGGTTTGACCAGATGATCACCATCTGAGGATGAATAAAAATAATAAAGTAGTGTGTGCTGGCATTAAAACTGTCATTAAAGGCAGAAGACAGATGGTGGGAACAAAATCCTTGATGCGCAATAATGGGGTGAACTCAGGCTGATGGAAATCATTTAAATTTATACAGGCATGATATACAATGTAAATGAGCTCATCGGTTTGGTTACAGGCATTGGTGAAATAAGTGAGTAAAGAGTTTTCAGTGTTTAGTTGCCTGGTCATTTTAAAAGTATACATGTCAAACATAACAATTTATACTTACATTTTAGAAGAGATGAAGTAATATCTCACCCCTCCTCCCCTTCCCTCAGCTGTACCCACAGCTGTTCTCCACAGTTCTCCTGTGTGATATTATTCAGAGCGGGAGTGAAAATACTTTCATGACTTGCTCTGTTGTACAGCATTCGTACAGGTAAATGTATTTATTTATTTAGCCCGATATGGTGACTGTATACAGTCACTGCAGCTGTGCTGTGAGCACTGTACTGCTAAACCTGATGTGTTAGTTTACCAGTGGAGTTAACCAGAAAATCCATGATGGATACCGGTTATTAATTAGTAACACCATGACTTTGTCAAAGAAATATCTTAGAATAGGCATATTTACCACAGTTTATCTTTGTAGAATTAATTTGCCACAGTACTGACACTGGATATGGTGACTGCACAAAAAAAGATGAAAATGACATTCTTTAAAAGCTCTGAGCCCAATCACAACTGTATGAAAAATATTTAAAATTTCAGAAGCTTAGTGTAATTCAAGTTTCTGCATCCAATCAATTAGATTTTAGATTTTCTGCTTAAATCCAGAAAATAGATCTGGGTGGGACAGATAACACAGCAGTGTTTGCCCCACCCTCCTTAACCCCACTGTGGTACCCTTGAGCAAGGGGCTCAAGCTGTTTTTTTAATCTTTAGAGTAAATCATTCTTATTCTTCTTTTAGATTTGACTGGCAGTTGGCAACCAGCTTACAGGTGCATTACCGCCATGTACTTCACTCTGTATCATCACTCTAGCCTATCACTCTATATATCAGAGTAAATCATTAAAACATTCATCATCACTCTCTATATAATTCAAGAAATCTCTGTCTGTCTGTGTGTCTGTCTGTCATGATCATAGGACTCACTAAAAGATCATAGGGCCGTCTATGATGTCTACATGATGTCCTATGATGTTTTCCTATGATGTCTATGTCATAGGACATCAAAGATCAAAGGCAGGCATCACTCATGATCATAGGACTCGCTATGCCATCATCTATGATCAAAGGCAGGCATCACTCACAATCAAAGGACTCACTATGCCATCATCAAAGATCATAGGACTTGCTATGACATCATCAAAGATCGAATGCAGGCATCATAGGACTGGCTATGCCATCATCAAAGATCATAGGACTCACTATAACATCATCAAAGATCAAAGGCAAGCATCACTGAACGAGTGCTGACATGCTTGCTTACACCTGCCTTCTACGGGCATGCAGAAATACTTGCTTATACTTGGTTTCTATGGGCATGCACGGGTATGCACGGGCATGCACAGGTATGCACTAGTCTAAATCTAACACAAGGCAAACTGATCACTGCTCAATATTGCCTGAGGATGTATTGCTCAGTATAACCTCAATATAAGGATGCATCATCATCATAGCGTCAGAATTAAGAACAATATCTGTCACAGGTCTGTGGTGGACCACTCCCAGTTACACGGGGTGAGACTGGACATCCTGGCAGACAAGCACATCTGTCACAAGGTCTGTGGTGGACTTTTGCCAGTTGGTGCATCGTGACATGCACTACACAAAGAGGAGAATATAAGGATGCACTGCTCAATATAACCTGACATGAGCAAATAATTCTGAGCTGCATGGAGTCTAACAGATCTGTCATGAGATTTGAGCACGCATGATGACATTCAGATAGATAAATACCGAAATTTGCATTGAATTGGTGTAAGACCATTTTTTTGTTAGATAAATTAGGACTATTGTTTTCAAGGTATAATCTCATAAATTTATATTTATGGTAATACATACTAACTAACTAACTAACTAACTAACCTGCACTTATATAGCGCTTTTCTAGTCACAAAGACCACTCAAAGCGCTTTCATTAATACTAACCCTCTATTCTAAGGGCCTATAGGAAACAGATATCTAGGGACAATTTAGAACAGCCAATTAACCTAACATGCATGTTTTTGGCATGTGGGAGGAAACCGGAGAAATCCCGGAGTAAACCCACGCAACACGGGGAGAACATGCAAACTCCACACAGATCACTGTTGGTCGGGGGCTGGGATCGAACCCACGATCCCACGATCCCCACAATCCCCCGGCCAAGGGTAAACTGTGCTGCCGCAGTGCTAACCACTGCGCCACCGTGCACCTGCGCCAACATAGCTAAGTATATTGTCCACTCAGGTGAAGTGCCACCTGTAGAGGATGCGTTCAATGATGAGGCTGAGTTTTATTTCTCAGGTTCAGCTTTATTGACAGAACACATACTCTAGCATTCTCAAAGCAGGAAGAAGAGAAAGAACTATATCACATCACCTCTTTATATGTTTCCAGCATCAGAACTCAAGTCACATGGTGCTTCAGTAAACATACAGTCACAATGCAACCCTTTGAACTTTCACCATTGTCTCTTATTCATTGATGAACCGGAAATCTCTCTGGGACATCTTCTCCGAGACAAAGGCCAAATCTCACACCTCCTCGTCATCTTCTGCAGATTCGAGCCTTTTGTCCTTCGAGACGTGAAGCCTCCAATAAACATGCAGTCATACCTTTGTGGAAAATGTGAGCCCAACATATGTGCCACAAACCTGCCATAATTTACATATTAAAATGAAAAAAAATCTAGAAATATATATAGCCAGTGGATTGATGTGGCCCAGCTTTGTCCCTAAACACTCCCAGGATACTTTGCTGAATGCGTCCCAAGCCACTGCCATCATGCATTTGTGAAAAGGTCCATAGAACATGTGGGGTAGATTACTTACAAAGTTGTAGCTTCCATAGCCATTTCCTCCATAAGGCAGTTTACACAAATACTATTGGTCCCGCAGCTGCTGAGGGGGACCCCCAAGCCATGGGATAAAACACAGAGCATATAATATCAGCCATTGCAAAGTTCAATTCATTGATTAACTAATTTTGAACACTAAAACTGCCTGATCCACCAGGGGGCACACATCCTTCACTCGGGAGCATCCTTTTTACACAGCACAAGGAAGGAGGGTCTATCGCCATCATACAATGCACACTTAAGGTGCATTCAGACCAAATGCAAAGAGAATTTTTCACATGGGGCAAATACATACAAAGTCAGTGGCAAGAGGCAAGCTCATGCACATCTTGCGCATTCATGCATTCACGTCTGATGCATGCACAAGCATGTACTGTATTGGCCTCGAGATTCTGCCCTCACCGGAATAAAAGTATCAACATTGGAGAGTAAACTAGTTTGAAAATGAGACTGACACTCACCTGGAAACAGATGGACTGGGACCTCTGCAGCTGAATCGGAGTGTGAGTTTTTGACCCATCTACTCCTGCCACCGATGTGCTAACAAGGCTAGCAGGCTAGCAATGTCAACAACCTGTCATCCAGGTGAAATTTTGGAGGCAGGGGCATTTTTTTCAGGTGAAACTCCATCGGATAATGTAAACCTAAGCATGATGTTATTTTGAGAATTTCCACAGCTGCTTGAACACAGCTGCAGAAGTTATAAAAGCAACTTCACCTGTCTGCAAGTCACTCACATGGTGAATTCATGTCTATTCACGTGTTTACATTGAGTTGTAATGTAATCTTGCTGTGCGAAAAATTCACCCATTTGCATTTGGTCTGAACGCACCTTAAGGGTGGTCACAATGATAAAAGTTACAACTATCCCAACAGAAGCAGCTTTGACGTATACACAACACTAACACACATTTGACATAACGCACGGCTCAGGAGACACACACACGCAGGCTCAGAGTGAATTCAATAACTTTATTCAACAACAAGGATGAGTGGATGCATGTCTGTGATATGTGGATGTACTGGTGGCGGACGTCAGCGTCAGGCACGGAGGCAGGAAACCGTACAGCCAGACAACCCTGGGGAGAGAGCACAGGGAGAAGGTGACGGGCACCAAACCAGTACAACAGGTAATGAGGGATTTGTTGGCTTACTTGGCAGGGCAGGTGGCAGGCGTGCACAAGGGAGAGTCCAGAAGACAGCGACCTGACGATGCACCTGACAGCAGCAGCGAGGTGGTGATGCAGGGGCGGAGTCCGCCACCGGGAAAGATCCACCTGTGCACAGGGGAGAGACTGGAACACAAGTGGAGGTATGCTTACGCGAGAAATCTTGCTGGTTGGCGAGGGGGTTCCTCTGAAGCAAGTAGCCGAAGGGAACAGACGGCTTCAGGCCGAGGCCCAGGGCAGGGTGGCTTATATGCCACGCTGCTGACGAGGTGCAGGTGTGCGCTCAGCTGGCGCCGCTAATGAGCGGCGAGTTGTAACAACATTAAACTGACAGTCTAACTAAGGAGAATATGCTTTTTTCCTGATATTTACCATTTCCCATCAGCCCTTGTAGCTGCATTCACCCAGAAGGCTACAATATTTCTGAGAGAATTAAATGTAGCTGTCTTCATTTGTATCAACTAAGCTTCTCATACTGTATGTTTAGTGCAATGCTTACAAACAAAATCTTGCATAGGCCAGGGCCCCCGACAACCAGGAAGCGGCCGTTAACTTCTCTCTGTTCAGCATAAACACACAGATTTGACTCTGCTGACTGGACTGGTTGACTGGTGCTCAATACTTGTACAGACATGGATAGGGCTTAAAGCCTGGTAATGCGATTATGTCACAGCAGAGTGCCATAGCTTAAATCTTCAGTGGAATTTTGCACTTTAAAAGTATGAAACTTTGCATATATGTACTGTAGATAATACTAATACAATTATTTTGAATTGCAGAACCACTCTGAAAAAATTGGTTCTGTCATATTGAGAGAATGGTCAGCTCAAGTGCAGGGTGCCACATCAGTGAAAACACACACACGACACAGAGAAGCTACGTTAACCACAATTTATTAATCCAAAAGGGAACGCAGAGTTAGGGAAAGACGCCACTCACCAGAGGAGGACTTAGCTTGTAAAAAGGAGACGAGAGTTGGTTAGCAGGAGGAGAGAGACCGGGAAAGGGGAATGACAAAATACAACTTACGGGACCTGAACAGAGAACCCTACAGAGAGACCCAGCAGGAATACACGAACCAGCAGGATGAAGCTGGCAGGGAGTAGGAAAGGAGTGGAGCTGGGTGAGGTGTCTGACCAGGTGGAGATAGGCAGCTGAAGCGGTGAGGAGGGTGATGGAGCAGGTGAGTGCACAATGAGCTCCGGAGATGCACTGCAGAGATGGCAGCAAACTGCGAAAAGGAGAAGAGGAATTTAGACACTGTTCCTCAGAATATCAATATAGACGTACTTGCTTGCTGTTTTGAAACCACTGCCTGGGAGCAGCTCTGCGATCCACATGGTAAGGACATCGATGGCCTCACTCACACCATCACAGACTACATCAACTTCTGCGTGGACAACACCGTACCCACCAAGACCATACAGTGTTGCTCAAACAACAAACCCTGGATCAATCCTGAGATAAAAACACTTCTGAGAGAGAAGAAGAGGATCTTCAGGTCGGGGAACAGGGAGATGCTGAAGTCTGCACAGAGGGAGCTGAGGAGGAAGATCAGAGAAGGCAAGGACAGCTTCAGGAAGAAGATGGAGGACAAGCTGCAACAGAGCGACATCGGCGGGGTCTGGAGAAACCTTAAAACCATCTCTGGGCTCCAGAATACCTCCTCCCAGGCCACAGGGGGCAGGGAGTGGGCGAACAATCTGAACCTGTTTTTTAATAGGTTTGACCAACCGCCCTCCCCCCCCCCCCCCCGACTGCACACCAACAACTGCTGCCTCTAAAGTCATTGAGACCTGCTATCCACACCCCACTCCACCAACACCCCCGACTCCCAGCACACAGCCCCCCAACCTGACCCTCACTAAGACCCAGGTGAGGACGGAGCTGAGGAAGATCAAGGCGAGGAAGGCCTTGGGACCGGACGGCATCAGCGCGAAGCTCCTCAAGTCCTGCCCAGACCAGCTGTGTGGGATTGTGGAGCACATCTTCAACCTGAGCCTGAAGCTGGGGAGGGTACCACAGTTGTGGAAATCATCTTGTGTGGTACCCGTACCAAAGACTTCCCATCCAAAGACCTGAACAGCTACAGACCAGTGGCCCTGACGTCTCACATGATGAAGACCCTGGAGAGACTGCTCCTTGCTCACCTCCGCCCCCTGGTGGGACCAGCGATGGATCCACTCCAGTTCACCTACCAGCATGGCATTGGGGTGGAGGATGCAGTGATCTTCCTCCTTCACCGTTCCCTGTCTCACCTGGAGAAGCCCGGGAACATGGTGACGATCATGTTCTTTGACTTCTCCAGTGCTTTCAGCACCATCCAACCAATGATCCTGAAAGACAAGCTGCTGTGCACAGGGGTGGACCAGCACCTGTCATCATGGATCCTGGACTACCTCTCTAACCGGCCACAGTTTGTGAGAACCCGGGATTGTGTGTCCAACATGATCATCGGTAGCACGGGGGCCCCCCAGGGAACAGTTTTGGCTCCCTTTCTGTTCACCCTTTATACTGCGGACTTCTCACACAACACAACACACTGCCATCTACAGAAATTCTCTGACGACTCTGCGATCGTCGGCCTCATCTCCAACGGAGATGAAGCTGAGTACAGAGGACTTATCCAGGACTTCGTGGACTGGTGCCATAGGAACTGCCTCCAGATCAATGCAAGGAAAACTAAGGAGCTGGTGGTGGATTGCCGCAGGCAAGGACAACCCCTCACAGCACCAGTAAACATCCAGGGAACAGACATTGAGATGGTGACATTCTACAAGTACCTGGGTGTTCATCTGAACAATAAACTAAACTGGTCACACAATACTGACGCACTCTACAAGCAGGGACAGCACATGCTGTTCCTTCTGAGGAGACTCAGGTCTTTTGGTGTACAAGGGGTGCTCTTGAAGACATTCTACAACACAGTGGTGGCATCAGCCATCACTTTTGGAGTTGTCTGCTGGGGCAACAGCATTACAGCAGCCGATAGGAAGATACTGAACAAACTAATCAAGAAAGCTACCTCTGTCCTGGGGAAACACCTTGACCCAGTGGGGGAGATAGGGGAGAGAAGGATGGTGGCTAAAGTGTCATCTCTGCTGGAGTCCGAGTCCCACCCCATGCAGGACATACTGAACGCACTGAGGAGCTCCTTTAGCAGTAGACTGCATCATCCTAGGTGCGCGACCGAGAGTTTTCGCAGGTCCTTCCTACCTATGGCTGTCAGACTGTACAACCTAAGCAGGGCTGCTAGCAGAGATAGCAAAAAAAAAAAAAAAAAAGTGACGACCTAATAGTATTGAATGCAAAAGACGCAACAGACTTACACAAATGGTCCCCTCCACTATACAACTAGGACAATATCAGTCGCTATGGAGGGTGACAATATGTATGGGTACATATTCATACCATGTAGGGTAACTAAATAGACGGTTATGCTGTTTATTCCATCTAGCTACATGCTCCACACTGTGTGTATATATATTTATGTGTACATATGTATATTCACTGCTCTTATTTTCTTATCTTCTAAATTATTGCTCTGAGTGTTGCTATCCCTGTGCTGTTGCAATCCTGGAATTTCCCCATTGTGGGACTAATAAAGGCTTATCTTAGAAGGCAGTATACCCAAAGAGCAAGCGCTGAAGCATTCACGAATTGGTCCTTAGCGCTGGCAAGGCAGAGACGGCAGGTGCATCCACTCAGGTGGGTGTGTTGATTACCTGCGGAGCGGGGGAACCTCTCGCAGGAAGGGAGGGGGGTGCACGCTCACCTGATCATGACAGTGCCCCCCCTCATGGGGCGCCTCCTGGCGGCCCACTGGGCTTGCTGGGATGGGCTTTATGAAAGGCCTAGACCATCCCTTTGTCATGAAAGTAGGACTGGGGTTCCATGACCTTTCTTCGGGGCCTAGCCCTTCCAGTAGACCAGGTATTGCAGGCCCTGGCCCTGACGGCGAACATCCAGAATCCTCTGGACAGTGTAGGTGGTCTGGCTGTCGAGGATCCGGGGAGGAGGAGGCGGCTTTGGGGGTGGGGGCGGGAAAGAGAGGGCTGGCGGAGAGGGGCTTGATTTTCGAGATGTGGAATGTAGGGTGGATGCAAAACATCGGCAGAAGCTCCAGGTGGACCATCACGTCACTGACGACCCAGGAGATGGTAAATGGGCCCAAGAAGCAAGGTGATAATTTTCTGGACTCCATCTTTATGGGCACCTGGTCCGCCAACAGCCACACACGCTGCCCGACTGTGTACTTGGGTACTGGGACCTGCCTACAGTTTGCATGCTGATGATTCCATTCCATAGAGCGGAGAACGGCAGCTCAGGTGGCCCTCCAGAGCCAGCGACAGTGGCAGGCGTGGGCCCCCACAGATGGTGTGGTGACTTCCCTCTCCACCATAGGCAACGGGGGGGAGGGGTATACCCCATGGAGGCCTCGAAAGGCGTGAATCCTGTAGAAGAGGAGACTGCCGAGCTGTGGCCATACTCCACCCAGGTCAGATGGGTGCTCTAAGTAGAGGAATTACAGGATGCCATGCATCTGAGGGCGGCCTCCAGGGACTTGTTGATGTGCTCAGCCTGCCCGTTGCTTTGTGGATGGTATCTGGACGTGAAGCTGACCATGGTGCCCAACGAGCTGCAGAAGGATTTCCAAATGTGGGAGGTGAACTGTGGGCCCCGGTCAGATACAATGTCCATGGGAATCCCGTGCAGACAGATAACGTGGGTAGTCAGCAGGTCGGTGGTCTCAGAAGCGGAGGGCAGCTTGGGGAGCGGCACCAGATGGATTGCTTTGGAAAAGCGGTCCACGATGGTAAGGATAACGGTGTTACCTCGCGAGGGGGGAAGTCTCGTGACAAAGTCTGGGGCGATATGTGACCAAGGTCGGCTGGGGACTGGTCGTGGGTGTAACAGGCCAACAGAAGGTGATGAGTCAGACTTGTTGTGGGCGCACACCTGACATGCCTTAACGTAGTCCCAGACGTCTGTCCACAGGGTGGGCCACCAGAACACTCGTTGGACCAGATTAACTGTCCAGAAAACCCTGGGTGGCAGGCAAAGTGGCTAGAGTGGCCCCACTGGATGACGTCACTGTGGAGGCCAGCCGGGACAAACAGACGATCACTAGATCCCCCCTCGGGTCTGGGCTTCGTGGACTGGGCCTGCCAGACCCTCTGCTCAATCTCCCAGGTAAGGGCTCCAAGAATACACAAGGGTGGCGCAATGGGTTGGGGGAGGGAAGGAGGGGCCTGGAAGGTCGGGGCTGAACTGGCGGGAGAGAGCGTCTGGTTTGATATTGCGAGAGCCAGGCCTGTAGGTGATGGTAAGATTGAACCTATGAAAGAATAGGTCCCAGCGGGCCTGCCTGGCATTTAATCTGCAGGCCGACCGAAGATACTCTAAATTTTTCTGGTCAGTCCACACTACGATAGGATGGACTGCTCCCTCCAGAAAGTATCTCCACTCCTCAAAAGCCAACTTAATAGCTAGGAGCTCTCGGTCCCCTACGTCATAGTTCCTCTCGGCTGTCATGAGCCGCCGAGAGAAATACGTGCATGGGTGGAGCTTCTGATCGGAGGTCGAGCGCTGCGAGAGGACAGCGCCCACCCCGAATCAGAAACATCCACCTCCAAAATAAACTGGAGCTGAGGATCGACCTGGGCCAAGATGGGGGTGTTAGAAAACAGGCCCTTCAATTTGGAAAAGGCCCTTTCGGCCGCCTCGGACCAGGTGAAGGGCACCTTGACCGAGGTCAGCTGAGTGAGAGGCTGTGCTACACCACTGTAATTCCTGATGAATCTGCGATAAAAATTCGTAAACCCCAAGAAGGGCTGGAGCTCCTTGTGGGAATGGGGCGTAGGCCGATTAAGCACAGCCTTCACGTTGGCCGGGTCAGCCCTCAGCCCCCCCTCAGCCACAATAAACCCTAGGAAGGAAGTGGAGCGGGTGGAAAACTCGCACTTCTCTGCCTTCACAAAGAGTTGGTTTTCCAGGAGCCGCTGTAACACGGCCCTGACATGGACTGTGGGCTCCTCTGGCGTGCGGGAAAAGATCAAGATGTTACGTCAAGGTATACAAAAATAAATTTCTTTACCATATCGCAGAGGACATCATTAATCATGCTTTGGAAGACGGGGGGGGGGGGGGGGCATTGGTGACCCCAAAAGGCATCATGAAGTATTCAAATTGCCCCAAGTGTCTTTCTTCCACTCTTGTGAGCACACAACGAGCCCCGGAGACGCACCGCAGCATGATTTTTTTTGCACATGGGGAGTTGTTCAGAGCTTCTTGTGCAGGGATGTGGAGTGATGGTGGTTGGGTCAGTGGCGGTAATGCACCTGTAAGCTGGTTGCCAACTGCCAATCAAATCTGAAAGAAGAAGAGATGGCAGCAACCTGGGAAAGAAGGAGAAGAATTTAGACACTGTTCCTCAGAATATCAATATAGATGTACTTGCTTGCTGTGGAAGGCAGTATACCTAACAAGCCAGCGCTGAAGCATTCACGAATTGGTCCTTATAAGCACTGGCAAGGCAGAGACAGCAGGTGCGCCCACTCATGCAGCTGTGTTGATTACCTGCAGAGCCGGGGAACCTCTCACAGGAAGGGAGGGGGGCGTGCCCTCACCTGATTATGACAGGTCCCCATGGAAACAATCAGCTTAAAATGATAGTAAAATTGGAGTACAATGCAGTAATGTATCTTATAATTGAAAAAAAATTCTTTAAAAGAAAAACACATTTCTGCATGAGTATGACATATTTGATATTATGATACTTGAATACTTGTATTTGATATTTGCTTGGTAATCAAATGATCTTTGTCTTTACGGAAATGCTGAAGTTGATTAAATTAAATTAAATCACCCGTTATTGTCATTCAACTGTACAACCAACCATGTACAGTAGAACGAGATTGTGCTTTACCTATCTACTGTGTTAATCACACACACCCCAAGTGTAGAATCAGAGGGCCGCTGCCATGCAAGGCGCCACCACAAATTTCCCTCCTCCATTCCATTATTGCTGAGCACCAAGCTGGATGGCAGGAAGTTCCACTTTTATATGGTCTTCGGCATGACCCGGCTAGGATCATTTTGCAGAAGTGATTGCAGCTCCAGATCACAGAACAGGATTTTTCTGCACCTCCTGAAACACCTGCAGTAGGTCCATTGTTGAGTATTTTTGTTATGTTTCATATTAAGTAACTTTATTTCCTGAATTTAGAATAAGCGTTTTTGAGAGAAGTCCGTTGCACTTGTTTACCTTTCATTAGGGCGTTTCAATACATTAAAATCGTGTGGAAAAAATCAGGGTTTTTTGACAATATAATTCAAAATAACAAACCTTAATATTGTCAATATACAGTACACCCACAGTGAAATATTTAAAACCTTTATTTAATTGTGGTGATTTTGGTTATATTTTTCAAAACTTAATTACAAATTATAATATTCTATTTTACCCAGATGTGCTAGAAATATTTTCCTATTGGTTTAAATTGCTTGAGTCAACTTGAGATCTTTAATCTGAATTTTATATTGACAAATCTATCTTAAAGTGTACCAGACTGAGGCACTGCCACAAATTATCTTCCGCTGCTTTACAAAAATAGGGCCCCCAAACACAATCTTGCACAGGGACCCCAAAATGCAGGAAAAAGCCCTGAGTGGATTTAAGCAGAAAATCTAAAATTTAATTGATCAGATATAGAAATCTGAATTAAAATTTTAGCTTCTGAAATTTTAAATATTTTTATACTGTTGTGATTTGGCTCAGAGCTTTTAAAAATTGCTGTTTTCATCTTTTTCTGTTTTGCATACTGGAGCGCAGAGAGTCACTGGATCCAGTGTCAGTGCTGTGCTAAATTAATTCTGCAAAGATAAATTGTGGTAAATTATTCTAAGAAGACATTTCTTTGACTAAGTCTGGTATTATGTTTTAATTAATAACCAGTATCCATCACGAATTATCGGGTTTACTCCATTGGTAAACTCACATTAGGCTCAGTGGCACAGAGCGCACAGCACAGCTGCCGTGACTGTATACAGTCACCATATCAGGGTTAAATAAATAAATAGATTTACCTGTATGAATGCTAATCTGTATACCATAGAAAGTCTATGAAATTATTTTCACATCTGCTCTGAATAATATCACCCTGGATAACTGAACGACTTGTGTGTGGGCACAGCTGAGCGTAGGGAGAGATGGCAGAGGCAGTACTTCTGAAATGTAATAAGTTTGACATGTAGGCTATACTTTTAAAATGACCAGGAAAACAACATTTAAGGAAACCCTTTGTTCACTTATCTCACCGATGCCCACAATAATGCTCTGCTCTGCTCATCCAACTTGCCTGCTAACTGGGAACTGCTCTGCCCACCCAACCGACCTGCTGGATTGGACCCATGCTGCTCACCCAGCCTGCTTGTTGGCTGTGGACTCTTCTGCTTATCCAACCTGCCTGTTATCAGAGGCCTGTTCTGATCACACAACCTGGCTGCTGAGAATTGCTTTGCTCTAGTGATGGCCAGATGAGGTTTTCTTGAAGCACTGAAGCTTTTCATTGAGTTGGTTCACATGGACAGAGCTTCGTTTGAAGCTTCCTTTGTTCTTCAAAGCCATCTACAGAAACTATACAACTGTTTACAAGGCCATTATTAGCTTGACATGTATAGTTTTCCAATTTCAACAAATGTACTGTCTTTTAAGAAACATCAATGGTAATAAGGAATAAAAGAAATAATAAAACTAGGGTGACACACTCTAGGGATGGGCAATACCAGCATTTTTCTTTTCGATATGATGCCATTAATTTATGGGACCTTCTTCGATATCGATACCGATACTTTTTGCCCCTTAAACGAAAATCACATGATTGCAGTTTCATTAACAACTTTATTGCAAGGGTAATATGAAATATGAATAAAACTCATGAACATAAATTCTTGAAAGAAATGTTTATAAAAGGATAATAAAATAGAACAATGAGCAAAGTAAATAAAGATAAAATGAAATATAATTCAGTTATAATAAAAATAATTAAGAATTCAATGAATTAATTCAATTTCTTAATTTGGTGAAGATTCTCAGTCATCCAGGGGGGTAAGCATGCTGTATGAAAGCTCAGTCAAGTCAACTGGACTGAAGTATTTTTTACTTCTGAAATGTTTCATCATTCATCCAAATCATCAAACCAAATCATCAAACAAATTTAAATATAGTTTTTAAATGAAGGTGTTTATTATTAAGCAGAAAAAATTCCAAACCTACATGGCCCTGACTGAAAAAGTGATTGCCCCCTAAACCTAATAACTGGTTGGGCCACCCTTAGCAGCAACAACTACAATCAAGCATTTGCAATAACTGGCAATGAGTCTTTTACAGCGCTGTGGAGGAATTTTGGCCCCTCATCTTTGCAGAATTCAGCCACATTGGAGGGTTTTCGAGCATGAACCGCCTTTTTAAGGTCATGCTACAGCATCTCAATCGTGTTCAGGTCAGGACTTTGACTAGGCCACTCCAAAGTCTTGACTTTGTTTTTCTTAAGTCATTCGGAGGTGGACTTGCTGGTGTGTTTTGGATCATTGTCCTGCTGCAGAACCCAAGTGCCCTTCAGCTTGAGGTCATGAACAGATAGCCAGACATTCTCCTTCAGGATTTTTTGGAAGACAGCAGAATTCATGGTTCCATTTACCACAGCAGGTCTTCCAGGTCCTGAAGCAGCAAAACAGCCCCAGACCATCAAACTACCACCACCATATTTTACTGTTGGTATGATGTTCCTTTTCTAAAATGCTGTTTACGGAGGATGTAATGGGACACACACCTTCCAAAAAGTTCAACTTTTGTCTTATCAGTCAACAGAGTATTTTCCCAAAAGTCTTGGGAATCGTCAAGATGTTTTCTGTCAAAACTGAGATGAGCCTTTATGTTCTTTTTGCTCAGCAGTGGTTTTCATCTTGGAACTCTTCCATGCAGGCCATTTTTGCCCAGTCCCTTTCTTATGGTGGAGTCTGGAGTGAGGCCTGCAGTTCTTTGGACGTTGTTGTGGGGTCTTTTGTGACCTCTTGGATGAGTCGTCGCTGCGCTCTTGCGGTAATTTTGGTCGGCCGCCCACTCCTGAGAAAGTCCACTCCACTGTCCCATGTTTTTGCCATTTGTGGATAATGGCTGTCACTGTGGTTCGCTGGAGTCCCAAAGTTTTAGAAATGGCTTTATAACCTTTTCCAGACTGATAGCTCTCAATTACTTTGTTTCTCATTTGTTTCTGAATTTCTTTGGATCACAGCAGGATGTCTAGCCTTTGAGGATCTTTTGATGTACTTCACTTTGTCAGGCAGTGTGGCAAGAGAAATTGAACTCAGCTTTCCAAAGATGTGATAAACCAGTTAATTTATGTTTTAAGCGGGGGGAGGGGGTCACTTTTTCACACAGGGCCATGTAGGTTTGGAATTTTTTTCACCCTTAATAATAAACACCTTCATTTGAAAACTGCATTTTGTGTTTACTTGTGCTATCTTTGTCTAATATTTGAATTTATTTGATGATCTGAAACATTTAAGTGTGACAAACATACAAAAAATGAGAAATCAGGAAGGGAGCAAACACTTTTTCACACCACTCTGTGTGTGTGTGTGTGTGTGTGTGTGTGTGTGTGTGTGTGTGTGTGTGTGTGTGTGTGTGTGTGTGTGTGTGTGTGTGTGTGCGTGTGCGTGCGTGTGCGTGTGCGTGCAGCAGCTGAGCAGAGCTCTGTACGGGTTTTTCCTGTGAACCAATGCTGCAAATACGCCATTATAGGGCAGCTGTAAGTTAGAAACCCTTTCAATAAGTTACACATAGGTTCAAAGACCGTTACTCATATATTACTTCTGCCACCCGCAACGCTGCTGAGCTCACTCTGCTCTGCACTGGAGTCAGTGACTGCTTGACTGAGGCTGCCAATGCCAATGAGTCTTCGGCTCTGACATCTGATAGGCTGCCATAACCATGTGACATGACAGACGATCAACATGCCTGGCCTGGTTTTTCACCGGTTTTCACACATAAATTTAATGGCTAAAACGCTCACAAGTGAAAACAAATTGCATGTTTTGTATTAACACGGTGGTATCACAATATTTAAAAAAGTATCGACTCCAGAGTATCAACCAGCTGGTATCAAAGTATTGATACTTGAGTATTGATACGCCCATCCCTAACGCACTCCTGCGGCTCAACAACCACCTCAAAAACCAATGTGTATTGCCCATAATAGTATATTGTGGCTTTTTTTTTTACACAAAAAACTTTCATTGCCTTAGAATTGCTTGGAAAGAGCTTTTACATCTTCCACATACTTAAGTATGCACAGATCTATGAATATTCCAATTAGCTCCACCCATACTGCTACCTACCAGTAGTTGGAAAAAGACCCGAGAAGGCGGTCCAACTTGAGGAAGTAAAAGTCATAATAAAGTTTCCATAGGTAAACCTGTGGAAGGATCTTTCTCAGTGGAGCGGAGAGTCGATGCCTGGCCCCGCATGGGGGCTCGAGGGCTCCCCGCTAGTCTCTGGTAGCTCACTCACTGTGGATCTGGAGGCAAGCCGGCTGACAGATGCACTGGACTGAGGCGAGCAGCGAGCTGCTCCGAGACGAACTGCTAGCTGGGGGCCGGCAAGCAGCTCGCCTCCGAGCAGCTCGTGGTCTGGTGTGCCCACCAGCCAGCTTGCCTCCTTCGGAGCGCTGTCCCCGGCTCACTTCAAAGGAGGTGAGCCGGCTGGCAGGTACACCAGCGGATGCTCCAATCAGAATCAGAATAAGTTTATTGCCAAGCACATTTACAAGTAAATAACAGGTACATATATGAGGAATTTGACTTGACACTGAAAACGTCATAAATGACATTCTCAATGATGCGGCGAGCCGTGGAGGCGCCTGTCAGCAGGAAGGGAATAGTAGGCGGGGGGAGGGGGAGGGTGGGAACACAATAGGAGAGAGAAAAAAGCATTGTTGATCAGAATAAAGTTCATATATGACCGATATTATGATTACAAGAAAAAAACTCTCAATGCACAATTAGCAGACAATAGAATCCACACAATGACACAAAGAGAGCAGTGAGTGAATGTCTTCATCAGTATAAATGGATCAGTATGTGTGAGTTGGATGCAATCAGTGGCAAATCAGTTAGGTGGACAACAATAGTCTCTTCCTCAGCAGATGTTATGACTAGAGTCTGAAGCAAAGGCATGTGTCCTTGAGCACGGCAGATGGAATAGTTGAGCCAGACAGCTGTCCTTGAGAGTCAGATGCTGCCCGCCAGTGTTATGAAAACAATTATACTGTTGATTATCAAGAGGACTGAGTGCTGAGGGTGCCGAAAAAACAGGTCGAATAGCACTGACTTCAGAGAAAACTTTCTATTCTCCTACGGATTCAGTGCTCCAATTCCATCATGGCCAGGCATTGAAATCGATTCGTGAACAGCTCTCAGCGTGATCGTGATGTAATCCATTTTCCTGTACAGTTCTCCATTGGCCGCTGTCAGAGTCCTGCCCAATTGGTCAATTTGATGAGAGAGCTTCGCCGGGTCCGCTTTTTGATAAGCTCTGTCCATCTTCTTCAATTTGCGGTGCACCAGAACAATCCCAAAGCCAATCAGTAGAATTCCGATGACCATTGCTCCGAAAAGATATAAATCTTCAATATCTTCAATAGAAAGATCACACAGGCACAAGAGTTTCCAATTGCTTGTGTCCTTTAAATAACCCGCAGCAGCAGTCCCTGCAGGACAGATAGGCTCCCCCGGGCCTGATTTCCTCGTTGAAAAAACAGTGTTGATTGTGTTCAAAGCCCAGCTTATTAAATCCATAATTTCATTAGATAGATCAGCAGTAAAGACACGCAGACACAGACGATAGCAAGCTGGGATCCAGTCAGTTAGGGAGGGAGAGAGAGATAGGGAGCCGGAGCGGGGAAGAAAAGCGTCTGCTCTCTTTGGAGGGCGGAAGTGAAGGGAGTGAAGTGAAGTGAAGTGAAGTGAAGTGAAGTGAAGGGCTCACCTAGCGAGGCGAGGTGAGCCCTCTAGCCTCCACACAGGGCCGGGCAGCAACTCTCCGCTCCACCAAGAACGATCCTTCTACAGGTTCACCTACATCGACACTCGGCCCGGTCGTTGCACCACGTCACCCCCAGCATGCAGAGTAAAATGCAGGCTGCAAACCTGTGTCCTCTCTCCAGCATTTTAGCATGGACACTGAGATTTTTCCAAATAAAATTAATTATTGCTGTCGTATTTTCATATCTGTAGGTAAGACATGTTCTTTGTCACACAGACAAAAACTGAACACGTATAATCTGCCATCTTTCCCAACTTGTAAAATCTCTTGCTGCTCCTCGGCTCCTCCCTCTTCCCCTGAGGCAGTGAACTCAGGTCTGTAGCCAGACGTGCTACCTAGTACATACAGTAAGCATTCCTGCTTTGCCTGATTGGTTATAATATTAACCAGTCAGGCTAAGCAGGAATGCTTATGTAGCTAGAAATGCTTTGTCCAAACTTGCTTTTTTTTTTGGAGGGGGGGATTAAGTGAAACTTATACAGCAACAAAACAGAGATATGAGATGTTTGAGTGATTTTGCTCTTGATATGTCTTGTCCGTGCATCCATCCATCCATCTTCTACCACTTAATCCTTTTCAGGTTGCGTGTGTGTGTGTGGGGGGGGGGGGGGGCTGGAGCCTATCCCAGCATCTTTGGGCGAGAGGCAGGGTACACACTGGGCAGATCGCCAGTCCATGGCAGGGCCAACACAGAGAGACAGACAACCATTCACTCTCACATTCATGCCTAAGGACAATTTAGAATCCCCAGTTGGTGCCAATTAACCTAACTTGCATGTCTTTGGCCTGTGGAGGAAACTGGAGTACCTGGAGTAAACCCACGCAGACACGGGCAGAACATGCAAACTCCACACAGAAGGGTCACCGATGGCCAGAGGGTGAGATTGAACCCATGATGGCCGGGGTAGAATCGATCCCGTGACCTACTTGCTGTGCTGACACAGTGCTAACCACTGCACCACCGTGCTGTCCGATATGTCTTGTCCGTCACAAAAAAAACATGTTACCGAAATGTTAACAACAGGAAAAAAAAAAAAACTTGATTTTTGCCGAAGTGTCATTTTAAGAAATAATAACTTTTGAACAGTCTTTGGACTAAGGCAATTTCTTTTTTTAAAAAATGATTTCACCAGCTTTTGAGAATACTCCCTCACAGGGCACAGAGGATGCAGGTGATCAGGTGAGCGTGCTCCCCCTCCCTTTCTGTGGGAGGTTCTCCATCAAGATCCCGGCTCCGCAGGTCATCAGCACACCCGCGTGAGTGGATGCACCTGCTGCCTCTTCCCTGCCAGCGCTTAAAAGGACCAGTTTGTGAACGCCCCAGCGCTGGCTCATAGGGTATAGCTGCCTCAAGTGTGAAGTAAGTTTTGTGTGTGTTAAGGAACTCAGCCCTTAACCCTTTTTTCCTCCTTTTTTTTGCTGCCATCTCCGTGGTGCGTCTCCAGGGTTGCTGCACGCTTACCTACCCCATCATCATCATTACCACTCCAGGCTGCCTTCTCCACCCGGTCAGACAATCTTCCCAGCTCCACTCCTCTACTTCCTGCCAGCTCCGCCTTGCTGATTCCTCTGTTCTCCGCTGGGTTCCTCTGCCGGGCTCTCTGCTCACCAATCCTGAGATCTACCCTTGTTATTTTTTGCCCTGAGTCTCCCTCCTCATTTCTAACCTGCTCTCGTCTCCCTCTTTTACAGGCTGTGTGTTCCTCTGGCGAGTGACGCTTTTCCTTACCATTGAGTTTATTTGTTCAATAAAATTGTGTTTAAACGTTGCCTCTGCGTCGTGTGCATTCACTGGTGTTAGCATCCTGCACGTGAGCTGATCCTTCTCTCAATTATGACAGAACGAGCCAGCCATGATTTAGGCTCAGCAGGTGCTGCATTAGTGGAGCA
This sequence comes from Pholidichthys leucotaenia, assembly GCA_020510985.1. Taxonomy (NCBI): domain Eukaryota; kingdom Metazoa; phylum Chordata; class Actinopteri; order Cichliformes; family Pholidichthyidae; genus Pholidichthys; species Pholidichthys leucotaenia. The sequence continues at coordinate 43,934,326 of CM035842.1, forward strand.
CTCCGCCCTTTACTGCCTTGATGTCACAGAGCGGCAGGTGGCCGTGCTCACAGAACAGCTGCAGACAGTTACGCAGCAGCTGAGCACGGTCACCAATCATCTTTGTCACATGTCTCGTTCAGGTCCTTCTCCCCCACCTGCTGTCCCAGTTTCTTCTATCATTTGCCAAACCACTTCCATTCCCTCACTGGCCCTGTACGCGGGTGAGGTGGGGAAATGTAAGGGGTTTTTGTTCCATGTTCGGCTTTATTTGGGGCAGGTGGGCAGAGAGTACCCTCATGACACATCCAAAATCCATTTTATGACCCTCCTGCTGTGAGACCGGGTTCTTAGCTGGGCTAAGTCTTTTCTCAACAGTGCGGCAGGTCCTAATTACACCTTTGACAGATTTGTTGTCAAGTTTTCCTGGGCCTTTGACCGAACAGAGAGTGAGAGCAACTTTATGAGCCATCTTATGTTGCTCCGTCAGGGAAGTCGGTCTGCTGCCAACTTCTCTGTGGAGTTCCTGGTTGTCACGGCGGACTCTTGGTGGAATGATGTTGCCTTACGCAGCGCCTTCCTCCAGGGTCTAAATGCCAACCTCTGCGACGACCTGGCGGCTCATGCCATTCCCTCCTCTCTGGACGGGCTCATTGATCAGGCCGTCAGTTTGGATAACTGATACCGCGAGCGCGTGAAGGAGCAGAGGACTTCCTCCGGCCCGCCCGTTTTGCCCACGCCTCTCCCAGCTACTGGCACAGGTGAAGCCGACTCTTCCTCCGAAGCGATGGTGCTCGGCCGAGTCTGTCTGACTGCAGAGGAGCACCAGCGATGGATGAAAGCTGGTGCGTGCATGTATCGCGGCTCTTTAGAGCATAAACTGTTTAACTGTCACCCGAAGCCAAAAAGACGCAGCCTGTCAGTAGCTGTGGGGGGTCTGACGGGTGGGAATTCCATTTATCCCCCTTGAAACTTTTCCATCCCAGCACTTATTCAGTTACCGGGGGTTAAGAGGAGGGTGTCTGCATTAATTGATTCAGGGGCGGAACAGATTTTCATTCCCTCACAGCTCGTGCAGGAAGTAGGCATCCCCACCACTAAATTGCCGACTTCATTAAACGTCATGGCATTATCTGGCTGTAGTGTGGCTTCCATCACCGGACGCATGGCGCCGATCTCCATCCTTCTTTCCGGGAACCACCGGGAGACCTTATCAATCTTTATTCTCCCTAGCTCGTCCTCCCCGGTGGTCCTGGGTTACCCTTGGCTCCGGAAGCACAATCCCATTATCAATTGGGCACAAAATTCCATCTCTTCCTGGAGCCCTTTTTTCTTAGCATCCTGCCTCTGTTCGGCCAAGTGTTCACCGTCCCTTCCCACCTCCTCCCCTCCAGGAGCCGCTGGATCTCAGCCTCGTACCCGAGGTCTATCATAACATCAGCGAGGTCTTTAGCAAGTCAAGAGCACTTTCTTTGCCACCTCTCCGCTCTTACGACTGTGCTATCAACCTCCTCCCAGGTGCGCAGCTGCCTTCCAGCCGCCTCTACAGCCTTTCAGGGCCGGAGAGGGAAGTGATGGAAAGTTACATCAAGGACTCACACCGGCCTCATTCGGCCCTCTTCGGCTCCTCTTGAGGTGGGGTTCTTCTTTGTCGGGAAGAAGGATGGATCTCTGCGCCCGTGCATTGATTTCCGTGAGTTAAATGCTATTACAGTTAAGGATAAATACCCTCTGCCTCTGATCAATTCCGCATTTGAGCTCCTTCAGTGCGTGTGGGTGGTTACCAAACTGGACTTGCGCAACACGTACCATCTGGTACGTATACGCGAGGGGGACGAGTGGAAGACCGCTTTTAAAACACACCTGGGGCATTTTGAATACCTCGTGATACCCTTTGGGCTCACCAATGCCCCGACCGTCTTCCAGCGCGTGATTAATGACATCCTCCGCGATATGGTTAACCAATTCGTTTTTGTTTACCTTGATGACATTCTAATCTTTTCCCACACGCCAGAGGAGCACGCAGTCCACATCCGGGCCGTGTTACAGCAGCTCCTGGAAAACCAACTCTTTGTGAAGAATGAAAAGTGTGAGTTTTCCACCCGCTCCAATTCCTTCCTGGGGTTTATTGTTGCTCAAGGGAACTGAGGGCTGACCCGGCCAAGGTGAAGGCTGTGCTTGATTGGCCAATGCCCCAGTCCCGCAAAAATCTTCAACTTTTTGGGGGTTTTACAAATTTTTCTCGCCGGTTCATTAGCAACTACAGTGGGGTGGCACAGCCTCTTACTCAGCTGACCTCGATCAAGGTGCCTTTTGCCTGGTCTAAGGCAGCGGAGCGGGCCTTCTCCAAATTGAAGGACATGTTTTCCAACACACCCATCTTGGCCTAGGTCGACCCTCAGCTCCAGTTCTTAGTAGAGGTGGATGCTTCTGATTCAGGGGTGGGCGCTGTCCTCTCGCAGCGCTCGGCCTCCGATCAGAAGCTCCACCCATGCCTGAGAGGAACTACGACGTAGGGGACCGAGAGCATCTGACCATTAAATTGGCTCTGGAGGAGTGGAGGCACTGGCTGGAGGGAGCTGTCCATCCCATCATTGTGGACCGACCATAAAAATTTAGAGTATATTAGGTCAGCCCGCAGATTAAATTCCAGGCAGGCCCGCTGGGCCCTATTCTTTCTCAGGTTTAACCTCACCATCACCTACAGGCCTGGCTCCCATAACATCAAGCTGGACGCTCTCTCCCACCAGTTCACCCCTGACCAACCAGCCTCCCCATCACTCCCCCAGCCCATTGTGCCCTCCTCCTGTATTCTTGGTGCTCTTACCTGGGAGATCGAGCAGAGGGTCCAGCAGGCCCAGTCTGCTGAGTCCAAACCCGAGGGGGGACCCGACAATCGCCCATTTGTCCCGGCCAGCCTCCGCAGTGACGTCATCCAGTGGGGCCACACCAGTCACTTTGCCTGCCACCCAGGAGTTTCCCGTACCATCAGCCTGGTCCAGTAAGCGTTCTGGTGGCCCACGCTGCGAACAGACATCCGGGACTGTGTCAAGGCCTGTCAAGTGTGCGTCTGGAACAAGTCCGACTCTTCACCTCCTGCCGGCCTCCTGCCAGTTCCCAGTCGCCCTTGATCGCACATTGCTCTGGACTTTGTCACTGGACTTCCCCCCTCGCAGGGCAATACTGTTATCCTCACCATCATGGAGCGTTTCTCCAAAGCCATCCATTTGGTGCCCCTCCCCAAGTTGCCTTTCGCCTCTGAGACCCCCAACCTGCTACCACTCTCGTCATCCATCTGCACGGCATCCCTTTGGGCACTGTGTCTGACCGGGGCCCACAGTTCACCTCCCAAGAGTGGAAGTCCTTTTGCCACTCCCTGGGCACGATGGTCAGCCTCACATCTGGATACCACCCACAGAGTACCGGGCAGGCTGAGCATGCAAACCAGTCCCTGGAAGCTGCCCTCAGATGCGTGGTATCCTGCAACCCGTCCACTTGGAGCATCCATCTGACCTGGGTGGAGTATGCTCACAACTCTGCCGTCTCCTCATCCACCGGGTTAACGCCCTTTGAGGCATCCATGAGGTATACCCCCCCACCCCCGTTGCCAGTGGCGGAGAGGGAAGTTGCCGTGCCATCTGTGGGATCCCACGCTCGCCGCTGCCGCCGCCTTTGAAGGACTACCCGGGCTACCCTTCTTCGTTCTACTGAGCGTAACCATCAGTACGCGGACCGGACAGGCGGGTATCAGGATATTAACAATGACTTGTTTAAGATAAGATAAGATAAGATAAGCCTTTATTAGTCCCACAACGGGGAAATTCCAGGATTAGTTGATTTTTTAACAATTGCAACTATTTCTCATAAATATAAGATAATATGCAACTTTTTCTATTAAATTTGCATTTTTTTTCTCTTAAATGTGCTACTTCTTTCCTTTCTTTTTCATTTCCTTTTCCTGTAAATTTCCAAATTAAAAAAAGGTTTTACTTTTTCTCACAAATTTCCACAATTTTAAGTAAAATTGTAACATTTTCTGCTGATAAATCTGCAGAATTTTTCTCATAAATTGGCAACTTTTTCCCCCTCATAAATTTGCGTGATTTTTAGAAATATTTAAACTTTTGTTCCGCTTATAAATCTACAGCTTTTTTGTTCGTAATTTTGTAACTTTTTTCCTCTTAAATTTGCTCATTTTTTAGTAAGAGTTGCAAAATTTTCCACTCATAAATCTGCAACATTGTTCTGGTAATTTTGCAACATTTTTCTGTCATAAATTTGCGTAATTTTTAGTAAAATTGCTAATTTTTCTGATAATAAATCTTCAGCATTTTTTTCTGGTAAGTTTGCAACTTTTTTCTCATAAATTTGCATAATTTTTAGTAAAACTGGACATTTTTCTGATCATAAATCTGCAGCATTTGTCTGGTAATTTTGCATCTTTTTTCTCATAAATCTGAGTATTTTTTTAGTAAAATTGGACATTGTTCTGCTCATAAATCTGCAGCTTTTTCCTGTAAATTTGCAATAAAAAGTTGCAGATTTATGAGAAAAAGTTCTCCTTAGCATTAATGCTTCAAATTCATGTTATTTTGTTCTGTGTTGGGCCTGTGATGGACTGGCGATCTGTCCAGGGTGTACCCTGCCCAAAGATGCTGGGATAGGTAAGCTGCCATCTGCTGGTGAAATTTGTGTACTACACCTAATCAGAACGAGACGCGCCATCATTCTATTACCGTTGTAAATTCAAACATGCAGGATTATGCTGTCTGCGGGGTGAAGGGGGGGGGGTCCATATTTTGCTTATTCAGAAATATTTTAGGATAAAAATAACAAATTATAAAATGTGCTGCTAGAAACTTTTCCCTGAACTTCGCATCAACTTTATGAGAAGTTAAAAACGAATGCAGAATATAGTGTAGATTAACTGCAGATTAACTGCATAGGCCATACTGCATAACTTGTTTTAGTACACTGAAACCGCAGTGGAAACACAAGTTTACTCTCAGTAGGTTGACTTATTTCCTCTTTAATGTGTTAGTCTGAGGAAAATCCGATGTAAATGATCCACATGTATGCTGTAATAAATATTCTCTGAACGAGCATAAAGAGATTATTATTTCAACTCTGACTGGAAGAAAAACTGTTATGAGTATAGATTTATTAATTCACGTGTTTACTATTTATTTACTTGTTTGTTCACTGTCGGTTTGAACAAGAGTCATTGGTCTATACTCCACCATAAGGTGGCGGCAATGCAGCTTCATACTGCGGCTGCTCGGTTTGTTTGTACATATGTTCAATAAACTTTTTTGAGGGAAAAAAAACATCTTGCGTCTGCTATCATCCACTTCTAGGCCGGCGGCCCGCTCCCAAAGCGTCTCCGCCTCTTCTTTACCGGAGACAGGCTGCACTAGCATTTCTTCCCCTCCAACCGCCACAGCTCATTTGGGTGCCGTCTCGACCCATCTGTCAGCTCCAGGTACCCGTCATCACCAGTCTGCACCACTCGCTGATCACCCTGGTCATCTCGCTGCTCCCTTGACTTCTGGACCCGTCCAAGCATAGACTCAACCCTAGGGTGCATGTTATCACCCACACCCAGGGGAGTACTCACTGGCCTCCTTCGTCTACGGTGCCGTGATGTGGTACCCACATGGCTCCACAGCGTCCCGCCAATCCGGCTCGAGCTCTGTCCCTTGTTTTCATTCTGGGCACGTCTAGGGTTTGTGCCATCCGGTTCCGCCCTGATCGTTTTCATTTCCTGCATTGGAGCAGCACTGACAGTGCCCGGCTCAACGGTGGTACTCGGTCGGCCACCAGAGCTTTGCTGCGCCTGCCCTCTGGGTCCATCCGCCCCCATGGGTGCTAAACCATGCCGTTCAGGTCCCTTGTCTAAAGGACTGCAAACACTGGCACGGAGTGCTCACCGTGGCGGCGTACTCTGGTGCTGGTGGCGGCCCTCTTCACCCGGTCTGGGCCAGCCTGAGTCCCACACTTCTTCGCTACTTCCCACATAAAATGGTCGGTCCCACAGTCCACCACCTGACCACTCCTCCACAACACCACAGGCAATGGAAAAACTGAGCCTGTAAAACAAATCACAGCCCATTAAGTTGTTACCTTCACGGGCCACCATGAACTCAACTGCGCACATTGAGGCCGCCTTGTACTTCACTGAAAGCCACAGTGAGCCCACAATGTCCAGGGGGTTGTTACCATACCCGTAACAGGCAATGTCAGTTCTACTCACAGTATAATGTGAGAAATACTTCTTCACCGTCGCCTGATTCAAGATGGAAGTTGCCAAGCTCATGTCCGCCATTAGCGGGATTGGCACCCCATCCAACACGATGTTACAAATGATTCTTCCGTCTGTGTTGGGCGAGACCATGTGGACCACCATGGATGTCCTCTTAGCTGAAGCCACCTTCCCTGGTACCCAGTCCTCCTTCTCAAAATTCCAGCAAACTCTGGTGAAGTGGTGGAATAACCCACACCATCCACAATGCTTCCCCTTCACTGTGTACTCCCTCGCCTTGTAGCAGTGCCTGCTGGATCCACAGCTGTAGCATCTCGGCGTCCCCGGGGAGGACCTAATTTTCACGATGGCTGTGTAGTCATCGTCACTGCCATTGTCCGGATCCAAGGCTAGTGCCTTCCACTGCTTATCGTTCCTGGGTAGGGCCTCAATATCACCGAGATTCTTTGTAATTCTTTCCGCTGCCTCGTGTTGTTGCGCTAGCTCCATGGCTGCTAGCAACATTAGCTCACCAGCAGGAGTTAGCAGACGGACCCTCGCGGAGGAATACGCCACGTGCTCCGCTAGCTTGTCGTGAATCATCTCCTCCTAGCATGCTCAGGATCCTTTGGTCCTCCATGCCAAGGTTGTGGACCAAAACAGCCCTCGGACGTAATTTGTCCAGGTTGCCGAGGTCTAGCGCTGTAAGATGGTTCTCGAAGGCGGCATACCATCTGGCCTATGGGACCAGTGGCTCACCCGGAGCCTCCAGAAACTGTCGAAAAGCGGTAGCTGCCCTCTCCATGCCGTATAAGATAAGATAAGATAAGATAAGCCTTTATTAGTCCCACAATGGGGAAATTCCAGGATTGCAACAGCACAGGGATAGCAACACTCAGAGCAACAATCAGAAGGCAAGAAAAAACAACATCTAGTAAACATATGTCCATATTACTATAAATGTATATATATATAGACACACAGTGCAGAGCATTATAGTTGGTTGGTGAATGTGCAGCAGAAAGTCTAAGCTCTCTCTCCGCGGATGCGGCGGGCCAGCTGGAAGTCTTTGGGCATGATGGTGACCCCCTTAGCGAAGAAGAGACCACCAGGTGGGCAGGTGGGTATATCCTCGTCGCCAAATGTTGTGTCTCTAATTAATGAGAAGTTGAGGTGATGTTTTATAGTTTTATTATGAACACGAGACCAGGAACACAGGAGTCACTAACGCTAGCCTGAGAGCCACAGCGAAGTGACAAGATGTCTCCTGCAGTACCCTTATATACTTCAGGTGACACCACCACCCAGAGGAGGGGCATCACCCCTCTCTACCTTAAGGCACCACCATAATAATACAGTAATATATATAATATAATATCCAACAGACAGTGTAATGTTTTTTGTTTGTAAACTTGTGCGAATTCAATGATGTCTTCTTCTTCTTCTTCTTCTTCTTCTCTCGGCTACTGGTGGATAGCAAACAACTGAAAGCTGCATACCGCCACCTACTGTACAAGAGCGTGTAACATTATGTCATCTGAGCCTGGCCTCTAAAGTCTATGACTTAATCCTGTGATATTTAGATAAGAGAAAAGAGCCCTTCTTGTGATTCTTAGTGCCTCTCCATCTCCATTTGTTCCCAGAATCCCAGTTAAATCCCATTCCCTACCAGCCTCTCAAACTTCATTTTTCATTTTCTCTTTCTTTTCCATATTTGTGAGTATAATAAGATGTGCTCTACATTTTCTTTTACTCCACATTCTCTACATTTGTCACTTTCGCTTTTCCCCATGGTGAATAAAGTGCCATTTAAACCTGTGTGATCTAGTCTCTTGCCATAATGATGTCTTCCCTCCTGTTTGTTGTTTTATAATTCTCTATTGCAATAGATTTTTGTATTTTGTAATACGATCTACCTTTATGATCTTCTTCCTATCTTTTTTGTCATAGCTCAGTTCCTTTTTTCTTGATTACTGCTTTCCCTTCACCTTTTCCCAAGAGGCAATGGTATAGTTATTTCTTTCCCAAGAGCACTTTTTGCTAATTTGTCTGCACAGTCATTCCCTTTCAACCCTTCATCTGCAGGAACCCAACAAAACTGAACTTCTCCACCACCCCTGTGTACCCTAAATAAACTGTGATATAGCTCAATCACCAAGTCTACCCTTGTAGATTTTAGTGTCTGTATAGTTTTTAAAGCTGCAAGTGAATCTGTGCACACCACCATCCGGTCCAGTCTGACCTCCTCCACCCACTGCAAACCAATAATTACTGCCATTATCTCTGCTGTAAACACGGATGTATTGTTGGAGAGTCTTTTTGAGATGGTCACTTTAAACTCTGGAATGTATACTCCAACCCCAACAGAGCTCTCTCTGTTCTTTGAGCCATCAGTATAGAGCTGTAAGTAATTATAGTAATTGTTCCTGAGGTAAATGCTTGTTTTTAACACAAACTTCACTCATATGCCAATCTTTTTTCCTCATAAGCAGACTAATGTCTACTTCTTTTCCCGGAAACAGCCAAGGGGGAACATAACTCACTGGAGTGGTGTTAGCAATATCAATAGTGTGTAGTCCATACATTCTGGCTTTTCTTTCAATTGTCCACCCAAACCCATGTCCCTGGAAGTTCGAATATTCCCAGCAGTCTTGTAGTGTTGTTGTTGAAATACTTGCTTCCTCACTTCCTTTCAGCTTGACCCAGTATGATAATGCGAGTTTATCTCTTCTCAAATCCAGCGGAATTTTCCTGCTTCTATTAAAACTGCATGGTTTGGTGTTGTTTTGACTGCTCCAATGCACAGGTGAAGCTCTCTATGCTACATTCTGTCTATTTTTTCCCAGAGTCGTCTTTGCTGCTGCTCCATAAATCATGCATCCATAGTCTATTGTCGATCTCATTAGTGCTCTATAAATGTCAATTAATGCCTGTTTATCTACACCCCATTCATGTCCAGCAACAGCTTTTATGAGATTGACTTTTTTGCACTTTGTCTCCAGATTTTCAACATGAACTCTCCATGTGTATGCACTACCAAACCACAATCCTAGATATTTGAACTCACTCACTTTATCTGTTGATTGATTATATAATGTTAATGGTGCTATACCAGTTCTGTAAATTTTTGCAGAAAGATTTACAGCTTTTTATTATTCATAATTTTGCAGCTTTTTCCTCATGAATTTAGAACTTTTTTACTCTTGAATTTGCTGTTTAAAAAAAAAAGCCTAAACTTGCAGCATTTTACTCAAATCTTATATCTGCAGCATTTTTAGGTTGTAAACAGTGAGAAGTTTACACCTTTTTTTGTCTTTTTGCTAAAGTTGCAGCTTTTTACCCATAAAATTCCACTCTTTTTTGGGTCAGAAATTGGCAGCTTTTAACTGAGACTTACATCCCCTTTTTTGTGTCAGGTCAGGCATTGGCTTGCTTGCTACCGGATAACCATGAAAACCGGTACTACCTGTCTCATGGGTCGGGCCGTCGGCGGCTCAACCAGCATCCCCACCCTTCCGAGGGCGTGGAGGGTGAAACAGGGCATCCTGGCAGAACTAAAAACAATATCTGCCACAGGTCTGTGGTGGACCACGCCCAGTTACACAGGGTGAGACTGGACATCCTGGCAGATAAACACATCTGTCACAAGGTCTGTGGTGGACTGTGCCAGTCAGTGCATTGTGACATGCACTACACAAAGAGCAGAGATAAACAAACCTATCATCTGGTCAGTCACTGCAACAGATACTGGAGTCAGTTTGTCTTGGCTTGTCCTTGCCACTGATATTACCTTTATCTGCCAAGAATGTGCTGCTAGTCCAGCAAAAGCTAGCAGTACTCAAATACTTTGCAAGCAGTTTCATGAAATGGTCAATCAGAAAGTAACTCATACCAGCTCAGACGCCACCCGGGCTTACAAGGTCCGCGCTGATCTGTTCACACTCCGACAGGCAGTGAAAAGTAAGCTAGGAGCAGGAAGACAAAAGAAGAGGAAAACAGCAACCTTGTGTGTAGCAGAATGGAATGTACACACTCTGTTGGACAGAACAACATCACAGCGCCCAGAAAGACAGACCGCACTTGTGTTCCTGGAAATGAATAGGTACAATGTAGACATAGGTTCACTTAATGAAACAAGATTGCCTGGATATGACAGCTTGGAAGACCATGGGTACATCTTCTTTTGGAGTGGGAGATCAACTCAAGAAAGGAGAGACGCAGGAGTGGGCTTTGCAGTTAGAAAAGAGATAGCAGCAATGCTTGATGAGGAACCGGTGCCAATCGATGACAGGATAATGACTATGAGACTTCCACTACAGTGGAAGATGTATGCCACACTCATCAGTGTATATGCCCCAACAATGACCAACACAGAGTTGGTGAAGGAAAAGTTCTACAATGATTTACATGAGACTATCAGGCGCGTACTGACTGATGACGGGCTGATACTCGTTGGGAGATTTTAATGCCAGAGTTGGTTCGGACACCGAGAAATGGAAAGGAGTGCTAGGCAGTCATGGAGTAGGAAAGTGCAATGCTAATGGAGAACTTCTACTTGCACTATGTTCAGAGTACAACCTTGTGATAACCAACACTCTATTTAAGCACAAGGACACACACAAGAAGACATGGATGCACCCAAGATCCAAGCACTGGCACTTATTAGACTACATCATAGTCAGGCAGAGAGACAGAAGGGATGTATTGGACACCAGAGCAATGAGAGGCGTGGACTGTGGCACTGATCATGTTATGCTGAGATCTAGATTAAGGATTTGGAAACGAAAACGGCACTGCAGGATGGGTGCGAAGCCACCCTGGAAGCTAAACACTAGTGCACTGAAAGGCCAAAAGAAGCAGGAAGAACTTACACAGGAAATGGATGAAAACTTGAAAGACTGGGACAGCAACAACTCAGAGAATGACATAGAAGAGAAATGGGCAAAACTGAAGGATACGGTGTATCAGACTGCGAGTGATGTATTAGGCTACCCTGAGAGGAAACATCAAGATTGGTTTGATGAGCATGATGAACACCTGAAGAAACTACTAGAAACAAGGAATACAGCTAGGCAGGAAAACCTACAGTGTAACACAAGGTCGAAGAAGAAGAAATACTCAAAGGCTCAGAGTGAGCTACAGAAGTACACCAGAGAGATGAAGTCCAACTGGTGGGATGAAAAAGCGGAGGAACTTCAAACTGCAGCAGACAGGAAGGGCATGAAAACATTCTTCACAGGTTTGAGAGAAATCTACGGCCCTAAACCAAGAGGATTGATCCAACTGAAGGCTATGGATGGTGAAACAGTTTTGCAGGAGAAAGACAAAATCCTGGACAGATTTGCAGACCACTTTGACCAACTACTAAACAACCCTGGAGATCTCACTGAAGAGGCTAAAGAAGCTCTAGTGCAGCGACCAGCTGTATCAAGTCTGGATGAACCACCAAATTTTGATGAACTAATGGCAGCTATCAGGACAACACAGGATGGTAAAGCTCCAGGAAGGGATGGAATTCCAGCAGAAGTGTGGAAATTTGGTGGTGTTCAGCTGACCAACTGCCTGCACAAGTTCATCCAAGAGATATGAGATGCCCAGAAAGTACCTCAAGACTGGAAGGATGCAAACATTGTGCCTTTGTTCAAGAAAGGTGACAGGAAGGATTGTTGAAATTACCGAGGTATATCACTACTAGCCACTGTTGGCAAGATTCTCTCACGTGTACTACTTAACAGACTCAGTGAACACATCTCACAGAATGTACTACCAGAAACCCAGTGCGGCTTTAGAAGTGGAAGAAGCACAATGGACATGATTTTCTGCTTGAAACCGGTTCAAGAAAAGTGTATTGAACAGAACATGCCGCTTTATGTAGTCTTCATAGACTTCAGTAAAGCCTTCGATACTGTTTCACGACAAGGACTTTGGCAGGTACTCAAGAAATATGGTTGTAGAGAGAAGTTTGTCAGCCTGATCGAGGCACTCCATACAGGTATGCAAGCAAACGTGGCAATGAGTGGTTCAGTATCTAAAGACTTTTCAATAAGCAACGGGGTGAAACAAGGGTGTGTGCTGGCACCTACACTCTTCTCGCTATATCTGGCAGCCATGATTGAGGTGGTCTTCAAAGACACTTCAGAAGGAGTATACATTCAAACAAGGAAAGAAGCAGACTTGTTCAATGTGGCACAGTTTAAAGCCAAGAGTAAGACATTAATAAAGATAGTAAGAGAAATGCTCTTTGCCAACGACAGTGCTCTAGTTGCACACAGCGTGGAAGATATGCAATCTTTAGTGGAGAAATTTGCAAGAGCAGCTAGCCAATTCAGCCTCCAAATCAACATCAAGAAGACAGAGTGCCTTTATCAACCGCCAAAGTTCCAATTATCAACATCACTACCGGAAGAGATCAGCATTGGTTCAGAGCCACTAGTCAAATGCAAGACTTTCAAGTATCTAGGGAGTACTGTTTCAGAGAATGCTCAGCTGGATGATGAACTATCTCTCAGAATGGGAAGAGCGAGCACTGTGTTTGGAAACTTGAGGGAGAGACTGTGGAACAATCGACATGTGTCAATCCGTGTGAAATGCAAAGTGTACAGAGCGACAGTACTGGCTACTCTACTGTACGGTGCTGAAACTTGGACTGTCTACAGAGTGCAGGTGAAGAAACTCCACGCGTACATGATGAGACGCCTTCGAGCCATAATGAACATCTCATGGAAAGACAAGATAACCAACATAGAAGTGTTGAAACAAGCTGGTCTACCATCGATGGAGGACATGCTAATACAGATGAACCTGAGATGGCTCGGACATGTTGAGAGGATGGACCACCAGCGTCTCCCTCGGCAGTTACTCTACTCACAGTTATGCAAGGGAAAACGCAATCAGGGTAGACCAAGGCTCAGATTGAAAGACACTGTAAAAAGAAACTTGAAGAAGTTGGACATAGACAGGAGTTCCTGGCAGCAGAAGGCTAAGGACAGAGCTGTGTGGAGGAATCTGATCAGACCTAAATGAAACAGTCATTGTCGCCCACGACAGACTGCTATGATGATGATGATGATGACCAGTTCTGCATTTTGTTTTTTGTTTTTTTTTGTGAAAGTCATATAGCAGGTTTTACTGTTTGAAAATTTTAATCTCCACTCATATGACCATTTTTCCACTTTTTCCATTGCTTTCCTGATGTTTTTGAACACAAATTTCTCATTTCTTCCCCTCGTCCACATGGCTCCATCATCTGCATATAGTGCTGTTTTGATGGATCCCTCTTGATCCTCAAACATGTCATTAATCACACTCCCCTGAGGAACACCATTTTCTGTTTCAAAGTCATTAGAAACTTCTGATCCTACTTTAACCCTAATTGTCCTGTGTGATAAAAAATCCATGATCCAACTATACATCCTACCACCAATGCCCATTTTATTCAGTTTGATAAGAAGTCCATCCCTCCACAGTGAGTCATAAGCCTTTTCAATATCCAGATAAACTATAACCATTACTTCTTTCATTTTGAGTCTTTTCAGTATCATTACTTACCCTAACTAGAGCATCCACTGTGGATCTTCCTCTTCTAAAACCATTCTGATAGTCATTTATTAATCGTCTTTGCTCTAGTACATATGAGAGTCTGTAAACTAACACCTTCTCCATCCATTTCTCTAAGTGTGACATTAATGCTATTGGCCTGTCGTTGCCTGGGTGAGCTGGATCTTTCCCTGGCTTATTAAATGGTAAAGTTACAGCCTTTTTCCACCCACTTGGGATAACCCCCTCCTTCTACTTCCTGTTAAACAATTTCAGCACCAGTTTCATTGATTGCATAGGCAACTGCCGGAACATAGCATAGCTTAACTGATCATATCCTGGAGCTGTGTATCCACTGTCATGCAAAGCTCTCTTAAGCTCTGACATTGTGAGCTCGAGGTCTAATGCAGTCACATCTTCTTTCACTTCCTTTTTTAAGTTTGCATTTTCTCTGAGTTTATGCTCCCTTTGCTGTCAGTGACTCTCACCAAGATGTTCTCCTCTATGCACTGCAGCAAATGCTCTATATAGGACTTCTGCCTTTTCTTTGTCTGATACAACCATCTTGTTCCCATCCACTAGAGCTGGAACTTTAACTTTAACTCTTCCCACTCATTTTTTTAAACATACCCCAGACATCACCTAGTTCTGTTTTCTTGACCAAGGGTGGATCAAAATTCTCTCCATGTTGACCTTTTCCTGTTTTTAATAATCCTTCGAGCAACTGCCCTTTTCTTTTAATAATCTATTAAATTTTCACTATTCATATTCTTCCTCAGCTCTCTGAATGCCTTGTTTTGCTCTTTTACAGCAATACTACATTTGTCATTCCATCAGGGTATAACCTTCTTCCTACTTCGTGTTGTTTTCTTAGGTATACTTGCTATTGCAGCATTCAGAATATGATTGGTTACCTGACTTGAACACTCTTCTATGCCACCTTCAAATGTTACCAAATGACATGATTTATACAGTATTGCCTAAATTTTTCCCAATCTGCCTTGTCAAAACACCATTTTGTAAAACATCTTCCCTCTTTTATACATACTTCAGTTTTAATGACTGTAAGTATTGGGAAGTGATCACTTCCCATAGTTGTACTGTTCATAACCGTCCATTCAAAGGCTCTCACTAAAGAATCTGATACCAGAGTCAGGTCACTACATGATGATGTGCCCCAATGCACATCCACCCTGGTACCTTCACCACTGTTGAGACAAATTAACAATCTTTCATCTAACATCTCTTCCACAACATTTCAATTGTTATCTGTATGCGTGTGTGATGACGGAGTGTCACCACTGCTATGGTTTCTGTAATTGAGGATTATATTATATGTGTAGAATTTGTAAATGTTAACATGGATGGTATTGGAAAAGTGCACATATAATTGGAGATCTGTTTTGACTGATTTGAATTCCTTTTGTGAGATGAATGTTAAGGTTAATTATATTAATTGGATGAGGCAATTGAATATTAAGACCACGTACCTTTGCCAGCATGCTTCCTGGTGGTATCCAGGCAAAAGACTCCTTAGGGGTTTGACTGCCTTTTAAAGGACTCCAGGAGGAAGGAGGCATGTGATGGTTGAGTAAGGGGTAATTTAATATGTAAATATGGGTTTAAAACTATTTATTGTAGTATTTATGGTGTGATATTTATTCTGTAAATAGGGGAGAAATTATTTATGTATTTATGTCTCTTTTAGATATTATTGGGTATGTGGAAATATGAAAATGTTTATTGTTCTGCATGGGATTTTGGTATGGTCCAATTAAGTCTAATTATCTCACTTAGTATATAACAGGTATTTGTCATTTGGTTTGGGTGGGGTGTCGGATGTTCACGTGAGTTGTTGCCTGTGAAGTATTTTTGTAATAAATGGAAAATTGCTGATTGCAAAACCATTTTGGAAGCCTCCGTTCCTTCTCTGGTGTGCCTTGACCACTCGGGATCTGACAATTGGTGTCAGAAGTGGTTCGTTCCCTGACAAATGGTGACGTTTGGTCAAGAAAGTGTTGTCAAATTAAGGAGTGACAACACGGGATGGAAGGAGCGATGGCCAAAAGGGTTATAAAGAAACAAGAAGAGCAATTAGAGGAATTTGAAGCAAGTATGGCAACTGAGGAGCAGGGGACCAGTGGACTAGACAAGCTGGGAGAACCGACGAGCTTGGTGAAGTCCGTGGTGCATTCACTGACAGTCAGAGACCATCAGATGGAGGAAGAAGCCTTTCTTTAAGAACAAAGGTGGCAGACTATGCAGTATCAAGTTCGCCAGATGCAGTCACAAGTGGCGGAGCTGAGAGAGGAGTATGGGAACCGGGCTGAACGCAGCAGTGACAACGGTGCTTCGGGGGGAGACCCCAGATTGACGGCCAGTCGGGTCGGCCCACAGGAGGATAACATACCGCTGCAGGTGCAGCTGAGGACAACGCAGATGTACCATGACCCAAGGCTGAATCCGCTCTCTCCCAAGGACGACATCGAGCACTATCTGGCGACGTTTGAGAGGATCGCTACAGTCTGCCACTGGCGTAAAGAAGAGTGGGATATTCAGTTGGCTCCTCTGCTCGCAGGTAAAGCACGGAGTGCGTATGTGCTTATGGACATTGCAGACATGGACGATTATGACAAAGTGAAGGAAGCAATTTTAATTAAATATGAAATAACACCTGACACCTATAGGAGAAGGTTTCGTGCCCTGGACATTCATCAGGACAAAACCCCCTGTGAACTTTATGTTTGTTTAAAGGACCTGTTTTATAAATGGACTAAACCAGAGACATCAACTATAAGACATTTCAGAACTGATGATTTTGGAGCAGTTTCTGTGGATGGTGGACCCGGAACTGGGAATCTGGATACAAGAGTGGGACCCGAAGACTACAGAGGGTGCTGCTCGTCTTGCAGGAGGTCTTTCTGTCAGCCAGGTCTGGGAGCAGGAGACCTACTCTCAGCCGTGACAGTTCTTTCACCGCACGGAGTAAGTCCAATGGGGGTGAAAGGGGTGGTCAAGCTCAAAATAGACTGTGTTCCAGTCAGATCACAAATGGCAAATATAATGGTAGTAAAGTCACGTTTTGTCTCTAAAGATATACGCTGTTATCAGTGTAATAAAATCGGTCATACTCAATATTCACGTCCTGCCATGAAAAATAGTAAGCCTTCATTGTTATGCTCAGTTCCAAGACCCACTCTTTCAGCACCAGTTCACAGTGAAATATATAAAACAACTGTTCTGCTTAATGGTCAATGTGAAGAGGCCTTGTTAGACTCTGGTTGTTTTCAGACTGTTGTTCTGCCCAGTTTGGCCCCTAGGGATTCGTGGAGTGAGTCTACAATGAATATTAGTTGTGTTCATGGGCATAACAAGTTGTACCCGACCGCTGAGGTCTTTTTAACAGTGGGGGGTCAAACTTATCTCATTCCTGTAGCTCTTGTGCCTGATTTGCCATATCCAGTTATTCTTGGCAATGATGTTACAACTTTGTTGGACATCATACAACAGGTTGAGGACGGACAACAAACTGAGGAGGGACAGGCAGGTGGCGCTATTGAGCAGAGGCTTAATGCACCTATTGGAAGAAATTGTAATATGGTGACAACCAGGGCGCAGAGGGCTGCCAATGTTCTCCAGGAGTTGCCTTTTTATGATTCTGGGGTAGAGGCAGGCCCTATTAAGCAGCCAAAATCCAAGGCTCAGAAGAAGAGACAAGGTTTTAGCTTCAGTGAAGAACTTGGGTGAAGAAACACCACAGCTAAGCCAGTCAGTAGACTTTGACATCCCTCCTGACATAGCTGCACTGCAGAAAGCTGACCCAGCGCTAGAACCTTGGTTTGATAAAGTCTCGGAGACTGAGGGTGTGAAACAGGGCAGAGAGGATTGTTTGGCTGAGGCCGTGTATGTCGTTAAAAAGGGCATTTTGTACCAACAGCAAGGTGAAGTTATGGCCATAGCTTTGCCACAAGGCCTCACACCAAAGGTTATGGGACTGGGACATGTTATCCTTTGGGCAGGTCATCTAGCATTCCAGAAGGCATTACAAAGAATTGCTAGAAGGTTTGTGTGGCCGGGAATGTATACCCAGATTAAGGAGTTCTGTGCAACATGTGAAACATGTCAGATTACATCACCTAGGGGAGTAGCCCGTGCCCAACTGCAGCCATTACCAGTCATTGGAACACCATTTGACAGAATAGGGATGGATATAGTTGGCCCCCTAGAGAGAAGCTCCTTGGGTAATGGATACATTCTGGTGATATGTGACTATGCTACTCGGTACCCAGAAGCCTTCCTATTAAAATCTATTAAGGCTAGGCAGGTTGCCAACTGCCTCATTCAGTTATTTTCGAAGGTAGGCATACCCAGAGAGATCCTAACGGACTGTGCAACAAATTTTTTATCGAAACTGTTGCAGCAGGTATATAAGCTGTTGGGTATTAAGGGAATTAAGACCACCCCATATCACCCTCAGACAGATGGACTGGTTGAGCGATTTAACCAGACTTTGAAGAACATGCTGCGAAAATTTGTTTCTGATACGGGCTCGGATTGGGACCAATGGGTGCCGTACTTGTTATTTGCTTATCAGGAGGTGCCCCAGGCTTCAACAGGGTTCTCACCTTTTGAACTACTGTATGGCCATCAGGTGAGGGGCCCACTGGACTTATTAAAGGAACACTGGGAGAATCCACCGAGTGATCAGAACAATGTGGTCTCATGTCATTAAAATGAGAGAAAAACTGGATCGAATGACTGCTTTGGCTCAGGAGCACATGAGGACGGCACAGGCCAAACAAAAGACTTAGTATGATAAGAAGGCCAGAAAGAGGGTTTTTCACCCAGGCCAGCAGGTGTTGTTACTGCTGCCCTCTTGCGACAGTAAGCTGTTGGCTCGATGGCAGGGGCCTTATGAAATTTCTAAGAAACTGAGTGCAGTGACATATGAATTATATATGCCTGACAGGAAGTCAAAACATCAGTGCTTCCATATTTACTTGTTAAAGGAGTTTCAGCAGCCTGGTCTTCAGCAGCAGCAGCCTGTTCTTCAGCAGACGCATCATCAGCTCCTCATTTGTGCGACACCGCATTGACTATAAAATCATCCTTCTCACTTACAAAACCCTCCATGGCCTCGCCCCCCCATACTTGGCTGCACTCCTCTCCGTTCATATACCATCCAGAACTCTTAGATCATCAAATACCATCAATCTCATTGTCCCTTCTGCACGTATGACCACCATGGGCCTTCGATCATTCAGCTGCACCGCCCCCCGCCTCTGGAACTCCCTCCCACCGGACCTCAGGAATTTAAATTCACTCTCCACCTTCAAATCCCATCTCAAGACTTTTTTGTTTACTAAGGCTTATTCTGTGTGATTTTCTGTACTTGTGATGTGTTTTTAAATGTTTTATTCTTTGTTTTTATTGTACGGCGTCCTTGAGTGTCTTGAAAGGCGCCTCAAATAAAATGTATTATTATTATTAACAGTCCTTTCCCACAAATGTGACAGAGGCTTGTTCATTTCAGGTGTCTCATTTGCAGGTTAATCAGCGGAGAGAGTTAGAGTCACTATTAGATCCAGAACTGTTTCAGGAGAGACCTGGTTTCACCATAAGGTTCATTTAAAGGAAGAGGCTGTTCTGCGTAGAAAGTCTTATAGTATCCCTGAGCGGTTGGTCCCGAAACTGAAGCAAGAAATTGACCTGATGTTGCAGCTGGGAGTGATTGAGGAGTCAGTCAGTGAGTGGTGTAGCCCTATTGTGCTAGTCCCCAAAAAGGATGGCTCTTTGAGGTTCTGCATCGACTTCAGATACCTTAATGCAATCTCTAAGTTTGAGTCATACCCCGTGCCCCGTATTGACGAGTTATTAGAGAAAGTGGGCAGGGCTAGGTTTATTTCCACGCTAGACCTAAGCAAGGGGCATTGGCAGGTGGCCTTGGCACCTGAAACGAAAGAACTTACAGCCTTTAAAACATCTTATGGCAATTTTCAGTTTAAGGTTATGCCATTTGGCCTCCAGGGGGCGCCTGCAACTTTCCAGCGGCTCATGGACCAAGTATTAAGAGGGGTATCAGACTTTGCAGCTGCCTATTTGGATGACGTAGTCATCTATAGTCAGACCTGGAAGGAACATTTGCTACATCTTAGGCAGGTCCTTCATTTGATTAAGAGGGCAGGACTGACTATCAATCCATGCAAATGTGCGTTTGGACAGCAGCAGGTGGAGTACCTGGGACATGTGGTTGGTCAGGGGTTCATTAGACCACGAGCAGGTAAAGTGGATGCCATTCGAACCTATCCTGTGCCTACTACCAAGAAGAAGGTATGGTCGTTTATGGGAATGGTAGGATGGTATAGTAAATTCATTCCCCATTTTGCTGAAAGAGCAGCAATCCTGACTGACCTCACTAAGGCTTCAGCACCGAATAGGGTAAAATGGACAGAGGAGTGTGGTAGAGCCTTTGAAGATCTGAAGGGTGCTATTTCTGGTGAGAAGGTTCTCTACAGTTCGGATTTCGCCCATCCATTTATTCTACAGACAGATGCTTCAGGAGCTGGCATCGGAGCAGTACTTCTCCAGGAGGTGAAGGGAGAGAGACACCCGGTACTGTTCTTGAGCCGTAAGTTGTTGGACCGGGAGACGAGATACTCTACGGTAGAGAAAGAGTGCCTTGCTATGAAATGGGCAATAGGGTCTCTGAAATATTATTTATTGGGGTGTCATTTCATGTTGGAGACAGATCATCGGGCCCTACAGTGGCTGAATAGGATGAAGGACACGAATAGTCATCTTACAGGGTGGTATTTGTCCCTTCAGCCTTATAACTTTACTGTTCGGTATAAGATAAGATAAGATAAGCCTTTATTAGTCCCACAACGGGGAAATTCCAGGATTGCAACAGCACAGGGATAGCAACACTCAGAGCAACAATCAGAGGGCAAGAAAAAAACAAGCAAGCAAGAGCGGCTAATATACATATGTACATATTACTATAAAATAAATATATACACACACACACACAGACACACAGTGCAGAGCATTGTAGCTGGATGGAATAAATATATGAGTATATGAACACACAGTGCAGGGAAAAGCCAGTGTGAACACACAGTGCAGAGCATTGTAGCTAGATGGAATAAATATGTAAATATATAAACACCCACAGTACGGAGCATTGCAGCTAGGTGGAATAAACATGCAAGTATATAAACACACACAGTGCGGAGCAATGTAGCTAGATGGAATAATATGTAGATATATAAAAACACAGTGCGGAGCATTGTAGCTAGATGGAATAAATATGTAAATATATAAACACACACAGTGCAGAGCATTGTTGCTAGATGGAATGAAACAGCATAACCGTCTACTTAGTTATCCTACATGGTATGATTATGTGCCCATACATATTCTCACCCTCCATAGCGACCGGTATGTTCCTAGTTGTATGCCGGAGGGGACCATTGTGTAAGTCTATTGCATCTTTTGCATTCAAAAAACTATTAGTTTGTTACGTCTTTTTGCTATCTCTGCGAGCAGCCCTGCTTAGGTTGTACAGTCTGACAGCCGTTGGTAGGAAGGACCTACGAAACCTCTCGGTTGTGCACCTGGGATGATGTAGTCTGCTGCTAAATGAGCTCCTCAGTGCATCCAGTATGTCCTGCATAGGGTGGAACTCGGACTCCAGCAGAGATGACAGTTTAGCCACCGTCCTTCTCTCTCCTATCTCCTCCATCGGATCAAGGCGCTGCCCCAGGACAGAGCTAGCTTTCTTAATCAGTTTGTTCAGTCTCTTCCTATCGGCTGCAGTAATGCCACTGCCCCAGCAGACCACTCCAAAAGTGATGGCTGATGCCACCACCGTGTCATAGAATGACTTCAGCAGCGCCCCTTGTACACCAAAAGACCTGAGTCTCCTCAGCAGGAACAGCCTGCACTGTCCCTTCTTGTAGAGTGCGTCAGTATTGTGTGACCAGTCTAGTTTATTGTTCAGATGAACACCCAGGTACTTATAGGATGTCACCATCTCGATGTCTGTTCCCTGTATATTTACTGGTGCTGTGAGGGGCTGCCCATGCCTGCAGCAGTCCACCACCAGCTCCTTAGTTTTCCTCGCGTTGATCTGGAGGCAGTTCCGATGGCACCAGTCCACGAAGTCCTGGATAAGCCCTCTGTACTCAGCTTCATCTCCATTGGAGATGAGGCCAACGATCGCAGAGTCGTCAGAGAACTTCTGTAGATGGCAGTGTGTTGTGTTGTGTGAGAAGTCTGCAGTATAAAGAGTGAACAGGAAGGGAGCCAGCACCGTTCCCTGGGGGGCCCCCATGCTACTGATGATCGTGTCAGACACACAGTCCCGGGTTCTTACAAACTGAGGCCGGTTCGTGAGGTAGTCCAGGATCCATGATGACAGGTGCTGGTCCACCCCTGCTCGCAGCAGCTTGTCCTTCAGGATCATCGGTTGGATGGTGTTGAAAGCACTGGAGAAGTCAAAGAACATGATCCTCACCATATTCCCGGGCTTCTCCAGGTGGGACAGAGAACGGTGAAGGAGGAAGATCACCGCATCCTCCACCCCAATGCCATGCTGGTAGGCGAACTGGAGTGGATCCATCGCTGGTTCCACCAGGGGGCGGAGGTGAGCAAGGAGCAGTCTCTCCAGGGTCTTCATCAAGTGGGACGTCAAGGCCACCTTATATGGCAGGAAAAACCAACCTTGAGGCAGACAGCCTCTCCAGAGTACATGACTCATAGAGTACTGTACTCTTGGGAGAGGGGGGGGGGGAATGTGACAACGGAGTGTCGCCACTGCTATGGTTTCTGTAATTGAGGATTATATTATATGTGTAGAATTTGTAAATGTTAACATGGATGGTATTGGTAAAGTGCACATATAATTGAAGATCTGTTTTGACTGATTTGAATTCCTTTTGTGAGATGAATGTTAAGGTTAATTATATTAATTGGGTGAGGCAAATGAATATTATGACCACGTACCTTTGCCAGCATGCTTCCTGGTGGTATCCAGGCAAAAGACTCCTTAGGGGTTTGAGTGCCTTTTAAAGGATGCCAGGAGGAAGGAGGCATGTGATGGTTGAGTAAGGGGTAATTTAATATGTAAATATGGGTTTAAAACTATTTATTGTAGTGTTTATGGTGTGATATTTTTTCTGTAAATAGGGGGGAAATTATATAAGATAAGATAAGCCTTTATTAGTCCCACAATGGGGCAATTCCAGGATTGCAACAGCACAGGGATAGCAACACTCAGAGCAACAATCAGAAGGCAAAAAAAAAAAAAGAGCAGCGAGTATACATATGTACATATAAACATAAATATATAGACAAGCGATGCGGAGCATTGCAGCTAGATGGAATAAATATATGAACATATAAACACACACAGTGCGGAGCATTGTAGCTAGATGGAATAAATATGTGAATATATAAACACACACACAGTGTGGAGCGTTGTAGCTAGATGGAATAAATATATGAATATATAAACACACACGTGCGGAGCATTGCAGCTAGATGAAACAAACATGCAAATATATAAACACACACAGTGTGGAGCATTGTAGCTAGATGGAACAAATATGCAAACACATAAACACACACACAGTGCGGAGCATTGTAGCTAGGTGGAACAAATATGCAAACACATAAACACACACAGTGCGGAGCACTGTAGCTAGATGGAGTAAATATGTAAATATATAAACACACACAGTGCGGAGTACTGTAGCTAGATGGAATAAATATGTAAATATATAAACACACACAGTGTGGAGCATTGTAGCTAGATGGAACAAATATGCAAACACATAAACACACACACACAGTGCGGAGCATTGTAGCTAGGTGGAACAAATATGCAAACACATAAACACACACAGTGCGGAGTACTGTAGCTAGATGGAATAAATATGTAAATATATAAACACACACAGAGCGGAGTACTGTAGCTAGATGGA
The DNA here is from genome assembly GCA_020510985.1 of Pholidichthys leucotaenia. Taxonomy (NCBI): domain Eukaryota; kingdom Metazoa; phylum Chordata; class Actinopteri; order Cichliformes; family Pholidichthyidae; genus Pholidichthys; species Pholidichthys leucotaenia. Next base: position 43,958,068 of record CM035842.1, read on the forward strand.
ATAAATATGTAAATATACAAACACACACAGTGCGGAGTACTGTCGTCGTCGGCCTCCGTCGGTCTATGATGACCATGGAAGAGAATCCTAAACGTCTACTCTGCTGGAACAGCACCACCTGTGACTGAACAGGCCAATGCGCACTGGTGTTCTACCTTCCAGCATTGGGCGTTGGTAGGATTCAAGCCTGGGCAGGAAGATATGGAGGACAAGATGTTACCCATGCAGCATGTCCCCCCTCTCCACGTCACTGATGAATCCAAAGGAACAGCAGGGCTGCTATAGTTTGGCACCAGCGCCGTCGCAGGAGCTGCCAGAACGATGTTGAGCACAACAGAGAACTGCCTTAGGGGCTCCGACTCCGGATTTTTCCTCAGGGTTGGCTCCCGAAGCCTTTCCCGTGACCGGGTGTGCCGCAAGGCAGCGGAGGTTTAAAATCAGGGTTTACCTTCCCCTAGATGGGCTACCTTCCCAGGCTGACGAGCCACCATCTACCCGAAGCATCTGGTTTTAAGGCGCCAGAGATCCGCCCTCACCCCTTCTCCTATTAGTAAAAGCAGTTCCGCCGGGCTTAGAGACTAAACCACACGGGCAGGCTAGGAGTTGGACTTAGTTGTCAGAGGCTTTTCGAGACGCACGCCGTAAGGAGCATTTTACGAGCACTGGGAGCTTAACCCCAGTGCCGCTCCTGGCTATGACAACCTTGGAACCGGAGTACTGTAGCTAGATGGAATAAATATGTAAATATATAAACACACAGTGTGGAGCATTGCAGCTAGATGGAATGAAACAGCATAACCGTCATTTATGTATTCATGTCTCTTTTAGATATTATTGGGTATGTGGAAATATGAAAATGTTTATTGTTTTGCATGGGATTTTGGTATGGTCCAATTAAGTCTAATTATCTCACTTAGTATATAACAGGTGTTTGTCATTTGGTTTGGGTGGGGTGTTGGATGCTCATGTGAGTTGTTGCCTGCAAAGTATTTTTGTAATAAATGGAAAATTGCTGATTGCAAAACTGTTTTGGAAGCCTCCGTTCCTTCTCTGGTGTGCCTTGACCTCTCGGGATCGTGACAGTGTGCTTCCCTACAAGCTGTTATGAGCATTAAAGTCTCCACACCATACCTCTTTCATATGGCCTTCCCCTTCCATAACACTGAAAGTATCTGCTGTTAACTTCCTACATGGGTTGTAATAATTAATCAGCTTAATATTTCCTTGCCCATTTGGCCTACATATTTCAATAATATTACACTCTATATCCTCAGGAGAGGGAATCACCCTATATGTCAGGGCATCTTTAATGAAAGTGACACTTCCTCCTCCATTTACACTGTTACTGTACTTCTATCCAGTCTGATTGATCTATATCGTGGAATAACAAAATCTAAGTGAGGTTGAAGCCATGTCTCCTGTACACACACTACCTCTGGAACAATTAGTAGTTCGTAAAGATACTTCTTGAGTTCTTGTCTGTTTACTATAAGACGCCTCGCATTCCACTGTGGTACGTGTAGTACCATAATTCAGATATTAAGTTTCAACATCTGTTTCAGCTTTCAATAAAACATGAATCTGGTCGGCTTTGATATCTTGCACCTCTAGGAATCGTCCTGTTGCTTCCACAATGGTTTTGATTCTGTTGTGGGGATCATGAAATGATGAGACTGGATTATTTCTCAGTATGGTTTATTCATCTCAAGTCCCCAGCTCTCTCTCTCTCAGTCAGGAAAAAGGAGAAGGAGCTGCGGTAAACCCACATACATTTATACTCACACATCAAATACAGAATCACACAATCAAGTCAAATCCTTCTATTTACACTTAATCACTTCAAAGTCCTCTTTGCTCTTCTGTCTGACCCCAGGAGGTCAGACAGCCCTTTCAGGCTCTCGCCCCAGATCCTCTGACTTGCTTCCAAGTCCGCAGGTGGTCCAGACTCATTGTCCATCTGAGGCGTGATGTCAATACACACCGCAAGCTTAAAGTCCTTCTATACTTGAGTCTCTGCAGTGAAATATGTGAGCTACATAATGTTACCATTATGGGCGCTACATCACTCCCCCCCAAACGCCAAAGAATGGACACACTCAATAACCGTATCCCAATGGCAATACAGCATATGTCACCCCCCACCTGCGGAATCTACAGCACAGCCTACACAGTTTGATCAAAACACACATCACTCTGCCCGTAGTCCAGGCTTCAACCTCCTCCCAAACCTGCTGTACGCAGGTTTCACAGTCTGTGTTGTGTCGTCCTGCAGCAAATCTGTGGAATGAGGGGGAGAAAGGTTATTTGTCCCCTGCGGGAGCTCCAGGGGCCATTCCCTGGGTGGTCTGCCGCGTCGAGGCATCCTCGTCGGTCGTACAGATTCATCATGCAACACAAAGGCAGGCTTTAATCTATCAATACTGATTGTTTCTTTCTTGCCCCCCAAATCTAGCACAAAACATTTCTCCCCGGTTTCCAGCACTCGAAATGGACCGTCGTATGGTGGGCGGAGGCTGTGTCGCTGAGCGTCGTTCCTGACAAAAACAAATTCCGCGTTTTGTAAAGCCTTGGGAACAAAAACACGCGGAAAAGTGTGATGAGCGGGGCCCGGGAGCATTTCTGCTCCCGTGCCAATCAGAGGTCCCCGCACCGGGGGGCGCCCTGGTGCCGCATGGGCTGGTAGGAACTCGCCGGGCAGCCTTAGAGGTTGTGCAAAAACTAATTCCGCGGATGAGGCATCTAAGTCCTCTTTGGGTGCTGAACGCAACCCCAATAAAACCCATGGTAGTTTGTTTACCCAATCTGCATCCGTGAGCGACGCTCTGAGGGCTGCCTTCAAAGACCTGTGAAAACGCTCGCATAAACCGTTGGCCTGGGGGTGATAAGCGGTAGTGCGGTGGACTGCCGCTCCTAAGCCGCTGACCATTGCTGACCACAGTTCCGACACAAATTGAGGTCCCCTATCAGACGTAATATCTGACGGAACCCCGAACCGCGCTACCCAGGTTGTTAAAAAAGCGCGAGCCACCTCTGCCGCTGTGGTCGATGTTAACGGGACCACTTCCGGCCAATGTGTGGTTCGGTCCACCATTGTCAAGAGATGTGTGAACCCTTGTGACGGCGGTAGGAGGCCCACTAGGTCTACGTGCACATGATCGAATCTCTTAGCCGGAATGTGGAACGGTTCTAAAGGGGCCTTCGTGTGCCTGTGGACTTTGGCCCGCTGGCAAGCCATGCAGGCTTTCGCCCACTCTTTCACGTGCTTGCGTAGGCTCAGCCAAACAAACTTCTCCGCTACCATTTTCACCGAAGCGCGTACTCCCGGGTGCGCTAGGGAGTGCACTGCGTCAAAAACGCGACGGCACCACGCGGCCGGTACCACCGGGCGCGGTCGCCCGGTGGATACGTCGCAGATTAGAGTGGGCGAACCGGTTTGTAAACTTTTGCTCTCCAGCCTTAACCCTGTTGGTCCAGACAGGAGCGCGCGCATGTCTGCGTCTTCGCTCTGCTCCGCTGCCATGGCTGCATAATCTATCCCCACATGAACAGGAGCCGCATGCGCGTCCGCGCTGTTACCCCGCCCCGCGTCTGCGGTAGTACAATCCGCTTCCGCGCGGACAGGCGCTGTTACCGCGCATGAGAGACAGTCCGCTACTACATTGAGTTTACCGGCTACGTGCTGAATATCAGTGGTAAATTCCGAAATTGCGGCCAGCTGTCTCTGCTGCCGTCCTGACCACGGTTCTGAAATTTTGGACATTGCAAAAGTGAGCGGTTTGTGGTCGACAAACGTGGTGAAACGCCGCCCTTCCAGCCAGAACTGGAAATGGCGAATGGCCAGGTGGAGCACTAGCAGCTCCCTGTCAAACGCGCTGTATTTCCGCTCAGCATCGCGCAAGGACCTGCTGAAAAAAGCGAGCGACTGCCAAACTCCGGCGACCTGCTGCTCTACAACGGCCCCAATGGCCACATCTGACACGTCGGTGGTTAGCGCTATGCGGGCTGATGGGTCTGGGTGAGCCAGCAGTGCTGCGTCTGCCAGTGCTTTTTTAATCTCTGTGAATGCGCGCTCCCGCTCCGGGGACCACTCGATCACATTGGAGGGCTTCTGCTTTTTAAGCGCAACGTATAACGGTTGCATAAGCTGCGCTGCGTGGGGTATGAAACGGTTATAAAAATTTACCATTCCTAAAAACTCTTGCAACACTTTGACCGTTTGTGGCTGGGGAAACTCTGCCACTGCGCGTACTTTGGCTGGCAGAGGGACTGCTCCCTCTGGGGAGACGCGTTGTCCTAAAAAATCGATTTGCGCTATGCCAAAATGGCACTTGGCCGGGTTGATTATCAACCCGTGCATTCCCAACCTCTGAAAAACCGTGGTGAGGTGTTTTTCGTGTTCCTCCTCGGAGGCACTGGCGACTAAAATATCGTCCAAGTAGACAAAAACGAAAGGGAGGTCATGCAACATGGCATCCATCATTCGTTGGAAGGTTTGCGCGGCGCCTTTAAGGCCAAAAGGCATGCGTAAAAATTCAAAAAGTCCGAACGGGGTTATTACCACTGTTTTGGGAATGTCCTCTGGTCGGACCGGGACCTGATGATAACCGCGTACCAGGTCTATTTTAGAAAAAATGCGCGCCTTCGCTAAGTGCACTGAAAAATCCTGGATATGCGGAATTGGGTAGCGGTCCTGCATTGTTTAACCTGCGGTAATACCACAAGGTCTCCACGAGCCGTCAGCCTTAGGCACCATATGCAGCGGGGAGGCCCAAGCGCTCTTCGAGCGGTGAATTATGCCCATCCTTTCCAGGTTGGCGAACTCCTCGCGCGCAATGGAGAGCTTAGCTGCATCCAAGCGCCGAGCTTTCGCAAAAACTGGTGGTCCACTTGTGGTGATAAAGTGCTCCACCCCGTGCTTCGCAACCTTAGCTGAAAACGTGGGAACTGTGAGTGCTGGGAACTGGGTTAGAAGTGTGTGAAACTTACTGCCTGCTGTGGCGACGTTGGTCTGTACTGGCGGCGGGGACACTAGAGCTGCACAAGGGATAGAACAAAAGGAGAGTGCATTTACTCGGCGTCTATTAACCAGATCCACTAACAAGCCATGTGTGCACAAAAAATCAGCGCCTGACATGTTGAAACTCACCGCCGCTACTATGAAGGTCCATTCATAGGTGCGGCCATGCAAGGACAGGTGCAGAGTCCTTTCCCCGAAAGTTTTGATCGACGAGCCATTCGCCGCTGTTGCCCCGTCTCCGTGGGGCCCCGCCACCCGATCCGCATAGGTCGCGGTGATGAAACTCCTCTGGGCTCCGGTGTCCACGAGGAATTGCCGCCCAGAGCCCGCGTCTGTTAGATAAAGCAGTTTGTTCTGTTCGCCGAGAGTCGAAGCTGCTAACGACCCCCGGCCCGGGCGTTTCCCTGTTCTCTTGAAACTGCACGGCGGGATGCATCTGTGTGCCTTCTCGGCGAAGCGTCGGTGGTAGGAACAGAGGCCATCTCCTCCTCTGCTTCGGGACCGCGCTGCTGCCATCGTCGCTGGGGTTGCTCCTGCTGCCTCCGGCTCCTCACTGCCCCTGGCCGCCGCACCGAGGTCTGCTGCTGCCACGGAGGTCTCCTGCTCGTCGCAGGCGTCGAGGAGCCGCTGCGCTTCCTTGGCCAGCGCGCGGAAGTTCACACACCTCATGCCAGACAGGGTACCTCTCATGTGTGCTGGGAGGGTCCTCAAGAAGATGTGTTTGAACAGAAACGCATCGTTGTCTGTCCCGATCAGCTGCAGCATGTCCTCCATGAGGTCGGTCGCTCTGCGTCCTCCTCTGTCGCGCAGGTCCAGAAGCTGCCTGGCCCTCACCTCGGCTGATGGCACAAAACTCTTGATGAGGGCAGCTTTCAGCGCGTCGTACTTGCCAGCAGCGGGCGGCTGCTGCACCAGGCTCCGCACACATCGAGCTGTGCGGCTGTCGAGTCTTGCGATGACATTATGAAACTTGGTGTCATCTGCTGATATTCCCCCAAGCACGAATCGCGATTCCACGGGTTGGAACCATGAGTGCGGGTCGTCTTGCCAGAACTCGGGGAGCTTAATCGAGCCTGTGCTCGTGCGGTCGGTCCCCGGTGAATCCAGGTCAGGGTAACGTTCTCCCGGCATCGTACGTCTTGGTCACCAATGTGGGGATCATTTCATTGGTGACATGCTCCTCTCCACATTTAGCGCATCTTAACTTTCCCTTACATTGCTGAGCAGTGTGACCCATCCTTTGACATTTGTAGCACCTGAGTGGCTTTGGGACATATTCTCTGACACTGTGATACAGGTATCCTATCTGGACTGATTTAGGAAGTGTTTCCTCAAACTGGATTATTACAGACAGTATATCCTTCAATGAACTTTCTCTTTTACTCTTTAGACTTTTCACATCCTTCACCTTTCCTCCTTGGATCTCGTTTTTCACTTCTTCCATAGACATGCTCAAAGGGACACCTGATATAACTCCCCTCAAGTTTGCCGTTGCGCCAGGAACATGTGCCTTCATTTGTTCTCCGTTTAGACATGTCATTGCCAGTATTTTCTCTTGATGTTGTTTACATGATGCATGAATCAACAGCCAGTTATTATACAAGAACTTTGCAAACTTAACTCTCCCAATTTCTTTCTCAATTGCTTTTGTTAGCTTAGCAGGGTGATAGTGCCCCCCACCCTGATTGAACTCATTGACAACCTTCCACTCAATCCCGACATCATCAAACTGCCATCCATGTTAGCTAGTTGGTGTTTTTTTCCCCATTGTTACTTCCTCCCACGTCACTCTCATCTGACCCACATCTACCTCTTGATGCCCCCCCAGCTACTCTTTTTGCCTCCCATACCTGGGTAGTGTCCAACCCATCTCATCTTTATCAAGCCCGTCAGAGCTAGATGGCATAATGTTACAGTCAGAGTACAGTACAGCCAACAAATCACTCCTACCGCCAACCGACCACAGACATAAATGCCGTCTCAACCTTCCACCTGTCGAAGTCCGTCCGCCACCCCAATGGTCCAACTGGTCTTCTAAAAAGTGTTAACATGATGGCGCCCATAATGGTAACATTATGTAGCTCACATATTTCACTGCAGAGACTCAAGTATAGAAGGACTTTAAGCTTGCGGTGTGTATTGACATCACGCCTCAGATGGACAATGAGTCTGGACCACCTGCGGACTTGGAAGCAAGTCAGAGGATCTGGGGCGAGAGCCTGAAAGGGCTGTCTGACCTCCTGGGGTCAGACAGAAGAGCAAAGAGGACTTTGAAGTGATTAAGTGTAAATAGAAGGATTTGACTTGATTGTGTGATTCTGTATTTGATGTGTGAGTGTAAATGTATGTGGGTTTACCGCAGCTCCTTCTCCTTTTTCCTGACTGAGAGAGAGAGAGCTGGGGACTTGAGATGAATAAACCATACTGAGAAATAATCCAGTCTCATCATTTCATGATCCCCACATTGGTGACCAAGACGTACGATGCCGGGAGAACGTTACCCTGACCCAGATTCACCGGGGACCGACCGCACGAGCACAGGCTCGATTAAGCTCCCCGAGTTCTGGCAAGACGACCCGCACTCATAGTTCCAACACGCGGAATCGCAGTTCGTGCTTGGGGGAATATCAGCAGATGACACCAAGTTTCATAATGTCATCGCAAGACTCGACAGCCGCACAGCTCGATGTGTGCGGAGCCTGGTGCAGCAGCCGCCCGCTGCTGGCAAGTACGACACGCTGAAAGCCGCCCTCATCGAGAGTTTTGTGCCATCAGCCGAGGTGAGGGCCAGGCGGCTTCTGGACCTGCGCGACAGAGGAAGACGCAGAGTGACCGACCTCATGGAGGACATGCTGCAGCTGACCGGGACAGACAACGATGCGTTTCTGTTCAAACACATCTTCTTGAGGACCCTCCCAGCACACATGAGAGGTACCCTGTCTGGCATGAGGTGTGTGAACCAGCAAGACTTCCGCGCGCTGGCCAAGGAAGCGCAGCGGCTCCTCGACGCCTGCGACGAGCAGGAGACCTCCGTGGCAGCAGCAGACCTCGGCGCGGCGGCCGGGGGCAGTGAGGAGCCGGAGGCAGCAGGAGCAACCCCAGCGACGACGGCAGCGGCGCGGTCCCGAAGCAGAGGAGGAGACGGCCTCTGTTCCTACCATCGACGCTTCGCCGAGAAGGCGCACAGATGCATCCCGCCGTGCAGTTTCAAGAGAACAGGGAAACGCCCAGGCCGGGGGTCATTAGCAGCTTCGACTCTCGGCGAACAGAACAAACTGCTTTATCTAACAGACGCGGACTCCGGGCGGCAATTCCTCGTGGACACCGGAGCCCAGAGGAGTTTCATCACTGCGACCTATGCGGATCGGGTGGCGGGGCCCCACGGAGACGGGGCAACAGAGGCGAATGGCTCATCGATCAAAACTTTCGGGGAAAGGACTCTGCGCCTGTCCTTGCACGGCCGCACCTATGAATGGACCTTCATAGTAGCGGCGGTGAGTTTCAACATGTTAGGCGCTGATTTTTTGTGCTCACATGGCTTGTTAGTGGATCTGGTTAATAGACGCCGAATAAATGCACTCTCCTTTTGTTCTATCCCTTGTGCAGCTCTAGTGTCCCCGCCGCCAGTACAGACCAACGTCGCCACAGCAGGCAGTAAGTTTCACACTCTTCTAACCCAGTTCCCAGCACTCACAGTTCCCACGTTTTCAGCTAAGGTTGCGAAGCACGGGGTGGAGCACTTTATCACCACAAGTGGACCACCAGTTTTTGCGAAAGCTCGGCGCTTGGATGCAGCTAAGCTCTCCATTGCGCGTGAGGAGTTCGCCAACCTGGAAAGGTTGGGCATAATTTGCCGCTCGAAGAGCGCTTGGGCCTCCCCGCTGCATATGGTGCCTAAGGCTGACGGCTCGTGGAGACCTTGTGGTGATTACCGCAGGTTAAACAATACCACAGCGCAGGACCACTACCCAATTCCGCATATCCAGGATTTTTCAGTGCACTTAGCGAAGGCGCGCATTTTTTCTAAAATAGACCTGGTCCGCGGTTATCATCAGGTCCCGGTCCGACCAGAGGACATTCCCAAAACAGCGGTAATAACCCCGTTCGGACTTTTTGAATTTTTACACATGCCTTTTGGCCTTAAAGGCGCCGCGCAAACCTTCCAACGAATGATGGATGCCGTGTTGCGCGACCTCCCTTTCGTTTTTGTCTACTTGGACGATATTTTAGTTGCCAGTGCCTCCAAGGAGGAACACAAAAAACACCTCACCACGGTTTTTCAGAGGTTGGGAAGGCACGGGTTGATAATCAACCCGGCCAAGTGCCATTTTGGCGTAGCGCAAATTGATTTTTTAGGACACCGCGTCTACCCAGAGGGAGCAGTCCCTCTGCCGGCCAAAGTACGCGCAGTGGCAGAGTTTCCCCAGCCACAAACGGTCAAAGCGTTGCAAGAGTTTTTAGGAATGGTAAATTTTTATAACCGTTTCATACCCCACGCAGCACAGCTTATGCAACCGTTATACGTCGTGCTTAAAAAGCAGAAGCCCTCCAATGTGATCGAGTGGTCCCCGGAGCGGGAGCGCGCATTCACAGAGGTTAAAAAAGCACTGGCAGACGTAGCACTGCTGGCTCACCCAGACCCATCAGCCCGCATAGCGCTAACCACCGACGCGTCAGATGTGGCTATTGGGTCCATTGTAGAGCAGCAGGTCGCCGGAGTTTGGCAGCCACTCGCTTTTTTCAGCAGGTCCTTGCGTGATACTGAGCGGAAATACAGCGTGTTTGACAGGAAGCTGCTAGCGCTCCACCTGGCCATTCGCCATTTCCAGTTCTGGCTGGAAGGGCGGCGTTTCACCACGTTTGTCGACCACAAACCGCTCACTTTTGCAATGTCCAAAATTTCAGAACCGTGGTCAGGACGGCAGCAGAGACAGCTGGCCGCAATTTCGGAATTTACCACTGATATTCAGCACGTAGCCGGTAAACTCAATGTAGTAGCGGACTGTCTCTCACGCGCGGTAACAGCGCCTGTCCGCGCGGAAGCGGATTGTACTACCGCAGACGCGGGGCGGGGTAACAGCGCGGACGCGCATGCGGCTCCTGTTCACGTGGGGATAGATTATGCAGCCATGGCAGCGGAGCAGAGCGAAGACACAGACGTGCGCGCGCTCCTGTCTGGACCAACAGGGTTAAGGCTGGAGAGCAAAAGTTTACAAACCGGTTCGCCCCCTCTAATCTGCGATGCCCGGTGGTACCGGCCGCGTGGCGCCGTCGCGTTTTTGACGCGGTGCACTCCCTAGCGCACCTGGGAGTACGCGCTTCGGTGAAAATGGTAGCGGAGAAGTTTGTTTGGCCGAGACTGCGCAAGCACGTGAAGGAGTGGGCGAAAGCCTGCATGGCTTGCCAGTGGGCCAAAGTCCACAGGCACACGAAGGCCCCTTTAGAACCGTTCCACATTCCGGCTAAGAGATTTGATCCTGTGCACGTAGACCTAGTGGGCCCCCTACCGCCGTCACAAGGGTTCACACATCTCTTGACAATGGTGGACCGAACCACACGTTGGCCGGAAGTGGTCCCGTTAACATCGACCACAGCGGCAGAGGTGGCTCGCGCTTTTTTAACAACCTGGGTAGCGCGGTTCGGGGTTCCGTCAGATATTACGTCTGATAGGGGACCTCAATTTGTGTCGGAACTGTGGTCAGCAATGGCCAGCGGCTTAGGAGCGGCAGTCCACCGCACTACCGCTTATCACCCCCAGGCCAATGGTTTATGCGAGCGTTTTCACAGGTCTTTGAAGGCAGCCCTCAGAGCGTCGCTCACGGATGCAGATTGGGTAAACAATCTACCATGGGTTTTATTGGGGTTGCGTTCAGCACCCAAAGAGGACTTAGATGCCTCATCCACGGAATTAGTTTTTGCACAACCTCTCAGGCTGCCCGGCGAGTTCCTACCAGCCCATGCGGCACCAGGGCGCCCCCCGGTGCGGGGACCTCTGATTGGCACGGGAGCAGAAATGCTCCCGGGCCCCGCTCATCACACTTTTCCGCGTGTTTTTGTTCCCAAGGCTTTACAAAACGCGGAATTTGTTTTTGTCAGGCACGACGCTCAGCGACACAGCCTCCGCCCACCATACAACGGTCCATTTCGAGTGCTGGAAACCGGGGAGAAATGTTTTGTGCTAGATTTGGAGGGCAAGAAAGAAACAATCAGTATTGATAGATTAAAGCCTGCCTTTGTGTTGCATGACGAATCTGTACGACCGGCGAGGACACCTCGACGCGGCAGACCACCCAGGGAACGACCCCTGGAGCTCCCGCAGGGGACAAATAACCTTTCTCCCCCTCATTCCACAGATTTGCCGCAGGACGGCACAACACAGACTGTGAAACCTGCGTACAGCAGGTTTGGGAGGAGGTTGAAGCCTAGACTACGGGCAGAGTGATGTGTGTTTTGATCAAACTGTGTAGGCTGTGCTGTAGATTCCGCAGGTGGGGGGTGACATATGCTGTATTGCCATTGGGATACGGTTATTGGGTGTGTCCATTCTTTGGCATTTGGGGGGGAGTGATGTAGTGCCCATAATGGTAACATTATGTAGCTCACATATTTCACTGCAGAGACTCAAGTATAGAAGGACTTTAAGCTTGCGGTGTGTATTGACATCACGCCTCAGATGGACAATGAGTCTGGACCACCTGTGGACTTGGAAGCAAGTCAGAGGATCTGGGGCGAGAGCCTGAAAGGGCTGTCTGACCTCCTGGGGTCAGACAGAAGAGCAAAGAGGACTTTGAAGTGATTAAGTGTAAATAGAAGGATTTGACTTGATTGTGTGATTCTGTATTTGATGTGTGAGTATAAATGTATGTGGGTTTACCGCAGCTCCTTCTCCTTTTTCCTGACTGAGAGAGAGAGAGCTGGGGACTTGAGATGAATAAACCATACTGAGAAATAATCCAGTCTCATCATTTCATGATCCCCACAAACAGTCATAAAATTCCAGGAGCTTCCTCAGCAGGAATCCAGTGCCCCAGCAGTTCTCCTCACTCTATCGTAATCGGGTGATGAGTATCATTCAATGACGTCATATAGAACATGACGTCATAAAGGAAAGAGCACTATGCCGTAATTCCTGTGAAGTGCTTTATTGGTACAGAGATCACAGGAAGAAGAAGTAGGATCATACGAAGTCGGATCACCAAAGCTTCAAATAGGAAATCAAATCAAGCAGGCATCTTCACACCACTGATCAACATATTGGTGAGTAAAATTTTGACTTTGAGATCCCAAAATACAGTAATCAGATTCTCACAGAGTGTCTTTTTCAAAAATCAAGATATTTTGGTTTGCTTCATCCATTATTTTTTTATTTATTTTTTTTATTTAAGTTTTTGTAAAGGGTATACAGGTCATTACAGCATTGCATTGTTAACATTTTCATCGTACGTTCCCTTATATTTTGCTATTTGACAACATTGGTAGAATAGTTATTACAACACCCCCTTTTTTTTTTAAAGTGAAAGAAAAAGTGAAATTAAAGAGAATTAAATTAAAAAAACAAACAAACAAACAAAAAAACCCGAATAAACAAACAAACAGAACAGCAAAAAACAAACAAACAGAAAATTAAGTAATTAAAAGTAAAAGAGCATCTGAGTAGCGTTGGAACAAAGAGTGGGACCATCATTGAAATGGTATTTGTCAAAGATTAGATCTAATGGAAGACACATATGCAATCCAGGGTTGCCAAAAGTTCATGAACCCATCCATGTCCTGTCTCAGTGCGAATGTCAACTTTTCCATCGAGTAAATGTCTTGAATCATGTTAATCCAATCTTCAGGTGTAGGACAGTCCTTCAGCATCCATTTTTTAGTTAGGGCTTTTTTACTTGCCAATATTAAAACATTGAATAAGTATTTATCTCCTCGTCTTTCCAGTGAGTCCGGTAGTAAACCCAGATACAAAGTTATAAAAGAAAAGGGAACTGTTATTTTGAATATTTTCCCCAATATTGTCTGTACATTGGTCCAATATTGGTGGATAACTGGGCATGACCAAAACACGTGAAAATGATTTGCAGTCTTTTCACCACACAAGCGCCAACAGTTCAACCCCTTATGGGTAAATTTGTTTTGTGCAGGTGTTCTGAAAAATCTTACCAAATTTTTCCATCCAAATTCTCTCCACTGCAGGGATGAGGTACTTTTCCATTGCTGTCTATTTAGCTTTTCCCATATTTCCAATTGTAAAGTGAAATTCCCCTCTTTTTCCCATCTCTCTTTTATATATGATGTGTTGTCTCCTTTTAAGTCTTGAAGACCTTGGTATATTTTAGAAATGTATCTGATCCCTGGGATCCCTTTATATGCCATTAAGAAGACCTTCAGAACACCTGACTGGGCCCTTTCTAAATCCTCCTTTTTAAGTATATTGTTTATGTGGTGTCTAAGCTGAAAGAACCTGTAAAGGTCTTGATTTATTAGACCTTGTTTTTTCAAGTCTTCAAAACTTCTTAAAGTTTGCCCCTTAAAGAAATCGTAATATTTTATCAGCCCTTTCTCTTTCCACTCTTTAAATCTAGTGTCTGTTTTATTGGGGGTAAAGTTCTGATCATAGGCAATCCATTGCAGAAGTCGATAGGGCTCTTTAGCTTGATTCTCTCTGACTATCTTAAACCAAATTTTTAGCGGGGTCTCTATCCAAGGGTTAGTGTTATTCAAGAGTTTAGGTAAGGCATTGTTCCCTATTATCGCCTGTAGGGGGATGTCACTTGTTATTTGGCATTCCATCTCCTTCCATTGTGCAGTGTAGACTGGGTTACATATCTCTACTAAAGTTTTAATTTGTGCAGCTATAAAATAGTCCCTGATATTTGGCAGCGCGAGCCCACCTTTGTCTTTGTTTAGCTGTAGGGTTCTATATCTGATTCTAGGTCTCTTGCCCTGCCATATGAATCTTGAGATCCTTCTGTCTAGCTCCTGCCATGTTTTTTGGGGGGGTTCTACCGGTATTGTTTGGAAAAGGTATAGAAGACGTGGGAGTATATTCATTTTGACTGCTTCAATTCTTTGTGCAGTACCTAAGAATGGTATCATATTCCATCTTGCTAGGTCAGATTTTATTTTTGTCACCAGTGGATCAGAGTTTAGTGTTATAATTTTGTTGAGTTGTTTCAGGATATTGATCCCCAGATATTTCATAGATTCCAGCTCCCAGTTAGTTTTGAGTTCACTTAGTGAATAATGATTTGGGTCATAGTTGAATGTTAAAACTTGGGTTTTATGCATGTTTAATTTGTACCCCGATAAATCTCCATAGTCTGAAAAAACTGTTCTGGTAAAGAAGTGTCTGGTTGCCCTAGGTATATTGTAACGTCGGGGCCATTTTAAAGGAGCCAGGGATTTCCCAGCATGCTTTGCCAGTTTGAAACGTTACTGTGTGTGTTAAATGTGTTATTTCTGAGTTATACTGCTGTGTCATTATAACTGCATTATAATGACCCAGCAGTGTTTAGCAGGATTAGGGCAAGATGTACCATGTGTGTGTAACCATGATTCAAACAGGGGTCTGGGGGAATGACCTCCCCTGCTCTGTGTACTAAGTGGCAGGTTGGGGGTCGGGGTGTGTGTAAAATAAATCAGGTTGATCACAGCCATCTGCTCCATTGTCTTTGTGTGAACCCTGCAAACGTCACACTGGTGTCAGAAGTGGGATATGGAGCAAGATGAGGATCCAGGCGGAGGTCCAGCGGCCGGAGCGATTCACCGCTCAGCCGGGAACGGAGTATAGAGCTGAGACGCCGGCCCCTGGAGAGCTTCGCTGCGATGGACGGAGCAGAGCAAACCAGCCCCGTTTCCCGCCCTTTTCAGGGCAGGACGGGCTGGCGATTCCAGAGCAATTAGGAGCGGCAATCGACCGGGAGATGACGGTCCCATCCATCCAGCAGCGGGCCAAGATTCCCCGATACAACGGCGAGAACCTGTTGGATGACCGCCTGGCCCAGGTCGAGTTGGCTGCCGTGCTGATCATCAGAGGAAACCACCTTGCTGAGAGCGAGTGGAGGAGGAGCTACGGCAGATCACAGCAGCGCGTGCACGAAGGAGACAGCCGTGGCGAAGCGAGGAAGGACGGCTTCCGCTGCACAGAGCCAGGGTACATGGCATGGTACTGCCCCGCACACAGCGCACGACAAACTGGCCCCTCGCCGACGTTAAATTAGAGCGAGGTGGCATGGACGGGGAAAAAGCCGCCTCCTGCAGATGCTTCCCCCGGCAGATGACGTCACAGAGGCCTTTGGAGCGCAGCAGCAGTGGAGCGAGCAGGACAGATCCGGTCTTTTCTCGGGATCGGCAGGGGCTGGGCGCCTGGACGCGGGCCAGCGGCCGACTGGGAGGTCCTGGCAGCGGTGGGAGTCATGGGACTCCTGCTGCCAGAGGAGGAACTGTGCGTGTCCTACCGCTACCCGATGCTTTTCCTTTCGGTGACGTCACGGAGGCCCTCGGCGCAAGAGCGATGCAGCGGAGCGAGCAGGACGAAGATGCGGCCACTTTCCAGGCGCGGCAAGGGCTGGACGCATGGACGCGGGCCAGCGGCCGCCTGGGAGATCTGGCAGCGGTGGGAGTCGGCCGGAGCGGGCCTGGGACTCCCACTGCCAGGGAAGGGACTGTGCGTGGTCCTACAGAGGCTGTCGGATGTGTCCATCCGCCCGCTGATGGCCAAACCGGAACCCTACCCCAACCAGATGCTCTGACCGAGACTCAGATGGCCCGTGCATGCCGCCCTGGCACCGGGCTGACTCGCATTGGATTTCTGAAAGTGGACTTTGAATTTTCTGGGGACAGAAACCAGTCCGGGGGGGGGGGGCAGTGTAACGTTGGGGCCATTTTAAAGGAGCCAGGGATTTCCCAGCATGCTTTGCCAGTTTGAAACATTACTGTGTGTGTTAAATGTGTTATTTCTGAGTTATACTGCTGTGTCATTATAACTGCATTATAATGACCCAGCAGTGTTTAGCAGGATTAGGGCAAGATGTACCATGTGTGTGTAACCATGATTCAAACAGGGGTCTGGGGGAATGACCTCCCCTGCTCTGTGTACTAAGTGGCAGGTTGGGGGTCGGGGTGTGTGTAAAATAAATCAGGTTGATCACAGCCATCTGCTCCATTGTCTTTGTGTGAACCCCTGCAAACGTCACAATATTAAAATGTCATCAGCAAAGAGTGCTATTTTATGTTCCTTCTGACCAAGTGTAATACCTTGAATTTTTTGATTTTGTCTTATCCATTGGCTCAGAGGTTCTATGAAGATTGCAAAGAGCAGTGGAGACAGGGGGCAGCCTTGACGACATCCTCTTTCCAGCTCAAAAGATGATAAATTACCGTTAATCCTTATTTTAGCTGTTGGTTTTTTATATAATGCCTGTATAGTTCTAATGAAGTTGTTATGAAAATTGAAACTGGATAAGATTCTATATAGGAAAGACCAGTCAACCGAATCAAATGCTTTTTCAGCATCTAATCCCAATATGACTGCATTTAAGTTATATTTTTTTATATGATGAATTATGTGTAAAGTGCGTCGAATGTTGTCTTGTGTCTGTCTTTGTCTTATAAAACCTGTTTGGTCTAGGTGAATTAAGTCTGTCAGTATGTTTTCTAACCTTTTGGCAAAGATAATGGGAAAAAGCTTATAGTCCTGATTTAATACACTGATTGGTCTGTAGTTGGAGCATTCTAGTTTATCCTTTTCAGGTTTAGGTATAACTGCAATGACCCCTTCTCTCCAGGAGGGGGGGGGATTTCCCCTGTGTGGAGGACATAGTTAAATGTTTTCAGGAGGAGAGGAGATAGTTGCTGTTTAAAGGTTTTGTACCATTCTGCTGTATAGCCATCTGCTCCTGGGGATTTGTTAGCTTTAAGTTTCGTAATTGCTTTTTCCAATTCTTTAGGTTGTATTTCTGACAGTAGTGTTTTATTTTGTGATTCCGTAAGTTGGGGAAGGTGTAATGTGTTTAGGAATGTCTTGGATGCGTTTTTATGTTTTTTGTGGGAGTATAAGTTCTTGTAGTAATTCTCGAAGCTTTTAAGAATATCCTGAATTCTGAATTTTATTTTCTTTGATACTGGGTCTCTGATTTTTTAGATTGCTCTTTCTGTTTGTTGTTTCCTCAATTTATAGGCTAGTAATTTTGCCAATTTACTGCCTGCTTCATAGTGTTTTTGTTTCAGAAATGTAAGTTTCTTCTGGATTTCTATTGTGTAGATCTCATTTATTTGATTTTTAATTTCTTTAATCTTAAGCGAGCCATTAGAATGAGTGTTGTCTTTGTGTTCTTTTTCTAGGTTCTTGAGTTCTGACTCTAGTGTGATTAGTTTTTCTTGTCTCAGTTTCTTTTGGGTTGCCAGTTTTGCAATAATTTTTCCCCTTATTACAGCTTTGCACGCATCCCACAGTATTAGGCTGCACGGTGGCGCAGTGGTTAGCACTGCGGCAGCACAGTTTACCCTTGGCCAGGGGATTGTGGGGATCGTGGGATCGTGGGTTCGATCCCAGCCCCCGACCAACAGTGATCTGTGTGGAGTTTGCATGTTCTCCCCGTGTTGCGTGGGTTTACTCCGGGATTTCTCCGGTTTCCTCCCACATGCCAAAAACATGCATGTTAGGTTAATTGGCTGTTCTAAATTGTCCCTAGATATCTGTTTCCTATAGGCCCTTAGAATAGAGGGTTAGTATTAATGAAAGCGCTTTGAGTGGTCTTTGTGACTAGAAAAGCGCTATATAAGTGCAGGTTAGTTAGTATTAAAGGGGATACTTCTCCATTATCGTTTTCTTCCAAATATTTGAAAATATCTGATTCCAATTCATCGTTCAGTGGTCCTTTCAGGACATTTGAATTCAACCTCCAGGAAAATGTATTATTTGTGTATTTTTGGATGTTTAAGTCCATATAGATCGGACTGTGGTCAGAGAGATCCATCAGTCCTATTTTACATGTTTTTACTCTTCCAATGTCTCTATTAAACATAAAAAAAGTAATCAATTCTTGAGTAAGATGAATGTGGCGTTGAATAAAAAGTATAATCTTTTACATTGGGGTTGAATTCCCTCCATATGTCACAGATTCCCATTTCTTTTAGTAGCATCCGAGTTTTCCTATTTTGAGTGTTATTTTGATGTGAAGAATTACCTGTTGCATCCCAGTATGGATTCAGTCTTAGATTGAAGTCTCCACCACATATCACTAAACCTTGGGCTTTAGTTATGATTAGGTCGAATACATTTTTATAAAATTTCCATTTAGCCCCTGGTGGTGCATATACATTCAGCAGGGTGATATCTTCTCCCTCTAGCCGCCCAATTACCAAACTGTACCTCCCTTCTTTATCTTTGTGTTCTGATTTTTTTTCAAATGTAATTTTGGTTGATATCAATGTCGCTACTCCCCTCCTCCTCCCTGATTTATATGAAGATGAAGAGATCATTTTAAACCCTTGTCTATTGAGTTTAGTGTGTTCCACGTCTGTTAGGTGGGTTTCTTGTAAAAATAATATTTCTGCTTTGTCTTTTTTCATTTTGCGTAGAATCTTGGATCTTTTAACTGGATTCAGGATCCCTTTTACATTATATGAGGCTATTTTGGTTACACCCTGTTTCTCCATTGTATTTTCTTATTTAGTATAACAGTGTGGTGGCCCTCTTTTTTGCTACTCAGAAACTGAAAGAACATTAAGAACATCAAAAACATTAAGAACATAGTGTACGAAACTTTAAAACAAAAAACTGTCAAAAAAAACTTCCTGAGCTGGGGTCTCTTTAAAGACCCTGTAAGAGCCCTGATGGAGTGTAGGCTCTGAGGGAAATTCCTCAAACTCTGTTACGTGTTGAGGGCCCTCTCTTACCCCTGTAAGTTGTCCCATGTTTTTAACGTGAATTTCAGATCCCAATCCGAATTTGTAATGATTTTTTTTTTTTTTTATGCCTATACCCTATGAGATTGTGTGCACCCTCCCACCCCCATCACAGCAAACCTTCACTCTAGTACAGTATTTGTTAGTGTGGGGAGAACATGTGGGTCATTGTTACATTTCTATTTTAACAAGATTTTTTTTTTCCTTTAAATTAAGAAGACATTTGTTTCTAATGCTATAACTGCTCCATGAAAGGTTTTACCACATGCTGATTCTGCATCTCCTTTAATGTTTGTTACCTTGTAGGAGGGGCGATGGAAGTGCAGAATGACTGAAAAGAGAGAAAAAAAACAAAAAGGTCGCTATTCCTTCCTGGAACTGGAAAGCTTATCTTTGTAGCTCTGGGGCTGGGTTTCCCGCTGCTGGCCCGTGGATTTAGAAGGTCTTTGAGTGGACCACGTTTGAGCTCTGATCCTCTCGCTCAGATTCGCTGCGGGTTTAAACACCGTTACCGGGAGTCCTCTTCTCGCCATGTCAGTTGTTGCTTCTTCCGCTGAATTGTAGAGACATGACTCTTCACCGTAGAAGACCCTTAACTTCGCTGGAAATGGCGTCTGAAAGCGTAGATTCTTTTCCCGTAAAACCTTTTTGGTGTCGTTATATTCCCGTCGCTTTTTAAGAACCTCAGGGGCGTAATCGTGCTCCACGAAGACTTTTCTTTCTTGATGCATAAATCCTTTTTTCTGCCGAGCCCGTCTTACAACCTCTTGTTTTATTTTGAAATCGGAGAATCTTACCAACACTGAACGCGGGTGTGCTTCTGCCGCTGGCTTTGCGGCTAATGTACGATGGGCCTTTTCTATTTTCAAATCGGTGGTTTGTGGAATATCCAACTTCTCTCTCAATAAGGATTCCACGCATTCCGCCACTGTGTTGAAACCATCTTCAGCTCCTTCTTTCAGACCGTGAATTCTGATGTTATCTCGTCTCTGTCTTCCTTCTTGGTCGGCTAGCTTAGCCTCCAGCCTTGACTGTTTTCTGTGTAAATCCAGCATAGAATCTTCAAGCACTTTTACTCTTTCTTCAGCTTCCAAGATTCGGTTTTCGGCCTGGTCCAATCTGCTGTTCGTCCTTGTTAGTTCCTCTCTGAATTCGTGAAATTTGGCCCGAAATCGTCGTAATTCGTCATATAGCGATTTCAGGCTAACCTTTTTGTTAGCTAGGCCCAGCTCTTCGTCTCCTGAATGGAGGTCCTCGGGATCAGATTCTGCGGCCGCCGCGCGTCCTGACCTGGGGAATGCCAGTTTCTTCTGTTTGTGGTTAGGCATGGTGTTTTTGTCTTTTGATTTTTATTCTTCCAAAAATCCGTTAAGTCTGATTTTGACGATGTTTTCCTTGGATTGGATCTGGGAGGTTCAGCGTTAAGTTGCTATCACCATGGCGTCCAGACCGGAAGTCCATCCATTATTTTTTTTTTTAAACTTTTTATTTATGAACATTTTTCATTTATAAAACACAAACATATGAGGTCACGGGACGGTTATTGTGATACAAATCAGATACGATAAAAATACACATTTCAGAATCCACATATTAATAAGTACTGTCACAGCCTGTAAAGTCCAGTCATTTTTTCCAACATCTTTTTCCTAGCTCCTCTTGGAGTCGCAGGGCATAAGTCATGCGTTCCATAAGCCTTATATTTTCTATTATGGAGGTGAAAAGGTTCAGTGTGGGAGGCTGTTTTTGTAACCAGCACTTTGTTATGGCCTTTTTGGCTGATGCCAAAAAGATTTTCAGGAGATAAGTATCATCTGCAGTCAGCTTGTCCGGAAAGCATCCAAGAAATAACAAAATAAAAGAGCAGCTGATATTAAAGTCCAATGTCTTAGAAATGACATTTACTGCGTCTGTCCAGAAAGACTGAATGAGTGGGCAAGACCAAAATATGTGCCCATGGTCTGCTGTTGTTTCCCCACATTCTCTCCAGCAGTGTGCAGGAACTGTGCTGGACTTGGATTTCTGATTGGGTGTTATGAAAAAACGAATAACAGTCTTCCAGCAAAAGTCCCTCCAGGTGCCGGAGTTGGTAGATGAGGATTGCACCTCCCAAACCCTTGTCCATATGTCTTCAGTTATTACAATGTTCATTTCCTTTTCCCATTTTTGCTTTATATATGTTGTTGAGTCTGTTTTAAGTGTCATTAAACTGCAGTATAGCTTACTAATGAGGCTTTTAAGACTTATTGACTTAGATGCATTAATAAAAATATTGAGAAATAGTGAAGGTTCTTTAATATTGTTGCTTTGTATCCTTTTGGTAATAAAATCGTGAAGCTGGAAGTATCTGGAAAAATCTTGTTTCTCCAAGTTGTACCTCCTGCATAAAGTATCGAATGACATTAAATTTGATTTCTCATACATTGTACACACAGCGGTAAGACCACTGAACGCCCACTGTCTGAATCTAGAATCATGTGAGGCGGGTAGGAAGTCAGGATCATATGCTGGCCATCTGAGCAGTTTAACTTCTTCCTGGAGTTTTAGTTTTCTTATCTCTGATTTCCAGATTTTAAATGTCAGGTTAACCCACTGACTAGTTATTGAAATAGTTTCGCTTTCAAGGGTACCTAGTTTAGACTGGTTTGGAACATCAGATAAAGGCATCTCAGTTGTTTTCCATTTTGCATAATAAGATGGGTCACACAAACAAACCAGCAGCCTCAGTTGGGCTGATATGTAATACTCTCGTAGAGAGGGCAGATCCTGCCCCCCTCTCTCCTTTGGCAACTGTAAAGTAGAATACTTAACTCTTGGTCTCTTTTTAAGCCAAATGAACCTTGAAATATATTCATTCCATTCTCTGAACTGTTTGTCAGGAATTGGTACTGGCAGAGATAAGAAGAGATATAACAATTTAAGGAGGATGTTCATCTTGATTGCCTGTATTCTGCTGCCAAAGTCAAGGGGGAGCAGGCTCCAGCTGTCAAAGTTACTAATTATTTCTTTGTTTAGTCGGTTGTAATTCTTACCATACAATTGTGACAAATCTTTGGGTAGATACACTCCTAAGTATTTTGTATGGTCAGAGTACCAATTAAAATTATATTTAGATGTTAATTCCTGTCCAGGATGAAAATTGAAAGTCATAACCCGAGTTTTATGGATATTAAGAGCATACCCAGAAAACGAACCGTACATTTCTAGCATTTTCATTAACACTGGTAAACCAGAGACCAGGTCTGAGATTGTGATCAGCACATCGTCCGCATACAAGCTCAATTTATATTCTTCCTCACCAATCTGGATACTTTTTAGTGCAGTCTCTTGGTGTATTGCTTGTACTAAAGGCTCTATAAATAAATTAAATAAATTGGGGCTTCCGGGACAACCCTGTCGACTACCACGTTGTAGTTGTATAGGGTTAGAGGGGGGCAATGGATCAGCGTTCTCGTCGCGCCTTCCGCCAGTACCCGGGCTTGCCTGGGGAAGCTAATGATCCTACCAGCAGACTAAATTCAAAGAGACGACGCCTCTGTGCCAAGTCAAAGAAGAATCCTAGTCACAGTCCTAAAGCAACTGCTTGGCTTAAGGACTTTGCATTCGCTAAATAAATAAATAGGGTTAGAAAGACTCCCATTTATTTTTATGCTAGCAGTAGGGGAAGAGTAAAGGGCTTGAATGCATTTTATAAAATCAGTGCAGAATCCAAATCTTTTCATTACTAAATAGAGAAAGTCTCACTGAACTGAATTGAAAGCTTTTTCAGCGTCAAGGCTTAGAATAACTGAATTTGTCTTTCTCTTATTAATCTGTTCAATTATATGTAAAGCTCTCCTTATGCTATCCTGGGTTTGTCTATTTTTTAGGAAACCTGTTTGGTCTTCATCAATCAGTGAGGGCATCACAGTGTCCATTCGGCTGACCAAAATAGTTGTGTATAATTTATAATCCATGTTTAATACACTTATTGGTCTATATGATTTGCAGTCTGTTTTATCCTTTCCCTCTTTCGGTATAACAGACATGAAGGCTTCCTTCCAGGACGGAGGTACAGGGCCTCCTTTCAGAATGTAATTAAAACTGGTTTCTAGTAGAGGTATCAGGCTTTCTTTCATTTTCATGTACCATTCAGGCGGGAACCCGTCGGTATCAGGTGACTTATTAGATTTAAGGTTAGAGATGGCCTTGTCAATTTCCTCACATGTTATTGGTGACATAAGCTTATTATTTGCATCTCTGCCGAGTGAGGGAAGATCCAAAGAGTCCAAAAAGTCAACTACTGCATTTTTATTAACCGGCACAGATTGACTATACTGTATAGACATTTGTAATACTGTATGTTTCAAATGACTTTTGGATACCATCTAAATCAGTTAAAATGTTGTGACTTATAGGATCTTTTATTTTATAAATTGAATTTTCAGTTTGTCGTTTCTTGAGTTGCCATGCCAGCAGTTTAGATGCCTTGGATCCTGCCTCATAATATCTCTGTTTCATAAACCGTACATTTTTCTCTACTTCCTCACCTAGTATCCTATCTATGTCTTGTTTAATTTGTCTTATTTGTTGTGTTACAGTGGGACTTTTCTTTGTCAGCTGTGTTTTCTTTAAATCTTTCAGTCTCTCTTGTAGTCGTAACAATTCTTGGGTCTTTTGCTTTTTAAGCATGGCCGACCTTGCAATTATTTTCCCCCTCAGAACAGCTTTAGCTGCATCCCATACAATGCTGGGGTTTGTCTCGCCATTATTATTATCCTGTAAGTACAAGTTTAAATCGGTTGTCATGGACTGTAAAAAGGAGAGCTCATTTAGCATACCTGTATTTAATCTCTATAATGTTTTCCTCTGTCTGCCGTCAAGGTGTAAACTTAGGTAAATTCCAGAATGGTCAGAAATTGTTATGACCCGAGCGTCAGTTCTGATCGCGCTCGGGTTAAAGTTATGTCTCGCTGCCGGCCTTGACAGCTGCGGGCGGTATTTTGGCCTCTCCGGGCTCTTATTGTGAAAGTGCTCGGAGGGGTTTCCGCCTGTCAACGGTCGGTCAGCTGTGTGTCATCTGTCATCAATCCCTGGGTTATTTAAGCTGTGTGCTGCGTCATTACGACGCAGCAGTGTCTGATCGCTAATGGTCACATTACTGATCGTTATTCTGTTCACCCATCATCACGGATGCCTGGACTATCTTCACCTCGGCTGCCTAAGGGCTTGACCGTCGTTTCACCGGCATAGTAAGTGAGCTGTATAGCCTTATTCCCTCCGGTGTATTTGGTGCTGTAAGTCCCTGCTTTAGCAGTCCAGGTGCAATTATTACCTAGCTTGTCTGTATGTGACTGTTTCCTGCCCTGGACCCGTAGTGTGTTGTATTGCCTATGCTTCCTGTTCTGCAAGGACTCTGTCATCTACTCAGCAGCTTGTGTAAACACCCTTTCACCGTAATAAAACTCACTAAAACTCACTGGTGGACTTGTGTGCGTCTTATTGGTGGCCTGCGAGGGCTACCATGACAGTACACTGCTGCCCAAACAGCGTTTTACGGTGATGCCATTTTGAGACGCTTTTTCACCAGTTGAGTCGAGTTTTGGACGTTGTTTTCCCTGTCTGGGACCTTTGTATGCGAGGAATGCCGTCACCGAGGAGTCACGTGCTGACGTGTGTCTTGGAAGCAGTAGATGAGTTACTTATCTCCGCTTCCATGTTGGACTACGGCCCCAGCATACATTGGTACCTGGATGCCGCCGAGGATGTGCTCTGTAACCTCTCTCCCTGCTTCGCTAACCACCCGGAAGTCGACGTTAGGAGGGAGGACATCGCTGCCCAACGCGAACTGTTCCTGATAATGGAGGAGGAACGCGGCATGGAGCAGGTGAAGAGGCACACCTGTTTTTCGCCTAGGGATCCTTTTTGGGAGTTCGCACCATCTGGGGGCCGGCGAAGGCGTCGGCGTCACGGCCGGGCGCATCTTCGGCAAGCTCCAGCTCCAGATCCAGTTCCGGGCCGCCGGGATGACCCCCTCAACCAGCCAGCTGCTGAGTGTGAGCCGAGTCCTGCGCCGGTGGGCTCCGTTCTTGGGTCTTTCAGCATTCAGCGAGCGAGGGAAGGAGCAACGTTCGCTACAGCTGATAACATCCTCCCCCCGGGAGACAGGCAAGTCCAAGTTCACTTTCCTTGTAGTAACAGTGATCTGTCTTGTCTGACTCCTGGGGGTGAAGCTCAGGGTTCGCAGCTCCCTGAGTTTCCTTCCCCAGCTGTAGCTATTTATATTAAACCTGCTGCCTCTGTGTCTCCTCCTGCGGAGCGGTCCTCGGCGTCAGTCCCACGCCGGCGAACGAGGGGGAGGCCTGCAGCTCTGGGAGACATCCCGGTCTTGCAGCCTTGTGTTGGACAGAGGAGGAGAACGGACTGCAGTGAGGAGCCAGAGCCGACGAGAGAGCGTCCCCAAGGTTCTTCAGGGATGCAGCCTGAGTCAGCAGGTTCAGGGTCCTCTGCCTCCACGCCATACGGGTTATTGGCATGGACGTCTTCGCATGAGGATCCAGCTGCAGAGACCATCAGGCCGGTTGTGGAACCCGACACAGCCGAGTAGGAGCCCGACGACGAGCATCTTCATGAACCTGGATCGGCGAAGTCCTGGATGGCTCCAGAGCCCGAGTGCAGGCAAGTGCTCTTTCTTGTTTTCCTGTATGGTGTGTTAGAGCATTTTTGCCTGCCTCATGGGGAGGCGAGTGAGGGGCAGCCGGCCGCTGCACCCGAGCTCGTCTCGCTGGGCTCTGGCGCTGCCGGTGGAACTGATCCTGGTTCTTCCTTGTGTTCTGAGCACCTCCACAGCGTTGCCGGTCCGGAGCCAGTCAAGGTCACGGAACCGGGGGTTCCAGGTTCGGAGATGGAGGTCGTCGCCGGAGCAGTCCTGACCCAGTCGGGGTCCGACGTGTGGGCCGTGGTGACCCGGTCGGGGTCCGACGTGTGGGCCGTGGTGACCCGGTCGGGGTCCGACGTGTGGTCCGAGGAGACCCAGTCGGGGTCCAACGTGGGTGCAGCGGTGACCCAATCTGGGCCCGTCCTGACCCAGTCGGGGTCCGACACATGGGCCGAGGACACCCAGTCGGGGTCCAACGTGGGTGCAGCGGTGACCCAATCTGGGTCCGTCCTGACCCAATCGGGGTCCGACGAGGTCCAGTGGGGGTCCAGCGCAGGTGCAGCTGCGACCCAATCAGGATTCGAGGGGGCCCAGGGTTTTGGTTGTCCCCCTCTCAGGAGCCACCAACTGGGGGCCATTGGTGGATTTTGTTTGACAGATCGGCGCTCTCCTGTGTTTTCAGGTGAGCGGCTGCAAGCAATCCCTCCACGGTCCTGCTGGTTGTGGCATGAGGGTCGGCCACCCGAGGAACTGCTTGGAGCGTTCGGCATCTTGGGTTGGCCACCCAATATACTGTGTGGGTTACGGGGTGACCTGGTTCGGCCACCAGAGGACGTATTCCTGGGGGCATGGGACTGGGGCAGGCCACCTGACTGTTTCATGTACTGTGGAATTTTCTGTGGGCCCTTATGGTGCCAATTCTTGTCTTGTACTTGTAATTTTTTGTTGTGTTTTCAAAGTCATAGTCTTAGTCTGGTCTGAGCAATTTTAGATTGCCTCTTGTTTTTTCTTGTTTGTCATAGTCTTAGTCTGGTCTGAGCAATCTTAGATTGCCTCTTGTTTTTTCTTGTTTGTCATAGTCTTAGTCAGGTCTGTGCAATTTTAGATTGCCTCTTGTTTTGTTTTTTTCTTGTTTTCCAAGTCATAGTCTTAGTCAGGTCAAGATCGAGCAATTTTTTTTTAATTGTCTCGTGTTTCTTTGTTTGTCATAGTCTTAGTCAGGTCTGTGCAATTTTAGATTGCCTCTTGTTTTTTCTTGTTTGTCATAGTCTTAGTCTGGTCTGAGCAATCTTAGATTGCCTCTTGTTTTTTCTTGTTTGTCATAGTCTTAGTCAGGTCTGTGCAATTTTAGATTGCCTCTTGTTTTGTTTTTTTCTTGTTTTCCAAGTCATGGTCTTAGTCTGGTCTGAGCAATTTTAGATTGCCTCTTGTTTTTTCTTGTTTGTCATAGTCTTAGTCAGGTCTGAGCAATTTTAGATTGCCCCTTGTTTTTTGTTGTAGCCTAAGTCTTAGTCTTGATCACGGTTAAGTCCGAGCAATTTTTGTTTACCCCTTGTTTCTTGGTATGTCATAGTCTTAGTTTAGTCCGAGCTATTTTTGTTTACCCCTTGTTTCCTTGTATGTCATTGTCCTAGTCAAGTTCGAGCACTTCTTGTTTTCTTGTAAATCATTGTCTTTGTCTAGTCTGAGCAATTTGTGTTTGCCTCTTGTTACCTTGTGAGTCTTTGCCTTAGTCACGTTAGAGCATTTTTTGTCTCTTGTTTTTTTTCCCTTGTGAGTCTCAGTCTTGTCATAGCCTTGTTTTGTCATGTATTTTCTTTTCCTTAGTCTTGTTTTTTTTTTTTCCAGAGTCATGTATTTCCTGTATGGTTGTTTTTGTCTGGTCTTAGTTTTGTTTTTTTCCCCGAGTCATGTGTTTGTATGTATTTCTTGTTTGGTCTTTGTCTTGTTTTTGTTGGTTGGTTTCTCTCCCCCTACCTCCCACCCTGGGGGGGCGGGGTGGTCCCTTGGGGCGTCCGGAGTCCGCCCGCGGAGGGAGGGTACTGTTATGACCCGAGCGTCGGTTCTGATCGCGCTCGGGTTAAAGTTATGTCTCGCTGCCGGCCTTGACAGCTGCGGGTGGTATTTTGGCCTCTCCGGGCTCTTATTGTGAAAGTGCTCGGAGGGGTTTCCGCCTGTCAACGGTCGGTCAGCTGTGTGTCATCTGTCATCAATCCCTGGGTTATTTAAGCTGTGTGCTGCGTCATTACGACGCAGCAGTGTCTGATCGCTAATGGTCACATTACTGATCGTTATTCTGTTCACCCATCGTCACGGATGCCTGGACTATCTTCACCTCGGCTGCCTAAGGGCTTGACCGTCGTTTCACCGGCATAGTAAGTGAGCTGTATAGCCTTATTCCCTCCGGTGTATTTGGTGCTGTAAGTCCCTGCTTTAGCAGTCCAGGTGCAATTATTACCTAGCTTGTCTGTGTGTGACTGTTTCCTGCCCTGGACCCGTAGTGTGTTGTATTGCCTATGCTTCCTGTTCTGCAAGGACTCTGTCATCTACTCAGCAGCTTGTGTAAACACCCTTTCACCGTAATAAAACTCACTAAAACTCACTGGTGGACTTGTGTGCGTCTTATTGGTGGCCCGCGAGGGCTACCATGACAGAAATATCTCTTTGACCAAGTCTACATTCTTTTATCCTGTTTAAGTCCTTATTATACATGAAACAATAATCTATCCTTGAGTGGAGAGAATGGGACGCAGAATAAAATGTAAATCCTGGGGCGGATCTGTGTACAGAGCGCCATACATCAATAAGTCCTAAGTCTGAAAGCATTTTTTTTACACGTTTCTCTATAGGCAGGCGTTTTCTTCTAGTATTTGTTGTATCCAATTGGGGGTTTAACAATAAATTAAAATCTCCAGCACAAATTTAAGGTCCATAAGATTCTTTGGTAGTCAGATCAAAGACTTTTTTATGGAAACTACTCCCAGGGGGGCGTATACATTCAATAGTGTAACTTCTTTATGGTCAATTTTACCTTTCACTAAAATAAATCTGGCTTCTTTGTTGCTTGATTCAGATATACGTACATTCAAATTTAATTCTATTAGAGATCAAAATAGCTACTCCTCGTTTTTTGCCACTTCTATGAGAGGAATAATAGGTATTTTTGAAACCCATTCTTTTTAATTTATCATGTTCTGTGTTGGATAGATGAGTTTCTTGCCAGTATGCAATATCTACTTTCTCTTTTTTCATCTTTACCACCAGTTTACTTCTTTTTACAGGATTTTTCACTCCATTAACATTTAGTGACAGTATATTATAATATTTAAAAGACATAGCTTAACATGTGAGAACAAAATGTCATCCCGGACCTCAGAACAGTAACTACAGAACATGAATGTGCTGAACAATGAAACAACATAGCACTGAACTGGGCTTCCAATAAGGAGGATACAGTATGGACCTTGAAAAAAGAGGGGACTGACCACAAGGTGGGGCCCCTCTCCACGGTGAGCATCGTGGAAACAAAACAAAAAAAGTCATGATCATGAATAATCCAGAGAAACTGTTCTCACCATAATAAGGCCGTATGTTCTCGCAGAGTACTTACTAGTCCACCGTTGTTTCTTCTGATGTCTGCTGAAACTCACTCAGCTTCTCCCGGATGTGTTTGTGGAAATCCCCACGGCGGGTCCTCTGCGTCTCCCATGAAAAAAGCTGCTTCAGCGTCTCCTCAGTCATCGTCTGGGCAGCTCTGCTTCTGGCAGCGGTAATCTGGACCGTGGCGATGCCTCGCCCTTGTAAATCTTATGCGGCTTCTGTGGCACTATTGTAAAGAACACTTCCTGATGCGTAAAAAACACGCATCTTGTTGAGTGGAGTTTGAAAGCGAATCCCTTTCTCCTTCAGAGCTCTTTTAACAGGGATATGTTCCTTTCTTCTTTTCTGTACTTCCACCGCGTAGTCATGGTCAAAATACACTTGCTTGTTGTGAATACGTATTACCTTTTTCCATGCAGCGCGGAGTATCTCTTCCTTAACTGTGAATCGAAGAAAGCGGACTATTATTGAATGTGGCGCGGCACTTGCTGGCGGCTTTGGACCCAAGGCACAATGGGCGCGCTCAATGCCGAGGTTGTAGTCTTGGCCTAGAACATCACCAAACTCTTTTTTAATGAGACTTTCGCCAAAGGAAGTTACAGATGTGCCTTGCTCTGAGTTCTTGGGTACCCCATATATGCGGATATTATTCCGCCTGGCCCGACCCTCCATTTCGGATACCTTATCCTCAAGTGCCCACTGATTTTGTAACAGCTGAACAAGCGTGTCTTTAACGCCAATGTCCCAACTCTCCATTTCTGCCATATTTTCTTCAACCTGTTTTATACATTCCCCCGCATCATGCACTTGTTTAGTGGTCTCCTGGAGCTGTTGCTGTACTTCTGCTGTGAGTTCATCCATTTGTTTCTTCATGTCCTCACGAATTACTGAGTGAAAATCTTGTAAATCTGTTTTTAATTCAGCTCGAAGAGTTGCCATTCCAGCTGCCATGGCCTCGCTCACGGCAACTCGAATCAAGTCCAGGCTAGCCATGCGGTCGCCATGTTGGGCCAACGCTAGGTCCGTTTCATTAGCCGATGATTTCTTTTGCCATTTCATTATCAAGGTTGTTTCGTAGCCCGTATCCGCCTTTCTTGGATTTGTCCCCGCTCATTATGACAACAGAATATTGCCGTTTTTCCCAAATTTAGATCTCAAGTCCAGGGGAAAACGGAGCTAGCACCAGAGCTCAGTTTTTGTGCGTCCATGCTGTTGCACGTCACCAGAAGCCTCTCTGCTTCATCCATTATTCAGACAAAATCTTTTGTCCATGTTTTGTGATGAGTTTAGCAAATTCCAACAAGAAAAATTTGCATTTCCTACCAGAAATGCTGTGTGAATGCTGTTAGCTGAATAGGCTGAAGTACCTGAGCTGAAATGCTGCTAAATTATTAGCTGAAGTATGATAACACTATGTAAAATGCTGAACAGTTTGAGTTGAAAGGCTAAAAATGTTGAAGCACTTGAGCTGAAAGACTGCTAAATTATTAGCTTGTGGGAATGTGCAAATGATGAGACAGATTTCTCTCATGTCAGCTTTATTCACATTCGCCAACATCTCAAAGAAGAAAGAGGACATTACAGGAAACTATCGTCCTTAAATACCAGGACCCTCACAGTTCACAAGTCACATTGTATCACAAGTCACATTGCATTATAAACGCCAGTAACAATGCATCTCCCCTTTAATCCTCTAATATCACCCCCACATTCTCAGGTCCTGCATACCAAAGCTAACACCTTCACAGCTTCCTGTTATCTCCAAGGAAACTCTGTCTTTGTTCTTATCTAAAATGTGAGGCCTTACATCAGTCACAAAGTAGGTCACATATGTGTGGCCACACCAGCCCCCCCAAACATTTTAGAACGAACCAGAGAATAACAGTATGCATGCCGTGATAGAATCAATACACATCAGTCCGCATGCTGTCTAGGCTTCAGTCTCCTGCCGTATCTGCTGTAGCCCGAATTCAACGTCTCTGCGGCGCTGTCACGCTGGGGGGTTGCCATCTGGAGGTGAAAACCTTTTGTCAGTCCCTGCGGGTGTTCTGGGGAAACATTACTCTGTGAAGCCCCCCGTGGGGGTCTACCTCGCCGCGGGGCCCTTGCCAACAGCACTTGCTCATCCGCCACCACAAAAGCAGGTTTGAGTCTGTTTATGCCAACTTTTTCTTTCCTACCCCCCAAATCTAGCAAAAACTGCTTGTCCCCTGTTTCCAACACTCTGAACGGTCCGTCATAAGGTGGTCGCAGTGGGGGTCGATGCGCATCGTGTCTGACAAAAACAAACTCTGCGTTCTTCAAAGCTTTAGGCACAAAAACGCGCGGAAAACTGTGGTGCACGGGGCCAGGCAGCGTGCTTGATTCTGTGTTACTCCGCAACAGCTGAGACGGGGAGGTGTCTGGTGCGGGGTTATCTGGGAGAAACTCCCCAGGCAGCCGAAGTGGTTGCGCAAACACGAGCTCCGCTGGGGAGGCTTCTAAGTCCTCTTTAGGGGCAGAACGCAACCCCAATAAAATCCACGGTAACTTGTCTACCCAATTTGCATCTGTCAGTGACGCTCTGAGAGCCGCTTTCAATGACCTATGAAAACGTTCGCATAACCCATTAGCCTGCGGATTGTACGCGGTTGTGCGGTGAATTGTGACACCCAGGTTGCTGGCCATTGTCGACCAAAGTTCGGACACAAATTGAGGGCCTCTGTCAGACGTAATGTCCGACGGAACTCCGAAACGCGCCACCCAAGCTGTTAAAAATGCGTGCGCCACCTCCTCGGCCGTGGTTGATGCCAGCGGAACCACTTCAGGCCAGCGCGTGGTGCGGTCCACCATTGTCAGAAGGTGTGTGCACCCCTGTGACGGCAGGAGGGGGCCCACGAGGTCCACATGATCGTGATCGAACCTCTTGGCCGGAATGTGAAACGGCTCCAAAGGAGCCCTCGTGTGCCTGTGTACTTTGGCTCGCTGACACGCCGTGCAGGCTGCTGCCCACTCTAACTTGTTTGTGAAGACTCGGCCACACAAATTTCTCTCCTACCATTTTGATCGACGCGCGCACTCCCGGGTGCGCCAAAGCATGAATCGAGTCAAAAACGCGGCGGCGCCACGCGGCCGGTACTACTGGGTGCGGCCGTCCAGTGGAGACATCGCAGATTAGGGGGGGCACACCGTCTTGCAGCACCCTGTTCTCCAGCCTTAACCCTGTTGGTCCAGACTGGAGCACGCGCACATCCGCGTCACTAACCTGCTCTGCGGCCATGGCTGTGTAATCTATTCCTACGCTGACTGGGGCCGCCACGGTGAGCGAGAGGCAATCTGCCACTACATTTAGTTTGCCCGCCACATGCTGAGTATCAGTGGTAAACTCCGAGATCGCGGCCAGCTGTCTCTGCTGCTGGCCTGACCACAGTTCGGAAACCTTGGCCATTGCGAATGTTAGCGGCTTGTGGTCAACGAACGCGGTGAAAGAGCGTCCTTCTAGCCAGAACTGAAAGTGGTGGATGGCCAAATGGAGAGCCAGCAGCTCCCTGTCGAACGCGCTGTATTTACGTTCACTATCGCGCAAGGTCCTGCTGAAAAAGGCGAGGGGCTGCCAAACCCCGGCTACATGCTGCTCCACGACCGCCCCTATGGCCACATCTGACGTGTCAGTAGTGAGCGCTATGCGGGCCGTTGGGTCTGGGTGTGCCAACAACGCAGCCTTTGCCAAGGCTGCTTTTACCTCCGAGAACGCTTGGTCCCGCTCCAGGGACCATTCGACCTTATTCGCGGGTTTCTGTTTTTTGAGCGCGGCATACAGCGGTTGCATGAGTTGCGCCGCGCGGGGGAGAAAACGGTTATAAAAATTCACCATTCCCAAAAACTCCTGTAACGCCCTGACCGTCTGCGGCCGGGGAAAATCTGCTACCGCGCGCACTTTGTCAGGAAGCGGAACCGCTCCTTCGGGGGAGATGCGGTGTCCTAAAAAATCGATCTGCGCCACCCCGAACTGACACTTCGCTGGGTTGATTATTAACCCGTGATCTCCCAACCTCCAGAAAACTGTGGCTAGGTGGTTTTCGTGTTCGTCTTCGGATGCGCTGGCTACCAAAATATCATCCAAGTAGACAAACACGAAAGGGAGATCGCGCAGCACCGCGTCCATCATGCGTTGGAATGTCTGTGCAGCCCCTTTAAGCCCGAATGGCATGCGTAAAAACTCGAATAGGCCAAATGGAGTTATTACCGCTGTTTTGGGTATGTCCTCAGCACGCACTGGGACTTAGTGGTAACTGCGGACCAAATCTATCTTAGAAAAAATGCGTGCCCCTGCCAAATGAACGGAAAAATCTTGGATATGCGGGATTGGGTAGCGGTCGTGCGCTGTAGCATTGTTTAACCTGCGGAAATCCCCACAAGGTTGCCATGAGCCGTCAGCCGTCGGGACCATGTGTAGTGGGGAAGCCCATGGGCTGTTTGAACGCCTGATTATGCCCAACCTCTCTAGGTTGGCGAACTCCTCGCACGCTAAGGCCAGTTTAGCTGCATCCAAGCGCCGAGCTTTTGCAAAAACGGGCGGTCCGGTAGTGGTAATAAAATGTTCCACCCCGTGTTTAGCGATGGTTGCCGAAAATGTGGGGACCGTGAGTGCTGGGAAGTGAGTGAGCAGTGTGTGGAACTTACCGCTTGCAGCTGTGACGTTGGCTTGTGCTGTTGGCGGAGCCACTCGCGCTGTACAGGGAATAGAATCAAAAGAAAATGCATTAACCAGGCGCCTGTTAGCGAGATCAACCAACAAACCATGTGAGCACAAAAAATGTCCCAACTCTCAAACTCTCCACTCAAATGTACGGCCGTGTAGGGACAGAAGCAGAGTCCTCTCACCAAAGGTCTTAATCTCCGAGCTGTTCGCTGCTGCCACCCCGGGACCTCTGGAACCTGCCAGTCTGTCCGCGTAGGAAGGTGTGATGAAACTCAACTGGGAGCCTGTGTCCACGAGGAAATGCCTCCCCGAGCTTGCGTCCAACAAGTAGAGCAGCTTGTTCTCCTCCCCGAGGGCCACAGCTGCTACCGACCCCCGGTCTTGGCGTTTCCCGAATGCTTGAACTGGCACGGTGGTACACATTTAAAAATAGCATTATATTTAAAATATTAGCATAAAAGAAAAAATAGCTTAAAGTTGCATTAAGTTAGCTTAAATACATTAAAAATAAGCCTAAAGTGTCCAAAAAAAAAAAATGCTAGTTTAGGATGTGAGATGTGCAGTATTCACTGTTACATGTTTTCTATCCATGCAGGTCTGCTCCAACGGCCCTGACAGGAACACCAAAGGAATGGATGAATTCTTTGTAAGATTTCCAGAGGCGGTGTGTCTTGGGGCTAGCCTTGCGCTTTCGGGCCTCTGCTTCTATCTTTATAAGAAGAGCACGAGCACACTAGATAAGCTTACGGTGAGTAGTGAAAAGTGTATAATACTTTTTCTTCTCATGGTTTATTAATACTTAGATGAACTGCAAATCTTCAGGGGTAGTGTCTTCCAAACTATTAAAAGTTACAACTTGAAGCAGCAGTGTACCTTCATTCCCAGATTACATGATGCATGCATTTAGAGATCCTTATAAGAACGCTGACAAAGATTTCTTGAAGGAAAAATCTAGACGTCCCATCCATCCATGTAAAGAAAATCAATCAAGAGCGTTATCAAGTGCTGATGAATCAGAAGATGAACAATCCCGGAATAAACAGAAGGAGTGTAAAATAATCATTAAACTTACTCAGGAAGGAGCATCATTTTGTGAGTAGAACCCAGTTACGCTCACAAATGCAATTAATAAGTTACTTGGAGAAGTTTTAAATGCAAGAATTCTTCATAGTGGTTCATTGCTAGTTACATGTAAAGATAGTGTTCAACAAGGAAAATCAGATCAATAAGATGGAGGGGAAAAATGTGCAGTGTTCAGTATTGAAGGAAATAAGGCAATGAGAGGAGTGATATCGGGAATTTCAGTGGCTGTCTCAACTGATGAAATAATGAAAAGCTTAACTGGAGCAAAAGTGACAGAGTCACAAAGATTGAAAACTAATAGAAATGGCAGAAAATGTGAGTCTGTTGTAATGTTAAAATTTGATGAAGCAAGACTGCCAAGAAAGGTGTATACATATTGGCTACATGACCTATGAAGTCAGACTTTATGTTCCTCCTCCACTCAGATGTTTCAAATGTCAAAAGTTTGGTCATGTAGCAGCGATATGCAAAGGTAGACAACGATGTGCCAGATGCTCCGGTGAACATGAATATGGCAAGTGTGAAAGAGAAGCCAAATTAAAGTGCTGTAACTGCGGTGGTGAACATAGCTCTGCATATCCATCATGGGGAAAAGCGAAAGTGACAAATGTAGAGAATGTGGAGTAAAAGAAAATGTAGAGCACATCTTATTACACTGCCACAAGTATGGAAATGAAAGAGAGAGAATGAAAAATGAAGTTTGAGAGGCCGGGAGGGAACGGGATTTAAATGGGATTCTGGGAACAGATGGCGATGGAGAGGCACTAAGAATCACGAAAAGGGCTCTTTTCTCTTTTTTTAAATAACACAGGATTAAGTCATAGACTTCAGGGGTCGGGTTCAAATGACATAATGTTACACACTCTTGTACAGTAAGTGGCGGTATGCACTTTTCAGTTGCTTGCTATCAGCCAGTAACCGAGAGAAGAAGAAGGAGTAGCTCTGCATATCCAGGTTGTGAAGCCAGCAAAAGAGCAACAGAAATTCAGCAGACAAAAGTCTTCCAGGGATTAACATATGCAGAAGCTGCAAAAAAAGGTGCCAGCTAAAAAAGTGGGAGTGGACTCTAACAGGGAAAGTGTGCAGACTTGCAGTGCATGCAGTAGAATTAAGGAAGATACTTGGGTTTTGAAGGAAAATAATGTTGTCTTATTTGTGGTAGAGGTGATAAACTGCACTGTGCAGACTTCCAAGAAAACAGAAAAAAAACAAAATCATTGTGAAAGTAGCAGAAAAATATCTTGGCATTAAGGGGCTACATTGGGAAGCAGCTGAGAACTTGTTAAGTGGGGGATCTTTAAGTTCACAGACATCATTGGCTGGTGGATCAACCACCAATCAAGTCTAAAAGAAGAAGAATGAGATGCAGATACGGACTACAGCTAGAAGAAGAATAATGAGATGAGATGCAGATATGAGGTTAAAGAAGAAGAAGAACATCACAAAGCTCTGAGGAAAACGTCACAAAGCTATGAGGAAAACATCACAAAGATACGGGGAAAACATCACTAAGCAATGAGGAAAATGCCACAAAGCTATGAGGAAAACGCTACAAAGCTATGGGGAAAATGCCACAAAGCTATGAGGAAAACGTCACAAGGCTATGAGGAAAACACCACAAAGCTATGAGGAAAAACGTCACAAAGCTATGAGGAAAATGTCACAAAGTTATGAGGAAAAACAGACACACAGACAGACATATATATTGAGTGTGTGGCGGTAATGCACCTGTAACAGGTCGTGGCAGTTGCCACGGCCAAGATGTGTAGAGTGATGATATACAGTGAAGTGATGATATACAGTGAAGTATGAGGAGACGAAGAAGAGTGATGCCTGAAGATTGAAGAGTTGAAGGTTGACTGGACACAGCAATGATGATAGAAGGACTACAGCTCCTGACCAGATAGTGATGATATAGAGGGAAGTACGTGGTGGTAATG
The DNA here is from genome assembly GCA_020510985.1 of Pholidichthys leucotaenia. Lineage (NCBI taxonomy): Eukaryota > Metazoa > Chordata > Actinopteri > Cichliformes > Pholidichthyidae > Pholidichthys > Pholidichthys leucotaenia. The sequence continues at coordinate 43,994,931 of CM035842.1, forward strand.
CACCTGTAAGCTGGTTGCCAACCGCCAATCAAATCTAAAAGAAGAAGAGATTTGAAGAAAAGATAGTAGTAAAGTAACAAAATCATAAAGAGCTTTGATGACTCTGGTAGTTTTTGTAATGTTTGTTATTTACTTATAACAAAGACACTTAGTCTTAATCACCATGTCAGCAAGACGTGCTTCCTTTTTATTATCTCTTCCGGTTCACATGTTTTACCACTTCCTGAATCTACCTGGGGCGGCGCGGTGGAGCAGTGGTTAGCACTGCGGCAGCACAGCAACTCACCCTTGGCCGGGGGATCCTGGGTTCGATCCCAGCCCTTGACCAACAGTGATCTGTGTGGAGTTTGCATGTTCTCCCCGTGTCTGCGTGAGTTTACTCCAGGATTTCTCCGGTTTCCTTCCACATGCCAAAAACATGCAAGTTAGGTTAATTGGCATCAAAACTGGGGATTCTAAATTGTCCTTAGGTATGGCTGTGAGAGTGAATGGTTGTCTGTCTCTCTGTGTTGGCCCTGCGATGGACTGGCGATCTGTCCAGGGTGTACCCTGCCTCTTGCCCAAAGATGCTGGGATAGGCTCCAGCCCCCCCCCCCCCCCGTGACCCGAAAAGGATTAAGCGAAAGAAGATGAATGAATGAATGAATGAATGAATAAATCTACCTGCTATCTCATGCGATCGTACTGCCACCTTGTGGTAACACCTATCAGTACATCCCCTTTCCTGAGCAGGTTAGTATAACTTGGTAACTAACACATATACAGCATTTCAAGACTGGAACTGAATAAACCTTCTTACTAACATTCAAGATGTCTTAATGCAGTACACAGAAAACTTTTCCTTTTTTCACAAATGCATTGCGTACTGATAACCAAACAAAACAAGAAAGCCACAACTATTCCATTTGTAACAAATAACATGTAACTGTCAACTCTTTTTTTTTTTAAACAACTTCAACAGTTCACTGTTCTATGAGTCTCTGAGGTGGCTTCCTGTTTCTGGTGGATCGTCTCAGAGCTGGAGTGACAACATCTGGGGGAGATGAAGGAGGCTCAGTGTGCTGCAAATCTAGTGTCACATTAACATCTCCAGACTCAGTTTCCTGAGGTTGCCCTTCAGTGTCCTCCAGAATCTTCAAAAGACTCTTCCTGTTTCTTCTGAACACTTGTCCATCCTCTGTTCTTACCGTATAGGATCTGGGACCCACCTCACTGAGAACTGTTGCCTTTCTGGTCCAAGTATTAGGATCTTCAATTCTCACAATGTCCCTTTCACAAAGAGGTTCCAGTCTCCTTGCTGATCTGTCATAGTTCATTTTCTGTTTGAGTTTCAGTTTCTTTCTCTTGTTAGTTCTCTGTTGGTGTCCTTGTCTTTCTCTGTGATAATGTGTCGTAAAGTGGTGTGCAGCCTATGACGCATTAGCAGCTCTGCTGGTGATGCACCACACTCTAGTGCTGCTGTCCTATAACTTAGCAAAGCAAGATATGGGTCAGTATTGCTATCTCTTGCTTTTTTCAAAAGTCTTTTTACTATTTGGACTCCTTTTTCGGCTTGTCCGTTAGCCTGTGGATGCAGTGGGCTAGATGTAGTGTGACGAAATCCATACTGCTTGGCAAACTCCCTGAATTCAGAATCAGAATCAGAATCAGAATCAGAATCAGAATCAGAATCAGCTTTATTGGCCAAGTATGCACAACACATACAAGGAATTTGACTTTGGCTAAAAACTTGCTCTCGTTGTTCAGGTGAAGGATTTAAATAAGGATTCAATGACAACCAGAGTATGTACAGTAAATTACAGTCTGTCCACGTTTCTATAAAAGGATGCAAATATATACAGGAATATATGCAGTTATTTACTCGGACTAACCACACTTTGCAGAAATATATGAAAAAATATACAATCCCACAGTATTTCAATGTGGACTCAGATTCAGTGATATAATGTGAATGAAGTAAAAAGCAGTGTGAGAGTTATGTGCAATGTAATAATGGATGAAAAGTCATGAGTACAGCAACAGGTAGGACTAGGTGAATGTTAGGAGTTCATCAGAGTGATGGCTTGAGGAAAGAAACTGTTCCTGTGACGGGTGGTTTTGACCTTCAGTGCTCTGTAACGACGACCAGAAGATAGAAGTTCAAACAGTTTGTGGCCGGGGTGTGATGGGTCAGCACAGATGTTTCCCGCCCGTTTCCTGGTTATGGACTGATATAAGTTCTCAATGGAGTGTAGGTCGGTACCAATGATCCTCTCCGCAGACTTAATGATCCGCTGCAGTCTGGTCTTGTCCTGTTTAGTGGCAGATCCAAACCAGACAGTGATGGAAAAGCAGAGGACAGATTGGATGATGGCGGTGTAGAAGACAACCAGCAGCTCCTGAGGCAAATCAAACTTCTTGAGCTGACGCAGAAAAACAACTTCTGCTGGGCCTTTTTCCGGACAGTGTCAATATGGGAGGACCACTTCAGGTTCCGGGAGATTGTGGTACCCAGAAACTTGAAGGAGTCCACAGTGGACACTGTGCTGTTGAGGATGGTGAGTGGGGGGAATGAAGGGGGGTGTCGCCTGAAATCCACAGTCATCTCCACCGTTTTGGCTGGGTTAAGTTCAAGATGGTTCTGGCTGCACCAGAGGATCAGCTGCTCCACCTCCCGCCTGTATGCAGACTCATCATCATCCCGGATCAAACCGATGACTGTGGTGTCGTCCGCAAACTTCAGGAGCTTCACCGAAGGGTCCTCTGAGGTGCAGTCGTTGGAGTAGAGGGAGAAGAGCAGTGGGGAAAGGACACATCCTTGGGGGGCGCCAGTACTAATTTTTCGGGAGCTGGATGTAAATCTCCCTAGCTTCACCTGTTGCCACCTGTCAGTCAGAAAGCTGGAGATCCACTGGCAGGTGGAGGGGGGCACCTTGAGCTGGAGGAGTTTCTGATGAAGAATGCCTGGGATGATGGTGTTGAACGCTGAGCTGAAGTCGACAAACAGGATCCTGGCGTACGTCCCTGGGGAGTCGAGGTGTTGCAGGATGTAATGTAGTCCCATATTCACTGCATCATCCACTGACCTGTTTGACCGGTAGGCAAACTGCAGTGGGTCCATCAGGGGGCCTGTGATGACCTTCAGGTGGCTCAGCACCAATCTCTCCAAGGATTTCATGACCACAGAGGTCAGGGCAACAGGTCTGTAGTCGTTTAATCCTGTAATAGAGGGTTTCTTGGGAACTGGAATGATGATGGAGCGTTTGAAGCAGGAAGGCACTTCACGCAGCTCCAGTGATCTGTTAAAGATCCGGGTGAAGATGGGGGCCAACTCGTTGGAGCAGACTCTCAGGCAGGACGGAGACACACCATCAGGTCCTGCAGCCTTCTTGATCTTTTGTCTCTGAAAGACCCGGCGCACCTCCTCTTCACAGATCATTAGTGATCATTACTCCCTGAATTCTGCACAGTTGTACTGGGGGCCATTGTCACTCACCACATACTGTGGGATTCCATGTCTAGAAAAGAAGCTTTTTATGTGTGTGATGACAGACTGTGCTAATGTACTAGTGAGCTGGGCTACCTCAGGGTGGTTTGAATAATAGTCTATGACTAAGACATAGTCCTTGCCATGCAAATGGAAGAGATCAGTGCCCACTTTTTGCCATGGTGCAGTTGTTTGCTCTGCAATCAGCATTGGCTCTTTTGTCTGTTTGTAGTGGTGTGTAAGACATGTGTTACATTTCCCTATTATGTTCTCGATATCCATATTGATACCTGGCCAATAAACTGCTTCTCTGGCTCTCCTTTTGCATTTTTCTATTCCAAGATGCCCTTCATGGATACGATGCAGCATGTCCTGGCGCATAGACTGAGGAATAACAATCCTGTTATGTCTCAGCACAAGGCCATTTGCCACACTCAGATCTGCGCTCACTGAGTAGTGCTGTGGGCAGCTTCCCTTTACCCAACCTCCATGAATCTGCTGGACAGCCTTTTGCAGCACAGGGTCATTTGCTATTTCCTGTGCAATTTGCTCTAGCATCACATCTGATGCAGGGAGTGAAGCTGTCACCATGCTGACATGAGTTTCCACATCATCTGTTGTGGAGATGGACTCTGTGCAGCTGCTTGATACAGGTGCCCGTGACAAAGCATCTGCTAGCACTATATATTTGCCTGGCGTGTAGATTAGCTCAAAGTCATATCGCTGGAGTTTCATCATCATGCGCTTTATTCTCGGAGACATGTCATTGAGGTTTTTCTTTACAATTGACACCAGCGGTTTGTGATCAGTCTTATGTAGTAAAGGTTGGCAAACCATAGACATAACTATGAAACTTACTACACCCAAACACTAAACCTAGAGTCTCTTTTTCAATTTGGGCATAGCGTTTTTCCATCTCTGTCATTGATCTCGACGCGTATGCTACTGGCTGCCATTTATCCCCTGTAGCTTGAAGCAGAACAGCTCCCAAACCATCCTTTGAGGCATCAGTGGAGATCTTTGTTGGTTTTGAGGGGTCAAAGAGTGTGAGGACAGGCTCTGTGGTTAGAATTTCCTTTAGCTTATTCCATTCTTTTTCATGTCGTTTTGACCATTCAAATTCCTTGTTATGTTGGAGCAACTCTCTGAGGCATGCTGTTTTGGAAGAAAGATGAGGAATGAATTTTCTAAGGAAGCTGATCATTCCCATGACTCTCAGGACTCCTTTTTTATCAGTGGGAGTAGGCATGTCCAGTATAGCCTGCACTTTTGACTGATCACGCTCAACCCCTTCACCTGAAAGTTTGTCTCCCGAAAAGGTCATTTCTGTGACACTAAACTGACATTTTTTTCTGTTCAGTATTAGTCCACTGTCCTGAACCCTGTTAAGGAGTTTTTTTAGTCTTTCATTATGTTGCTGGCGTGTCGCTCCCCAGACCACCAAATCATCAATGTACACTCTTGTGCCCTCTAGACCCTCAATTATGGACTCCATAGTCCTGTGGAAAATCTCTGGAGCTGAGATAATACCAAACGGAAGCCTCAGAAAACAGTACCGCCCAAATGGTGTGTTGAAGGTGCAGTACCTGCTACTTTCTGGATCCAGCTTCAGCTGCCAAAATCCCTGCGAGGCATCCAGTTTGCTAAAATATTTAGCACCTGCCATTTCACTGGTTATCTCATCTCGTGTTGGGATTGGGTAATGTTCTCTTTGAATAGTCTCATTCAAATCCTTAGGATCAAGGCAAACTCGTAACTCACCATTCTGTTTTTTGGTACATGTGATGGAATTCACCCAATCAGTGGGCTCCTCCACTCGCTCAATAACACCCAGTTGTGTCATTCTGTCCAGCTCTTTTTTCAAGCCAGCTCTAAGTGCTGCTGGCACTCTCCGTGGGGCGTGCACTACAGGCTTGGCATCACTCTTGAGCTGAATCTTGTAGGTGTATTTTAATGTTCCTTTGAAGACAGAGGGGAACTGTTTTACAATGTGTGCAGCTCCTTCATATTGCAAGTGTTGTATTTCTTGGCTATGATTGTCCATCTTTATGTTTTCACTGTTTATCTGGTAGATCCTCTTAACCAAACCTAGGTCCTCTGATGCTTTATCCCCTAGGAGTGATTCATGTCCATTAGGTACAGTGACAAACAACAGGCTGTGCTGCTTGCCTTTCACTTTCACAGTAAGTTTACATCCTCCTAATGTCTCAATTGGCTGACCATTGTATGCAGTCAGTGTTGCGGTCTTGCTGGTGATTATTTTAGGCATTATTTTCAGTGCATTGACATCATTTTCATTTATTAGGTTAGCTTTAGCTGCTGTGTCAATCCTGAATGGCACAGTTGTCCCATTTACCCACAGTGGTGCAATCCACTTATCACTTTTGACTGCACTCACTGTCTGACCAGTGCCTCCAGTCTGCGTGAGTTATGCTCTGTCATCATTGTTACTGCATGACACCATCTTGATGAAAAATGTTTCACTAAGGTCATCACTGTCATCCATTTCTGCCACTGTGTGCACTCGTCCTTTTTAAATGTGTCTAGTGCGACACATTTTTGCATAATGTTTTTTTCCTTTGCACTTTGCGCATATATTTCCATAAGCAGGACATTGTCTCTGTTTGTGTTTTTCACCGCATCTCTTACAGGAATATACCTCTTTTTCATTGCTTTTAATTCTGCCCCGCTGTTTCCCTTTCACGGACAAAGCATGGACTTTCTCTTCCCCTTGGCTCACTGCTCCCAAAGCAGGCTCATCAAAAGTCATTACAAGTTGGCGTGCTAGCTCACTGGCTTGACATATTTTTATAGCACTTTCCAACGTGAGCTCTGTTTCTCTCAGTAGTTTCTCTCGGAGCTTGTTATCTTTTGTTCCAAACACTATCTGATCCCTTATCATAGAGTCTCTGAGATCACCAAAATTGCAAGACTGAGCTTTTAATTTAAGGTCTGTCAGAAGGTTATCAAATGTTTCTTCTTGGTGCTGCATACATGAGCAGAAGACATACCTTTCATAAGTTTCGTTTTTCTTTGACAGACAGTGCTCATCAAACTTTTTAAGGACTTCTTCAAACTTGTCTTTGTCCTCTAGCTGAGCAAACACAAAAGTATTGAAGACTTCTATGGCTTCTTTGCCGGTGACAGTTAGCAGCATGGCTATTTTTCTCTCATCTGCTCATCTATCCACGCCAACAGCTGAAAGATACTGTAGAAATTGCTGCTTGAAAGCCTTCCAATTTGCATCCACGTTTCCAGTCAGTTTCAACGTCCCTGGCGGTTTCAATGCATCCGTCATTATTTTGTGTCACTCCTGACAAAGTTTACCCGTCCTGGTACCATGTAATGTTTGTTATTTACTTATAACAAAGACACTTAGTCTTAATCACCATGCCAGCAAGACGTGCTTCCTTTTTATTATCTCTTACGGTTCACATGTTTTACCACTTCCTGAATCTACCTGCTATCTCATGTGATCGTACTGCCACCTTGTGATAACACCTATCAGTACAGTTTTATGAGCACAATCTCTTTTATTCTGGCTGAAGCATGTGTCATCTGTTTACGTACAGTATAGTCATTTTAATACTGTTGGATTTGTACATGTATGTATATATATTGTCATAAACCTCCTCGTGCGCTTTTATGCAGTGCACGGAGGAGGAGAAGGAAGAATGGATTTACGCGCAAGATTTCACCACCACACATTTATTGAACACAAAAACTGACAGTTCCAAAATAACGACTGACAAAAGGGTAATTGTATGCACAAAATGGCTGACATGACGATCATGCAGCAGGCTGACCACTGTGCACCGTGGCCACAAACAAATAACACAAAAACGCATATAAGCTCTGGAGAACTGGGAGTCTTCTAGGAGGCTCGACTGTCTAAGCAGGGACAAAACTGGGCAACAGCCTAAGCGTAGCAGTAGAACTGCAGGGGGAAATGGTACCAGTCAAGCGTAGCAGCAAAACTGCACAAAGAAACGCTACAGTTACTCGCGAAGCAGGAACTGTCGCAGAAGTCCAATTCTCCAACAAGCAAGCACAATCCCTCGTGAGAGCACAGTGGTCCAGCAGTGTTTGACTGACAAAGACCGCCTAAGTATAAACACTGCTGGCACCACAAATTGGGTACACCTGGGCGAGGCGCGGGAAAGACAATTGCCGGGGAGAAATCAGCTGGCTGTCAAGAGAGGGGGGGGGCGTGGTTGGACCAGCGAATGTTAGACAACACCCACATGAATGTAGGTCAAAGAGGCTGCCTAGCAGCCCCGGCCAGAGCCGCGGCTACAGGCATGGAAAAGAAAAAGAACACAGACATAAAAACAAGAATTCAAAAGATAACACAATACATAATAAACCCGATACCTGAGCCACAAAGAACGGTCAGAACCGAGCCTACAGGAAACACCGGCTCGGTTTGTGACATACATATATGTATCTGCTATAATCCTAGCCATTAATCATCTTCCACAGCCATTTTGTTTGTGGTGACTCAGATGTTTATTCACTGCAGTAGTTATTCTTACTGTTTGTCTGAACTCAAAGTTGCCACAAATTTACATAAAAACTTAAGACACAAGCAGGGAAAATAGCTTTATTTTAACATTATTTTCTGAGTGGTTTCTGAAAATATTTATTGCACTCCCAAAACTGATTAAATTATTTCAACTTTGTGACTTTTTTATTGATTTTCTTATTTCCTCAAAAATCTGAGATTTTTCTCTTATTTAGTAAGTACTAGTGCATACCCGTGCATGCCTGTAGAAACCAAGTGTAAGCAAGTATTTCTGCATGCCCATAGAAAACAGGTGTAAGCAAACATTTCTGCATGCCAGCAGAAAGTTACTGTTACCATGGCAACAGTATGACATGGTTTACTGACCCAGAGAGCAGACTCGGACTCAAAGTAGATGCAATTATCTTTATTGAGATTTGTGTGTGTGTGTGTGTGTGTGTGTGTGTGTGTGTGTGTGTGTGCTCGTGTGTGTGTGTGTGTGTGTGTGTGTGTGTGTGTGTGTGTGTGCGCTCGTGTGACAGCCGGGGGCGAGCAGAGCACCGTGCAACCTGGCAACCCTAGGGACAGACAGAGACAGGGAGAGTTAGTGGCAGATACCAGAGGGGATGTACAGGATTGAACAGAGCTTACCGTTTGTTAAGATGGGGTTAAGCTCAGGTTCAGCTCGGCGACTATGGCCAGGAAGACAGTGCCCGCTGTCCCAATTGCAGCTGGACGTGGTTGGTGAGTCCGGTGAAGTGCGGTGCAGCTCGGTCCACCGCCAGGAGGAGGGGAGGAAAAATCTCTGCCTGTGCACAGGGGAACGAGAGCAGATGAAGGTGAATAGAGCGAGGGCTTACTTGGAGTAGAGCTGAGAATTCCTCCAAACGTTGGATGGCAGGAGGCAGGATGCCAAGACAAAAGTAGGCTGAGGCGAGGGTTCTCTGGAACGAGGATGAAGGCATGAGATGGTCTCATTAGGAGAAGAGACAGACAACTCCACGCTGATCTGAGGGCAGCGCGGTCTAAATAACCCTGGCCGTGATGGGGAGCAGGTGTGCGCACAGCTGAGGATGATAGGCAGCCAGAGCGAACCATCATAGTACTCCCCCCCTACGAGATGCCTCTTGGCGGTCGATCCAGCCTACCTGGGTGCGTCCGGTGGAAGTCCCTGATGAGTTGATTGTCCAACACAAAGGAGGGATGCACCCAGGACCTCCATTCCAGGCCGTAACCCTCCCAGTCTACCAGGTACTGCAGGCCACGACCCCGGTGGCGGACGTCCAGGTTGGCATTGACCTTCCACGCCGGGTCGCCGTCGACCACCACTGGCAGAGGTGGAGACCTGGGAGGGGGACACAAGAGGGCTGGAACAGAAGGGCTTGACCTGCAAGACATGGAAGGTTGGACAGATGCGGAGGGAGAGGGGGAGAGCTAGGCGCACAGACACAGGGTTAATGATGCAGGTTATAGCGAAAGCCCAATGAACCGCTGCGACATCTTTCTCGCCTCTGCCTTCAAGTTAATATGCTTGGTGGATAGCCATACTAGCTGACCCACCCGGTAGGGAGGGGCCGGTGTCCTGCGACGATTAGCAGCCATGGAGTTGCGCTCTGCCATGCATCATAGTGTGGTCCGGGCCGCCCTCCAGAGCCAGCGGCAGTGCCTCAGGTGAGCTCGGATGGAGGGAACGGTAATATCCTTCTCCTCTTCGGGGAACAACAGGGGGTTGTAGCCCAGCGAGGCCTCAAATGGGGACATGTTAATCGCTGAAGAGACAGTGGTGTTATGAGCGTACTCGATCCAAGGGAGATGGGTGCTCCAAGATGCCGGGTTGGCAGTGGCGACACACCGCAGCGCAGCCTCCAACTCCTGGTTCGCCTGCTCACACTGTCCATTACTCTGAGGGTGATATCCAGAAGACAGGCTCACTGTAGCCCCAAGGGCGTTGTAAAATGACCTCCAAACCTGGGAAACAAACTGGGGTCCCCGGCCGGAGATAATGTCCAGGGGAATACCATGTAATCTCACCACATGTTGGACGAGAAGGTCCGCCGTCTCCCTCGCCGTAGGCAGCCCCTGCAGGGGAACGAAATGGGTGGCCTTAGAAAACCTGTCAACAATGGTGAGAATTACCTTGTGGTGGTTAGGAGGTGGGAGACCGGTGACGAAGTCCAATGCCACATGGGACCAGGGCCTGCCGGGAGTGGGGAGGGGGTGGAGCAGATCGGCCGGTGGAGAAGAGGACGTCTTGCCGATGGCGCACTGGGGACAGGCGCGGATGTACTCCCCAACGTCCTTCTGGAACGTCCTTCTGGAGCGAAGGCCACCAAAATGTTCTTTGTAGGAGCTCCACTGTGCGAGCCCTCCCAGGGTGACATGAGAACCTGGAAGAGTGGGCCCAATGGATCACCTCGCCCCGAACGGCAGATGGAACAAATAGTTTCCCTGCTGGCCCCCCGCCCGGGTCCCCCTCAGCCTCCTGCACTCTCAGGACCTTTTCTTTGATGCCCCACGAGAGGGCACCCATGACACACAATGGGGAAAGAATAGGGTGCTCTGCCACCTCCGCAGCATCTGAGGCAAACTGTCTGGACAGGGCGTCCGGCTAAGTATTCTTGGACCCGGGGCGGTAGGTGATGGTGAAATCAAAGCATCAGAAGAACAGGGACCAGCGGGCCTGGCACGCGTTCAGGCGCCTGGCCGTCCGGAGGTACTCCAGGTTCTTGTGATCTGTCCAGACAATGAACGGCTGGGAGGCCCCCTCCAGCCAATGGCGCCACTCCTCCAGTGCGAGCTTCACCCCCAGGAGCTCCCTGTCACCAATGTCATAATTTCGCTCTGACGGTGATAGGCGACGGGAGAAGAACGCACAGGGCCGGATCCTGCCATCAACTGGGGAGTGCTGGGATAATACGGCTCCAACCCCCGAGTCCGAGGCGTCCACCTCCACCAGGCATTGAAGGGCGGGGTCCACCTGTGCCAGAATGGGAGAGGAAGAAAATTTACCCTTGAGCTCAGCAAAGGCCGCAGCCGCCTCCTCTGTCGACCGCAAGGGCACCTTGGAAGATATAAGACGGGTCAGGGGAAGAGCAATAATACTATAGTTCTGAATGAAGCGGTGGTAGAAATTGGCGAATCCCAAAAACTGCTGGAGCTGCTTCCTGGAGGAAGGAGTGGGCCAATCTGCCACCGCTTTTACCTTGTCAGGGTCGGGGATGATCTCATTGTGGGAGATGATGAAACCAAGGAAGGATGTCTTAGAGGCGTGAAACTCACACTTTTCGGCCTTCACGAAGAGTTTATTCTCTAAGAGCCACTGCAGTACTCGACTCATGTGCACCCGATGCTCATCCAAGGACTGTGAAAAAATCAGGATATCATCCAGACAGACAAACACGAATGCACTCAAAAAGTCCCTCAGCACATCATTAATAAGGTGCTGGAATACGGCGGGGGCGTTGGTCAGTCCAAACGGCATGACCAAATACTCAAAATGCCCGCTAGGGGTCCGGAAACCCGTCTTCCATTTGTCACCCTCCCGGATCCGCACCAGATGGTAAGCGTTGCGGAGGTCAAGCTTGGTGAACCAAGAGGCCCCCCCGGAGGGAATCGAACGCCGTATTAATTAAGGGAAGAGTGTACTTGTCCTTGATGGTGATATTATTTAACTCCCGAAAGTCAATACATGGCTTCAGCAAGCCATCCTTCTTGCCCACAAAAAACCCCCCGCCCCCACCGCTGAGGATGACGGCCGGATTATGCCCGAGTTTAACGACTCCTTTATATTGGCCTCCATGGCCTCTCGCTCCGATGCTGACAGGCTGTAGAGTCGACTAGACGGCAGTGGGGCTCCGGCACGGAGATTGATTGCACAGTTGTATGGGCTGTGAGGGGGGAGGGAAAGGGCCTGGGTCTTGCTGAAGGTGGCCCCCAAGTCGTGATATTCCGGAGGGACCTTAGACAAGTCGGGAGGGGGGGTGATGGGGGCACCCAGGGGCATGGATGGCGAGCAAGCAGCAGACTGCAGGCAGGTACTGAGGAAAAATGAGCTCCATGAGACCACGTTCCCAGAGTGCCAGTCAATAGAGGGGCTGTAAAGACAGAGCCAGGGATAGCCGAGGATTACCGGGGAAGAGGAAACCGGCAGCACGAATAACCTCAGCTCCTCCCAATGAGTAAAAGACACTATAACTGACACCGGGGTTGTCTGATGGGATACAACGGCAAGAGGGCTTTGGACAAGGCAGTGAGTTTGAGTGGGGTCCTTAACGATTGACAGGGGAGCCCCAGCCGGGTTGCCAGTTCCCCTGAGATGAAGCTCTGCTCAGCCCCTGAATCAATCAATGCGTGTGTGACTATTTCAGTGTGATTGTGAATGAAGCGAATAGGAAGGAGAAATCTAGAGAGGGGATTGGATTGAGGTTAGTCTGCGAGTTCCCCTACTGCGATGCACGGACTCCTCCTTTTGGCCGTATGGGACATGATGTTACCTCGTGCTCCTCGCTCCCACAGTAGAGGCACAACCCCAGCTCGCGGCGGCGCTGTTTCTCCGCTAACGGCAGCTTAGACTATCCTACTACCATTGGCTCCGGGGCATCCAGGGAATCAGAGGGAGGTAGGGCCAATGGGGGGACTGTGGGGAGCAGCGATATTGGGGGTTCGAGTGACCGGAAGTATTACGCTCGGCTGCCTGTTCCCTTAGCCTGTTATCAAGGCTAATGGCTAGGGAAATCAATTCAGTTAATCTACTTAGTTTTTCTAAGTGGGCTAACTCGTTCCGCAGGCTAGGGCTAAGGCTCCTAATGAAGATGCTACAGAGCGAGGCGTCCTCCCACCCCACCTTCGTGGTCACCACCTGGAAATCGACAGCATAGTTCGCCACGGGCTTGGTCCCCTGTCCCAGATTTAACAGCCGGGAGGTAAGCACACTGTCACAGTTGGAGTGGTCGAACACCTCATTGAACTCACTGACAAACTGGTTGTATGTCAAATTAGCATAGCTCATCCTAGCCATTACAGCATATGCCCAAGCTAGCGCTCGCCCTTCCAAGAGGTTGACTACATAGCCGAACCGGCTGTGGTCTGTGGGAAAGTCCCCAGGCACCCACTGAAAAACTATCTCGCACTGTAGAATAAACCCCCTAGCCTCCCCTAGCTTACCACTAAAGCAGGTAGGAGTGGGGATGGGAGTTAGCCAGGATGTGGGGCCCTGCACGGGTTGGCCGGGTTGGGAGCTAGCGAGAGCAGGTGTGCGCGCAGCTGAGGATGATAGGCAGCCAGAGCGAATCATCACACAGTAAACATAGTGATGCTGCCTTTGATCTTTGACATGGGGAAGCAAGTTTTTCTGCATGCCCATAGAAAGCAAGTGTAAGCAAGCATTTCTGCATGCCTGTAGAAAGAATGTTCTGACCTCACAGTGTGCCTATGATGTCTGTATGACATCATAGGAGGAGTTGTTCAAAGGAGTTGTTCAAAACTCCATATATGGTCATGTGACATCATAGGAACACAGTGTGCTCCTGTGATGTCGTAGCTATGAATGCCCACAGCTCCCTTAAGGATCCCCTATGGATGTTCATTAAAGATTTCCAATGCTAAACTTCCAAATATCCAGGAAGGCTGAAATTTGGGGATGCACACCCTCGTAACCTCAGCAAAGCACATGTGAAATCTGAGGCCAGTACTATAAAATGGTTCAGGAGATACGTGTGGAACACACACAGACACACAGACAGAGATTTCTTGCATTATAGATAGACTAGTGCATACCTGTACATGTCCGTGCATGCCCGTAGAAACCAAGTATAAGCAGGTATTTCTGCATGCCCGTAGAAAGCAAGTGTAAGCAAGCATTTCTGCAGTCCTGCCTTTGATCTTTGACATGGCTGTGGTGATGCCTGCCTTTGATCTTTGACATGGCTACCATGGCAACAGTAATCCTGGTGAAACCTGCCTTTGATCTTTGACGTCACCACTCGTTCAGTGATGCCTGCCTTTGATCTTTGATGATGTCATAGCGAGTCCTGTGATCTTTGATGATGTCATAGCAAGTCCTATGATCGTGAGTGATGCCTGCCTTTGATCTTTGGCATGGTTACCATGGCAACACAAAGTCCTACGATCATGACACACACACAGACACACACACACAGTCCTATGATCGTGACACATAGACAGATTTTCTTGAGATTATTCCAGCAAAGGGGAACTTTTGAGATATATAGAGTGATGATTTAGAGTGAAGTATGTGGCGGTAATGCACCTGTAAGCTGGTTGCCAACCGCCAATCAAATCTAAAAGAAGAAGAAGAGATTTGAAGAAAAAGATAATAGTAAAGTAACAAAATCATAAAGCGCCTTGATGATGCTGGTAGTTTTATGAGCACAATCTCTTTATTTCTGTCTGAAGCATGTGTCATCTGTTTACGTACAGTATAGTCATTTTAATACTGTTGGATTTGTAAAAGTATTTAGTCAGCCACCAAATGTGCAAGTTCTCCCACTTAAAAGATGAGAGAGGTCTCCAATTTTCATCATAGGTATACTTCAACTATGAGAGACAAAATGAGGGGAAAAAAATCCAGAAAATCACATTGTCTGATTTTTAAAGAATTTATTTGCAAATTATGGAGGATAATAAGTATTTGGTCAATAACAAAAGTTCATCTCAATACTTTTGTTATATACCCTTTGTTGGCAATGACAGAGGTCAAATGTTTTCTGTAAGACTTCACAAGGTTTTCACACACTGTTGCTGGTATTTTGGCCCATTGCTCCATGCAGATCTCCTCTAGAGCAGTGATGTTTTGGGGCTGTCACTGGGCAACACGGACTTTCAACTCCCTCCAAAGATTTTCTATGGGGTTGAGATCTGGAGACTGGCTAGGCCACTCCAGGACCTTAAAATGCTTCTTACGAAGCCACTCCTTCGTTGCCCGGGTGGTGTGTTTGGGATCATTGTCATGCTGAAAGACTCAGCCACGTTTCATCTTCAATGCCCTTGCTGATGGAAGGAGGTTTTCACTCAAAATCTCACGATACATGGCCCCATTCATTCTTTCCTTTACACGGATCAGTCGTCCTGGTACCTTTGCAGAAAAACAGCCTCAAAGCATGATGTTTCCAATCCCATCCTTCACAGTAGGTATGGTGTTCTTTCTCCTCCAAACATGACAAGTTGAGTTTTTACCAAAACGTTCTATTTTGGTTTCATCTGACCATATGACATTCTCCCAGTCCTCTTCTGGATCATCCAAATGCTCTCTAGCAAACTTCAGACGGGCCTGGACATGTACTGGCTTAAGCAGGGGGACACGTCTGGCACTGCAGGATTTGAGTCCCTAACGGCGTAGTGTGTTACTGATGGCAGCCTTTGTTACTTTGGTCCCAGCTCTCTGCAGGTCATTCACTAGGTCCCCCGGTGTGGTTCTGGGATTTTTGCTCATCGTTCTCGTGATCATTTTGACCCCATGGGGTGAGATCTTGCGTGGAGCCCCAGATCGAGGGAGATTATCAGTGGTCTTGTATGTCTTCCATTTTCTAATAATTGCTTCCGCAGTTGATTTCTTCACACCAAGCTGCTTACCTATTGCAGATTCAGTCTTCCCAGCCTGGTGCAGGTCTACAATTTTGTTTCTGGCGTCCTTTGACAGTTCTTTGGTCTTGGCCATAGTGGAGTTTGGAGTCTGACTGTTTGAGGTTGTGGACAGGTGTCTTTTATACTGATAACGAGTTCAAACAGGTGCCATTAATACAGGTAACAAGTGGAGGACAGAGGAGCCTCTTAAAGAAGAAGTTACAGGTCTGTGAGAGCCAGAAATCTTGCTTGTTTGTAGGTGACCAAATACTTATTTTCCACCATAATTTGCAAATAAATTCTTTAAAAATCAGACAATGTGATTTTTGGGATTTTTTTTTCTCATTTTGTCTCTCATAGTTGAGGTATACCTATGATGAAAATTGGAGGCCTCTCTCATATTTTAAGTGGTAGAACTTGCACAATTGGTGGCTGACTAAATACTTTTTTGCCCCACTGTGTATGTATGTATATATACTATATATATATATATATATATATATATATATATATATATATATATATATATATATATATATATATATATATATATACAGTATACTATAATCCTAGCCATTAATCAGCTTCCACAGCCATTTTGTTTGTGGTTGAAAGTCCCCACAAATTTACATAAAAACTTAAGACACAAGCAGGGAAAACAGCTTTATTTTAACATTATTTTCTGAGTGGTTTCTGAAAACATTGCACTCCCAAAACTGATTAAATTATTTCAACTTTGTGACTTTTTTATTGATTTTCCACTGCTCCTCCACATTGAAAGGAGCCAGTTGAAGTGGTCTGGGCATCTGATCAGGATGCCTCCTGAACGCCTCCTACTTGAGGTGTTTTGGGCACGTCCCACTGGAAGGAGACCCTGGGGCAGACCCAGGGTTCGCTGGAGAGACTTTGTCTCCCAGCTGGTCTGGGAACGCCTTGGTATCTTCTCTGAAGAGCTGGAGCAGGTGGTTGGGGAGAGGGAAGTCTGGGCTTCTCTGTTTGAACTGCTGCCTCTGCGACTCGGACCTCCGGAGAAGCAGTAGAAGATGGATGGATAGATTTCATCAAAAATCTGAGATTAGAGTGATGATTTAAGTGGAGTAATGACGCCAAGGGATACAGACTGATTTAGAGTGAGTGAAGTGCGGGAGGTGGCAGCTGACACGGCCAAAATATGTAGCGTGATGATATAGAGCGGTAGAGAATAGAGTGTTATAGACATCATGGAGACATGGAAATGAAGAAGAAGAGGAAGAAGAAGTCAAAAATGTAAGAGCACCAATATCATTCCACCAAGTGTCTCACATTTCAAAAGTGCAAACATAACTCATCCCCCTGTCCCACAGAACACAAAATATTCCCTACAGTCCATCTATTGGTGAATACCTCCAAATTGTCCACCATTTTATAGTAAGAGTACTCCACCTGGAGTCTGACTTTTAACAAGGCCTTGAAAACAAACATAGGATCCACATTGGCAGTGTTAGTAGTCCGATTTTTCCTTGTCAGCCAGATGGCAAGTTTAGCAGTACCAGATAGGAAGTTCATCAAAGTGTGCACAGACTTCTTTGCCACTTTATACTTTGGCCCGTAAATAAACAAACCAAAAGAGAAACATTCACCCAAATCATGAAACCACACTTTCAGAAGATCAAAAAGGCCAGATAAATGAAAACATTGAACAAACAAATGCTCCAGGGTCTCAACTTGGGAACAAAACAAACATTCCTCCCCCACATTAGGATCCAGGTGTGCTCTGTATTTATTTGTAGCTATTGCCCCATGAACAATCCTCCACTGGAGATCTGCCGTCCGTTTCTCAATAGGGAGCTTGTACATGGACCGCCAGCTTCCTTTCGGGGAGAATACCGGCCCCAAAAACCCCGCCCACTTCAACTCTTTCACGTCCGTCAGAGCGCAGATTCAGAACTTTCACACAGATGTGATACACCGTCTTCGTCCCCACAAACTGGAACTTGCCCAGACGAGGATTTCTGAAGGACAGCAGGTGATCCTCTCCCTCCTGCCCCTCTCCCACAGCTGGACTTATGGAAAGGGCAGGAAAGTTGGACACAGTGCCCTCATCCCACTGAGTGGAAAGAGTCCGGTTTTCCGCAAATACTCTTAAGCGGTCATGGCAGGGCAGCAAACACTTCCTTCACCACCCTATGCACCAGTCTGACAGATGTAATGTTGGCACTCCGTCCCAGCGTTTCTATCGACGTGGTTGACATCTTCATAAGATGACCAAGCTTGGTACAGCATGCCTCTCTTAAACAAGTTCGCAGACTAACAGATTGCAGCACTTGAGTGTCCATGAATTGATTGAAAAACAGTGGTTCCTTAAACAGCCACATGCCTGGTGTCTCCTCAGGAATGTGGGCTACAGTGAAGACTTGCCATGCATGCAAGACAGATGTGTAAAAAGCAGAAAGTCCAGTAAGGTCCACCTCCCCGGACTTCACGAGGAAAAGCTGCTTATCATAGCCCAAGCGGCCAACTCTCCTCAGGAGCAGTTTTGCAGTGTCCATCCAGCAGGGGCCACATCCGTAAAGGAGCCGTTGTGCAGTCTGAAGCCTAAAACAGGCAATCTTGGACTGTATGTCCACCAGGCCCTGTCCTCCCTCGGCAACAGGCAGGTAGAGAACAGCCGCACGGACCCAATGTCGACCAGACCAAAAGAAATCCACGATGATCTTCTGAACCTCCTCAACCAGGCTCCTGGGCGGTGTCAAAGCAATAAGCCTATGCCAAAGAGCCGAAGTGACCAGATTATTGGCGACCAGAACCCTTCCCCTATATGACAGCTGTGGTAGCAACCATTTCCATTTAGAAAAGTGAGCACACACCTTCTCCTTAATTCCCTCCCAGTTCTTGCGTTCAAAGTCCTCAGAACCCAAAAATACCCCCAACACTTTGAGACCGGCTTTCACCCACAGAAGACCTCCAGGTAGCTGAGGAATGTCCTGATGTGACCACTGGCCCACCAATAGACCCTCACTCTTGGCCCAGTTTACCCGTGCAGAAGATGCTTTTTCATAAATGGATAAAGTGTCCACCAGACGCTGTACATCCCTGTAGGATGTGATGAAAATGTTGACATCATCCGCATAAGCAGACAAGACGATTGGACGACAACTGCTGGAGGACCCCGGCAGAATCAAACCACCCAGCTGAGTGCGCAACCTGCACAGCAAAGGCTCAATAGCCAAGCTATACAGTTGACCTGAGATTGGACAACGCTGCCTTATTCCCCGGCGTACAGGGATTGGCCGACTCAGCCCTGCCCCCATCTTTACCAAACACTCAGTTCCAGTATATAGCAGATTGACCCACCTCAAAAACATATTGCCAAAACCAAACCCCTTCAGTGTGGAAAACAAATAAGAATGGTCAACCCTATCAAAAGCCTTTTCTCTGCCCAAAGACATAATACCGAACTCTAAATCATAACATTTACTGAGATGAAGAACGTCACGTACGAGAAAAATATTGTCCATAATGGTTTGGTCAGGAATACAATATATTTGATCTCTATCTATGATGAAATCCAATACATTTTTCAGTCTATTTGACAGTGCTGTAGAAAGCACCTTGTAGTCCGTGCAAAGAAGAGCCACAGGCCTCCAGTTTTTAAGCAAGGCCAAGTCCCCTTCCTTAGGCATCAGAGATAGTACTGCACGCTGGCAGGAGACAGGTAAAGTTCCATTTCTGTAACAGGCAATTAGAACGTCATAAAAGTCTGATCCAATAATATCCCAAAAATGCTTAAAAAAGTCAGAAGAAAGACCATCAAGTCCAGGTGCACGTCCCAGAGCCATTTGATTTAACTGCTACAGTTAACTCATCCAAAGTCAGTTCACAGTCCAGAGCAGCCCTGTCCTCTGGGCTGAGCATGGGAAGACCTTCAAAGAGTTGGTTTTGAGATTCTATGCAACATGGTTCTGCACCAAACAGGGCCCCGTAAAAATCCACTGCATGGCACCGCATCTCAGATGGATTTGTAGTCATTTGACCATGTGGGAGTTTTAAGCAAGTCATCAACTTCGTTTTTGCAGCAGACTTCTCCAGATTGAAGAAAAAAGATGTTGGGACATCCATATCCTGCAGGCGAGTAAACCGTGACCTAACAAGTGCCCCCTTCACTCTTTCCTGCAGGAAAGAGCTCAGGGCTGATCTCTTCTCCTGCAACAAAGGACCTGCGGTAGAATCCTGATCCCTAACCAAACTGTCCTCCAGCCTCTTGACAGCGTCCTCAAGTTCACCGACTTTGGTTTTGATGATGGCAGTCGAGTTCGCAGTATACTGTTGACAAAAAATGCGAATTTGCACCTTGCCAACCTCCCACCACTGTTCCAGGGAACTAAAATGAGGCTTTGTGGTCCTCCAGTGTTCCCAGAAACACACAAAATATTGACTAAAGGTGTTGTCCTGAAGGAGCTTGTTATTGAAGTGCCAATAAGATTTATTTCTTTCCCCTGGTGAGCTAATTAACACCACAGAGGCCAGATGATGATCTGTAAAACCAACGGGACTTATGTTACTGTGGAGGATTCCCGAGCCAAAGGTTTGAGAAACATATATTCTGTCTAATCTAGCAACACTGACCATATCATCTGTGACTCTGACCCAGGTATACTGTCTAGTGTTTGCTTGTTTAACTCTCCATGTATCCAATAGGTCAAACTGTACAGTGATATTTTTTAAAACTTGAGAAGACTGCAGATGAGGTTCTGCATTAGTGCGATCCAGAGTGAAGTCCAAGGTACAGTTGAAATCACCAGCAACAATAAGTTGGTCTTGGTGATAGCTCTACAATTCATTGGTCAGTGTATTGAAAAAGGCAACCCTTTCAGAACTCTGATTTGGAGCATAAACGTTGATCAAACAAAACACGGAATTCCCTATTTCGGCCCTAACAAGGAGCAGCCTGCCCTTCACTACCTCCACTACAGATAAAACTGTTGCATTTGCAGATTCCCCAAACAAAATGGCTACTCCTGCACTAAAATTTGTACCATGACTGAGTGAAAAAGTGCCCTTCCACCACAAGCCCCAGTCCACTTCATCTGCTGAAGTGGTATGAGTTTCTTGCAAAAACTAAATGTTAAGATTTTTTTTGTCTGAACAGGTCACTAATTAATCCCCTCTTATGATTGGCCCTCCCACTATTGATGTTTAAGGATCCTAATTTTATGGTTTGCATAGAGAGATAGATATAAGGAACACCGTGCTGTGCCCATGTAAGTTATTCCATCTGTCGGGCGCGCTTGACCTTTTGTCCTCCTGCTGATTTACGTAGGGCTGTTAGGTGCTTTTTTTTTTATTTAAGTTTTTGTAAAGGGTATACATGTCATTACAGCATTGCATTGTTTACATTTTCATCACATATTCCCCCTTTTTTGTTTTTTGACAACATTGGAAAAAAATTATTACAACACCCCTTTTTTAAGTGAAAGAAAAAGAGAAATTAAAAAAAGAAAAAACAAACAAAAAAAAACAAAAGAGCAGAAAAATAAAAGAGCATCTGAGTAGCATTGGAACAAAGAGAGGTGCCATTATTGAAATGGTATTTGTCAAAGATTAGATCTGATGGAAGACACATATGCGTTCCAGGGTTGCCAAAAGTTCAAGAACCCATCCATGTCCTGTCTCAGTGCAAATGTCAACTTTTCCATCGAATAAATGTCCTGAATCGCGTTAATCCAATCTTCAGGTGTAGGACAGTCTTTCAACATTCATTTTTTTGTTAGAGCTTTTTTACTTGCCAATATTAAAACAGTGAATAAGTATTTTTCTCCTCATCTTTCCAGTGATTCCGGTAGTAAATCCAAATACAAAGTTACAAAAGAAAAGGGAACTGTTACTTTGAATATTTTCCCCAATATTGTCTGTACATTGGTCCAATATTGGTGGATAACTGGGCATGACCAAAACACATGAAAATGATTTGCAGTCTTTTCACCACACAAGCGCCAACAATTCAACCCTTTACGAGTAAATTTGTTTTATGCAGGTGTTCTGAAAAATCTTAGCAAATTTTTCCATCCAAATTCTCTCCACAGCAGGGATGAGGTACTTTTCCATTGTTGTTTATTTAGCTTTTCCCATATTTCCAGTTGTAAAGTGAAATTCCCCTCTTTTTCCCATCTTTCTTTTATATATGATGTGTTGTCTCCTTTTAAGTCTTGAAGACCATGGTATATTTTAGAAATGTATCTGATCCCTGGGATCCCTTTATATGCCATTAAGAAAACCTTCAGAACACCTGACTGGGCCCTTTCCAAATCATCCTTTTTAAGTATTTTGTTTATGTGGTGTCTAAGCTGAAAGAACCTGTAAAGGTCCTGATTTACTAGACCTTGTTTTTTCAAATCTTCAAAACTTCTTAAAGTTTGCCCTTAAAAAAAAATCGTAATATTTTATCAGTCCGTTCTCTTTCCACTTTTTAAATCTAGTGTCTGTTTTATTAGGAGTAAAGTCCTGATCATGGGAAATCCATTGCAATAATCGATAGGGTTCTTTAGTTTGATTCTCTCTGACTATCTTAAACCAAATTTTTAGCGGGGTCTCTATCCACGGGTTAGTGTTATTCAAAAGTTTAGGTAAAGCATTGCTCCCTATTATCGCCTGTAGGGGAATGTCACTTGTTATTTGCCGTTCCATCTCCTTCCATTGTGCAGTGTAGACTGGGTTACATATCTCTACTAAAGTTTTAATTTGTGCAGCTTTAAAATACTCCCTGATATTTGGCAGCGCAAGCCCACCTTTGTCTTTGTTTAGCTGTAGGGTTCTATATCTGATTCTAGGTCTCTTGCCCTGCCATATGAATCTTGAGATCCTTCTGTCCAGTTCTTGCCATGTTTTTTTGGGAGGTTCTACCGGTATTGTTTGGAAAAGGTATAGAAGACGTGGAAGTATATTCATTTTGACTGCTTCAATTCTTTGTGCAGTACCCAAGAATGGTATCATATTCCGTCTTGCTAGATCAGATTTTATTTTTGCCATCAGTGGATCATAGTTTAGGGTTATAATTTTGTTGAGTTGTTTCGGGATATTGACCCCCAGATATTTCATAGATTCCATCTAAGATAAGATAAGATAAGCCTTTATTAGTCCCACAATGGGGAAATTCCAGGATTGCAACACCACAGGGATAGCAACACTCAGAGCAACAATCAGAAGGCAAGAGAAAAAAACAAGAGCAGCAAGTATACATATGTACATATAAATAAATAAATAAATAAATAAATATATATATATATATATATATATATATATATATACTGTATATATATACTGTATATATATATATATATATAGACACACAGTGCGGAGCATTGTAGCTAGATGGGATAGATATTGTCATGCGGTGGCCCTCGCGAGCCACCATAACATGCCACAACGTCACCAGAGAGTTGTGTGACAGTTTTTATTTACGGTGAAAAGTGACAACACAAGCTGCTGAGGCAATGACACGTATAAGTCTACCCACATAGGGAGGCGTAAGGCTAAACAGCTCTCATACAGGTCCACAGGAGGAGACGGTCAAAACACAGACAGACAAGGTTGGTGGAGTAATGATAACACAGCTGCTGGGGCAGTGACACACACAGGTCTACTCACACCGGGAGGCGTAAGGCTAAAGAGCTCACTTACAGGTCCACAGGAAGCGACGGTCGAACCACAGACAGACAGGATAGTAACAGTCCAAAGCATGCATAGCTCCGACGAAGACAGACTGACACTGCTGCGGGGATGCGGCCGCTAGCGTGGGTTTAAGAAGTCCATCACTAACGACCGCAAACTCAGAACAGCTGTTCAGGACTTGACAGCTGAGTGGAAGCCTCCCCGAGCAGTGTCACAATAAGAGCTCAGAGAGCCAGAATAACAACGCTGCTGTCAAGCCCTGACAGGAATAGCCCGAGCACGATGACATAGTGCTCGGGTCATAACAGTAGCCCCCCCTCAACAGACAGGCTCCAAACGTCTTGTAACACCCCCCCCCCCCCCCAACCACAGGGCGAGTGAATTGAGGAACAGGCAAGGAGGGAGCCAAACAAAACCCAACAAGGCCCCAAACGAAAAGGAACAAGAAGAACACATCAACCGACATATCCCTCAAATTCCCCCCAGAACAATGAAGAAAAAACAAGAAAAAACAAGAAAAAAAAAAAAGCAGGAATACAATACAAGGGGCACAAATCATACAGAGCATAAACACCTGACACCGAAAGCTTTCCCACAGAGACCATAGACAACCCGTCTAACTCCAAAGTACATAACTCCACGTGGTGTAGAACTCAAAATAAGGATCTCTTCAAACACAAACTTAAACTGCCACAATCATACTCCCAAATCACCCCAGTACATGAAACCCAGCCAAAATAAAACCCAAAACAACCTCAACACACGGTAACTAAGGAAAAACAACAACAAGAAAAAAAAAACCACAAACAAAACAAGAAATACATGCAAACACACGGTAACTATGGAAAAAAAAACAAGAAATACATGCCAACACACGGTAACTATGGAAAAAGAAACAAGAAATACATGCTAACACACGGTATCTATGGAAAAAAGAAACAAGAAATACATACTATAGCCCCTTAAAAGGAAGAGGGGAGGAAAACAAAAAGAAGCAAAACAAGAGCATGCTGCAAACATACATGAGGCAATCTCAATTGCTCTACATAACCTTACACCGTATGGACCAAAACAGAAGACGATCGGCGGAGATCAAATGCCCCAGGCAGAGCTCTGGCGACCTCCCTGCCTCCGATGGCCCACGGATAGTCACACAAAACAGTACATGACCAGGCGGCCTGCCCCAGTCCCAGGCCCCAAGAAACAAGTCCTCCGGTGGCCTTACCAGGCCATCCAGTAGCAAACACAGTTTATCGTGTGACCAACCCAAGGCGCCAAACCCACAAAGCAGTTCCTCGGGTGGCCGACCCGCATCCCTCAGCCACCAGAACTGAGGAGGAATAGCGTGCGGCAGCCTGCCTGACGAAGAAACGACATGAGAGCGCCAGTCTGCCAGACAAAAACCTCCAACAGCCCCCAGCGCTGACGACCCCAGCTGGTGGCTCCTGAGAGGGGAATAATCAAGACAATGGGGCCACCTTACATCAGGCGGCAAAGGGTCTGCGGCTCCTCCACCGATCTCAGTCCAGACCGATGCGATCGTCGCAGCTCCGCCTGTAACGGATCCCGACTGGATCACAGCTGCACCCGCGTCGGACCCCAATTGGGTCACTGCCGCACCAGCGTCAGACCCCGATTGGACCTCCTCGAACCCCGATTGGGTCGCAGCTGCACCTGCGTTGGACCCCCACTGGACCTCGTCGGACCCCGATTGGACCCCGATTGGGTCACAGCTGCACCTGCGTTGGACCCCCACTGGACCTCGTCGGACCCTGATTGGGTCGCAGCTGCACCTGCGTTGGACCCCCACTGGACCTCGTCGGACCCCGATTGGGTCGCAGCTGCACCTACGTTGGACCCCCACTGGACCTCGTTGGACCCCGATTGGGTCGCAGCTGCACCTGCGTTGGACCCCCACTGGACCTCGTTGGACCCCGATTGGACCTCGTCGGACCCTGATTGGGTCACAGCCGCACCTGTGTTGGACCCCCACTGGATCTTGCCAGGTCCCGATTGGGTCACCGCTGCACCCGCGTCGGACCCCGATTGGATCACAGCAGCACCTGCGTTGGACCCCCACTGGATCTTGCCAGGTCCCGATTGGGTCACCGCTGCACCCGCGTCGGACCCCGATTGGGTCACCTCAGCCCACGTGTCGGACCTCAACTGGGTCAGAACAGACCCCAACTGGGTCACCGCTGCACCCGCATTGGACCCCGACTGGGTCTGGACAGACCTCGACTGGGTCGGTACTGCACCGGCGACGACCTCCATCCCCAAACTTGGGACCTCCAGCCCCGCGACCTCAACAGACTCCAAACCGGTTACGCTGTGGAGAGGCTCAGAGGACAGGAGAGGACCGGGATCAGTCTCACCGGCAGCGCCAGAGCCCAGCGAGACGAGCTCGGGTGCAGCAGACGGCTGCCCCTCACTCGCCTCCCCACAAGGCAGGCAAAAATGCTCTAACACACCACAAAGGAAAACAAAGAGGAGCACTTGCCTGCACTCGGGCTCTGGAGCCGTCCAGGACTTCGTCGATCCAGGTTCAGGTAGAAGCTCGTCGTCGGGCTCCCACTCGGCTGCGTCGGGTTCCACAGCCGGCCTGATGGTTTCTGCAGCTTGATCCTCTCGCGCTGATGTCCACACCGATAACCCGCACGGCGTGGGGGCAGGGGACCCTCAACCCGCTGACTCAGGCTGCATCTCTGTGGAGACCTGGGATCGCTTGCTCGTCGGCTCAGGGTCCTCACCGCAGTCCGCTCTCCTCCTCTGTCCAAAACAAGGCTGCAGGGCTGGGATTATTCCCAGAGCCGCAGGCCTCCCCCTCGTTTGACGGCGTGGATCTAACGCCGAGGTCCGCTCAGCAGGAGGAAACACAGAGGCAGCAGGTTCAGTACTGATAACTACAGCTGGAGGAGGAAACTCGGGGGGCTGCGAACCCCGAGCTTCACCCCCAGGAGTCAGACAAGACAGATCTCCATGATAAGTAGGAGAGTGAAATTGAACTTGCCTGTCTCCCGGAGGGAGATTGGTGCCAGCTGTAGAGGACGTTGCTCCTTCCCTCGCTTGCTGGGTGGTAGGAAAGGACCCATGGACGGAGCTCGCCGGCGCAGGACACTGATCACTCACAGCAGCTGGAGAGGGCGTCAAAGACGAGGAAGTGGCAGCCGAAGCGGGCCGAGCACAGCATGCTGACCGTACAGCAGGGGGTGGTGGCCCGAAAAAAGGGACTGCAGGAATTCCCTCTTGATATGACGCCGAAAAGACAGCTGACTGGTTGAGTGGGTCACTCCGGCGGCCCGGAACTGGATCCGGAACAGGAGCCTGCTGAAGATGTGCTCGGCCGCGGCGCTGACGCCTTCGCCGGCCCCCAGATGGTGCGAACTCCAGAAATGGATTGAGGACAGGATCGGGATCCGTAGGCAAAGAGCAGGAGTGCCTCCTCTCCTGCTTCATGCCGCGTTCCTCCTCCAGCATCAGGAATATCTCGCGTTGTGCGGCGATATCTACCCTCCTCGCGTCGACTTCCGGGTGGTCGGCGTAGCGGGGAGAGAGATGACGAAGAACATCTTCAGCAGCGTCCAAGTACCAGTGTATGCCGAGATCGTAATCCAGCAGGGAAGCGGAGATGAGCATCTCATCCACGACTTCCAGAACGCCTGTCAGCTCGTGGCTCGGACTCCGAGCGCGGCCCCTCCGTGACGGCATTCTTCACACACCATACCCAGAGAGGTATATAAATCTGATGTAATGAAATAATAATAATAAATGTTTTCAGGAGGAGAGGAGATAGTTGCTGTTTAAAGGTTTTGTACCACTCTGCTGTATAGCCATCTGCTCCTGGGGATTTGTTAGCTTTAAGTTTCATAATTGCTTTTTCTAATTCTTTAGGTTGTATTTCTGACAGTAGTGTTTTATTTTGTGACTCAGTAAGTTGGGGAAGATTTAATGTATTTAGGAAGGCTTCAGATGCGCTTTTGTGTTTTTTGAGAGAGTACAAGTTCTTGTAGTAATTCTCGAAGCTTTTAAGAATTTCCTGAATTCTAAATTTTATTTCCTTTGATACTGGGTCTCTGATTTTGTAGATTGCTCTCTCCATTTGTTGTTTCCTCAATTTATAGGCCAGTAATTTTGCCGATTTGCTTCCTGTTTCATAGTATTTTTGTTTCAGAAATGTAAGTTTCTTCTGGATTTCTTTTGTGTAGAACTCGTTTGTTTTTTAATTTCCTTAATTTTGAGCAAGTCATTAGAATGAGTGTTGTCTTTGTGCTCTTTTTCTAGTTTCTTAAGTTCTGACTCTAATGTGATTAGTTTTTCTTGTCTCAGTTTCTTTTGGATTGCCAGTTTTGTGATAATCTTTCCCCTTATTACAGCTTTGCATGCGTCCCACAGTATTAAAGGGGATACTTCTCCATTATAATTTTCTTCCAAATATCTGAGAATATCTGATTCCAATTCATCTTTCAGTGGTCCTTTCAGCACATTTGAATTTAATCTCCAAAAAAATGTATTATTTGTGTATTTTTGGATATTTAAGTCCATATAGATCGGACTGTGGTCAGAGAGATCCATCAGTCCTATTTTACATGCTTTTACTCTTCCAATGTCTCTATTAAACATAAAAAAAAATAGTCAATGCTTGAGTATGATGAATGTGGTGCTGAGTAAAATGTATAATCTTTTACACTGGGGTTGAATTCCCTCCACACGTCACAGATTCCCATTTCTTTTAGTAGCATCCGAGTTTTTCTACTTTTTTTTTTTGGAGAATTACCTGATGCATCCCAGTATGGATTCAGTCTTAGATTGAAGTCTCCACCACATATCACTAAACCTTGGGCTTTAGTTATCATTAGGTCAATACATTTTTATAAAATTTCCAGTTAGCCCCTGGATGTGCATATACATTCAGCAGGGTGATATCTTCTCCCTCTAGCCGACCAAGTACCATGCTAAATCTCTCTTCTTTATCTTTGTGTTCTGAATTTTTTTCAAACATAATTTTGGTTGAGATCAATGTCGCTACCCCCCTCCTCCTCCCTGACTTATATGACGATGAAGAGATCAGTTTAAACCCTTGTCTATTAAGTTTAGTGTGCTCCAAGTCTGTTAGGTGGGTTTCCTGTAAAAATATTATTCCTGCTTTGTCTTTTTTCATTTTGCCTAGAATCTTGGATCTTTTAACTGGATTCAGGATCCCTTTTACATTATATGAGATTATTTTGGTTACACCCTGTTTCTCCATTGTGTTGTCTTATTTAGTATAACAGTGTAGTGGCCCTCTTTTATGCTACTCAGAAACTGAAAGAACATTAAGAACATAAAAAACATTAAGAACATAGTATATAAAACTTTAAAACAAAAAACTGACAAAAGATCTTCCTGAGCTGAGGTCGTTTTAGCGACCTTAGAAGAGCCTTGATGGTGCGTTGGCTCTGAGGGAAATTCCTCAAACTCTGTTACGTGTTGAGGGCCCTCTCTTACCCCTGTAAGTTGTCCCATGTTTTTAACGTGAATTTCAGATCCCAATCCGAACTTGTAATGATTTTTTTTTTTTTTTAATGCCTATACCCTATGAAATTGTGCGCAACCTCCCACCACCATCACAGCAAACAATCACGTTAATACAGTATTTGTTAGTGTGGAGAGTTCATGAGATGAGATTCAACTTTATTGTCATTACACATGTATAATACAAGGTAACGAAACGTGACTTGGCATTTGGGCACGCTCTGCAGAGCGCATCCAAGGCCGGGGCAGCCACTAGGCGCTAGTCATGTGGTTCATTGTCACATTACTATTTTAACAAGTTTTTTTTTTTAAAGACTTACTTGTTTCTAATATTATGACTGTTCCATGAAATGTTTTACCCCTTCATACTTGCTGATTCTGCATCTCCTTTAATGTTTGTTACCTTGTAGGAGGAGGGTTTGATGCGCAGGTTGATTAAAAATATCTTATTCCCTCCTGAAAGCGTCCAGTTTTTCCTTATAGCCCTGGCGCTGGGTTTCCCGCTGCTGGCCCGTGGATTTTGAGGGTCTCTGTGTGCACCACGTTTGAGCCTTGATTCTTTCGATCAGGTCTGCTGCGGGTTTATACACCGTTACCGGGAGCCCTCTTCTCGCCATATCAATGGTTGCTTCTTCCGCCGAGTTGTAGAGACACGTCTCTTCCCCGTAAAAAACCCGCAGCTTCACCGGAAATGGAGTTTGAAAGCGCAGTTTCTTCTCTCTTAGTACCTTTTTAGCGTCATTGTATTGCCAACGCTTTTTAAGGACCTCCAGGGCGTAGTCGTGCTCCACAAAAACTTTTCTTTCTTGGTGCATAAATCCTTTTTTCTGCTAAGCCAGTCTCAAAACCTCTTCTTTTGTTCTGAAGTTGGAAAACTTGACCTCCACCGATCGTGGGGGCGCTTCCGCCGACGGCCTTGGGGCTAATGAACGCGCCCTTTCTATCTTCAAGTCAGTGGATTGGGGAATTTCCAACTTCTCTCTCAGTATGGTTTCCACGCATGCAGCCATTGTGGTGAAACTGTCCTCGACTCCTTCTTTCAGACCATGAATTCTTATGTTGTCCCTTCTTAGTCTTCCTTCTTGGTCGGTTAGCTTAGCCTCCAGTTTTGTCTGTCGTTTGAGTAATTCCAGCACAGTTTCTTCCAGCCCTTTTATTCTTTCCTCAGCTTCCATGATTCGGTCCTCAGCCTGGTCCACTCTGTTGTTTGTCCTTTTTATTTCGTCTTTAATTTCACGAAATTCAGCCCAACACTCTCGGCGAAATTCTCTTAATTCTTGAAATATCATTTTTAAGCTAACCATGTTGCTAGCCTCATTCTGCTCCTCTGTTTCCGAGTGGTTGTTATCCTCCAGGTCAGATTCTCCGGCCAATGCGCGTCTTGGCCTGGCAAATGTCGATCTCTTCTGTTTTCCTTTAGGCATAATGACTTTGTCTTTTGATTTTCACTCTTCCAAAAATCCGTTAAATCTGATTTTCAAGGTATTTTCACGGATGGGGTCTGGAAGCTTCAGCGTTAAGCTGCTATCACCATGGTGTCCAGACCGGATGTCCCCTGTTAGGTGCTTTTTAAGGCGAAAACGCTTTCTTTCATCCAGGAGGTCAAGACCAACCTGCCTTTTTAGCACATTAACAGACCTAATAAATTTATCAGTGTCACTGAAGTAATCAGTGACTTTAACGGCTCTGTTATAGGTTTCATCCAGAAAAACATTTATTTCTTCCAGTGAATACAAACTCGTTTTTCTACTGCATGCTGCCCCAATAGACACAATGTCAGAATCAGAATCCATTCCCTTGTCAGCACAACGTGGCTGACTGTTTGATTCAGCTGGCCCAGCTGATTCATCATGAGCTACATTTTCCTGAACACCACCTACAACAGCTGACTGGCGTTGTTCCGGTGGCTGCTCTGAAACGGTAGCAGCCACTGGAACCACAGCCGCTGATGTCACAAGCTCTTTCTCACAGCAAGATTGTGACGCACCATCAGTGACTGTTTGGGCATCATCGCCAGCGACGCTCCCAACCGTAAGCTGGGCTGCGGGCGCCACCGCCGGACTGTCCACAGACACAGCAGCAGGTTCCGGAGCAGGACCGGCGGAAGGCCCTGCAACAGCAGCAGGTTCCAGAGCAGGACCAGCAGAAGACCCCGCAACGCTGTCCGCAGTAGCGGCGTGAGCGGAGGCCGCACCGCCGGCGTCAGCTAAGGCGCCATCAGAGCCTCCCGCCTGCTGCTTGTGCGGACAAGCGAACTGTTTATGGCCCACGTCTCCACATTCAAAACACTTCATCTGTCCTGAGCTCGCATACACCATGTAGGACCCGTCCCCATGTTTGAACCGGAAGGACACTTCAAGTGTTTGAGTGGGCGAGTCCAAAAACATGAACACCTGTCGCCTTAGTGATTTTACATGTTTCAATTTGGTATCCCTGCATCCCAAACCCACAGTTCTAAACGGGCCCGCAAATTTCCCAAACCTGCGGAGCTCCGTCTCCAACTGCTCGTCAGTGATGAAAGGAGGAACACCTGAGACAGTGATACGCGTTGATGGGACAGATAAGGGGGACACCTGTACATACGTATCCCCGATAACAACACCGCTTTCAACCAGACTGTGGACACACTCCTCCCCAGCCAGAAACACAACTACAGCTTTATTCATTCAGGACGCAAAGCAGATCGCATCATGTCCCACCTTCTCACCCACCGCAAGAAGGACCTCCTCCACAGTAACGCTGCTATCCGGGGGAACGATCCTCACTCCCTCCCGGATAGACGGAGGTGGCATCTCAAAGGTCGCCATCCTCCAGCAAAAAAACCCAAAACTGAATATGCGGTCAGTAATAAAAAATAGAAAAAAATTCCGAAGAAGGAGAAGAAGGAGGAGAAGGAGAAGGAGGAGGAGGAGGAGGAGGAGGAGGAGGAGGAGGAGGAGGAGGAGGAGGAGGAGGAGGAGGAGGAGGAGGAGAAGAAGAAGAAGAAGAAGAAGAAGAAGAAGAAGAAGAAGAAGAAGAAGAAGAAGAAGAAGAAGAAGAAGAAGAAGAAGAAGAAGAAGAAGAAGAAGAAGAAGAAGAAGAAGAAGAAGAAGAAGAAGAGTTTGAGTTTTAAAAAAATGGCTTTATTGTACAATTCAAAAATGTAAGAACACCAATATCATGCCCCCAAGTGTGTCACATCTCAAAAGTGCAAACATAACTCATCCTCCTGTCCCACAGAACACAAAATATTCCCTACAGTCCATCTATTGGTGAATGCCTCCAAATTGTCCACCATTTGATAGTAAGAGAACTCCACCCGGAGTCTGACTTTCAACAAGGCCTTGAAAGCAAACACAGGATCCACATTGCCAGCGTTGGTAGTCCGATTTTTCCTTGTCAGCCAGATGGCAAGTTTAGCAGTACCAGATAGGAAGTTCATCAAAGTGTGCACAGACTTCTTTGCCACTTTATACTTTGGACCGTAAATGAACAAAGCAAAAGAGAAACATTCACCCAAAGCCTGAAACCACACTCGCAAAAGATCAAAAAGGCCAGATAAATGAAAACATTGAACAAACAAATGCTCCAGGGTCTCAACTTGGGAACAAAACAAACATTCCCCTCCCCCACAGTTGGATCCAGGCGTGCTCTGTATTTATTCGTAGCTATTGCCCCATGAACAATCCTCCACTGGAGATCTGCCGTCCGTTTCTCAATAGGGAGCTTGTACATGCACCGCCAGCTGCCTTTCGGGGAGAAGAAGGAGAAGAAGAACTTACAGCAGGCTTGCTGAATACCAAGTGATGATTTAGAGTGAAGTACGTGGCAGTAATGCACCTATAAGCTGGTTGCCAACCACCAATCAAATCTAAAAGAAGAAAATCTGGAGATCAAAAGCTGGTCGAGGGTATAGAGTGAAGTACATGGCGGTAATGCACCTGTAGACTGGTTGCCAACTGCCAATCAAATCTAAAAGAAGAAGAAGTATACAGGCATGCACAGGTATGCACTACTTTATAATGAATTTATAATTAATTATTCTACATGGAAAGGGAGCCTCTGGCTAGCGCAGTTCTCTTTTTCTTTCTCTATGTGCATACCATCATTTATGAAAAGGCTTTATTCATCAACCAATAGTACACACAGTATTTCTGCACCCCTATATCAACTGTTGTAAACTGGAAGATGGCGGCGCGCATGGACGCTGTAGCCCCTCTAGGCATCAGTGAGTGTGAGAGTTTTGAGTGTTTTGATCATCCCAGACGTACATTCTGTAAAACTTACAACCGTGAGACCTTATTAAACATCAAGGTACTGCACGCTGCAAGAACTGCAGCGCTCAGATGTGACTTGAACATTCTACGCCAGCATGGAATACTGTTGGATATTCCGCTAGCAGCTACCCGGGAGAGAAGGAAGCGTAAGCAGCGCGAACGCAAACAAAAGCAAGGAAAAAGAGCCGGGATTCATGCTAGGCTAAAGGCTAACCCCTCCAGACCAGCAGTACCGTCGCTCTTTCTTTCCAATGTCCGCTCCCTCAACAACAAGCTGGACGAGTTGCGTCTGCTGAGAGAAATCTGGAGAGAGTGGAGGGACTGCTGTGTGTTTGCGTTCACGGAGACATGGCTCCACGACAACATCCCTGACGCGGCCATTCAGCTGGAAGGGATGACATCGTTCCGGGCGGACAGAGAGGCTGCTAGCTCCGGTAAGAGCCGAGGGGGGGGGGGGCTATGTATCTATATTAACAAGAACTGGTGCGTTAACGCCACGCTAGTATCTAAACACTGCTCTCCCTTGGCAGAGTTCCTTATCGTAAATTGTCGGCCATTCTATCTGCTGAGGGAATTCACCAACGTGTTTGGAGCTGCTGTTTACATAGCTCCTAGCGCTAATGCTAAAGCTAGTGCTAACGAGGCACTCGGAGAGCTGCACGATGCTATTAGTGAATTTCAAACTTCACACCCAGACAGTTTTGTGGTGGGTGCGGGGGATTTAATCACACCAGTTTAAAGACTGTGCTCCCCAAGTTTAAACAATGTGTAGACTTTAAGACCAGAGAGGAGAATATGTTGGACTTGGTGTATACAAACTTTCCAGATGCTTATAAGGCAACATCTCGCCCCCACCTCGGCCATTCTGACCACTTATCCGTGATGCTGGTGCCTGCCTACAAACCTTTACTGAAGCGCAGCAGGCCAGTAGAGAAACAAATCAGGATTTGGCCAGAGGGTGCAGCCTCAGCACTTAAGGACTGTTTTCTGCACACAGACTGCGAGGTTTTCAAAATAGCAGCTTCCCAGGGAGACAGGACAGATGTGGAGGAGTACGCTGAAACAGTCACCAGCTACATCGCGAAGTGCACAGAGGGTGTCACTATAGTGAAGACTATCACTGCACGGGGCAACCATAAGCCCTGGATGACTGCAGAGGTGCACTCACTGCTCACAACCAGAGATGCAGCCTTCAGAGCGAAGGACAGGATCGCCCTCTGCTCAGCCAGGTCTGCGCTCTCAAAGGGAATTAAGACGGCGAAGCGTGCCTACGCGGAGAAAATCCAGGGACACCTCTGTGACACAAGAAACACCAAACGGATGTGGCAGGGAGTTCAGGCACTGACAGATTATAAGTCTAGGCAGGGGGTCGATGATGACGATGCTTCGCTTCCAGACAAGTTCAACAACTTCTTTGCACGTTTTGAAGCATCAAACCCGACAATCAGAGGGACGGCTGGCCCATCTCCACCATCTGTTGGGCCAGCTATCATCATCAACGCAGCGGACACATGGAGGACCCTAATCAGCGTCAATCCACGTAAAGCTGCAGGTCTGGACAACATCCCGGGATGTGTGCTCCGAGACTGCGCGAGCGAGTTAGCGGATGTCCTGACTGACATTTATAACATCTTCCTGAGTCAGGCCTTTGTTCCCAGATGCTTTAAGACCTCTACCATAGTACCGGTGGCAAAGAAACCAGTTGTGTCCTGTCTGAATGACTATCGTCTTGTTGCACTGACACCAATTGTGATGAAGTGTTTTGAACGGCTTGTCAAACCACACATCACAGCCTGCCTCCCTGCATCACATGACCCGCTCCAGTTTGCATATCGTTCAAACCGCTCCATGGAGGATGCTATAGTCACCACCCTGCACTCTGTCATCACCCACCTGGATCAGAAAGACACCTACGCCAGACTCCTGTACATTGATTTCAGTTCAGCATTCAACACCATTATTCCCCAGAGACTGATGGAGAAATTACTCCTTCTCGGTCTGAACACCGCCACATGTCTCTGGATCCTTGATTTCCTGACTGAGAGACCTCAGTCTGTCCGGGTTGGAAATAACATCTCCAACTCTATCACACTGAGCACCGGATCCCCTCACGGCTGCATACTCAGTCCACTGTTGTCTACACTCCTAACACATGACTGTGTATCCAGACACGAGGGGAACCAGATTATTAAGTTTGCAGACAACACCACAGTGGTGTGACTTATTCAGAGGGATGAGGAATCGATGTACAGGGAAGAAGTTAGAGACCTGGAGGGCTGGTGCAGGGAGAACAATCTGGTGCTCAACATGGACAAAACGAAGGAGATGATTATCGACTTCCAGCGGTCACAGCCTGAACACGTCCCTCTCAGCATCGGCGGCCATTTGGCGGAGAGAGTGGAGAACATCAAGTTCCTCCGAATGCAGATCTTGCAGGACCTGACCTGGAACAAGAATTCCTTGGGGATCAGGAAGCAGGCCCAGCAGAGACTGCACTTCTTGAGGAAACTCAAACAGGCCTCTCTCCCCATCTGCATCCCCAGGATCTTCTACAGAGGTGTGGTGGAGAGTGTTCTGATGTACTGCATTGCAACATGGTACTCCAGCTGCAGTATGTCAGACAAAAAAGCCCTGCAGAAGATAGTTAAGGGAGCTGAGAGGGTAATTGGAGTTTCCCTCCCCTCTGTCCAAGAACTTTTTCAGAACCGTTGTAGGAGCAGGGCACTGAACATTGTCAAGGACCGTTCTCACCCTCTGCATAAACACTTTGAACTTCTGCCATCTGGCAAATGATTCCGGAGCATCAGAGGCAGAACCACCAGACTGATTAACAGCTTCCTTCCACAAGCTGTTAGGATGCTGAACAGTTGATCCGGAATCTCTCATACATACTACTGCACCTTATGGACATTATGTATATTATTTGTATATTATAGTTCTAGTTAGTTTTCAAGTATGTCTCAGGGATGTGTGAATGGCTATGTTGGGCTGGGGGGTGAGGGTGTGTGTGAGTGTGTCTTAAATTATGTTCTTTTTACTTATATGGATGCCAAGAGAAACGTAATTTCATCTTGCCTGAACTACAGTTGTATGTACAGCAATATGACAATAAAGGCTGATTTTATTTTATTTGATTTTTGATTTGGTGTCAGTCACCATATTGCCTGTCAGACTGCTAATTAAAAAAATAGTTAAATCTAATTTAAAGAATGTCCAAGTAATTTGTTGGTCCTCCCCAACATCAACAACTAACTCCCCCCAACAGATTACAAAAATGTCCAGCTAACTCATATTAAACACAGTTTGCTTGATTTTTTTTTTTTTTTTTTTTAACAACAGTAACGAGGAGCTATACATGTATTCAGAAAGTTCAGACTGGTTATTCACCTCATGATTGGCTTTTTTTGGAGCCAATTGTCCCTTAGATTTCTTCAGAGGTTTGTTTGACGACTGTGTCTCAATTAGAGTTTGGATAAGTTTGACAAAAGCATGACATGTTCAGCACCTGTAGTTATGTCACATTATTCTCAATAAACACACATAAATTTTGTTCTGGATTTTAATCACAATAGCAACAGCAGCCTACAGCCTATATAGAATCTAGGGTGCATTTTTAGTATTGCTAATCTGAATGAATCTGAACACCATGTACTGCATATACAAACTCTGTGTGTGTGTGTGTGTGTGTGTGTGTGTGCGTGCGTGCGTGCGTGCGTGCGTGCGTGCGTGTGTGCTTGCTTCCTTCATTTTGTTCTCAGAATGTTCCACACCTCTCCATCAACGGAACGCTCAAGGACATTGTAAATGTTACTCCAGGAGCATGTCTACCATATGTTGTCATTAAAGGTAAGCTGAGTTTTGCTAGGCCTCATGCAAGAACATGCTGGTCATGGTACAGTATGTGTTATAGTAGTGAGCCGTGTTAGTATGAAAAAGCATCTCCAGATTCAGCAAATCTCAGATGTCCTACAAAAGTATGTAAACAGTCTGTGTACATTTTCTGTAGTCTGACCATAAGTTCCATTCACAAAAATGGCTTCAAAATCATAAAAAAACAAGTTCGCATAAATTGATCGTACATCACGTTTATGAACAAATATTAGTACTAATGTTTCTTGCATAAGGCCCCAAATTTCTTTTGAAAATACTTTTCTTTAAATGAAATTGTACATCCCAGTTTTGCTGCCAAGTCCATGTTACTGAATTTCTGTGTGTATATAAATTTTAGGCGTTGTAACACCCCTGGGCACGCCTCTGAGGAGTCACTTTCACCCAGGGTTTGTCGGCGTGCTGCGTAAATTCACGTTGACAGAGCACAGACTGTTGTGGAATGGCCGTCTGCGTTCCTGGTAAGAACTTTATCAAGACCTTAATGCTGCCCTTGTTTTTCTTCTTCTTCTTCTTTTAGATTTGATTGGCGGTTGGCAACCAGCCAACAGATGCATTACCGCCACGTACTTACTCTATATCATCACTCTATCTGGTCAGGAGCTGTACTAAATATCCCAGCGTTATTTACCTTCTCTCTCCCAGTATTTTTAACATCACTCTATATATAATTCAAGAAATCTCTGTCTCAGATGTCACCAACTGTCCTTGTTTTGTTCTTGTGTTACGTATATGTGTAGGTAATTTGCATATACAGTTCATTATAGAAATACAGGGGTTGAAAAGACAAAATATTGCAAACAGTATTTAAACTAGGGCTGCCGTGAATGTTGACACTGAGAACAATGTTAAGGGATTAAAGTCCTGATGTTCAGTGTGCTGCACAACTTTTGTTGCTAAGAGCAGAAGTAGTGTGAGGCACACATAGACTTCCTTATTTTACTTTGCAATTAAATATAAAATCGTTTACAGATAGTAGCGACGTTTTAGTCATGAAGTTTATTTTGTGTTATCATCCTTTTTCTATCTTGGTGGGTACATACAGAATAAGTCTGAAACTTGACACAATTAGGATCTAAATTAACAGAAAAGTTTTTATTGGGATCATAAATCAAGGGATTATTAGGATAAATTCCTCATAAACTTCATTACAGTCTTTATTTACAAAACTATTAGTTTTTTGAGGCTATACTGAAATGCATTTAAAAAGCCCAATACAGATTAACTATAAATTATGTTTTACTAGTGCATACCCATGCATGCCCATAGAAAGCAGGTGTAAACAAGCACGTCACCACCCGTTCAGTAGTATGAAGGAGTGGTAGTAGGAGTACTATGATCATGTGATGCCTGCCTTTGATCTTTGATGATGTCATAGTGAGTCCTATGATTGTGGGTGATGCCTGCCTTTGATCTCTGATGATGTCCTAGCAAGATCTATGATCTTTGATGATGTCATAGCGAGGCCTATGACCGTGAGTGATGCCTTCCTTTGATCTTTGATGATGTCATAGCGAGTCCTGTGCATTTGATCTTTGACATGGTTACTATGGCAACAGTAACCCTGGTGAAACCTGCCTTTAATCTTTGATGTCACCACTCGTTCAGTGATGCCTGCCTTTGTTCTTTGATGATGTCATAGCAAGTCCTATGATTGTGACACACATACAATGTCCTATGATCATGACACAGACAGACAGACACACAGACAGAGATTTCTTGAATTATAAGATAAGATAAGATAAGATAAGATAAGCCTTTATTAGTCCCACAACGGGGAAATTCCAGGATTGCAACAGCACAGGGATAGCAACACTCAGAGCAACAATAAAAAAAAAACAAAAAAAAAAAACAAGCAAGCAAGAGCAGCTAATATACATATGTACGTATTACTATAAAATATATATATATACACACACACACAGACACACAGTGCAGAGCATTGTAGCTAGATGGAATAAATATGTAAATATATAAACACCCACAGTACGGAGCATTGCAGCTAGGTGGAATAAATATGCAAGTATATAAACACACACAGTGCGGAGCAATGTAGCTAGATGGAATAATATGTAGATATATAAATATATAAACACACCCAGTGCTGAGCATTGTAGCTAGATGGAATAAATATGTAAATATATAAACACACACAGTGCAGACCATTGTTGCTAGATGGAATGAAACAGCATAACCGTCTACTTAGTTATCCTACATGGTATGATTATGTGCCCATACATATTCTCACCCTCCATAGCGACCGGTAAGTTCCTAGTTGTATGCCGGAGGGGACCATTGTGTAAGTCTATTGCATCTTTTGCATTCAAAAAACTATTAGTTTGTTACGTCTTTTTGCTATCTCTGCGAGCAGCCCTGCTTAGGTTGTACAGTCTGACAGCCGTTGGTAGGAAGGACCTACGAAACCTCTCGGTTGTGCACCTGGGATGATGTAGTCTGCTGCTAAATGAGCTCCTCAGTGCATTCAGTATGTCCTGCATAGGGTGGAACTCGGACTCCAGCAGAGATGACAGTTTAGCCACCGTCCTTCTCTCTCCTATCTCCTCCATCGGATCAAGGCGCTGCCCCAGGACAGAGCTAGCTTTCTTAATCAGTTTGTTCAGTCTCTTCCTATCGGCTGCAGTAATGCCACTGCCCCAGCAGACCACTCCAAAAGTGATGGCTGATGCCACCACCGTGTCATAGAATGACTTCAGCAGCGCCCCTTGTACACCAAAAGACCTGAGTCTCCTCAGCAGGAACAGCCTGCGCTGTCCCTTCTTGTAGAGTGCATCAGTATTGTGTGACCAGTCTAGTTTATTGTTCAGATGAATACCCAGGTACTTATAGGATGTCACCATCTCGATGTCTGTTCCCTGTATATTTACTGGTACTGTGAGGGGCTGCCCATGCCTGCGGCAGTCCACCACCAGCTCCTTAGTTTTCCTCGCGTTGATCTGGAGGCAGTTCCGATGGCACCAGTCCACGAAGTCCTGGATAAGCCCTCTGTACTCAGCTTCATCTCCATTATAGAGTGATATACTGTAATGTGCAGTAACTTGTGTTTGATGAGCCACTGTTTCTCCACATTTCAGGATGGATGATGTACGGGTGTTGCACCAGAGGGTTAACACGGTGCCCTTTTCATTAGTGGGACCAGACAGGACTGCAGTCACGGTCCTGTCCCCTTTGCAGGCCTCTGGGGTGCACACAGAAATCACCTATGAGAGGTTTCACGAGGCCAATTACAGTTTTTTTGACGCAGTAGGACAGTACTTCAGCGGGGTGAAGCGCAAAGGTCAACTGGATATCGAGGAAATGCTCAAAGTGAGTTTGCACGATATGTTATATATACTGAGTTTGTTGATTTCTAACATCTAGGGCTGGATGAAGTAACTCGTCCTTGACAGAAAAATAAGAGGGCCAATAAAACATCGATGGAACTCATTTTATAACAGCCAATTGAAATGAAAATGTTGCAGTGCCAAACCAATCATGTGGCTAGAAAAGAATTACACTGTCAGGCTAGGCTGATGCTCGCAGCACACGTGGCTCCCAGTGGAGGTGTCCTCCCACCTCCTAACTGATGGACAAAAGTGCGGGCCGATGCAGAGGGAAACCGGAGGATGCCGTGTGTTGTGGGCAGTAGCTGTGTCACTTGGCCAGCCCTGTCCACCCAGGAGATCATTCAAAAAAAGTTCAGAGGAATTAGATAGTGTGGAGCTTTTTTTTTTTTTTTTTACTATTTTTGGTTGTTTTTCAGCCTAACAATTAAAAATTGTTTAAATCTTAACAAAGATGTAGTTTTGAGATTTTATTTTGTATTAATATCCACCTGTTTACTTGGAGCTAATTAAACATTTTGTTTGTGTTCCCCTATAAAAAAGTGTTTATTGTACCCCATGCAACAAAGTTGGAGGATATAATATTTTTAACCTGTCCGTCTGTTGGTTTGATTTTCTGTTGTCGCCACTGTAACTTCTGCATTTCTGACTGGATTCACTTCAAATGTATGCAGAGCCTTTAACTCATCAATACCCAAGATGTATTAGATTATCAGGCACATTTATTTAGGGGTTCCATTTATTTTGGGGAGGGGTCTTTTTCTGATGTCGCCACTATAGCTTCTACATTTACGATAAAATTGACTTCCTATCTATACTTCCAATGGGGGGGCTTATACTTTTTCACTCCATTTTATGTGGTCACCAGAACTGAGTCTACATTTCTGATTGGATTGACTTCCTATTTATACAGAAGCTTTGACTCAAATGAGGGGTTCTATTTTGGGGGAGGGGGGCTTATTTTCAGTCCATCTTATATTGATCACAGATCTCACTGGGGGCCCTTGATATGCAGACGCGTTGGGGTCTGTGAGCTTGTTCACTAAGGTTCTTTCATAATTATTATTATTATTATTATTATTGGGTAGCACAGTGGCCCATTGGTTAGCACTGTCACCTTACAGCGAGAAGGTCCTGGATTCATATCCATGAGCTGGCCAGCTGGGACCTTTGCGTGTGGAGTTTGCATGTTCTCCCCTTGTTTGTGTGGGTTCTCTTCAGGTTTCCTCCCACAGTCCAAAGACTTGAATTTTATGATAACTGGCAGTAACCAGGGTTTCCAAATTGCCCATAGGTATAAATGTAAGAATGACTCCCATTCATACCATGGTGTCTCTGTTTTGGCCTTGCAATGAACTTTCAGTCTGTCCAGGGTGTACCCTGCTTCACGCCTGAAGAAGCTAGAAAGGCTTCCACCCCCACCTCCATGACCCAAAAGGACTGTTTCCAGAGATGAACAAAATGAATGAAGGAATTATTATTATCAGTTGTATTTTTATTGATTGGTTGTTTTACCTATTTTATGCATTTGGTATTGACCAAATATTTTTTCGATGATTTTGCTTGTGCTCTTTTTAATGCTTGAAGCGTTTAAGTGGTCAGAATTAAGACTGTAGTTCAAATATTGTGTACCTGTTTTTTTAAGACAGTTTTTGTATGATCTTCTACAGTGCATTTGTTGTTAACCTTGTGAATTCTTCACATTTCACTTGCACAAAAGAACCTTTAATCTTGGCAGAAATAGTGATTTGATTTATAGTGTAATGTCACTATTGATCAATATGAAAAAACCTATCTGGATGAGATTTTTTTTTCCTTTGTCACCCAGCCCTTCTTTACATGATATTCATATCATATTCGGTGAGGAAAATGTGAATATTTTGTCACTTACTTGAACAAGATGTTCCTAATAACATATTATGCAAATGTACACTTTTTTCCAGGTGGGAACTATTCTTACAGGAGTCGGTCGGATAGTTCAAGACACTGACGGCTCCCTGAGTCTTCAACCCCCTTCTGACGGCTCGCAGTACTTCCTGAGCATGGCAGACTTTGACACCCTGCGAGGCGAGCATGCAACCAAGGCGTTTACTTTGAAGGCTCTGGCTGCCACTTCTGCTTTGGCAGGAGCAGCAGTCCTCCTCTGCGTCGGCCTGCGCTATTACCGGCACCAAAAGAGACGCCAGCAGCAGGAACTTGATAGACAAGAATCTGAGCGAGTCCGCACCGAAGCCACAAGAGTACATGTTGACATAGCAGGCCCCGGGGCCCTTCAAACAGGAGCCAATGAACAGAGAGATATGTGTGTGATTTGCCTCAGTGAACCTCGTAACTGCATTCTGCTGGACTGTGGGCATATCTGCTGCTGCTTCACCTGCTACCAGGCTTTACTGCAAAACAAATGCCCCATCTGTAGACGGAACATTGTGAGGGTGCTGCCGATCTATCAAGTCTGACCATGTGACTTCAGAGGACTTTAATTTAGTAGCATTTCAGCTCAAGTACTACAGCATTTTTAGCCTTTCAGCTAA
The DNA here is from genome assembly GCA_020510985.1 of Pholidichthys leucotaenia. Taxonomy (NCBI): domain Eukaryota; kingdom Metazoa; phylum Chordata; class Actinopteri; order Cichliformes; family Pholidichthyidae; genus Pholidichthys; species Pholidichthys leucotaenia. The sequence goes on from CM035842.1 coordinate 44,037,656, forward strand.
AACTGCTCAGCATTTTACATCGTGTTGTAGCACTTCAGCAAATAATTTCATGGTCATGAAATTATTAGTCGAAACATGTAAAGGTAAAAACATCTCCTTTTTATTCTTGTTTAAAATAAGAAAAAAACTAATAATGATCAGGATGTCCATTTATAATACTAGGACATAAAAATGACAAGGATGTCCTGAAATGTGTAAAATGTCAAGCAAATTGTGACAGATGAAACACAAACAACATATTGGATTTTCTCTGGGTGCTCTGGTTTCCTCCCAAATTCCCCAAAATGATCAGGATGTCAATTTATAATATAAATCGTATAAAACTGTCTATTCAAACAATGCATGAATGGTACCTTCCACAAATATATAAAATATATCTGTGTCTTTGGTGGTTGGAACCTCAGACTGACAATAGGAAAGTTCCCAGTTTACATCCTCTGATGGGAGCTTTTCTGTGTCTGTGTGTTCTGGGACTGTCAGAGGTTTTTCTGGAAGTTCCAGTTTCCTCCTTAAAAAATGGTAGGGTATGGGATGGGGTGGGGGGGAGGGTCGGAGGTTTTCCTGGCAGTTGCAGTTTCCTCCTTAAAAAAAAATAAGTGGGGACAGGGTGGGGGGTTGGGCCCCTTCCGTGGATCACCACCTTATCGTGGTGGAGGGGTTTGCGTGCCCTATTACAGTGTTTTTCAACCAGGGTGCCCCAATGCATTCAGGTTTCTGTGGGAAATTATCTAATTTCACTTATTAATTGGGCCAAAAATGACAAAGAACTAGTGCATACCTGTGCATGCCCATGCATACCCATGCATGCCTGTAGAAACCAAGTATAACCAAGCATTTCTGCATGCCCGTAGAAAGCAGGTGTAAGCAAGCATTTCTGCATTCCTGCCTTTGATCTTTGACATGGTTTCCATGGCAACAATAACCATGGTGATGCCTACCTTTGATCTTTGGTATGGTTACCATGGCAACAGTAACCCTGGTGAAACCTGCCTTTGATCTTTGACGTCACCACTCGTTCAGTAATGCCCGTCTTTGATCTTTGATGATGTCATAGCAAGTCATATGATCTTTGATGATGTCATAGCAAGTCCTATGATCTTTGATGTCATAGCGCCTGCCTTTGATGATGGCATAGTGACTCCTATGATCTTTGATGATGTCATAGCGAGTCCTATGATTGTGAGTGATGCCTGCCTTTGCTGCCTTTGATCTTTTATCATGTCATAGCGAGTCCTATGATCATGAGTGATGCCTGCCTTTGATCACACACAGACACACATGCACACACACAGATTTTCTTGAATCACTATATATTTGCAAGATCATAGCAAGTCCTATTATCATTTAGCAAGTCCCATGATCGTGTCAGACACACACACACAGATTTCTTGAATTATATATAGAGTGATTTGCAAAATTTCTGGACCAATTAAGATGTTAAATTAGATAATTTCACATAGAAACATGACCGTAACGGGGCACCCTGGTTGACAAACTCTGCCCAACTGAACCCAGGAGCTGTGTTGTCAGGGGCACATTGCCCCTGGTAGGACAAACTGGTCCTGGGTGAAGGGCCAGACTAAGAGTGGTCCACACGAGCGGGTATTTCATTTCACTGTTTGGGGTGGGGGGGAGGGGACGATCAATGGAATATTTTCTCCAGAGTAAATATTGAGGGGGACACTAACAGTATTACTGTAGTCAGGGCCATTCCTGGGTTTTGGGGGGTAATATCAAAGATTTTCTGTAAAATATGGAATACAACGTCAATATCTATCGATCTATCTATCTATCTATCTATCTATCTATCTCTCTCGATCATATAAGGAGGAACTGGGTCTTTCAGAGCTCGGATCGGGCCCAAATTTTTAACATTTTATCCCACTGGCCTTTTATCCCACGTGCAGTGGGTGGTGAGCTGACGGGAGTTGGTCCAGTGGGACAAAAAGGTGGAGAGATGATGATAACTGAAGGGAGATGATCCAGCAGGACGAACAGGTGGAGAAGAAGGTGTCCGGACGTGTTGGTTGGAGATTCAGGTGAGCATGCGGAGCCCTGGAGTGATTTACACCGCAAAGAAGGCAGAAACCTGGAGAGGACGAAAAAGAGAAGGTAAGCGAACAGCATAGGATCAAAAATACCATTCAACTGGCTCATGGATAAGGCAGCAATACCCAACAGTCAGCCAGGAAGCATTCACAGATCGGCACTTTTAAAGCTGGCAGATGAGGCAGCAGCAGGTGTGTGCAATCACCCAAGTGAGCACAGTCAACTCCGGGAGCCGAGAGAAAGGCAGGAGGAGAAACAGAGAAGGGAGGGGAAGCACGCTCACCTGATCATCACATGATGTGATTGAAAATCTGAGGAAACAGTTACAGAACTCTCACTACAACTTCATAAAGAAAAAGAAGAGAATGAATTGCTGAGGGAAAGTATAAGCTCTTTGCCACAAAAAGAGGAACTCTTGACTCAGGAAAAAGAGACTTTATTAAATGAGGTTATGCTCCTGGGTCAGGTGACCCGGAAAATTGTGAAGACATTGGGCTTTTGTGTGAAAGAATCTCTTATTTAGAAGATAATGAGATTAGATTAAAACAGAAGAACTAAAATCTACTCAGTGAGATGGCCAAACTCAAGAGTCACATTCAGGAGAAAAATGAGATTATTAGAAACATGAATGAAGAGATTGGTGAAGTTCAGTCTGCCTTTCCAGAAGCCAAGAGCAAGAAGCCTCTAATGGAGGGCAAACACCATGAAGAGGTTAAACAACTGAGTGGAGAACTGCATGATATCCAGAAACAGATTAACTTTTTGCAAAGACAGAATGAGAGAATGGATGCGGACCTAAAGAAATCTACAGTGCTGAGAAAGAGGGAATGTGAAAGAAACAAGTCTTGAGCATTAACTGAATGATGCTCATGATCTGTCATGATTTAACTCATGGAGGCATGTGTAACACCACTGCAGCCCTTCCTCGAGCTCCCCGGCAAACCACCAGTTCCATGGCCTGTTGGTTAGAGGCGTTTGAAATGTACATTACGACTTTGGACCTGGGGAAGCTGGATAAGGTGAGGACGCGGGCGCTACTTGTCCACAACCTAGGCATTGAGGGCCAAAGGATTCTATGGACACTCAGTGCGACGGACTCATATAAGGGCATCATGGAGCTACTAGCTAACCATTTTACCACACCAGACAGCGTGATGGTATGATGGATTTACTTTTGCCAGAGATTCCAAAGAGTCGGTTAGCTAATTCAACAGTTCGTTGCTGACCTCAGACAGTTAGCTAGTGTGTGCTGTTTTGGGCCATTGGAGGAGGAGATGGTGCAGGACCAATTGGCCGAGCACACATGTAATGCTTGGCTACGTGCTAGGTTGCTAACAGCACCTAATGACTTAACGCTAGCTAGAGCAGTCGAGCTAGGTCTCCAGTTGGAGGCCACAGATAAGCTAGTCTCAGAGCTAAACTGGCAACAGTCACAGAAGATGCCGGAAATGACGACGTTGGCGAATGTGGTGGACCCAGAGGACAAAGAGTGCATAGACGAAGATTATGATGCTAATGCAGTGATAGATAGATAGATTTGTTTATTTGACAGGGACAGTGCAATAAGAGCCAGAGGTCTGCCCCGAAAAGCCCTGTCTGCGGGGGTCTGAGGTCCCCAACACATCAGATTAAAGCGCAAGTGTGCTCGACAAGAGGAAAGCGGTTCAGCAAATGTGGGCGCATGAACCATTTCACCAGGGTGTGCCAGTTTTCAGCACCGTGGAGCCCGCCAAGTAAGCCAGCCCACCCACCACCGACGACCATCCACTCTGTGAGTCCCAATGCCAACAAGCATTCCTATTGTATGGTGGAGTTGGATGGTGTAGCTGTTCCACTCCTGCTTGACACAGCAGTGGTGCAGTCGATGCTAAACTGGGCCACGATGAAAAAGTTCTTTCCACATCATAGAATCAGGAACAACCCAGTGCTGCTGTACAGCTACGGCAATACGGTAATAGACTGTGCAATGTCGGAACAATGGAGTTGACTGTTCACTATAAGACCGAAACTGTGCACGACTTCACGTTCCAGGTGGCAGCACATGGTGATAACATCATGGGGTGCGACCTTTTCTACGGACTGGGTTTTGCCAATAGAGACAGCGCTGGGTCCGAATGATCTGGGTGTGGATGTTGGAGCTTGCCGGCCCTGGTGGACGACGTCGTGTTGTGGGATGAGGTGCCTTCCAGACAGTACCGACACCAAAGCGCACACTTCAAGCTCAGTGGAGGAACTGGATGACTTCAGTACCCATGCACAGCTGACGGTAGTGGGGGTGGCTGAGTTGGCGGGAGGAGGGTCCGTTCTGATGAGCGACACCAGAGTGGGACCGGACATCTTCAGTGCCCACGTTAAGTTTCGGCCAAAGTCGGGTGAGGGGTCCACTGCGACAACAATGACTGCTGTACTGCCGCAGTGTAACGATGGGGCCAGACCGAAAGACAGCATGGAGCTGCTGCAAACACAGCAGTACATCAAGCCAAGTAAGGTACCACTCGAGGTCATGGACTAGGTTCGGGTTTGTGCCTATGAAAGACCAGGGCAACAACTGGCTGAATCTCAGCCAGTGAAACATTGAGCGCCGCTGAGGATTGTGGCAAAGTTGGGAGCAGTGTGTTTCCAGCTGATGGACAGCTAAGTTCGACATGCGAACTAGCTGCGGCGTGTCCAGGTGGACGCTCTGGGTGACAAGGCTACACAGGAGTTGGCAAAGGTGGTGTGGGATCCGGGCTCTTGTGTCATGAAGATCGGCCCTTGTTCTGGGGGTCTGCCACCTCAAGAGGCACGTCTGCCGTGGGGCTGCCACAGGCCTTCCCCCCCGGTTGACCCACTCTTACCATGGAGGACTGTCAGGAAGAAAAGAAAGACTATTTAGTTAGGAGCATGGCTAGACCAACATAAAGTGGCAGAATATCACACTTTTAATTGGACATGTTTTATGTTTTGTAAAGGAAGGCAGAATGTTATGGACTGGCGATCTGTCCAGGGTGTACCCTGCCACTCGCCCAAAGATGCTGGGATAGGCTCCAGTTCCCCCGCAACCCGAAAAGGATTAAGCAGAAGAAGATGGATGGATGGATGGATGGCAGAATGTTATAATGGGGTTTTATTGTGAAGTGCGGTGTGATGACACCACCTTCCAGTTACATCATCACACCGACATATAATAGGGAGCATCCGCCATTAGGGGCTCTCTTGCCCGGATGATTCAACTACTACAAATTCAACTACAACTGCTCAGTGTACACCAGGGACAGGCAACTAGCGGGCCATGGGCCACATGCGGCCCCTGACGTCATCCGCTGCGGCCCACCAGACCATTTCCAAAACTCAATTATTTATATCCTGTTTGAACGTATTCGGAACTGCATTCTGAAATGCAGTTATAGAGTCTGGCAGTAGAGGGAGCACTAATCAAAACCTAGGTGCAGCATGACAGTGGTCCAGCAAGCAACAGATAGAGGGAGCAGTGTGCCCCGGAATATGTCTTTTAAGGTATGTATAGGCACTTTTCCACTAGCCTAGCACACCTCGGCACGCCTCAATTCACTTCAATACGGTTCGGCACGCTTTTGTCTCCATTACAACCGTGTTAAGCTGGGGTGGGTGGGATTTCTATAACAGCGAGGCGGCGCCACACTCCCGTGACGTAGAACACGCGACCCAAGCAAAACATAACACATACAGCTGTACAAGGCCACTCCTCGGTCTGTGGCTTTTTTCACCGTAAACGCCGAAAAGGACCGCCAGACAAGGGTACAGGCAGCGAGATGAAACACTCTGGAAATAGTTCTGCAGCTTCTGGGAGAGCCAAAGCCGTGAGGATACAAACTAGGTCATATATGACGGTAAGCTAATGTTACTAATGCTAGTTTGCTATAAGCACGTCGTACTACACTTTAATGTCTG